>JAKSZU010000008.1:3524914-4189914 GCA_026018925.1 Tupaia tana
GCCTGGGGCTGAAGTTATCAAGCTGGCCTGGGAATGAAGTTATCAAGCTTGCTGAAAACCCCCTCATCCAGAAGGCCCTACCCCATACTCAAGATCTAAGAAGAAAATATGCTGGACAAATGGACTCCCTCACCCTGAGGACTGTGACTGTTTATACCTGATCAAACAGAACAGACATCATGTTTTATGATTATTATTCCCATGTTTTGAATACCTTATTTTGTTATTCCCATGTTTTGAATATCTTATTTTTCACAGTAAAATCTTTTACCTCCCCCTTGCCCCTCCTACTCCTGTAAACATCCCTCAATAAATATGTATGTCTCCTAGCCACAGACGCTGCAGTCTGGAGCTTGCTCTGACTGTAGTTGGCTGAGAACTTGCTGAAGAGCATAGAGGTCTCTGCCTGATTTCTTCTCGCCTGTGTCACCTCCTCGAGTCAGCCCACCCCGGCTGGAGTGGGTCTCCGGCACACATGTGAACCCAGCATGGCTTTCAAGCCAGAGTCCAGGATTCAATCTGCAGAGTCAGCTCTATGGGATCCAGTCACCTTAACCTCCACACTGCTTGCTGGCCCAGGCCTCCTTTCTGGCCCTGCATCCCTAAGTATTGATATGACATTTTCATCTTAATTTATCTCAAATATGTTTTCATTTCTCCTTGAATTTTTTCTTTGATTCAGTTACTTAGGTGAATGTTAATTAATTAACAAATATTAATAAATTTCTCAAATTTGGTATTTATCTCTGATTTCATTCTATTGTGGTCACACCACACTTCATATGGTTTCAATCCTTATTTATTGATAATTGTTTTATGGCTGAAGGTGTAGTTGCTCCCAGAAAATATTCCATGTGCACTTAAGATGAATATTAATTCTGCTGGTGTCAACTGTTCGGTGGATTGTTTTATAGATGCTAGTCAAATCTACTGGTTCCAGAGCTTCTGTTTTATCACTGAGATTATGCATTATATTCTATCAACTAGTGAAGAACGTTAAAGTCAAAAAATGCTATTACCAAGGCCAGCCCAGTGGCCTAGCGGTTAAGGGAGCCAGATTCCACATGGCCAACCAAATGGCTTGGATTTCCATCCTGATGACTTGAAACACATACTAGGTGCGTGTGTGTGTGTGCCCTGTTAGGACGGGGAGGAGGGACCGGAAAAGAAGGAATTGTGTTTTGATCATGCTCCATTGGGTGGTGCTTCTCCCTCTACCCATATCTCTGTCTGTCTGTCTGTCTCTCTCTCTCTCTCTCTCTGGTAAGCACACATACCTTGTGGCATATTTTTAAAATGTTGCTGCAGAGTTATACATTTCTCTCTCTGTATATCAGTTTTTATTTTGGAGATGTGTTATTAAGTTCTTGTACATTTATATCTGTTATATCTTCCTGTTGGACTAATACTGTAAGTATTATAAAATTATCTTTAATATATTTGGTAACAATTTATACTATAAAGTATTTTTGTAATTAGTATAGTCCTTGCAGCAGTCTTTTCTGTATTATTTGCATGTTATGTCTTTCCCTCATCTTATTACAAACTACTGGTGTCTTTGAGTATCATGTGTGTCTATTTTAATCTGTAATAGAATGAGGCTTTTTATCCTTTCTGCCAATCTTTGCCTTTTAACTGGAGTCTTGAAGTTATTTATATTTAATGTGTTAGTGGTAACATTAGTTAATTTGTGCCTGTCATTTTGCTAGTTGTTTTCTATATATCTTCTGACATTCCATTTACTACCATATTTTCCCATTATTGCCTCCTTTCATATGGCAGGCAAATATTTTCTGAAATGATAACAACACAATGGAGGAGTAGACATCTCCACGTCCTTATCTCCTACAGGCACTTCGGAAAACAAGTTGCAAAAAAAACCCCAACAGTGACTTTTGGAACCAACTTTTTCAGAACTTAGAACACAGTGAAATGTTTACAACAATCAGACAAATGATGAATCAAGAACAAGACAACCTAAAATGGGTATGAGGCTCTGTGGCATTTTCACTTGTCCTTGTCCTTCATTCTTCATTGCTCTGGGTAGTGTCACAGTAACAGTCTGCCTTCTCAGTGTTCAATCCCAGTTTGTAATTCTGGAGTTACAGACTCTGGGCAGAGTTTAACTTACTCATAATTGACTGCATATGTTGTTCTAACCTACCAGGGGCCTGTCAGAAGTACTGACAAAAAGTGCTCGTTCTGTGCCTTAGTCAGAACTTAATCAGCTCAATAAAACACTGGGCATTGATTGTAAATGTATGAGGAGCCAGCAGGTGGTATGGTGGTTAAGGTGCTGGACTTTCACATGGCCAACTGTGGTTCAAGTCCCAGACCCATGGCTTGAAAAATCACACTGGATGTGTGTGTGTGCATGCTTATAATCCCAGGAGGAGAATGGAAGAGAAGAGATTGCAGTGTGGCCTACTCTTCTGAGAGGTGATTTCTCACTTTCTTTTTGACTGTCTCTCTCTTTCTCTGTGTCCTTCTGGCAAGCACATGTGCTGTATGGCAAATGCCTAAATAAATAAATAAATAAATAAATAAATAAATAAATAAATATGGTATGAAAGAGATAAATGCCCTGATCTACCTGGCAAAAATATTATAATTGAGAATACAAAGAGTTCTTAGGACATGGGAGGAAAATCAGGAGTAAGTTGCTTAGGAAATTAGGGTGTTCATAAGTACTCTTCATGTAGAGGGATTTGGAGAATTACATACATGTATGGAGCATGATGCATAATTACAGAAGACCTCAGAAGACCCTATGATTTTAATTCAGATTGATGTAGAAGTTCATTATAAGCCTGACTATTCCAGGACAGAGCCAATTTGCAAGAGGCAAGAAATGTGTTGGGCTTTATTTCAGGCATGTTTGTCTCTTAGTTTTTGGCATTCTAGAATCTCTGTCAAACATGAGCTGAACATAAGCTAAGAGACAGAGACATCAGTGAACACAAACAGTAAGTAATGCAATCACTACAAGAAACGGAAACCCCATTCTTGTTTACATGTGGTCTTGTATCTGTCAACCAATACAAACAAATGCTAAATGTTGGAGATGGTGATTATGTTTATTTCCTTGATTTGATTATTACATATTGTATATATAAATGCTTTGGAAAAAAAAACACACTGTCCCATGAAGATGTACAACTATTATATGTAAATGTTAATATACAATAAAAATATTATTGTAATGTACATGAAATCATGTATTTAACAATTTTCCTGGGATCAGCAGATAGTGTTATGGTTATGTCACTGGACTCCCATGTAGTCAAATATAGTTTGAGTCCCAGACCCGGTGGTTTAAGACTCACACCAGGCACATGTATGTGCGTGCCCAAAATCCAGAGAGGAGAATGAAGGAGAAGGGATTGTGGTATGGCCATCCCCTCAGGGGGATTAATTTCTTGCTTTCCGTCTCTCTGTCTCTCTGGCAAGCGCACGCACCCTATAGCAAATATCTCACTTATAAAAGAAAAAAATTCCCATTGCCTGGCATGTGGTGTGCTTCAAAAAATTTATATATTTGTGAGCCAGCAGGTGGCATGGGAATTAGGGTGTTGGACTCCTACATGGCCCACTGCAGTTTGAGTCCTAGACCTGGTGGCTTAAAAATCATGCCAGTGCGTGTGTATACATGCCCAAAATCCTAAGAGAAGAATAGAGGAGAAGGAATTGTGGCATTGCCATCCTCTCAGGGGGTGATTTCTCACTTTTCCTCTAGTTGTCTCTCTCTGGTGAGTATACAAGTCCAATGCAAGAACCACCCTCCCACAAAAAGTAAATCAATGTATCATAACTTTTAACAACAGAATAATCAGAAAACCTGAAGAAAAGAAGATTCTGACTTCAATAGGCACCACACTGTAATATTAAAATTTTCCATTTTGGGGCCAGCAAGTGGCATGGCAGTTAAGGATACTGGAGTCTCACATGGCCAACTGTGGGTTGAGTCCCAGACCTGGTTTGTAATTCTGGAGTTACAAACTCTGGGCAGAGTTTAACTTACTCATAATTGATTGCATATGTTGCTCTAACCTACCAGAGGCCTGTCAGAAGTACTGACAAAAAGTGCTCATTTTGTGCCTAAGTCAGAACTTAATCAGCTCAATAAAATACTGGGCCTTAATTGTAAATGTATGAGGAGCCAGCAGGTGATGTGGTGATTAAGGTGCTGGACTTTCACATGGCCAACTGTGGTTCAAGTCCCAGACCCATGGCTTGAAAAATCACACTGGCTTGCTTTCTCAACTTACTTTCTCTCTCTCTAACTCTATCCCTCTCTGGTCAAATTAAGATAAATAAATAAAGTTAAATAAGATAATTCTTACAAAATAAAATAAGATAAAATGTTCCGTTTTCAACAACCAACAAAAAGAACCACAACGCATATAAAGAACTGAAAAGTATGACTCAAACAAAAAACAAAATTAACTGACAAAAACCATCCATGAAGAAGCCTAGAAGTTGTACTTATTGAAATGGGCTTTAAAACAACTAAGATATGCTCAAAGACCTAAATGAAAAAAAAAAAAAAAAATGAGACAAAGACTCTAAGGAAATGAGAAAAACTATATATGAATAAAATTAAAATACCAATAAGAAGATAGACATTGTAAAAATGAGCTAAATAGAAATTCTGAAGCTAAAAATGATTATAACTTAAATGAATTGTTCATTAGAGAATTTCAACAGCACATGTAAGCAAAGAGAAGACAGAATTAGCAAAACTGATAACAGGACAGTTGAAAGTATCGATGATAGTTGGAAAATTAGAAAGGGAAAAAATAAAAAATGAATAAAGCCTGAGAAACCAGTGGACCATCATAAAGTGGATCAGCATACATATTATGACAGTCTCAGAAGGAGAAGAGGGAAAAGAGAAAACAGAATATTTGAAGATACCATAGTTAAATAATTTACAACCTTGATGAAATGCATTACTGTACACATTTAAGAAACTAGACTAAATAAAAATAAGTTAACCTCAAAGATATCCATACTGAAACTCTTTGTAATCCCAGCTGAGAGACAAAGGCAGAGAGAGAACCCTGAGGTGAGCAGCTGGCATGGGCTTAAGTGCTGGGCTTCCCCATGATTGTCCAGCTCTAGTTCTGAACATGGTGGCTGGAAAATCATACTGGGCGCATGTGCAGGGTACCTAAAATCCCTAGAGGAGAATGGAGGAGAAGGAATAGCGGCACGGCCATCCCCCCGGGGGTGATTTCTCACTTTCTATCTCTCTGGCAAGCACGCACACATCCTATGGCAAAAACCTAAATGAAAAGAAAAAAAAAAAAGCGAGAGAGAGAATCCTAAAGTATCATGAACTACCTCGATTGAAAAGATGATCAGGAAGATACAGAGAACAACAATTTAGTGGTGCAGAAACTTCATCTGTGGGAAACAGTACTAACATAGAAAAACTAAACTATAATCGACAAATTGCCAGGACCTGCTCGCTGAACACGTTTTTCTGAGTGGGGAAGGCTGTGGATTGGAAATAAATGTAACAACAAACACACAAAGACAAACAAGTATAGAAGTCAGGTAGGCCTGACTTCTTGGATGGAGAAAGGCTCCACCAGGCACCAACCTCAGGTTTATTCCTTTAAAGAGCAGAAAATGGGGGAAGACGAAGTGGAATGCAAAGCCAGTTTTGGATGCAAATCTTCTGAAGACACACAAAGGACTGGCGCCATGTAATTTCTCTGTTCTTTTTGGGGCAAAATCTTATAAACACATATGACTTCCTTTAGCCTCATACTGCCTGGTGCCATTGGTGTCAGTGTATCATCAACAGCAGGAAGAAAACCCACAGCAGGCAGATAGCATTTTATTATGCAAATGCTCTCATAGTCACTGCTAATGAAGCTCTACATGTGTCTAAAGGTCATCATGTTTGCTTAGATTGGCCTCTCTCCACAACAAATCTCTTGAGGCTTAGTTTGGAAAAGTTAGAACTACATAAAACTCCATAGCAGCATGCTTAGTCTTAGGATAACCCCCAAACTTTTCTGAATTATATCTTTAGCAAAACTTATATATCCTTAGCAAAACTTACTGGATTTTCACAAAGATCAGAAACAAACAAAGAACAACAAATCCTCTAGTGCTTTCATCAATATTCCCTGACTAATCTGCTACTCTTTTTAAAGTTTTAATGCCAGAGGGTGTGTGTGCTTCCCAGGCAGGGGTAGGAGGAGAGAGAGAGAGAGAGAGAGAGAGAGAGAATCTACCAGTAGAATATGGTCATTTCACAATCTCTTTCCTCCTTTTCTCCATCCCGTCAGGATGTGGGGCATGAATGTCCATGCATGAAGCATGTCTTTCCAGTTTCCAGGACTGGTATTAGAACCACATTCAGCCATGTGGGTTCCAGCTTCCAAAGCGCAGTGCTTAACCACTGAGCTGTGGAGGTGGCTCAATCTGTTATTCTTAACGAGGTCCTTTCCTGAAGGGAAACAGTTCAACAGAGCCTTACGATAATTCTCTGAAAAGCCTAATCAACTATGGTTTTTAACATAACCTAAAAGATCTGGACAAAAGGAAATACCCAAGTCTACCCACCTTCAGACTTCCTGACTCAGCTAAAATGGAGAGAAACTGAGAAGCACTTATGTTAGTCACAGTCCAGGAGCAGGCCTCACTAAAAGGCTGAAAGCCAAGTATAGAACCATAGAATGCTAAGTAAGATCCCGGGTTCAAGTCCAGAGACCCTCTTGAGTATGCCAAGTACACATGTCCATGATCTGGGGCTGCTGAGTGTTAGGCTGAGTTAGTTAGTATAGGCCGATTTAGCGTAATCACCCTTGATAGGGCTGTAGGCCAAGTTAGCACATTAGGCTGAGATAGTTAGTATAGGCCGATTTAGCGTAATCACCCTTGCTAGGGCTGTAGGCCGAGTTAGCACATGTTAGGCTGAGTTAGTATAGGCTGATTTAGCGTAATCACCCTTGCTAGGGCTGTAGGCTGAGTTAGCACGTTAGGCTGAGTTAGTTAGTATAGGCCGATTTAGCGTAATCACCCTTGCTAGGGCTGTAGGCCGAGTTAGCACATGTTAGGCTGAGTTAGCAAAGGCCGAGTTAGCGTATTTACCGCCATGACAGGGTTTTGAGGATGGGGCACAGGAATTCGCGAACAAACAGGACACAGGAATTCAGGAATAAAAAGAGCACAGGAACTCGCAAATTAACAGAGGGCAGGCTGTATAAACCTGGAGGCACCAGAACAAGGTTTACCCAGCCTTAACTGTGAGTTATCTGAATTCAAGCAGGCGGTAACAGTTAGTCCCTAACTGCACATGTCCCTCCTTTGGGTGCTGCATACTATGAAAAGTTACTGGCAGTATATCCTGTACTGCCTCCTAAGCTATAAAAGGCCCCTCTATCCTAGGTTCTGGGTCCTTGTTGCAACCCGCTGCGTCAGGCATAAACTCGGACCCCAGCTAGCTGGAAAAACAAATGCCTCTTATGCAGTTGTACTGTCGTTGTCTTCTCTGCATCCCCACTAGATAAATCGATCTTTGGACCCTACACTGAGGCTGGGGGTGGACCATAGTATGAAGATCCTGTTGGGGGTGCTGACTGTCTCTCCCACTGTGGAAGAAATTAATAAGCAAACTGTGTGTGCGTGTGTGTGTGTGTGTGTGTGTGTGTGTGACAAGGCATGTGCTTTCTCCAGAGAGAGACAGTGAAAGGGAAAGTGAAAAATCACCCCCCCTCCCATGAGATGGCCGTGCCACAATCCTTTCTCCTCCATTCTCTTCCCGGGAGTTTGGGTACATATGCACAGGTGCCAGTGTGATTTTCAAGCTGCCAGGTTTGGAATTTGAACCACAGTCAGCCAAATGGGAGTCCGGAACTTTAACCACCATGCCACCTACTGGCCCCAATAAGTAAACTTTAATAAAAAAATTAAAAAATGAGAACCAGAAGGTGGCATGGTGGTTAAGGTGCAAACACTTCCACATGGCCCATCACAGTTCGAATCTCCGACTGGGTGTCTTACTTTCTCACTTTCCTTTTATCTCTGTGTCTGTTTTTCTCTGGCCAAATGAACATAAGTTAATTAATAAATGAAATTAAATAAATAATTATTTTAAAAAGAAATAAAATTAAATGAAATAAGAAAATGAGAAAAGAACTGGAATAGACATTTCTCTATAAAAGATATACATAGGACCCACAGCACATAAAACGATGCTCCATACCTCTAATCTTAAGGAAGTCCAAGCCCAAGCTAAGAGAGATACCATTATACATCTACTAGAATGGCTGTAATTAAAAAACAATGTAAATAAGTAGATAAATAGTAAGTTATCCAGTATTAGTGGGAATATGGGAAAATGGGAAGCTTTGGATATTGCTCTTAAGAATTCAAACTGAGGCAAGTTACTATGGACAACAATTTAGAAGTTTCTCAAAATATTAAACATAAAGAAATTACCATATGACCCAGCATTTCATATCTAGAGACATACTCTCAAAGAATACAATAGATACTGAAAGATACTTGTAAAGCAATGTCCATCGTACTTGCACCTTTTATTTCATGCTGAAAAACTTTTTTTTTAATTCCTTATAGAATAGATGCCTTGGTAACAAATTCTCTGTTTTTATTTACCTGTGGATATCTTCATTTCTTCTTCACTTCTGACAGATAATCTTGGTGGATATATAATTCTCAGTTGTTTTTACTTCAGTATTTTGTATATCTTCTTGTTGCTCTCTCATTCTCCCGGTTTCTGATGAGAAACCAGCTGGTGTCCTTTCTGAAGAACCCTCGCACACGGGATGTTGTTTCTCTCTTGAGACTTTAAAGATTCTGTCATTGTCTTTGACTTTCTATTGATTGATTATGATATGCTTATTAGCCCTATTTAGAGTTTGTTGACTTTCTTAGATATGTAGATTATTTTTTAATCAAATTTTGGAAAGTTTCTGGTCATTATTCAAATATTTTTCTGTCCTCCTCTCTTAGTACACATATTGTATGCATGTTGGTACACCTCCTGGTCTTTCACAAGTCTACAAGGTTCTCTTCACCTTTTAATTTTTTATGTTCTTCAAATTGAGTAATATTAATTTACTTATTTAAGTTTATTTATTTATCTTTCTCATGAGAATGAGAGAGGGAGAGAGAAAACACTCTCCACAGGGTTCCCTGTGGTTTTCCCATCCTCCTAGCCAGCCAGTTCATGAGCATGTGCCTGGTGTGTGAAGAGCTGGGGCCACAACCTCCTGTACGGCACTAGCATCAGCTGCGTACACGGCCACAGCAGCACTAAGCCCATGCCATAACTCACCTCTGGGGGTTCATCAGCTCTTCTTTCTCCTGGCCTACTATGATGTTGAGACGCCCAGTGAGGTTTTCATGTAAGTGTACTTTCAACTCCAGAATTCACATTTGGCTTTTTGGCATAATTTCTGCTTCTTTATTGATGTTCTCTAGTTGGCGACATTGTTAACATATTTTTTGTTAGTTCTTGGGACATGATTTTCAACAGTTCTTCGAACAATTTTCAAATAACTGATTTAAAATCTTTGTCTTCTATTCTAACTTATCGCTTCTTTGGGACAGTTTCTACTACTATTTTTTTCCTATGTATGGGCCAAGCTTTCTGGCCCTATACATGATTATATTCTTGGGTTGGAAACCAGTATTTTAAGTAAGATATTGAGACCACTCTATATTTTTCTTTGAATATTCATTGCAATTTATGATTTACATACAATCTTTGGACATCTTTGTAGGCTACAGAATGATCTTTAAAAGCACGTATACAGTGCATAATAAACAAATTGAAGATGTAAACATATCCATCACTTTCAACACTTAACATTATGTTGTGAACAAATATCTCCCATTGTTATTCAGCAAGTACATACTAGATTGTCTATGACATTCTTTACCATTCTTCACCAAAGAAAAACATACTGATTAAAGATCAAGCAACAAACAATCTCATAAATTAACAAAAAAAAACTTAACGTAGCCAATAAGAGAAGAATTTCTAATTTCCATGAAGAGGACTGTCAGAGATAAGAGTTTATAATCTGAAGGGCCAGCAGGTGCCAGAGTGGTTAAGGCACTTGACTCCCCCATAGCTGACCACTGTTCAAGTCCCAGACCCAGCGGCTTAAAACTCATGTTGAGTGTGTGTGTGTGTGTGTGTGTGTGTGTGTGTGTGTGTGCATGTCCAAAATCTCAAGAGGAGAACGGAGAAGAAGGGATTGTGGCATGAATATTTCCCTGGGGAGTGATTTTTTACCTTCGCTGTCTCATTGGTGAGTACATGTACCCTATAGCAAAAATCTTTCTTTAAAAAAAAAAGAGTTTAGGGACCAGCAGTTAGTGTAATGGCTACGTCGCTGGACTCTCACGTAGTCGACCACGGTTCGAGTCCTGGACCCGGTGGCTTAAACTCACGCCGGGCATGTGTGCGTACATGCCCAAGATCCCGAGAGGAAAATGGAGGAGAAGGATTTGCGGCGTGGCCATCCCCCCTGGGGGGTGATTTCTTGCTTTCTGTCTCTCTGTCTCTCTCTCTCTGTCTGTCTGGCGAGCGCACGCGCCCTATACCAAAAACCTCCCCCCCATAAAAAAGAGTTTATAATCTGAAAAACCTATGGGTATCAATCATTGGTTCAGTTAGAGATAGGTAAAATTGTCCATAACAATAGCTCATTATAAGGAGATAAAAAAAAGAATGCTTTTACTCACACATTGTGTTCTTATAAGACCATAGTGCTGTACTGTACATAAAATCTTAGGAAAAGCAAAGATAAAGTTGGAAAGAGATGTTTAAAAGTAAAGACATGGTAAAGTAAAGTCAATAATTTGGTGATTTATAGGTTTTATGAAATTCTTGATTTTAGTCTTTTCTTATTTTTTAATTCAAGTCCAAAGAAAAACTCAGCTACATTTTGAACTTTTTCTCTATTATTTATTAGGTGGTTGTGAAAGTCATGACATATTTTTTACATTTTTCTATGAAAAAATGAGTCATAACTTTCCTGAAAACCCAGTATTTATATATAATGAGTAATGATTATAATAAATATATAAATTGAAATCTGGGGAGACAACTCTCTATCAAAAAAACTGCTTTTTTGTACAATTGTTGAATCTGTATTTAGTCCCAACATTCAGAGTTTTTATCAATATGTGTGAATTTATTCTTTTCCTGGTTGCTTTATGTTCTCTTATTTCTATTTATCTCTGTTTAGCTTTCCTGGTATCGTAGTCCCGTAAACCTTTCGTGAACAACTGGTTTAGTTTTGGTGAATTCTTTCAGCAGTTACTTATCTGGGAATGATTTTATTTCTCCTTCCCATTTGAAGGGTAATCTTGCTGGGAAAGAATATTGCTTTTCTTTCAAAATTTTATGTCTTCCTGTTCTTTCCTTGCCTGCATTGCTTCAGCTGAGAGATCTGATGTTAGTCTAATTGATACCCCTTGTAAATAACTTGGTATTTCTCTCTTGCCACTTTTAGAATTTTCTCTTTGTCTTTGATTTTTATCACTTTGACTATGATATGCCTGGGGAGGATCTTCTTATGTTGTATCTATTTGGTGTCCTTCCTATCTCCTTTAAATGTCCCCATTTCTTAAATTTGGGAAGTTTTTAATTAATTTAATATAAAAGTTGTTTTCTATGCCTTTACCTGTCTCTTTACATTCTGAATACCTATTATGTAGATATTTGGTCATTGAGTAGTGTCCAGAATTATTGTATATTGTCCTAATTTTTAATGGTTCCTCTATTCTTTTCCATTTCTTGGACTAAATGAGAGGTTTTGCTGTGATAGGGAGTTAGGTACAAATGACCTGGTAGCCCTAAGAAAATCGCAGGACATTCACCACATCAGTCGCAGCTTATGAAGAGTTACATCCAGACTCTCCATGAGAATGCCTTCGTTCCACCCAGTGCTTGAGGAAAGCACATAGGGGAGTTTGTTCATTTTCCTCTTATCATTCCTCATAAATACATAAGAACTCCACAAGATGTTTCAGTCAACATCCTGATTCTCACTGGGGCAATAGACCGGGCAGTTTATCCAAACAAGGATGCTCAGACCTTCCAAGTCTACACTTAGCATGTGGAATTAGGTAATCAAATTCCTCATCTGTGAGAGAGATGCATAGGTGCGGGGAAAAGCCCACAAATTCAAAAAAAAAAGAAGCCAGGTTCTCTGACAGACCTTCCCCTGCTAAATATCCAGTACCAACTCTGAGGTTAGATGTCACCTACCCCTGCCCAGTGCAGTTGCCCTTCTCCAGCTGCTGCCCACCTGCCCTCTCAGGCATGGAGGTGGGCTTCTTTCCTATTAAGAATCCTCACTTTCTTACTAAAACTCCCCTTTGCCTACTTTGCAGGTGTTTGTAGTTGTTCATTTAGCATCTCAGGACAGGTCTCTAATCTTAGAGATCTGGACCTAAGAAACCAAGGATTTTGCACAACGCATCTCAACTCTCCTATCCCGTAACACTGTCTTCAAGGTCAGAGATCTTCTGTGGTCTACTCTGCTGTTGATCTAACCTGCTGTTGATACTTTTAAAGGAGGTTTTGATTTCTTGCAATGTATTCTTTATCTCCAGAAATTCTGCTTGATTCTCTTTCAGTGTGTCTATCTCCTTACGGAACTCCTCCATCATGTAATGGAAGGATTTTTTCATCTCCTGCAATTGGTTCTCTGTTTTTCTTGCATATTACTGAGTTTTGATACAATTAGTATTCTGAATTCTTTTTCTGACATTTCTGTGATCTGTTGTATTTTATCCGTTGTTGATGAGGGAGTGATGATCCTTTGAGGGCAAGGTATTTCCTGATTTTCCTCTATCACTTGGGCCTCTCCTCTGATTTTCAGTCCTCTGGTGGTATACTCACTCCCTGCTTCTGTGGAGCTTGTTTCCGTAGCTGTGAGCTCCTGCACTTCTCTACGGTATGCCTAAGACCTGTGCCAATTTCCCTCTTCTACTGTGGGTGGGAGTGTGGAATCCACAGTAGGAATTTAGGGTTTAGGTATTCAGAAAGGAGTCTCCCTCCTTTTACTGTCAAGGGAGTTACAGAGAAAGAATTCCTCCAGAGTCTTGTATTTTCAGGTGTTTGGTCCTTGTGTGCCCAAGCCTATTGCCCCCAAAGTGGATGGAGGCTGAGTTGACAGAAACTAAGGTGGTAGACCATGTCCTGCTCCTCCTCCCTCTGGGATTGCAGGAACCAGCTATTGGTTTCTGAAAGCTGGAGCCCTCCTCCCCCACAGCAGGCTGAGCAGGGGTGTCTGCTGCTGAGCTCACGCTCAGTAGCTTGCTTGGGCCTGCCTATTGGTCCTTCTATTTCTGGGATTACATGGTCCTTTTTTCTCTCTACTCTGTATTTTTTGATAGAGAATATACATCTGGTCTTTGATCGCAGTTCCTGGCAAAGAGTTTTAAAAAACCTTGGCATTCCAGGAGTAATCAATGCCATTTTGTTGGCTAATGCGGTGACTCATGGTGACTGGTCAACAAAAATAACAGCCAGAAAGTGGGAGTGGGACCAGCTCACCCTCCTGGGCAGGTGATGCACACCCTCAGCATTCAGGTAGTTGATAGCTGTGCTTATCCTTTTCGTCCTGTGTGTGCAGAACTCGGTGTGAGCGGAACCTGAGAACTTAGGGCTTTATCTCTTCAATTCAAGCTGTGCGCGTGGCCATTGGCAGGCACACAGGTTTGTGTGTACATACCCTTCTAGATCCCCTGGGATAGTCTCTCTTTTCAAAATCTCTATGGACTTATTGTTCATCTTTTCCTTATTGACAAAAGAACCCAGTGGTGCAACCCAGCACCCTCAGTGGGACATGGGCTCTTGTCTCATTCTCAGAAGAATTAGAGACACAGAGTTGGAGAAGGAAGAGCAAGCAGAGTTTTTCAAGAGATGAAAGGAAGAACAGAGCTCCCACATAGGGAGTGAGTCCGAGAAAATGGGTTACCAAAGAGTAGCTGGGGCAAGGAGTTTATCTGGGTCTGAGGGGCTTTGTCTGGGTTTGTTTTCAGGTGGGGTTCTTGTATGCATTTCCCTCTTTGTGGTGGGGGCACCTGTTGGATGGATCCGGTTATAGTTCTCCTAATTTTGGAGTGGGTAGAAAAGTCAGGAGATTCTGTGTCTGAAAACTTTGGGTCATTAAATGATTATCTTATCTTCCTGGAATGTGGTGGGGCCTGGAAGAAAGCCTTTGTTTTTTGTTGTCTCCATCTTAAAATTTATTCCATTTGGAGCCTATACCCTAACTGTCTTCTTAGTGTTCCTGTCTCTTACCACATTATCATCTTTTAGTTTATAATTTGCACCCTTTCCAAGTATTATCACAAACTCAGGCACTCACAAAATTAATCAATTGCCTAGAATTGTTTTCACTTCCCCTAATTGTCCCTGGACAAGAAAAAATTAACATTGGGCACACTCCAGTATAAATACCTTGCAAGTGGACCTTCTAAGGAATGGCCAGATAGATCAAATATAATCATTCTTTAAGACTGAGGCTCTGAAAGAGGTCTAATTTGCTTTGCCCCCCTCCAGCTGCCAGGTTGTTGGTTTTTGTTGAAATTATGGTTGTTATTTTCCAGGTTACTATGAAGTTAGAGAGTGGAGAACAGAAATAGGTAATGTTGAGATCCATAGTGTTCACTGATCTTACCGAAATTCAATAGTTTTTCTTGAATAAACTCTTTCTTGCTTGTTGCAAGAACTTGGTTAATTCAGAGCTCCAAAAATGTTCATTATGACCTTTTTTTTGACAATTTTCTCATTACTTTAATGGAAGACAGAACTTTAGGAGGTCTTTCCCCTGCCACTTCAATTTTTCAAATATGTTTCTATTTAAAAATTCTTTGTCTTCGAGATAATGAATATGCTAAGTACCCTTATTTGGTTATTATAAGCATCACATTTAGCTGCAGGGTCCAGGACTTGAACCACAGTTAGCCATGTGGGAATCCAGTGCTTTAACCACCCTGCCACCTGGGGGTATCCATTACAGAGATTTTAAAGTGTTTTAAAAATTCAGTCTCTAGGTCCAATCAGGGACTGTTTTATTGTCTGATTTTCAATTCCTGGGTATTTGTCATATTTTCCTGTTTATATAAAAGGACTTCAGAAAATTCATTTAAAAATGGAATTAAGGTAAAAGTTTACTTTGGTGCAATAAAGTTTTAAAATCCATGAGTAGTTTTTTCATAAAATGCTTTTCTATTAAATTTTTTAAGATCTCTCATGTGTTTTCTAATATTTTGCTAAAATCTGGACATTTTATACATTACACTGAGCAATTTTTAGTTTTGATATTTTTCCTTGAGTGGTTATTTCTGAATTTCTTCATTAAAATTTTTGATTGTTAGGTGTCTGTTTCTTGAGACTTTTGTCTGTATGAGGAGACTTGAAGAAGTTTGTGGCAAAATGGAATTAAAGTACAAGTTTATTATGCTGCATTTTGTTAATCCATGCATAGTTTTTCCCAATATGCATTTTTCATAAGGTGTTTGAAATCCCTTTCTGTTTCATTTTTTAGTAACTTAGTTGGTCTTAATCTGAGAGCTCTCTCCATGTAGTGGAATGCAGCCTCTGATATCTGTTTATTATTTTACTCAATGCCCTGTCTCCTTACGGCTCACCCATTTCCTGCACAGCTCAACAGTAAGTCAGTGACTATCCAGGGGGCCCCAGCCGGCACAGTTTCCACTGCTGCTGATAGAGCTGTGTGTGGGCTGGAAAGCGCGTTTAATATCCTGGAAGGTTCGAGTCTGTCTAGCTTTAACCTTCTGTCTGTCCCTTTTGGGACTCCCCCTATTGATTATAGACTGCCAATTGCAAACTCTGAATCTGTAAAGAACGAAGAGCTTTACTTGGACTCAGGAGTTGCAAATTTGTAAAACATAGTTTCAGTTAGACACATTCAAGTCCTGTTTTGGATAGCTTGATAAACACACCAAGCACATGTGCATGCATGCTCAAAATCCCGAGAAGAGAATGGAGGAGATGGTATTGTGGCATGACAATCCTCTATGGAAGCTGTTTTTGACTTTCCTTCACTGTTTTTCTCAAGCATACAAGCCCTATAACAAATTAAATAAATACATAAAATTGTTTGAAGAGATACTTCTGAAGTTGGAAAGAATGCAAGAGTTACCTGAAGAGTAAAAATAAAGAAAAAATGTATTTCTCCATAAACAAGAGTCAGATAATGTTGTGACACATATTGAGCATCCAGATGCCCGGTTCCGAAGGGCGAATGAGAACGAAGTTCCCCTCCGTGCCAGCTGCCTAAGTGAGTCCTGCTTCCGTAACGGCTTCAGAGCAGACGACATTTGGAAAGGGGTTTTCATTATTTCTTTCTCTCTCTCTCTTTTAAGGTTTCTTTCTTTCTTTCTTCCATAATGAAGGGGAGAGAAAGAGACAGACCGCACCCTTAACAGAGTCTTGCCCCCTGGTCCTTAGGTCAGCCCTGGATCATGGGCGAGTGTGGCCCGACACTGAGAAAGCTCTCTGGCACTGTGCCGGAATCCTTCCCGTGTGGAGCTGCCTCCCAGACCATCACGTCGCGCCACCGCACACTGTCTGGCCCATTTTTCTCTTCATGAGCCTCCCAAAGAGCTGTGGTTATGCCAAGGGCTTCCCTTCACATCTCTCCTTCCAGGTCAGCAAACGGATTATGAAGGGCAGAACTGTTTCTTCCATGGCTTTCTATGGGGGCAGACTCTTCCCACTTACTTCTCAGTGAGATTGCTGTGTAACGATGAAGCGTGGACATGAGCGTATCCTCCGTTCCAGAGTGACTAGTCCCTTTTGTCAGCCAAGCTGCGGGTCTCACGGCCAGTGCCTCCTGTTAAGACTGCCAAGCTCGATGGGGATGGAGAGGAGTGAGGCAGGGCAGGAGCGATCCCCACACGCTCACTGGGCTCTGACTCGTGTCAGCAGTCGCCGTGAATACGTTTTTCCACTCACTGGTTATGTCTGGTCAATTTCTAGAGTCCTGAAAAGGTAAAGGTGATTTTGACAGTTCTGTCCAGTTCCATAGTTGTTTTATTCTGCTTTGTTTTGTCTGCAGGGGCAGGAAGGATCTCCTTCCTCTTCACTTCATCATCATTGAAGTTCTTTCCTCCCCTGGCATTTAATAAGCAGACTCCAAATGGGAATAAAATTGCTACTACTGTTACTATGATGAATGTTTTTATTTTTATATGTATATTGTAGACTGAAAACTGCAGCAAAATCAATGTTTTTTTTTTTTTCACAGAAATTTGCAAGGTGCTATATACTCATTTGGTGTTAAAATACCAATGTTTTAAATGAATATTTCACTAAGCTTTACACTGAACGATTTATTTCATCCTAAAATGTCATGAGGTCTCTCACCTTCCTGCTCATTTGCATAAGTTAATTAACTAATTAATTTGTGCCGTGAAACCATGCCTACATTTCTTGAAGGGGCAACTTCTCTGGGTCCTAAACTCTCAGAGTCGCTAGTTGCAGGAATCGTTTTCCATGTACTCCCGGTCCAGTGCTCAGTGAAGCCGTTACTGTCCCTGCACACTCCTCACCCAGGTCTCTAATATGGCACTGATGGTGCCTTATCAAAATCTACTTTAGGCCAGAAAAGTAAATTTACCTTTATAGCTTCACCAAACACAGTGATTGATATAGAGTAACATTCAAGAAAAGTTTTGAAATAAATGGATTAGAGTGTGTTCAGCTAAAGGCTTATAAAATATTACTAAATTCACTTGAGACTTTAACATCTCCTTTTTTAAATCATCAGGAAGTATACATGCTCACTACAGGAAGACAGAGACGGCGGGGAAGAAAGTGCTCCCTACTGGGGCACGGCCATGCTACAATCCCTTCTCCTCTCTCTGCGTGTTGTTGGGATCTCGGGAACTCACATGCTCATGCCCTGTGTGTTTTGCAATCTACCAAAGCCAGGATTTGAACTGTCGTCAGCAATGTGGGATCAGCTCCCTTAATGATTGTGCCACAGGGCTAGTCAGCCATTAATCTCTTACAGCACAAGCTTAGCTCTTATATTTTATGTCTCTATACACAATAGTGGCATGAGTTACTGGAATGTAGTATTTAATTTTCAACTTATATTACTTTTTATTTAAAAGTAATTCTATAATCTGACACGTATTCATGAAAAGCTGTCCCATTTGAGTAAGACCCATGTAAGCGTGTGTGCCGTTATCGGGAACTGCTCCTGCCCTACCTCACTCCTCTCCATCCCGCCAAGCCCAGCAGTCTCAGCAGGAGCCACTGGCCACGACGGCCGGTCGCTTGTCTGACGACAGGGACTGACTGATGTGGAACGGAGGGTGAGATCATGTCCACTCTTCCCCATTGCACAGCAATCTCGTTGGGAAATAAGTGCGTTATTAGTAATAAGTAATACTATTTTAAAAATAATAACTGGTGAGTTTATTAACAACCTTACCTAATATCTGCCCAAATATTTAATTCAAATATCCTCAGATTTGTAGATACAGAAAGAGCATGGCTCATATAGAAACTGCATGTGTTTTTAGGTATTACAGATTTGTATTTTGCCTCAAATTAGTCATGTCCAGCCGTTTGGTGTTTGTGTAGTTCAAATCAATTTATACTATAGACTTCTAATTCAAGAGCTACCAGGCATTACCCAGGTAACATGCTAACTGCTTCAGAATAAAAGTAAGACAAGCCAAAATCTGTAGTTTATCGTTAGCATTACGCTGGCACAGATCCGGGAGAAACTGATGTCTCCCGTGGGAGCTCATGGAAGGATGTTGTAAGAAGGAGACTACATTTCCTTTTATCTTCTTGCCCGCCGAGTGGCTGGGCTCGCAAGACTGCCTACTGGTTCATTAACTAGCTGTGTGATCTTGGGCAAGTAACATAGCTTTATTGATTTGAACTTTGGTCTGACATTAGTGAAAAGGGGATATAGAACTTATAGGAGTGCCCGGCACTTAGAGAAATCCAGCCAATGTTAGCTATTATTACTATTACATTATTATTATGATTGTCATTTGCATGACACACCTGGGAAGGAAGAATACTTCGCTTTGAGAAAATGTATAGAGATTTAATCTCTATCAGGTAAACTAGACTTAAAAAAATGCCTCCCTTATATGAGAAAAGTAGACCAGTTCTCACTGATCTAAGTAGATTCAGGTATGTCGGTCCAATAGCGGTTCTGAGCGTAACACTACGGCGGATGAACATGCATCTGCTAAGCAAGAAACGCCTTCAATTCCCTGAGTTTAGATGTCAGTTAAATTACTACACAGCGTACCTTTTACAGAGGTAAGATGATTAAAAGTGTTTACATATGGATGAAGCAGTTCCTCCTTCCCTAAGTAACTTAGGCTGTGTTAACTTGCACATCAGCAGGTGGCAGAGAGACAAATGGTGTGTTCTGCGAGAGCTGGAAGACCCTGCAGAACTTTGCTGTGAGTCTCTCCTTCCCTCTCCTCTCCCTCCCAGTCTCCGCTCTCTTTCTCGTCGTCTCTTTCACGGTAATGTGCTCTCCAGCAGGCGTGATCTCTGTGGTAAACAGGTGGATCTGCGTGTCATCAGTCCACCAGTTCCACACGTGACCCCCAGGACCGCGCACCTCAGTGCTCCGCAGGCCCGAAAGACACTGCACTGAGCTGTTACCCGAGTGTGGGAAAGGCTTTTTTTTTTTAAAAAAATATATATATATATTATTTTAATGTCATCATTATCACTATTTTTTTAACTGGACCAGAGAGACTCGAACTGTGGTCGGCCATGTGGGAGTCCAGCGTCTCTAACCACCACCCCACCTGCCAGCCCTGGGAAATGCTTTTAAATAGTGTCAAGCTGGGACCAGCAGTTAGAGTAATGGCTATGTCGCTGGACTCCCATGTAGTCGACCACGGTTCGCGTCCTGGACCCGGTGGCTTAAAAACTCACGCCGGGTGCATGTGCGTGCATGCCCAAGATCCTGAGAGGAGAAAGGAGGAGAAGGGATTGCGGCGTGGCCATCCCCCCTAGGGGGTGATTTCTCGCTTTCTGTCTCTTTGTCTCTCTCTGTCTGTCTGGCGAGCACACGCGCCCTATAGTGAAAACCTCTCAAAAAAAAAAAATTAAAAAAAAAAATAGTGTCAAGGCTGCTTGGCCTTTTCAGCACTCCTTCATTACTCTTGGAAACAAAGCCCTTCCAGTGGAGGTGCTTTTATAGATCATGAAAACAATGGAAGAACAAAAGGCTATTTCTCAAAAGCAGTTTAGAAAAGCGGTTCCATGGGGAAGGGGGAGCAGAGTGGTTCTTTTCATTTTTGTTTCCTCTAGAAATCATCTGCTTACAAAGGACCATAACAAAAAATAGAAAGAAGAAATGATGTGCCGTTCTCCTGTAGTCCCCCGTCTGTACTTGGAGAAGTGTCCTACAGAGCATACTCTGAACTCTGCACTGGACATACGCAGTGGCGTTCAGAACACAGCCTTCCTCTTCCTGCTCTCTCAACATGAATAGCAGATTTCATTACTCTCAGTGCTAAGGGTATCTTACAGGCTCATAAGAGCTGTGAACATGTGGGACCAGCAGTTAGTGTAATGGCTATGTCGCTCGACTCCCCTGTAGTAGACTGTGGTTCGAATCCCAGACCTGGTGGCTTAAACTAACGCCAAGTGTGTGTATGTGTGTGCCCAAGATCCTGAGAGGAGAATGGAGGAGAAGGGATTGCGACGTGGCCATCCCCCCTAGGGGGTGATTTCTCACTTTCTGTCTCTCTGTCTCTCTGTCTTTCTGGTGAGCGCACAAGCACTATAACAAGAACCTCTCCAAAAAAAAAAAAAAAAAAAAAAAAAAAAAAAGAACTGTGAGCATGTTTAACCAGAAAAGCGCATGCGTTGTATCCAGCAATTCAGTATACAATTTGGGCTCTAGGATCCCCTGAAGTTCAAACTTCAAACATTTCAAAGATCTACCCGGTATGTGCATTTGTGTGTAGCATGTAAAGGTGTCTGTATTTAATTGTAATGAAAGCTAGTGAATTAGGAATGATGTTGACATTTGCAGAGCAGTCCGTACATCAAAAGCATTTAATAGATAAAACAGAAGTAGTAGGTAAGTGCATGACTTCAAGGTATTAAATAATTAACCTTGACCGCTTCCTTTTTCTCACGTCACTTTCCTCTTCCTGCCCATGAAAGTTGTTGGACAACAGCATCGCAGAGCTCCTTGGAAGCCGTTGGGGGGGTGGGGGGCTGTCCAACTGGCCAATCATTTGGGGCTCAATTAAAACTCTGCTAAATTAGATGTGTCTGAAGTTTTTCCTTTTCACAGTGTTGGTTTCGGGAGCGGGACCTGAAGCAGAGCTTCCCGCAGTTCCTAGAAACATCATGACTGGAGATACCCACCCTGACCTTTTACGGCCACTGCTCCGTCACAGCAGCTGGGCCTTGTGGGTAAGTTCTCTCGGATTCGGAGGCCCATGGACTTGTGTGAGAGCTCTTTGAGTTTGCTTGAGCAAATTTCAGTCTAACCAGGTTTAGAGTTGCAACAGGAACTGAACTGGGTCCAGGATTGGATTGGATCTGGTAATTAACTGACGTGACTGGCTGTGGATATATATCTATACGCAGCGTGGGGTCTACCCGCCTGAGCCACCATGCCGCCAGCTGGCCTCCTTTGTAAATTGTGTCTGTTTTATGTTCTGGGCTGTTGCATGTCATAATCGAGAGACAAAGACAGTAGGGAAAGCAGATGTGACACCTTTCAAAGAGTATAAATATATATGTGTGTATATGCGTATATTTACAAAAATCTTTGTAATGTGATTTGAAATTACCAAGGTAATTATGTAGAACATTTCACATGAATGATGCTGCTCTTTAGAAAGTGTAATTAGATATAGAAGTGTGGAAAATGGTTACAGATACTGGAGACAGTGTGGGAAGAGGGTGGGAGGTGGGGAAGAGTGAGAGGAAAAAAATCAAGGAGAAAGATAGAGAGGCAAGATATTTAAGAAACACAGAAATGGAGGATCACCTGCTGATGATAATGTGATGTTGGAGATACTGATATCTCCGACAGCACTCGTGTGAGGTTGGGTAATTCTTTTTATAAGCTGTAGTGATGTAAAGTGATTGAATGTATAAACTAAATTTAAATAATAAGAAGAAAAAGTGCAATTACAATTGAAGTTTCCCAATTTAGGCTCATCCAGGGATGACCACTGATATGCAGAAGCTTTTAAAACATTTAAAATTTTATTGCCTCTTTTAAGACTTTATAAAAGGTGAATGATAGGCTTACATGACATTTTAATTTAAAAAGTTAAATATACCAAAGCTTTTGATTTGCTATTAGCCTGCCTGAAAAGGGAAAAGCAAACTAGATCAAAGGTTTAAAATACACCTTCAGGTCAAACTGGATTGTTTCTTGTTCAGACGTATCCTTATTGAATACAGGCACAGAAATTGCTTTTATTTTTTTTTTCCTCCCTGTTCATTAATGGGCTCCACTCTAAGATCAGTAATTTAATTTAAAAATATGCTGAGTTGGGACCAGCAGTTAGCGTAATGGCTATGTTGCTGGACTCCCATGTAGTCAACCGCGGTTCGAGTCCCGGAGCCGGTGGCTTAAAACTCACGCTGGGTGCGAGTGTGTGTGTGTGCCCAAGATCCCGGGAGGAGAATGGAAGAGAAGGGATTGAGGCATGGCCATCTCCCCTGGGGGGTGATTTCTCGCTTTCTGTCTCTCTCTCTTTCTGGTGAGCACACATGCCCTATAGAAAAAATCTCTCCCAAAAAAAAAAAAAAAAGAAAAGAAAAAAAGAAATATAAATGTTCTACTTTGTTTCACCTAAAAATTATGCCTATTAAATAGAAACTTAAGGTTAGAACAATTAATGACAGAATTAACAATTTAAAGGAAAAATACTAAAACACTTATTAAGTTTAAATTGTATATACTTTGGCATCTTGTTTTTACATGGTTAAAAAGAGTTTGTTATATTTGAGTCTTTGTTATTCCAATGTTAAAACAGCAACAACAGGGACCAGCAATTAGCGTAATGGCTATATCGCTGGACTCCCACGTAGTAGACCGCGGTTTGAGTCCTGGACCCGGTGGCTTAAACTCACGACGGGCGCGTGTGCGTGCATGCCCAAGATCCCGAGAGGAGAATGGAGGAGAAGGGATTACGGTGTGGCCATCCCCCCTGGGGGGTGATTTCTCACTTTCTGTCTCTCTGTCTCTCTCTGTCTGTCTGGCGAGCGCACACACCCTATAGCAAAAGCCTCTCCAAAAAAAAAAAAAAAAAAAAAAAAAACAGCAACAACAACAAAAAGCATAGGGCTAGTGTTGGAATAGGAATAGGCAGGAGCAGATGCTTGTAGACTAGAGGATCAAGAGTCAGGCATGTCACTTCCAACTCAGTGAAAGCCAGCCTCGAGATACTAGATTTGGTGAACAAGGAAGGACATTTATTTTAGGGGAGCTGCACTGGGAAGAAAGTTGACCAGATTCCCTAACCGTTTACGCCTTAATGAATGAGACGCAGGTTTATGTGGTGGAGGGGGACCCGTCAATGGAAGCATGCATATAGAAGTAAAGGGCAAGTTATCCATTATCTTGTGTCTTGGCAGAATCATGCCTGGCTGTCATCTCTGGGCAGGATCACCTGATGGCATGAGGGGCAATCACTGCATTAGGGCGAGTTTTCCTTGTGGGCATGCAGGGAGGAATGCCTGCTTTCAGTTCTATGCAAGGGGCCTGGCGTCTCTCTTCTGTTTTTACCAATGTGCTCTCAGGAGGGGAACTCTACAGAAGTGTCTAACAAGCAGCATCTCCTTTTTCACAGGGGGATCAGTACTAGGGAGGATCCCAGAGACACTTACCTTACTAGGAAAATTCAGATATATGATTCTAGACCTGTCTAGTCTGTCTGGCAGGGTAAAAAATGAGGAGGAGAGGACAATATGCAACGAAAGGAAAGACAACAGAGAAAAATAAAGAAAAAGTCACGCGCCGCGCATCGCCAGAGGGAGATCCGCGGCAGGGAGATCCTAGCTACCTACCTAGAAGGTGGAGTCTGGGGCCTGGGGGTCTGGAAGTGGGGTGGGGGTCAGAGGTGACCCTCCCTCAGTATCCCTTGCTGGCCAGAGGCTTGTAGGAGGGCCTTTCACCTGCTGGCAGGCACAGAAAGTCTGGAGGGAGAAGCAGAGTTAGGTATTAACAAGAGAATGGAGGGGTTTCTATGCAAGGGGCCTGGCAAGGAGCAATGACTGGCAAGGCTGCAGAGGAAGAGTGGACCAGTCAAGACGAATCTTAGATCCCGGGTTAGATACAGGTAGTTTGTAAATGCTGAGGC
The DNA here is from genome assembly GCA_026018925.1 of Tupaia tana. Classification (NCBI taxonomy): domain Eukaryota; kingdom Metazoa; phylum Chordata; class Mammalia; order Scandentia; family Tupaiidae; genus Tupaia; species Tupaia tana. The sequence goes on from JAKSZU010000008.1 coordinate 3,549,284, forward strand.
TGAGGGGGTCTCAGTCTCTTATATCAAGGAGGCGAGCAGAGTCTTTGCCCTCCCTGTACCTGTAAAGACACAACAGGCTTTCGTTACCTTTCATTAGTTAAGCATCGGGTCCTATCTTTTTCTGAGAGAGGTAAGGGGTTGGGTTCTGCAGGATTCATTGTGAAGTGAAAGAAAGAATTTAAAGCCTGGTTTTGCTAGTGTTTGGTCTATTAAGATGGACGGCAAGATGAAGTGCAACATGGTCACTTTGGTTCTCTACGGCCTAGTTACAGGACTAGTGACTAAATGTTGTGTAAGACAAATCACATAAAGGAAATGTTATATGTAATTAAGGTTTTTATACTAAAAGGAAATTATGTATAGGATTTTCTAGAAAATTTTGCATTAATATCAAGAGTACACTGATGTAAAAGTATCTTAAAACAATGAGGTTCTTGTTTATTTCTTTCTTTGAGAGAGAGATTTTTGCTATAGGGAGTGTGTGTTTCACCGGAAAGAAAGAGATAGAGAGACAGGAAGCAGGAAATCATCCCTCCCCACAGAGGGGATGGCCACACTGCGATCCGTTCTCCTCTATTTTCCTCTTGGGATTTTGGGTACACACACACACACACACACACACACACACACACACACATATGCCCAGCGTGAGTTTTAAGCTGCCAGGTCCAGGACCCAAACTGTGGTCTACTATATGGGAGTCCAGAGACATAGCCATTATGTCATCTGCTGGTCCCAATAATGAGGTATTTTTAAAGAATTAATTTACTCTTAATAAAATTATTAAAAAGTTCCTTTAGATTTAATAACTGGGAGAAAAGCAAAACAAAACAAATGATCTGTGTTTTTCTTAAAATAATTTCTTGCCCTTCTGTCCTTTTTTTAGATCTTTGATTACTTAAGAAAAAGTAAGTCTTCTCAATATTATGAGTGAAGTTTTTCTGCTGACAGTTAATCAAGTTGTTTAAGAGTTTTAATATCTTCAACAAAACTTCTTCAAAATCAAAATATAAGTTAAGTTCTTTGACCTTAAAATAACTTTTGGGGGAACCAGCAGTTAGTGTAATGGCTATGTCGCTGGACACCCACGTAGTCGACCGCGGTTCGCGTCCCCGACCCGGTGGCTTAAACTCACACCAGGCACGTGTGCGTGCGTGCCCAAGATCCCGAGAGGAGAATGGAGAAGAAGGGATTGCAGCATGACCATCCCCCCTGGGGGGGTGATTTCTCGCTTTCTGTCTCTATGTCTCTCTCTGTCTGTCTGGCGAGCGCACGCGCCCTATAGCGAAAATCTCTCCAATAAATAAATAAATAAATAAATAATAAAAAAAAATAACTTTTGGATATTTACATAGCACTCCTTAAACACCCAAAAAAGAGCTGTTAGAACTAATCAGATTTATCTTCATATGTTAAATTATATAAAAAACATTGTAAAATAGAGTGATGCTTAATTTTCTTTGCATTATATTGGCATTGATATATTATGTGCATATGTGTGTATTTATATATGTATTGTGTTCCAAAATGATTTGAGATTCCCGGGAATATGTAGTGTAATATTTATCAGTCATGAATTAGTGATGTTTACTATTAAATTAAATGATTGTCACAAATAAAGCCAAATTTATTTGTTGATTGTGAACTTTCTTTCAGATTTTTTTTTTTTTTTTTGAGAAGTTTTTTTGCTATAAGGCGCATGCGCTCGCCAGACAGACAGAGAGACAGAAAGCGAGAAATCACCCCCCGGGGCGATGGCCACGCCGCAGTCCCTTCTCCTCCATTCTCCTCCCAGGATCTTGGGCATGCACACACACGCGCGTGGTGTGAGTTTAAGCCACCGGGTCCGGGACTCGAACCACAGTCGGCTACATGGGAGTCCAGCGACATAGCTGTTATGCTAACTGCTGCCCCCTCTTTCTGTCAGATTTTTAACCATCGTGGGTTCAAGTCTTCTTGTCTATGATTAATTACTTTGAAAGTTTTTTGAAAATGACTGTAATCCTAAGTGCTATGTCTTCAAGAAAATTCATAAAGAGAATGGAAAGGACTCTGCTAAGTACTGGTTTCTGATAACTGGGTAAAATTTTCTGGAGTTTCTCTGGATAAACTGGTTTTCTAAATCATTAAGCCAACTTCAAGCAGAGCCAGAATGAACCAAAGTAAAGGAAATGCTTTGGCATAATTTTAGACTAGATTAAGTCAGCCAATGCTAAAATTGCTAAGATATATTGTGTATATATATTTATATATAAATTACAAATTATTACAAGTAAATAATAAATTATTTGTATATACATATAATTTATATATATTTATATAATTATATTATCTATACATAATGTATATTTACATAAATATACATTATATATTCACATATAAATTCTAAATTATAATAAGTAAATAATAATTTATCATTTATGTATTTATATATAAGTTATATAATTATATAAATGATAAATTATTATAAGTAAATATAAATAAAATATGTATAAATCTATATATTATATATATATATATATATACACACACACACACACACACACACACACATACACACACATATATATATATATATATCATATATATATACAGAAACCTTCTTGGTCCATTGTCTAAGATCAAGTGTAAATTATTAAGATCTGCAGTTTTAATGAGCTCCATAAGATTGATTTAAGTCAAATTACCTGTAACAATCTATTTAGTGAGCAAGGCTATGCACCTGGATTCAAGAGGTAATATTGATATTTAAAAGGATGTGAAATTTAATGTTATGCATGGACTCATGGAGAGCCGGGAGGGCTGCCTAGTCCTTCCTGAGTCCTCTTTAGATCTCTCATTATTTATTATTATTATTTAGAGATTTTTTAAACTATAGGGTGCATGCACTCACTGGAGAGACAGAGAGAAAGAAATTGAGAAATCACTCCCCGGGGGGATGGCCATGGAACAGCCCCTTCTCCTTCATTCTCTTCTAGGGATCTTGGGCATGCATGCATGTACACCCTGTATAAGTTTTAAGCCGTTGGGTCCAGGACTCGAACCATGGTCGACTACATGAGAGTCCAGCAACATAACCACCTCATTAACATTTCTGGACTCCATGACTCACGGAATAAAAAAAAAATGGATACAGATTATGCAAATTAATAATTTGATATTGGTATGGTGATTGTTCTAAAATTTCTAAAATGTCTTGTGGTCAATGTTTAGTCTGTCAAACCTATGATCTTGGGACGACAATAAAATCTTCAGGTACATTTTTATAGCCTAATGAATCATTTGAATATTTATGAAGGGATTTCATTTAATTGTCATTTGTGTATGTTTTTAATTGTATAGAAGCTTGCCTATGAAGGAAGGCAATGCTGTAACAGTAGCTAAAATGTAATTAGAAAATGGATTTCCTTCTTGAGGTTTTCCTGGAAAAATCATGTAAAACTTTTTAAAAATTTTATGATTTTTGTATTTACATTTGATTGTTGCACATTTTATAGCATGCGATATGGCTTTTCAAGGCATGCATGAACTTTATGGTAGTCAAATAACATATGATATCATACATATCATTTTAAACAGAGAACTTCACATCCTTGTATCTGTTGAATGTGTTTTCTTGGGCCTCTCCCTCCCACTCCTTACTGTGAACCTCTGCCTATAAAGTGTCTGGCATCTACACTTGTCCTCTGTACTACTTGAGTCTTTCATTTTCTTCCTAGATTGCAGACATTCAGTATATACTCAGCAGTGATATATAATGTTTGTCTTTCATAGTTAGGCTTGCTTTGCTTAGCATTAAACCATTTACATTTCTCCCCTTTGTATCAGATGACAGGGTCTCATTGTACTTTATGACAGTAGCATTCCATAGCCACATTTTTTCATTCCAGTATCTGTTCTTTGGCATTTGGATTAATTTGATGTGTTCATAATTGTGAATAATGCAATAACATGGATGTGCAGTGTCTTTCTAATGGAGTGTTCCTATCCTTTGAGTGAATACCAAGGAGTGGGATTAATTGGTCATATGGTATTGTTATTTGTAGATTTTTTAGGAAACTTTATATTGTTTTTTACAGGGCCTGTACAAATTTACATTCCCACAACAGTGAAAGAGGGTCCACTTTTCACCACAACCTTGTCAGCACTTATAATTTCTTACTTGTTTTGATCATAGCCATTCTGGCTGGGGTTAAGTAGTATCTCCTGCTGGTTTTGATTTGCATTTCCCTTATGAGAAGAGACATTTAATATTTTTTCTATGCTTTTTGGTCATTGGTTTATCTTCCTTAGAGAATTGTCTGTTCAATTCATTGGCTCATTTTTTTAATTGGATTATTCTTCTTGTGGGTGTACTACTTGAGTTCCTTAGATAGTCTTGTTCATAGTCCTTTATCTGAAGCATGATTTGCAAATATTTTCTCCCATTCTAGAGGTTGTCCTTTTACAGTAAGTATTGTTTCCTTTGCTATGAAGAAGTTTTTTAGATTGAAGTAATGCCATTTGTCTGTTTTTGAGATGATTGCCTTTGCTTTAGAGGTCTTATTTTAAAAATCTTTGCCTATTCAAATATTTTCAGGTGTTTTCCCTGGATTTTCCACAAGCAGTTTTATAATTTGAGACTTTATATTTAAATCTTTGACCCATTTTGAGTTGATTTTCATTAATGGTGAGAGATAAGGGTCCACTTTAATTTTCCTACAAGTGGATATCCAGTTCTTCCAGCACCATTTGCTGAAAAGACTTTTTTTCCCCACTTCACTGTCCTGTGTCCTTTTTCAACTATTAATTGGCTCTATGATTTGGGGTTTATTTCTGGGTTATTTATTTTGTCCTCTTGGTTTATATGTCTGTTTTTGTGCCAGTGCCATGATGTTTTGATTATTACAGCTTTGTAATATATTTTGAGATAAGATAGTGAGATGTGTCCTATTTTATTCTTTTTGCATAGTATTGACTTGGTAATACATGGCCTTTTATGATTCTAGACAAACTTTATGATTCTTAAAACAAATTTCTGTGGAGAATGTAACTGGTAATTTGATCAGAGTCACATTGATTGTGTAAATTACTTTGGGTAGGATTGACCTTTTGATTATTCTCCCAACCTGAGAATGTGGCACATCTTTCTATTTTTATGGGTTCACACCCAGTCACTTTTTTCAGTTGTTCATTAGTTTTCATTGTAGAGGTCTTTTACTTACTGGGTTAGATATTTTTCTTAAGTATTCTATCTTATATATTATTTTATTTTATGGCTATTAAAAATGGGATTACTTTCTTCAAATCTACTTCAGTCTGTTCATTATTGGCGTATAAAAATGCTATAGATTTTTAATCTTGGTACTTTCCTGAATTCACTTATCACTTCCAACAGTTTTATCATAAATTCTCTTGGATTTTCTTTGTATATAATCATGTCAGCTGCAAATAGGCACGATGTCACTTCTTTTCCTATTTAAATGTCATTGATTTTACTCTCTGGTCTGATGGCATTGGCTAGGATTTCCAGCACAATTTGGAAAATGAGTAGGAAAAATGGGCAGCTTTTATTGTCCCAATTTTTATCAGGACAACTTCCAGCTTTTCCCCAGTCAGTATTTTGATAGCTGTGAGTTTTATTGCGTTGAGAAGTGTACCATTTGTACCCATTTAATCATGAAGGGACATTGTAGTTTATAAAATCCTTTTTCTGTATCAATTGATAATATCACATGGTTTATATCTTTCCTTCTCTTAATGTTATGTAATTCATTTATTATTTTGTGTTGAACCATCCTTGCAACCCTAGGATTAAGCATACTTGGTTATTGTATATAATCTCTTTAATGTGTTGTTGATTTTGATTTGCTAGTCTGCTTTTGAGAATTTTTTGCATACGTATTCATCAGGGATATTGGTCTGTAGGTTTTTTTCTTTTTGGTATATCTTTGTTTATTTTTGGTATCAAGGTGATAAAGGCTTCATAAAATGAGTTTGGGAGGATTCCTTACTCTTGAATCTTTATAAATAGTCTGAGGAAAATGGAAATTAGCTCTTCTTTAAAAGTTTTGTAGAATTCAGAAGTGACACATGCTATCAGGACCCAGACTTTTCTTTGTTGGAAGATTATTAGTGATTCAATTTTATTTTTAAAACTGATCTATTCAGTCTTTCTATTTCTTCCTGATTCAATGTAGGTAAAATAAATGTGTCCAGAAATATGTCCATCTATTCTAGGTTTTCTTGTTTGTTGGCATACAACCACTCAGATTCTCTTATGATCTTTTGTATTTTTGTTATTTCTGTTGTAATTTTTCCTGTTTCATTCCTGATTTTATTTACCTGGTTCCTTTCTTTGTTCTTGATTAACTCAGTTAATGCTATGCCGTTTCTGTTCACACTCTTGAGAAACAGCTTTTGATTTCTTCCTTTTGTATCATTCTCTTATTCTATTTCATTTACTTCTGCTTTAAGCATTATCATAGTCTTTTCTTCTGGTATGTTTTTATAATTGTTATTTTTCCAGTTTTTTTTTTTTTTTTTTTTTGGAGAGGTTTTCACTATAGGGCGTGTGCGCTCGCCAGACAGAGAGAGAGAGACATAGAGACAGAAAGCGAGAAATCACCCCCCAGGGGGGATGGCCACGCTGCAATACCTTCTCCATTCTCCTCTCGGGATCTTGGGCACGCACGCACATGCGCCCGGCGTGAGTTTTAAGCCACCGGGTCCAGGACGCGAACCGCGGTCGACTACACGTGAGTCCAGCGACATAGCCATTACGCTAACTGCTGGTTCCCTTTCCAGTTTTTTTGAGATGCATTAATAGGTTATTTCTTTGCCACCTTTCTATTTATTTTTTTGTACGCACTAATTACTATAAACTCTCCTCTTATGACCGCTTTCACTCTGTCCCGAAGATTATGGAGAGAAGGGCACTCATTGTTATTGTTTTCAATAAATCTTTTAATTTCAGTCTTAATTTTTTCAAAAGATTTTAAGTCATTCAGGAGTATTTAGTTTCCATGTTTTTGTGTATTTTTGAAGGTTCTTTTAAGTTTTAGTCAGCAGTCATAAAACTTTATTTCAGCAGTTCAGACTCATGTACTTTATCTTCTGTTGTGATCTGAGCTTTCCATTTAAATTCTGGAAGCTAATGTTCAACTCTGGATTCATCTCTACCATTAAGCTGGTTATTTTATTAGTTGTTTTATAACTCTTATTTCTGTGTGTCTGACTTTAGTTTTTCTGATATAGCACTCCCTTTAGAACTTCTTAGAAAACTTGTCTTGTGTCCATAAATTCTTTCAGGTTTTGTTTATCTGAGAATGTTCTTGTCTTCTCTTTACATATGAAGGATAATCTTGCTGGATATAATATTCTTTATTGACATTGTTTTTCATCAAACACTTTGAGTATATTTTCCTATTCTTTCCTTGCTTGCATTGTTTCCAATGAGAAGTACACTGTTAACCTGATGGGATATCCTTTGTAGGTAACTTGATGTTTCTCTTTTGCCAATCTTAGTATCTTGTCTTTGTCTGTGGTTTTGGTCAATCTGGCTATAATGTGTCTTGGAGATCTTCTTGGGTTGATTCTATTTGGGGTTTTTGTATTTCTTGGGTCTAGATCTTTGAATGCCTCTTTAGGTTTGGAAAGTTTTCTTCCAAGACTTTATGGAATACATTATCAATGTCCTTATTAGTCTTTTCACCGTCTGGGACACCAATTATCCAGATGTTTGATGTTTAATGGTATCTAGTAGTACTCGTATATTATTCTCATTTTTGTGGCTATTATCTCAGTCTTTTTGTTTTTTACTATTTCAGCAAGTCTTTTACATTTCAGATTTCATTTTCTGTATGACCTAGTCTGCTTTTAATACTTTCAAGGGAGGTTTTGACTTCCTATATCATAGCCTTCATCTCTAACAGTTCCATTTGATTCTTTTTTATGGCGCGTATTTTCTCTTTCAGCTCTTGCAAGAGCTTCCTCACCTCTTTTCTCCTGCCTCTTCTGGAGTTCATTGTCTCTCTTCTCTTTCATTTCTATTAGCCTTGTCACTATGAATTTCCAAATTCTTTATCAGATATTTTCACAAGTTCCATTGTACTATCTGTGAATGAAGAGGAGTTATTCTTTTCCCTTAGGAGAGAGGTTTTGTTTGTTTGTTTCTCACATTTCTTGTGCCTCTGCAGTGATTTATAGCTATCTGATGTGTTATTAATTTCTTCTTAGTTTCTAGAAGTTCAATCTGAGCAATCAGAGGTATGCAGGAGAAGGTGATCTACAAACTCTTTACTGTTTCATTTTTTCTCCCTTTGTGCGAAAGATTCGGTGGGAATTGAGGAACATGTTGACACTAATAATGTTGGATGCTTGCCTACGTTTCACATAGGCCTGTCTAGACACTCAGTGTGTGGAAGCTGAGCACTAAATTGATCATGTAAAAGAAAAAGAATAAGAAAACAGATAGAGAAAAAAGAAAAAAATGCTTTATTTTGAAAAACAAAAAATGAGAACCATGTGGTGGATAAGCACCATACAAAAGCACTAGATCTCAGCTCCCATAGAGGACTCAGTTTTCTTTGAAAGACCTGCCCTTTTTGCCTCTCCTAAAGGGAAGGAGGGAAAGGGGATTATTAGCAAGGTAAAGGAAAATGTCAGAGTCAAGAAAATACTTTACCTTAAAAAATTATAAAAATAATAAAAGAAAAGACAGAGACAGGGAACCAGCAGTTAGCGTAATGGCTATGTTGCTGGACTCCCACGTAGTCGACCGTGGTTCGCGTCCCGGACCCAGTGGCTTAAAACTCACGCCAGGCACGTGTGCGTGCATGCCCAAGATCCCAAGAGGAGAATGGAGGAGAAGGGATTGCGGCGTGACCATCCCCCCGGGGGGTGATTTCTCGCTTTCTGTCTCTATGTCTCTCTCTCTGTCTGTCTGGCGAGTGCATGCGCCCTATAGCGAAAACCTCTCCAAAAAAAAAAAAAAAAAAAAAGACAGATACAGAAAGAGACAGAGAGAGACAGGGAGATGTTTAGAGGGGCTCTACCAGGGTGAATGCTCAGCAGAAAATCTTCATTTCTCTTATTCCCTGAAAGCACTAGATCTCAGCTCCCATGGAGGACTCAATCTTCTTCAGAAGGCCTGCACTTTTTGCCTCTTCAGGGTGAATTCTCAACAGGAAATCTTCATTTCTCTTATTCCCTAAAATCATTAGACCTTATATCCCATGGAGGATTCCCTTCTTGTCATTTTCAGAATATTGTCTTTGTGTTTGATTTTTACCATTTTTCTATGGCATGCTTTGGAGAGGATCATATTATGTTGAATTTGGTGTCCTTTGTATTTCCTTGATCTGAATGTCTTTATGGTTCCCTAGGTTTGGAAATTTTCTATGCCTTAATACATTTGTTCACCTTTTAGAATGCTCATTTTGTGGATATTTAACCATTTAATGATGCCTAGGGCTTCTCATATTCTTTTCTTTGTGTTGCTTGGACTAACTGAGAGATTTTGTCTTTGAGGTCAGTGATTTCACCTTTTTTATGGTCTAATCTACTAATAATACTTTTCAGGGAGATTTTCATTTTCTGTCTTGTGTTATTCATCTCCAGTATTTCCATTTGATTCTTTTTTAAGGTGTGTATCTATTTATAGAATTCTTCCTTTAGGTCATGGAATGATATTCTTATCTCCTAGAATTTACTATCCATTTTTTCTTACATCTAATCGGGTTTTGTTTTGATGAATAGTCTAAATTATTTATCCGACATTTCTGTGTTCTCTTGTATGTTACCCATTGTTGGTGAAGAGCTATTATAATCCTTTGGGAGAGAAAAATGTTCTTGTTTTCTTGTATTCCTTGTGTCTCTGCATTGATTTGTGGGCATTGATAAAGTACTCACTTCTTCCTAATTTTTGGAGTTGGTTTTGTAGAGTCAGGAGTTGAAGAAACCCTCAGTCCTGGATGTATCTTTGGCAATGTGGTTTAGGAGGCACCAGTGACAAGTCACGTCCTCCGGAACACAGCAGAGCTTGTACAGTTCATATACGATGCAGTTCAGGGAGGTTTAGAGGACCTGTGTTATAGGTGGTATCAGTTGGTAGCAGGATTCCAGCTGGAGTACCCTGGACATAAGACTGGTAGGAGGGAGAGTGTGTGCCTATCTTGCCTGCCAGACAGGAGGTAGTGCCCAAATTTTTCAGTCTCTGTTGGGGGAGTGCTCTCTTTTGAGTCCTCTGCTCCCTGTGGGCTGTGGAAACTTTATTAGTGATGGAGCTCCATCTGCTCGTGGTCTTGCAGGACAGTGTAGATCTCTTGCCATATTGGGAGTGTGGTGAAGTTGGAGGTGCAATATTTTTGCCCTGAAGTTGCTTGCTGTGGCACTTTCCTACAATGTGTGTTAGCTCCATGACAATTTCCTTGTTTTTCTATGGGTAGGATTGCTGGAATCCATGGTGGTAGTCTGGGGTTTGGAAAGTCTCTCATTTTGTTTTCCTCTGGATGGGGTGTTGGGAGGAGAACGTCCTCCAGAACCTCACCAGCTTGAAGTGGTTAGCTCCTTTCTGCTTCTGCAAGTAGAAACCATGCAAACTCAAAGTTCCTGCTGAAGGTCCCCCTGACCCTCTCTCAGTGGTGGCTGTTCACAGGCAGTGACCATAGCCCAAGTACCTGGGCACTACCCAGGGGGCAGTCATTGGGCCTTCCCTCAGTCAGTGGACATGTTCTCTGACTTACCCCCAAGCTCTCTGGTGCCTTTTGCAATACTTTAATGCATTATGTCAAAGTGTATTTTCACCACATAAAGGATACTTTTGTGATCCACTTATTGAAGACAATCAATTATTCTTCATGATCTAGAACTCAAAGATACTAGGTCTTCTGGAAATGACAGCAGACTTCCTGTGAACTTTGTTGGAAGGCACACTATGAAAATCCTATCACACTCACGCTGTATTAAGCTTCGAGGCTTCAAAATCTGTGCTCACAATCAGCATAGCTACTTCTGGGACTGTACACCTTCTGAAACTGTAAGGTTAAGCTGGCTAGGGAAGTTTCTTCCCTGAAACAGATGCTATACTAGATGTGAATAACTTTGTCCAAGATCGCAGATCAATACTCCTCTGCCATCATTAAAACCTTACACATTTTATGTTTCATTTTCTCCTTTCCTAATTCTTGTCTACTTTCTATTGGAAAGTCCATGGACCATAATTAGTGGTTGGCTTTAGTTTGAGCTTATTTCCTAGCACAAAACCACAGCAATTGTTGGATTTCTTATCAAATGCATAAAGGATCAGGAAACAATTATACTGATGCCAATCCCTCTCTGTGTTCCAAATAAGAATCAAAAGAAGAGTGAATAGCTTCCCTTGATTTTCTTCAAAAGATAAGCTGTATAGTTTACACTGGGCAAAGACTCTAGTAGAATTCCTGGAGGCTCAGTGTTGGTAGTAGTGAGGTATCAGTTGTATAAAATTTAAAGCTTTCCATAAACTGAAGACATTTTCAGATTCCGTACCATTCAGATCTCCCAAGGTTTCAGACAGATAGAAGCCACCCTCTTGATAGATGACAACGTACGTGTTCAGCCAAAGCACTTCATGGAATATCGTGCAGTTTTAGATATCTTTTTTGTTCAATTTAGCGGCTTATGTTTGGTAGTGAACAAAACTGAATGTTGTATTTATCTAAGTCAAAAAGAGGAGTAGGTGATATGTTTACAGGAGCCACTGACAGTCCATTTGCAGGCATCCTAAATGGTGAATAGAAGGCTTGGTTTTTCGAGACTTTTTAATCCTTCTGTTTCTTCCAATAGGTCTCCAGGCTACTGTGACTTCTATTACTAAGTTAACAACAAAAATAAATGCCTCTTTAAATCAGGCCATTTTATAGAGAAATATGTTCCTTAATAATCATCACTCCAAACAAGGACCATGACCAACTAGACTCAAATATTGTTGAATTTCTTATATTGCCTGAATCTTGACTTATTTAATTTGGTTCAGTTGGCTTCTTAGGAAGTCTTGTAAGGAGTACAGTTTGGTCCTTGGATGTTATCCTCTTGATACTCATCATATTGAGCCCTCTGGTTTATCGTATCTTCTCAAGTCTTAAATGTTCTGAATATAGCCATCTAGTGAGCATCAAATGGTCTTGCTTCAACAAGATCAGAAAGAATACAAAGAAACAGCTATTCAACTGGTGTGGTGCTGAGACTGGTGGATTCCATGCTGAAACCAAAGGAAACCTGTGAGTTCTATGCTAAGACCAAATATTGTCATTTATGATGGAGCCAGAGTAGCACTGATGCCCTAAGTTTTGGTCAATCTCTGAAAATTGAGGGGCTGACCAAAGGTGGCAATTGTTAAACTAAATTATGTGAACTGAGCAGCCTCTGTATCTGTATACTTGATTTCTGTAAACAAACCATGCCCTTACTTGTGAGTCTGCTTCCTTATCAGACTGTGATTATAGCCAATCACAGACAGCCCATCCTTCAAACTGTATTCATACAGGCAAACACCAAGCTCTAACCAACCCAACTATTGCTCTACCTCATTTCCTTGACTCATTTCCTGTTTTCTTGTGCCTTTTTTTTTTTTTTTTTCCTGTCAATAAAATGACTGGACTGGAAGCCGTTCTGGTGGCTTCATGATTCATGGATCATTTTTGCTCAATTTAATTATACTAAATTAGATTTGTCTGAGCTTTTTCTTTTAAAAATTTTAAGTGGTATTAACTCCTTCTACCTTGTGCAGCCAACATCCGTCTGTCTCTAGAATTTCCTCATCATTGCAAATTGAAACACTGTCCCCATTAAACAATAACTCTCCTCCTCAGCCCCTGGAAGCCCCCATTATACTTTCTATCTCTATGAATGTGACTATTTCAAGTACTCCTATTAAAATCAAGGCTTTATTATATAATTTATGAAGATTTCTTCCTGACTAAGATTATTTTAGGATTGATAACAGGGTTCCATAATTGCCTGAGGACTCTATTTAATAGAGAATGGAGCTGTTAAGAAAAATAATATGAGATATATCTAGCTAATTTTTATCCCAATAAAAATGAAATAAAAAAGACAAATAATTAGGCAAAATTATTTTTATGTAGCTGTAGGAAAAGCAGGATTCTCCAGTTTTGTTGGGGATATTTTCAAGACCCGAAGTTTCACAGAATTAAGATATAGTCTCCTCAGAATCTTTCATTTAATTTCAATAGCTTCTCAGTATAGGATCCATTAATGAAAATTTTCTATCTCCTTACTGTAATTTTGATCATGTCTTAAAAAGAGATTCAATGGAAATTGCAGAGGAGGACAGAGAAAGCCCTAAGTTGCCTCAGGGGGATGTTTCCCAGCACTTGCCTGGGTGACAGTGCCTTCTAGGGTAATCTCTGGGAGAAAGGGAAGGAGAGCAACCAATGGGGAAGAAACACTAAATAAGATGCTTATTGGTGAGGATCTCCTGAATCTGCTGCTTTGCAGGGAGATGGAAACAAAACCTTCAGAGAAGTCATAAAATAGAAAAACAACAAGCAAATAATTGGGTGTGATGATATTCCCCTTTCTCTTCATTATTTTCCTTTATCTGAACAATAATAATGAGCTACTAATTTAAGGTGTCTTCATAATTATTGGTTACTAAGGTTCAGGAGAATATGATATTTTCTTACATATACTTTTAGAATTTACTTTAGAATGCATTATTAGAAATAGTTATGTTGAAACTCACATCGATAGCTTTCATCCTTAAACACTTAAATAATAGTTTTTTTCATTTATTATTATTTTTTGAAATTTTGCTATAGGGCCTGTGCACTTACCAGAGAGACACATACAGATGAGAAAGGGAAAGTGAGAAAACACCCCCCAGGGGAGATGGCCATACCACCATCCCTTCTTTTCCATTCTCCTTTGGGATTTTGGGTATGCACACACACACCTGGCATGTTCTTCAAGCCTTCAGGTCCAGGACTCAAACTGCACAATCGGACATGTGGTATCCAGCCACCTTAATAACTATATAACTATACCACCAGTTTATATATATATATATATATATATATATATATATATTTTTTTTTTTTTTTTTTTTTCCAGTAAACATGGAGGTGGAAGTGCCTTCCGAATTGAATACTTCCCCATCCTTTGGGTAAATACCAAGGAGTGCGGTTATGGGTCATACCCTAACTCTACTGCAGGTTTCTGGGCATCGCCATACTGTTTTCCAGAGGTTTCACTAATGACATTCCCATCAACAGTGTAAGAGGGTTTTCTTTTCTTCACGACCTCACCAGCACTTGTTTTCTTTATCTTTTTGATCCTAGTCATTCTAACTAGAGTTAAATGGTATCTCACTGTGTGTGTGTCTGTGTGTGTGTGTGTGTTTAATTTTTTAAAAAATTATTATTGCCAGTACACATGTGCACTCCTTGGAGCGAGACAGAGAGAGACAGTGAGAAAGAAAGTGAGGAATCACCTCTAACCCCCAAAAGAGATGGTCATGCTACAGTCCCCTCTCCTCCATTCTCCTCCTGGCTTTTGAGCACATATATATATGTGCACTTGTCTATTTCATGCCGTCAGGACTGGGACTGAGGCACAGGCAACCATGTGGGCATCCAGCACCTTAATCACCATGCCACCTGCTGGCCCCTTTCATCGTGGGTTAATCTCCATTTCCCTTATGACAAGAGACATTGAACATTGTTTTTCATACACCTTTTGGCCATTTATAAGTAGCATTTGGAGAATTGTCTATTCAGTTCATTTGCCCATTTTTTAATTGGATAATTATTATTATTTTTTATGAGTGTGCTGCTTGAGTTCCCTAAGCATTTCTTTGTCTCAGGAAAAATTTGCAAATGCTTTCTCTCATTCAGAGTGTCTTCTTATCACCCTCTTGTTTTCTTTGCTGTGAGGAAGCATTTCATAGCTTGATGTAGTCTCACTTGTCTGTTTTAGGGATTATTGCCTGTGCTCCAGGGGATTTATTTAAGAAATCTTTGCCTTCTCCAATGTCTTTAAGAGTTCTCCCTACATTTCCTACAAGTAGTTTTATAGTTTGAGGCATTATACTTAAATCTTTGATCTATCTTGAGTTGATTCTTGTTATTGGTGAGATAGGGATACAGTGTCATTTTTCTGCAGATGGATATCTGGTTATTCCAGCACCATTTGATGAAAATGACTTTCATTTCTTCACCACACTGTCTGGTGTCTTTTATCAAAGATCAGTTGGCTATAGGATTTGGGATTTGTTTCTGGAGTCTCTATTCTGTTGCATTGGTCTCTGTGTCTAATTTTGTGTCAGTATCAGGCTGTTTTGATGATCACCACTTTGTTATATGCTTTGAAGTCAGGTAATGAAATGCCCTCTATTTTATTCTTTTTACATAGTGTTGCCATGGCAATACGGGTTCTTTTATGATTCCAGACCAATTTTATAATTTTTCCCTATTTCTCTGAAGAATATCACAGGCAATTGAATTGAAATCACAGTGAATATGCAAATTAATTTGGGTAGAACTGACATATTTATTATATTATTTTTCACAATTGCCAAAACATGGAACTAATCTAATTGTTTAAAACCTGATGACTGGGTTAAAAAACTATGAAACATGTATGCTATGGAATATATCTAAGTTATAAGAAACAATAAGATTCCATCATTTGATTCAAAGTGGATGAATATAGAAGACTTACTGTTGAGCAAAGTGAGCCAGATTTTGAAAGATACATACTGTATATACCTACCAAATTGTACCAAATATCTTCACTCTGTGGCAGAAATGGAGAGCTCTAAAGCTATGAGAGTAGAGAGGACAATTGTAGATACCAGAGACTGGAGAGAGAAGAGTGGATGGCTGGAGAGTAGGTGGTAGAGGCTGGGTATGAGGTACAAGGGGAAGAAGCATTTAACGGACAAAAAAAATAAAATTCTCTGTTGAAAAAAAGATATATATTATATACATCTTGTTGGAAACCTTAGGTAAAATGTGAAATTAATCTTAAAAAAACATCCTTTTCCAAAGTAAAAATATGCAGCCTGATTTATGTAATTCCATGTTCTGATAGGTGAAATTCCAGGAGGCTGTAAGTAAACTTGGTCAATGTTTTCCCCACGGGGAAAGATTATGTTTCTTATCTACTCAAAAAAACATCTGCCTTGCGCTGTGGAGGAAAGCCCTATCCTGCCTCCGACCTTTAAGTCTGCCTGCTAGCCAGACATTCCTGAAAAGACAGTACAGGGTCAAAGGTCTCACAAGACACATGGCAACTCTACTACGTCTTCCCCACTCCAACATCTGGTTCTCCTCATCATTAATTAGAATGAAAAATATTTTCCTTTTGACATGATCTTAATCCAAAGGGAAGAGAAGGTAAGGAAGAGTCGAATAATACTTACAAAAGTGTAAATAATTTCTTACTTTTTTGTATTTTAAACACAAACAAAAAATTCATACTTGCAAGTATTTCTAAATCACTTCTGATTTCGAAGGATTAGCATGCTAAAGTTGTTAGATTTAATATAAGGCTATAAAGCAAATTAAATGCTGATGATTAATCTTCTCTACTTCATATCATTATGCAATCCATGCTTAAAATTTCAGAAATAAAGTATATGCATGTATTATTTGTCTTAAAAATTGATGTGGTACTAACCTTGCTGTAGATGTAAAATAATGAATAAAGTTGTGACTATTAAATGTTACATTCTCTATGGATGAATTCTACAGTTTCCACTGCATTCTTTCAATTGTTTGTTAAACTGTTGAAGACACTGAAAATATTTCTTTATCAAAAATTCTCTTTAATAAAATACATGTAGGTAAAGAAGTAAATATCTAAGGCACAAAACAAAATTTCCTTTAACCCATGTGAGAATGAAAATATTTCAAATATAAAATATATATATTAAACTTTCAGTTCTCAGTATTTTCATGGCATGCTCTTAAAATACTTCTGTCATCAAAAGTGCTTTGTTGGGGGGTCAGGAAATGGAGTGGTGGTTAAGGTGCTGGGTTTCCACATGGCCAACCTCAGTTGGAGTCCTGAACCCAGCAGCTTGAAAATCATGCTGGGTGCGTGAGCATCTCTGCCCAGGAGTCCAAGAGGAGAATGGAGGAATAGGGATTGTGGTGGGACCATCCACCCTGGAGGATGATTTCTCAACCCCCCGCCCCCATCTCCAGCAAACACATGTGCCCTAAAGCAGAAACAAAACAATAAAAATGTGCTGTTTGTAGTTGGGATTACATTAGACAACTGGCCCTTAGAGCAGTGGTTAAGGAAGATGGATCCATATGACCAAACAAGCAATTCAAATCTCAACACCTTAGCATGAAAAATATGCCAGGCATGTGGTTTGCACGTGCCCCAAATCGCTAAGGGTAGACTAATGGGGGAGAAGGGCTTGTAACGTGAACACAGTCCACTGAGGAGAACTTTTCCCTTTCTCTTTCTCCTTCTCTTTTTCTGTCTCTCTGTCTCTTTCTGTAGCAAGTGCATGCACCCTCTGATGGAAAAAAATTACATTAGCTGATCCATGTCATGGCTATAAGAAGAAACAGACTGTTATTATTGTTATTATTTTGAGAGATTTTTGCCATAGGCTGTGTGCGCTTGCTGGAGAGACAGAGAGACACAAAGCAAGAAATTGCTCTCTGGAGGATGACCATGCCACAGTCCCTTCTCCTCCATTCTCCCCTCAGGCTTTTGGGCAGGTACACACATGCACCTGGCATGAGCTTTAAGTTGCCAGGTCCGGGACTCAAACTGCAGTTGACTCTGTGGTTGTCCATCGATCTAATCATTACTCCATTTTGGTCCCAGAAACAGATTATCTTAAATGTTCAAAAACAGCATTTTAAGACTAAGTTGTCCCAAAATGTTCTCTGTATATTTGATAGTCATATGTAAGGCATGACGATTTCGATAGATTTCGAAAAGATATAGTTTACTTTTTCCAGACATTAAGATATATCGCCATCCTAATTCTTTTCTTTCAATTGCCTGAGAGCACATGTACTCACCAGAGGGAAAGAGAGAGAGACAGAGACAGAATGGGAGAAAGCACCTCCCACAATCCCTTCTCCATTTCTCCATCCTGAGAGGACTTGGGGGGTGCATGCACATGCACCCAGTGTATTTTTGAAGCCACCAGGACCTGGATTTGACTGTGGTCAAGCATGTGGTTCCTGGTTCCCTTAACCACTAGGCATGGGGCTGGCCCCGCCCCTGTTCTAATTTTATGCAAAAATACTTCGGAACTTTCAAGATGTAAGTCAACTGTAGGTTGGTAACTTCAAAGTTTTCTTTTTCAGTTTGTTCACTTTTAAATGTAATCCAGAGTCCAGGCAGCTGCTACTGGAAATAAGTTTCAGTTACAATCTCGTACCTCGAACCCACTAGGTTTCCTGTCCACTGGCCCACCCCTGTGCCCCTTTACGGAAACTGGCGGCAGCTCTGTTGGGGAGACTGAAGAGTGTAGGGCTTCCCCTTCCCATTCACAACAAATGGCTCCCTGGAGACCAGGAGGCCTTACCTGAAAGTCCTGTGAGACTTTCTGACGTCACCAACAGTCTTGACTGGGCTCCCTTGCCCCTTCAAGGCCTCCATATACCCAGTGGCAATCCTCTCCCTGGGACTGAAGTGAGGAGGAGGCTTTGCAGTGGCGAGGGCTTGAGCTCACTCTCTGAGGCTCGCTGAAAAACCACTGACAAATAGGCAGGTTAGCTAGAGAAAGCGCATGCAGATTTATTTAACACACACATGTGTATACAGGCCAAATGACTGAGGCTTTATACCTTACAAGATGGGGGAGGTTTGGAGTTAAGCTAAAGTGAAGGGGGAAGAAATGCAAAGAAAAACAAAAGAAAAAAAAAAAGAAATGCAAATGATCTTGTCTTTCTGGGTGAGGTGCCACACCTCTAATCCTGTGCTGTTGACTTTTTTGATGTAAATTTCTTTTACTAAGGTAATCAAGTTAACTCTTTAATTAATATTTTAAAAATTTTTAAAGATACTGCCCAAAGGACATGTGAGCTCACCATTGAGAGAGACAGAGAGAGGGTGAAGTATCCCCCAATGGGGCACGCTGATGCCATTGTCCTCATTTCTCTATTCTGCTGGGATCCAGAAACTCAGGGACATGCACCTGAAGTGTTTCTCAAGTTTCAGGGGTTGGGACTTGAACCCCACTGCTGATCATGTGGATCCACCTGCTTTCACCACCGACCATGGAACTGGCCTACCCAGTGGCCTCTTGTATCTGCAGACCCTCTGAGTCTTGGAAATGTGGCAAAGAATGCATATTTTGGATCCTTACACAATTTACCTAGATTTTCTGACCCCAGAGACAGGGACTTCAGTCTCACAAAATTGGAGCTTTTGCATGAAATTAAGACTTCAAGGGCCTGAACAGAGAGCAAGCAGCTCCGCAGTGTCCGCCCCCCCCCCCCCCCCCCCCCCCCGTGTCCGCCTCCCCGCCCCGCCCCCCACCCCCCCACCGTGTCTGAGCTCCCCAGTGTCTGAGCTCCCCAGTGTCTGAGCAGCATTCTCCAGGCAGCGTTGGCACTTGGAGTGGAGCTGTGGCGACCAGGGTCCCCTGTCCTTCGTCTGGTGTGATGACGTCTCCTCATGGTCTTCCTCCTGGCCCACCTGGAGACTTACGCAGAGGTTTTCATGCAGAGGGGAGCCCTGGGTCCTACAGTGAGTTCTCAGGGAACAGAGTGGACTGACTCTCCCACGCAGTTTTGTTGAGTTGATTTTCTAAGTGATGTTCGTGTAGATTGGCCTGAGAAAGCCTCCACACCCCTGCTCCCTTAAGCAAACCAGAACCTCAGGAAAGTTGCTTCCTTAGTAAGTTGGTAAGTTACTGCCAATCTCGGCAGCCACACTTCTGTCAGTCACAGACAGCCCGTCTTTAAACTGTGTTAACTCAGGAAGCACCAAGCTGTAACCAACCCAATTATTTCTGTACCTCATTCCCTCGGTTCTGTTTTTTGTACATCACTTTCTGCTTCTTGTGCATAAATATCACCCTACCACATGGCTATCCAGGGTCCCTTGGAAGTCATTTCGGGCCTGCCTGATTCAAATCATATTTTGCCCAATTAAACTGCTAAATTAAGTTGTCAGGAGTTTTTCTTTTAACAGTTACTTGTACTCTTTTTCCCTTTGGTGGGAGGACATTTCATAAAAATGAAATATAGCATTACTGAGGGCTTCACTTTTTCTCTAACTGAAATACTTATTGATCTGTATAGTGACCCACAAGTCCTTTACACTCTCAGCCTCCACCCACTGGGATAGATCTATATTCTGCGGGTCTATTGAGGCCTACCTGCCTCACTGTAGTGTGAGACTGTTTTGCCACTTAGGTCCTACCTGGGGCCACAGGACTGTGAACCCTGCAGGTAACTCACTAGACCTGGCACCAGTCTCTACTCCACTGTCCCACAAAGTGTCTACAAGGTGGTCTTACAGGTAGCGGCTACTCAAACTTGTGCTGTTCTAGGCAATTAGAATTTCACAGGACATTGAAGCTGTGAAATGTTAATATAATGGGAGTGCTCATTATGCAACAAAACTTGCTCATTAAGAGCTTTGAATCCAGGAGACACAGAACAAGCAGCTCGTATGTTGCCATTGGCTGCGGCATCTCTGTGTCATGTGCCTCTATATTTTCCTGCATAGAAGATGAGCTGGACAGGAAGAGAAAGAGTAAGACAAGGAGGAAGAAGAGAGGAAAAAGTACCAATGGGATGTGAGAAAGAGAAAGGAAATAAGAAGAAATAAAAATAAAGGTAAAATTAGAGTAAACCTGTGATTGTCCCAAATAGATAAAAATGGTCACAGAGTTTTCAACCAGCATTCTTAGTACAACTTCAATAATTTAAAACTATAGAAATACAAAAGTTTACTTAAAATAGCACATAATCGTTTTGCATTAAATATGTCTCCATGGCCCCATACACACACATTATATGTATAGTTTATATTTGGAAGCTATAATATCTAAATGACACGCACACTGTAACATAAATTTGACTCCAAGGTTAAGACACACGCCTGACCTTTATTTGTAAGGTTCTGCAGTGCTCCTGAAGGAAAGGCCCGTGGAGGGAAACACTCATTTTCCTTCTAGGATGAGAAGCTTGTTTGTCTGCCAGAGCATACGTGCTTCCTTTATAGTTCGAACTGGGAAGCAAATGAGAGAATTCCAAGGTCTCTGGGGCTCCAGATCTCTGATTTAGTTGAGGGAGTGGAGAGTTGCCGGGCGGGGAGTTCTCTAGGAGTGAGAATGTACAGGCATGTGCCCCCATTCACAGACCTCAGCGAAGCCACCGTCCCGCACCAGCTCCCATGTTCACCATGTGAGGTACAGAGAGCAGAAAGTGCCAGCCCCATCCTTTCACTGTTAATTCCTAGTGAGGCAGAAATGTGAGCAATGTGTTGTCTGCTGGCAGGTTTCCTGGAGGATCGGAATCTGCAGCTAGCTATGTCCAACTTGTCCCTGCACTGTTTGGAACACGAAGTTCCTTGTGGAAGATGCAGGGCTGAGAACGGGTGATATCTGCTCTACAGGGTTAAGCTCTGGGATCCAAAGGACCCTGAGACTGCTGCACTGGGGTTCCAATTTATGAGAGTCAATACAGTCCCTGTGTTGACTTAAAATCTCAAAACAGCAACTGAAGGGATTTTATTTTATTTTTTATTTATTTTTTGTCATAGGGCTAGTGTACTTGTCAGAGAGACACAGAGAGCAAAATTGAGTGAACACACTGTAATCCCTTCTCTTCCGTTCTCCTCTAGGGATTTTCAAGCATGCACAAACATGCACCCAGCATGAATTTCGAGCCTCTGGATCTGGGACTACAAATGGCCATGTGGGAATCCACCTTAACCACCACACCATATGTTGGCCCCTGACGGGATTATAATTTAGTGTGAAATGTACTATAGAATTTTTTTCTTTTTAAAATTTTATTTTATAATGGATGAAGTACAAGGGAACAAAAGAAGAAGAAAGAAAAAAGTCACCAAGTGTTACAGAAGCAGAAAGGGGCATGTGACTAATTCATCAGGGTGGTTTGGAAAAAGATTTATGGAAAACACGGCATCTGAACCTCACCTTAGCCAGATCATGTCAGTTAGTTACTGCCATGAGACTAACCATCGAGGGCACAGTGCTCCTATCTCAGCCATCTAGCCGCAATGGGCCTGCTCGTGGTCTGTGCTGGGCTAGGGAATGGGTAGGCTGGAAGAGTGTTGGTGGGGGACTAGCTCTGCTCCATGTTGTTCACACACAATAGAAGTCTTGACCTTTTAAAAATTATAAATAAAGTATGGATTATTCATACAGAACATGTACAATAATTAAATAAATGAACTGTGATTACATGCACAACAAGGATGAGTTGTATGAACATAATGTTGAACAAAAGAAACAAGACAGAAAAGAACGCATATTAAATTATTCCATTTTTATACATTGTGGTGATAAGGGAATTAATTAAAATAGTGGTTACCCATAGAAATATTGGCTGAATGGAAAAGATTTAAAAAAAAAAAAAAAATGTTACGTGCTGGCGGAGATGTGGTGAAAGAGGAACTCTCCTACATTGTTGGTGGGAATGTAAATTGGTCTAGCCACTGTGGAGAACAATATGGAGGCTCCTCAAAAAGCTTCAAATAGAACTACCATATGATCCAGTAATTCTACTCCTGGGTATCTACCCAAAGGACAGGAGAATGCTTAGTCAGAAAAGCACTTGCTCAACTATATTTACTGTGGCATTATTCATGATTGCTAAGACATGGAACCAACCCAAATGTCCACAAACAGATGAATGGATTGAAAAACTGTGGCACATATACTCCCTGGAATACTATTCAGCCATACAAAAGGAAGACCCAAGCATTTGATTGAAAGTGAACAAACATGGAAAATTTATTGCTGAGTGAAGCAAGTCAGGCTATGAAACAGAGACATTTTATGTCTCTACTTAACATATATTGACTGTCTACACTCTATGGTAGAGACTGAAAGACTGGAGGACATAAAAGCATTGAAAATTGTATGGACACTGGGGACAAAGTGGAAGGAGAGTGGGAGAGGGGAAGAATGCGGGAAGGGAAATTTGGAAAAAAATGGAGAAGTAAGACATTTGTGGTACACAGATGTGGTTTGTTGCCTGTTGATGATGTCACGTATAGTATTCTCAACTCACCCGGTGTGTGAGTACATCACGTTGGGTAACATCTCTTTACAATCTAAATGATGTATAAATGTACTGAATGTATAAATAATAATAAATAATAATAAAATTTGATAAAAAAGATAAAACTATTTTAATGACATACTGTAAAAAAAGTTTAAAAAGAATAAATGATAATAATATAAAAAAAATGAAAAGCTATTTGCTGATGATAGTGTAGATAGTAATATCTTTGTCTTGACTGGTATGCATGGTATCAGTGCTATAAGAAGATATGTTATATACTGTAAATATATACATGATTAAATGTAATATTAAAAATAATTAACAAATAAATAAGAAATATTGACTGGGAAGAGAATTATGGGGTGCTGAAAAGATTTTTATTATTTCCATCTGAATGGTGGTTACAAGCATGTGTGAGGGGGTCTTCAAAAGTTCAAAGAAAATATATATTATGAAAAAGACTATACCTGAATGTTGAGAATTTCTTTTCAAATAAACTATTTTTAAAAATTATTTTTCTTATACATTCAATCACTGTGTATCATCACAGCTTGCAAAATGAATTGTCCCAGTATGAATGTATTGTATATTAGTCCAGTTAAAAATATTATCATACAGGTTATCATCAATAGATAGTTTTTTTTTGTTGTTGTTCCTTAAATGTTTTCCTTCTTTCTTTTTCCCCTTGATTCCCTTTCTCTCGCCCTTCCCCATTCCAACCCTCCTCCTATACTGTTTCTAGTATCTGCAATTGCTCTCCGTGTTTCTATATCTTCCAGTCTTTCAGTTTCTGAGTGTAGACATTCGGTATACATTAAGTGGGGACATGCAATGCAATGTCTCTCTTTTGAGGTCTGGCTTGCTTCACTTAGCATTAAATCTTGATATTCATCCACTTTCTATAAAATGCTAGGGTCTCATTGTTTTTTTAAGGCTGAGTAATATTCCATAGAGTACTTCATTCACATTTTTCTAATCCATTCATCTTTTCATAGACTTTTAGGTTGGTTGCATGTCTTAGCAATTGTGAATAATGCTGCAGTGAACATGGATGTGCATGGACTGAGTGTACTCCTATCCTTTCGGTAGATACTCAAGAGCAGAACTGCTGGATCATATGGTAGTTTTATTCAAGGTCTTTGAGGAACCTCCTATTGTTGTCCACAGTGCTGTGCTAATTTACATTCCCACCAACAATGCAGTAGCGTTCCCTTTTCACCATAGCCTCAATAGCACTTACCATTTTTAATTTTTTTAAACTTAGCTGTTCTGAATGGGGTTAGGTGGTACCTCATTGTGGTTTTGATTCGCATTACACTTACGATAAAATATGTTGAACACTTGTTCATATGCTTTTTGACTATTTGTATGTCTTCCTTAGAGAATTGTCTGTTTGGGTCACTTGCCCATCTTTTAATTGGGTTGTACATCTACATATATATATATATATATATACACACACACACACACACACACATATATATACTCATATTTAATATGAAATTAATTATATGTGTGTGTGTGTATTGTATTGTATATATATATATATATTTTTTTTTTTTTTTTTTGGTAAGCTACTTGAGTTCCCTATATATTCTGCTCACCATTCTCTTATCTGAGGCATAGGTTTTTTTATTTTTTTTAAATTTTTTTGGAGAGGTTTTTGCTTTTAGGGCACGTGCGCTCGCCAGACAGACAGAGACAGAGAGACAGAAAGCAGGAAATCACCCCCCAGGGGGGATAGCCACACCTCAATCCCTTCTCCTCCACTCTCCTCTTGGGATCATGGGCACGCATACACACGCGCCCGGCGTGAGTTTAAGCCACCGGGTCTGGGACTCAAACTGCGGTCGACTACGTGGGAGTCCAGCGACATAGCCATTATGCTAACTGCTGGTCCCAATTTTTTAAAAAAGCCTTTGCATGCTCTGATGTCCTCAAGAGTTTCCTCTGCATTAACAACCAGTAGTTTTCTAGCTTGAGACTTTAGGTTTAGATCTTTGATTCATTTTGTGTGGATTTTTCTTTATGATGAAAGATAGTGATCCATTTTCATTTTTCTATAGGTGGCTATCCAGTTTCTCCAGCACTGTTTGCTAAAGAGATATTCTTGTCCCCACTGGATTGACTGATGCCCTTTATCAAAAACGAGTTGGTGCCTCTTCCTTTCCCACAGACTGTCCCTTTTGCTGCAGCCACCAGCTCCATCTGCAGGCCTCTGGGCAGTAAGAGACACTGAGGCAGGGGCAACACTGCCACCGCCTCACTTCAGGCTCCCCAGGCCAAGACCCACCCAGACCCATAGGCAAGTAGGCAGTTTCCTTTTTTTTCTTTGCCCTCCTCCATTCTTTTGTTAATTCCCTCCTCTCCCTTTCCCCACAGACCGTCCCTTTTGCAGCAGCAGCCGCCAACTCCATCTGCTTCTGGCGAAATCAGCTGCTATAGTGCAGCGTGCGATTTATTTTTTTAATTCCTCTCTGTACTCCTTTCTTTTCTCTTATATGATCTTCTCTTCCTCATCTTCCACC
The DNA here is from genome assembly GCA_026018925.1 of Tupaia tana. Lineage (NCBI taxonomy): Eukaryota > Metazoa > Chordata > Mammalia > Scandentia > Tupaiidae > Tupaia > Tupaia tana. The sequence continues at coordinate 3,575,040 of JAKSZU010000008.1, forward strand.
TTGCCAGAGGGACTAGCTAGGTCTAAAATCATAGATTTGATATTTTCTAGTAATATAAGTTTCTCTGGGATCCTCCCTTGAACTGAACCAGCTGTGGAAAAGGAAACACTGCTCTTCAGACACCTGAATAGAGTATCTTTTTTTAAATTATTTATTTAATTTTATTTATTCATTCATTTACTTTAATTTGACCACAGAGAGACACAGAGAGAGCGAGAGAGCAGGAAAGTGAGAAAGCAAGCCACCAGGTCCAGGACTTGAACTGTGGTCAGCCATGTGGGAGTGTCCAGCACCTTAATCATCATGCCACCTGCTGGTCCCAATAGAGTATCTTTCTTGAGATCACATTACTAAAAACAACAGAACAGAGACATCGGCAGACATCAATTCACAGCAAAAGGGAAGCATAATCCTAGTCAGTGAAACATTCTCCTAAGAGGTACTTAAAGGTGAGTACATCTTCCAATGGCTAGAAGTAGAAGAAGAACCTCAGATCTGAATAAACAAGGAAATATATATCCATCAAAGGAACAGAGTAACTCCCCTCCATCTTTCGTGAAAATGGAGGACGTTACCAAAATGTCAGAGAAAGAATTTCGAACTTTCATGGTGACCAAATTCTATGAGTTGGAATGAAAAGAGACAATGAACAGACATGTGGACCAATGGAACCAAATAGAACCCCCAGAAATAAATTCTCAAAACATACAGTCAACTGATATTTGACAAGGGGTACCAGTCAATCCAGTGGGAAAAGGAAAACCTCTTTAGCAAATGGTGCTGGAAAAACTGGATTTTCACCTGCAGAAAGATGAATCTGAACCCCTACCTCTCACCTTTGACAAAAATCAAGTCAAAGTGGATCAAAGATCTAAATCTAAACCTCAAACTATAAAACTGCTCCTAGAAAACACTGGGAAAACTCTGGAAGACATTGGGGTAGGGAAAGACTTCTTAAATAAGACCCCCAAAGCATAGTCAATAATCCCCAAAATAGACTAGGATTACATCAAACTAAGAAATTTCTGCATTTGCCATGCAGAAATTTCTTAGTTTGATGTAATTAATTGTAATTAATCGACAGCCCTCAGAATGGGAAAATATTTTTGTAAATTATGCATCAGATAAGGGACTGATAACCAGAATATACAAGGAATTCATGCAGCTGTTTGGAAAAAAGATGATCAACCCTATTAAAAGATGGGAGAAAGAGTTGAAAAAAACACTCTCTAAAGATGACATATGAATAGCCAAAAGGCATATGAAAAAATGCTCAACATCCCTCATCATAAGGGAAATGCAGATCAAAGCAACAATGAGATACCACCTTACCCCAGTCAGAATGTCTAAGATTAAAAAAACAATAAACGATAAATGTTCACAGGGGTGTGGTGAAAGGGGAACTCTCTTATACTGCTGGTGGGAATGTAAATTGGTCCAGCCACTGTGGAGAACAATTTGGAGATTCCTCAAAAATCTACAATTAGAACTACAATATGATCCAGCAATCCCACCCCTTGTTATCTACTCAAAGGACAGAAGAATTCTTCATTCTAAAAGTGCTTGCACATTGATGTTTGTTGCAGCACCGTTCACGATTGCTAAGACATGGAACCAATCCAAATGCCCCTGTACGGATGAATGGATTGAAAAACTGTGGCACATATACTCTGTGGAATACTATTCAGCCATCAAAACGAACAAAACCCTGGCTTTTGACAAAAGTGGAGGAATATGGAAGATTTACTGCTGAGTGAAGCAAGCCAGGCTATGAAGGAGAGACATTGTATGTCCCCACTTAATATATACCGAGTGTCTGCACTCTATGACTGAAGCTTATTGACTGAAGGATGTACAAACACAAGAGATGAGTGTGAATGCCAGATGTGGAGTATGTGGAGGAGTGGGGCCTGGGGAAGTACATTTGGAGGAGGGATACAGAGGCAGAGCATTGATGGGATGGGAGGATATGGTGTTATCTGTTGAAGATATTTTGATTAACTGGACTGGAGAGAAATGTTCAAATATTTAAAGGTTCACTCTGTAAGCTAAATAATGTGATTGAATGTATAAAAAATATAAAATTAAAAAAACAGTTGCCTATATGTTTTAAGGTTTATTTCTCGGGTATCTACTCTGTTCCATTGGTCCACATGCCTGTTTCTGTGCCAATACTATGCTCTTTTGATTGTCACAACTTTGTAATATATGCTGGGGTCAGGGAGTGAGCTGCTTCTCATTCCACTATTTTTGATATTGCTTTGGTAATAAAAGACCTTTTATGATTCCAGACAAATTCTGCGATTGTTTTTTCTTTTATTTTTTGAATTAATTTTTTTTTTTTTTTTTTTTTTTTTTTTGCTACAGGGTGTGTGCGCTTGCCAGACAGACAGAGAGAGACAGAAAGACAGAAAGCGAGAAATCATCCCCCAGGGGGGATGGCCATGCCACGATCCCTCTTCCTCCATTCTCCTCTCAGGATCTTGGGCATGCATGGACATGCGCCAGGTGTGAGTTTTAAGCCACCGGGTCCGGGACGCGAACCGTGGTCGACTACATGGGAGTCCAGTGACATAGCCATTACGCTAACTGCTGGTCCCTGCGATTGTTTTTTTCTAAATCTGTAAAGAATGTACCTGATAATTTGATTGGTACTGCATTAAATTTTTAGATTAATTTAGGTAGAGTTGACATTTAGATTATATTAATTCTTTCAATCCAAGAACATGGTATGTATTTCCACTTTTCTGTGTCGTTTTCAATTTTTTTTTTCGATTGTTCGGTTTTCCTTATAGAGGTTTTTGACTTCTTTGGTTAGTTTATTCCTGTGTATCTTATTTCTTTTGTGGCTTTTATATATGGAATAGCTGGGGCTGGCAGGTGGATGGTGGTTAAAAGTTCTGGATTCCCACATGGCTGACCATAGTTCAAGTCCCAGACCTGGCGGCTTGCTTTCTTGTTTTCCCTTTCTCCCTCTCTTTGTCTTTGTCTGGACAAATTGAAATATAATAATAACAAATGGAATTAAATAAATAAATAATTATTTTTAAAAATGGAATTGTTTTCTTCAATTTTACCTCAGTCTGTTCTCTGTTGGTGTATAGAAATGCTTTAGATTTTTGTATGCTGATTTTGCATACTGCAACTTTACTGTATTCATGTATCCCTTCTAGGAGGGTTTTTCTTTGGTGGATTCTTTTGGGTTTTCTATGTATATAATCATGTTATCTAGAAATAGAGATATTTTACTTCTTTCCCTATTTGAATGCCTTTTATTTTAGTTCCTTGTATAATTGCATTGGCTAGGATGTTCAGCATTATGGTGAAAATGAGTGGAGAAAGTGAGCAGCCTTGTCTTGTTTCAGTTTTAGTGAGTAAGCTTTTAGATTTTCCCCATTCAGTATGATGTTAGCTGTGTTTTCTTTATATATGGCTTTTATTGTGTTGAGAAACATCTCTTCCATGCTGATTTTGCTGAGGGTCTTAACCATGAAGGGATGTTGAACATTATCAAGTGCTTTTTCTGCATCAATTGATAATGCTCAAATGATTTTTATCTTTCTTTCTGTTAATATGGTGCATTATGTTTATGGTTTTATGTATATTAAACCATCCTTGCATATAAGGAATAAAGTCTACCTGGTAATGGTGCATAATTTTTTTAACGTGTCATTGGATATGATTTGCTAGTGTCTTTTTGAGACTTTTTGCATCTATATTAATCAGAGATAATGGTCTGTAGTTTTCCCTTTTTATTATATCCTTGTCTTTTTGAGGAATGAGGTGAAGGAGGCTTTATAATAAGGTGAATTTGGAAGGATTCCTTCTTTTGGGATCTTTAGAAACAATTTGAATAAAATGGGTGTTAGCTCTTCTTAAAAAGTTTTATAGAATTTAGAAGTGAAACCATTGGGACCTGGGCTTATCTCTATTGGGAGATTATTGCTGACTCAATTTCTTGGCTTGTTATTGGTTTACTCAGACTTTCTATGTCTTCTTGATTCAGTGTTGGTAGATTTTATGTCTCTGGAAATTTGTTCATCTACTCATAGAATCAGTTTCTGGTTTCATTTATTTTCTGTATACTTCATTTTTCTCTATTTCATTTATTTTTGCTCAAATATTTGTTATTTCTTTTCTCCTGGCATTTTTTGTTGTTGTTTTTCCAGTTCCCTGAGGTCTGTTGTTAGGTTGTCTATTTGCCATCTTTCCAGCTTTTCCTTATGTGCACTAATTGCCACGAACTTCTCTCTTATGACTAATTTCACTGTGTCCCATAGATTAGGGAATCTTGTGCACTTGTTATCATTGGTTTCAGTGAATCTTTTGATTTTAGTCTTAATTTCTTCAGTGGTTGTGTATCATCTAATCCCAGTTAGAATGGCTAAGATTAAGAAAATAAAGAATGATAAGCACTGATGAGGTTGTGGTGAAAAGGGATCCCTCCTACACTGTTGGTGAGAATGTAAATTAAATTAGTACAGCCACTGGAGAACAATATGGAAGTTCTTCAAAGACCTACAAATAGAACTACCAAATGATCAACAGTTCTACTGCTGGGAATCTACCCATAGGATAGGAAAATAGTCAATTGGAAACACTTACACATCCATGCTTATTGCAGCATTATTCACATTGCTAAGACATGGAACCAATCCAAATGTGCACGAACAGATGAACAGATTGAAAAAATGTGGAACATATACACTATGGGAGCCATAAAAAACAATGAGACCCTAGCATTTGATAAGAAGTGGAAGAATATGGAAGATTAAATGCTAAGTGAAGCAAGCCAGACTATGAAAGAAGGCCATTGTATGTCCCCACTTAACCTATACCGAATGTCTGCACTCCATGGCAGAAAAGGAAAGACTGGACAGCATAAATGCATAGAGAGCAACTGTGGACACCAGAGATAGTTTGGGAGCTGGGTATGAAAAGGGAGGGGAGGAAATTATGGAGAAAAACAAGAAAAACATTCAATAGATTAAAAAACTGGAAAATTACCTGTTCATGACAATGTGTATGATAATTTCTTTGACTGGACTAACACGGTATTCATGCTGGGAAAATCATTTTCAATGTTTAAAAGATATATAATCATTGAATATAAAAATAAGAAAAAGCATATAAAGACAGTGTGGGGGGAAGGTGGGAGATGGGGGCTTGAGTGAGAGGGAGGGAATCAACAAAAAAGAGCAAAACATTCAACAGACAAAAAAAGGAAGAGTTATTTGTTGATGATGTTGTGTATGCTAATATCTTTGACAGTGTATTCATGCTGGGAAAATTCAGTTTCTATGTTGTAAAGATATACATTGACTGAATGTAAAAAATAAGAAAAACAAACAAAAAGTTGTACCTTATCAAAACCTGAATGATTTTATATTTGAGACTGTCTTATTTAAAGTATATATGCTATCTGAAATTTACACAAGAGGACCCCAGAGAGAACTGCAAAGATATTAAATAGACATCACCCAGAAAAGCTGTACTTTTACAAAATTTAATGGCATTTTTTAGGTAGTTTAATAAAAGCATTGACAGAATTCACTGTTAGGCAACTGGATGGTTTGACTCTAAAAAGGAGATTCCAATCTTCACACAAGGCTGAAATTTAAAAATTATAAGTGATGTGTGGTATTGATACACACATATTAAGATGCTGGGAAAAGATAAAAAGAACAGTGGTTATAAATATAGCCCCACAGGGACCAAAGGAAAAATGACATGTATGATTTGTAACTGGGCTACTTTTTACATGAGCAAGTCTATAAGGTGGGTCTCTGAGAGGGTAACAGTGTACTGGCACGCACTTACCATGTCTGGGTGGTTAGCACTTAATTATTCTTCCAGGCAGGGTAAGTCAGGTAATTTCCTTTATTTCTCTCAGCAATCCTCTTCTTTCTTGCTCTGTTTCTCTTGCACATATACAAAAACAAAATATTATGAAACATAAAAATAAGCAGTTATTTTAAACTGGTATTTCTATTTTTGGACTTTTCTCTCACAAAATAATGCAAATGGTAGGAAAAGTATATCCAGAAAACTATTCATATAATATAAAAAATACATGATATGTTACAAAATGAGAATATGACAAATTGTTACCTTCCCATAATGGGATTGTGTGAAACCTCAAAAAGTGATTATAAAGACTATATAGTTACATATAGGGGCTGGCAGGTGGCGTGGTGATTAGAGCGCTGGACTCCCACATGGCTGACTGTGGTTCAATTCCTGGACCTGGCAGCTTGCTTTCTCACTCTCCCTCTCTGTCTCTCTCTCTCTGCATCTCTCTCTAATAAAATTAATAATAATAATAATAATAATAATAATAAAATAAAACAATAAAATAAATATTTTTAAAAAGACTGTATAGTTACATAGAAAAATGCTATGAATTGTGCTCAATTAAAGAGTTATAGTAAAAGTTCTAAGTACACTGTGATAATTAATGGGAGGGTGGTATACTGAAAAATGTGTAAGGGAAAATACAATAAAATTGTAATGTGGGACACCACATGGCGGTGCATTGATAAAAGGTAAAGCTCTTACAAGGCTAACCCACATAGGAAGGTTCTGGGCTCATGACCAGAGACCACCCTGAGTGCACTAGGCACATGATTACCCATGATATGGGTCTAACTGAAGGCTGGGAGTGAATTGAGGTGTTGAGCTCCTGGTGGGGATGGTGTATCTGTCTGTCTGCCATCTGTCTGTCTTTCTTGCACATGTAAGAGATAAAGACACTGAAAAAAGTTGTGATGTAATTGGTAAGGATGTGATATACTGTATTCTTCATTCTTTTCCACTTTTTCTACAGCCGTTATATATTACTTTATAATAGAAAATGCATTTATAAATAAAAATCATCACATACTATTCACATATTACTCTTTTTACAGAAGTGAAGATAATGAAAACATAAGAAATGTGAGTCAGAGAGCATACAGGTGCATTGTAATAAAATCTGTGTCAATGCCCTTACTTTTGTTTTGCCAGACTATGAATAATTTTAGTAATTTTACACATGAAAATCTATCTAGTTAATTATACTAAAAGAGTATAATTATAGAGGCATACAAAGTGAAACTCTCTAAAAATAAACCTTTCAACATTGAAAATACAACTATGATAGGTTTAAAAAAATATATATATATATATTCTGTTTTTTTTAAGAGAGAGATCTTTGCTATAGGGCACATGCACTTGCTGGAAATGCAGATATATATATATATATATATATATATATATATATATAGAGAGAGAGAGAGAGAGAGAGAGAGAGAGAGAGAGAGAGAGAGAGAGAAAGAGAGAGAGAGAAATCAAGACATCACCCAACAGGAGGATGGCCATGCTGCAATCCCTTCTCCTTCACTCTCCTCTTGGGATTTTGGGTACACATGCACATGCTCCTGGTGTGAGTTTCAAGATGCTGGGTCTGGAACTTGAACCACAGTCAGCCATGTGGGAGGCCAGCTCCTTAACCACTATGGCACCTGCTAACTCTAGGATGTGTATATATATATATATATATATATATATATATATATATATATATATATTTTTTTTTTTTTAGAGAGGTTTTTCGCTATAGGGCGCGTGCGCTCACCAGACAGACAGAGAGAGACATAGAGACAGAAAGCGAGAAATCACCCCCCAGGGAAGATGGTCACGCCGCAATCCCTTCTCCTCCATTCTCCTCTCGGGATCTTGGGCACGCACGCACACGCACCCGGCGTGAGTTGTAAGCCACTGGGTCCGAGACACGAACCGCGGTCGACTACGTGGGAGTCCAGCGACATAGCCATTACGCTAACTGCTGGTTCCCAGGATGTGTATATTTTTAAAGAGCCATTATTACAGGAAATAACCATGGCATTACTGCTCCTGTGTCAGGAAATAGCAAATACTAGCTAGGTGTGAAAAACGAAGACAATTTTTTTGAGTGTTCTACTCTCAGCAATTATCACAGAGCTTTTCTCTCTCTTTCTTTTTTTTTTTTTTTCTTGAGAGAGATTTTTGCTATAGGGCACATGTGCTCACTAGAAAAACAGAAAGTGAGAAATCACTCCCCAGAAGAGATGGCCATGCCGCATTTCCTTCTCCTCCCTTCTCCTCTTGGAATTTTGGGCATGCATGCACACGTGCCTGGCATGCATGCACTGGGTCACGGTCTCCATCCACGGCCAACTATCTGAGAGTCCAGCACTTTAACCACTATGCCATCTGCTGGCCCCAAACCTTTCTCTTTTCCTTGCTCAGTTACCAATCGTCTACTCGGTACCCACTATGTTCTGGGGTGTTGTTCTAGAGCAGAAGGTACATGGGCACCGATGGCTAGTGATTCTGTGCAGCCTGTGTGACAGAGGCGAGGAGAAAGAGTAAGGAAACATGCACATCAATCATTTCGGCCTGTGATACTTGCTGTAGAGAAACTAAAACAAGATGATGGATAGATGAAAGGAGTGCAGGGTCCATAAAATTGGCCACTCAAAGGGATCCTTTGTGAGAATATGACATTTGAGCTGACATCACAAGGAAAAGGGGCCAGCCATGTAAAATCTGAGGGTGGTGTTCAGGTTTTGAGAACTGTATGGGAAAAGTCTTTCTGGCAAGACTGTGCTTGGCCAATGTAAGGACCGGAATGCAGGTGATCAAAGAGGAAAGACTGAGGAGACAAGAACTAGATGGGCAAAGCCAGATGTGGTCCTGAGAGCATTAGGAAGCCTTGGAGGGCCAAGCACGGCGAGGTCCACGCTGTCCTAGACTCTTTCCCACTGCTGAGCAGAGGAAGGATTGCAAGAGAAAATGGACCACAGTGAAGCGAAGTAGCAGATTACTGCAACCACACACGTAAATTTTAGTAAGTGGAACTAGAGTGAAACCTTCAGTAGAGGAAGTGGATGGATGTGGAACAACAGTCCTCATTGATTCTGTGACGATGCAGGCGAGGAAAGGTAAGAGCTGGGTGACCTAGTGGTTGTGAGCTGTAGCCAGGCGGGCGATGGCGCATTTATCTGATGAAGACAAGGACCAGAGGAGCAGTTTAACTGGGGTGTTGGTTTGGAGAGCTGTTTCAGACATCGAGTTGGAGTTGGAGCAGTCAAAGTATCAGCCAGGAAGACTGTGAGTGAGGTCACAGCAGGCCGGGGAGTGTTTGAAGGAGGAGGGAGCAATCGAACAGATCAAAGGCAGCTTGGAGGCAGACGAGACCAGGGGAATATAATGAGGGTAGAGCTGAAGCTCTGGGAATAGAGAACTCATTGCATCCTGACAGAAAAGTCTGTTTAGATGAGTCTAAAGAGAAAACGCTGTGATAGAAAGTGAGGAAAGTAAAATGGTAGATGACCCCACTGCAGGTAATCATTTCAACAGTTCTTCCTGTAAAGTAAGTGGGCACCAGCTAGAAGTGTCAATGTAAAACACACACACACACACACACACATATACATACACACATATACATATACACACACATATATACATACACACATATACATAGGTGTGTAATTCTTACTTTTATATATAGATATAATATATATTTCCTCTATTTATACATAATACACATGCATACAATATATATTATACATACAATAATTATACATATACACATTGACATGCGCGCACATGTAACACACATACTTATGCGCACACATTCACACATACAGACACATACACATGAGTCTTCAAAAGTTCATTGAAAGTGCATATTATTGGGGCCAGCAGGTGGCATATGGTTAGGGCGCTAGACTCTCACTTGGCCAGCTGTGGTTCGAGTCTTGGACCTGACGACTTTTTTTTTTCTTTTTTTTTCTTTTTTTGGAGAGGTTTTTGCTATAGGGTGCATGCACTTGCCAGAAAGACAGAGACAGAGAGATAGAAAGTGAGAAATCACCCCCCAGGGGGGTTGGCCACGCCACAATCCCTTCTCCTCCATTCTCCTCTCCAGATCTTGGGCACGCACACACACGCGCTTGGCATGAGTTTAAGCCACCGGGTCCGAGACGCAAACCACGGTTGGCTACATGGGAGTCCAGCGACATAGCCCTTATGCTAACTGCTGGTCCCCCTGATGACTTTCTTTTTCTCTCTCTTATTCTGTCCCTCTGTGGTTAAATTAAAATAAATAAATAAATAAATAAATAAAGTTAAATAAAAATTCTTTATTCATAAAAATGCATATTATTAAAGAATTATGAATAGATTTTAAAAACTTTTTGCACTGAAATAAACTTGTACTTTAATTACACTTTTTCCACAAACTTTTTGAAGTCCCCTGGTACTTTCTTCTGAAGAAAGCTGCTGAGGCACATGTACACGCTCGTTAGAAGGGAGTAAAGTGCTAGACAGCTAAAAACACACTCTGCGTACCTAGGGAGAACAGGCAGTGTGTGTTTTCAGAGGGTTTTGTTTTCTGTCCATGGTTAGCAACTTACTGCCGGGGAGGATTTGATGAGCTCTGAAGGGGTTTCTATCTTTCTGCAAGCCTGTGTGTGGAATTTCCACATACTGGTTCGCAAATTCTATTCACATTGGTATGTTCTGAATAAAGTGCTGTTTTCCACTTGATGTTAATGAACAAGAAAACTTCTCTGAGGCCCTGCTCCTGTCAGAGAGAACACATGCCAGAGAAAGGGGGCATTTAAAGCACAGGGTTTGATGCAGGCACCATGCAGTAACTTTACTAAGTAGGTTGTCTTATTTTCATTTCATTTTTTTAGTTTTTAATTTTTATTTTTGGTTTTAGCCCTAGGGAGTATATGCTCACTGGAGAGAGACAGAGACATACAGAGAGAGGGAAAATGAGGCTCAAGGGGGGTTGGCCTGGCAGCATTCTCTTCTCCTCCATTCTCCTCTCAGGATTTTGGGCACGCATTCATAGGCACATGGTGTGATTTTTAAGCTGCAGGTCTGAGCCTTGAACCATGGTTAGCCACGTGGGAATCCAGGGCCTTCACCACCACGCCACATGCTGGCCTATGTTATTTTTATTTTTTATTTTTTTGAGAGATTTTCGCTGTAGGGTACGTGCGCTCACCAGACAGACAGAGAGAGACATAGAGACAGAAAGCGAGAAATCACCCCCCAGGGGGGATGGCCACACCGCAATCCCTTCTCCTCCAATCTCTTCTCGGGATCTTGGGCACGCACGCACACGCGCCCGGCGTGAGTTTTAAGCCACTGGGTCCGGGACACGAACTGCGGTCGACTACATGGGAGTCCAGTGACATAGCCATTACGCTAACGGCTGATTCCCTGGCCTATGTTATTTTCATTTTAAAATAAAGAAATAGATTTAAAAAGGTTAAGTAGAATAGCCAATAGCAGAAAGCTGCATTTAAAATGAGTCAACTTCAGATTCTCAATAAGAAAAAAAGTTAAAAAGAAAGTACTCAGAGAGTCATTGTCCGAAATGAAATCTTTGTCATAGTCAGTTTTAGTTAATATTGCCCAATTTCCTAAGTTTCTCTGACCAACAGCTTTCTTCCCCGGAATAAAAATAATTTAAAATTTTAGCTGAGGGGCCAGCAGGTGGCATGGTGTATGAGGCACTGGACTCCCACAGGGCTGACCGTGGTTTGAGTCCAGGACCTAGCTGCCCACTTTCTCATTTTCCGTCTCTCTTCCTCTCTCTTTCTGGTGAGTGTATGTGCCCTACAGCAAATTAAAATAATAATAATAAAATGAAATAAATAATTCTTTTAAAAATCTAGCTGATGGATTTCTATGAATCAGTTAATTTGAGGCCAATAGAGATCCCATCCACTTTTGCCTGCAACAGAAGTTGCTGGAAATCAGCTGATACAGACATGAGCACATGTGAAACCCTGAAGACCCACTTGATGAGCAAGTTAGAATCCCTCACTGACTAAGAGCTCTTCCTGCAAAACAGCAAAGAATGCATAACACAGTCACATTCCATTAGAATACCCACAAGACTGCTATAGACGAGAGGGTGGGTTATATGCACCACAGCAAAGGAAAGAATGTCATTGACTATCCAATGTCTACTTCCAAAAACTGGTAGGACTATTACTGAATGTGCACAATATAATGCAATGTTCATTGCTGAAGAAGATGAGTACATCTGTATCTGTGATTTGATAGATGCATATTTTATGAATGATCTGCAAAAATATAGTGTACCCCACAGAATACCAAGCAAATTTAAAAAAGAAAATCCATAGGAAAAATTTTGATTAAAATATTGTTTTTAAATTTTTCAGAGGTCATGTGCGTTCACCAGAGACGGGGTGGGGGTAGAGGAGAAAGCAACCTCCATGGGTCACAGTCACACTGCAGTCCCCTCTCCCTTACCTCTGCCTCCTTTGAGATTTAGAGCACACACACAAGTCTGGTGTGTTTTTTAATCTGCCTGGTCTAAATTCAAACACAGTGATGAGCCATGTGGAATCCAGCTCCCATAACCACCAGGCCACTGGCTGACTCCAGAAACATGGTGGTGGAGGTGCTGGACTCCCACATGGCTGACTGCTGCTTGAGTCCTGGAGCCAGTGGGTTGAAAATCACGTTGGTTGCATGTGAGTGCCCAAAATCCCAAGAAGAGAATGGAGGAGAAGAGAATGCAGTGTGTCCATCCTCAGCCCCGGGGGGGGGGGGGGGTGGTGGTGGTGGTGGTGGTGATTTCTCACTTTCCTTCTCTCTGTCCCCCTGATGAGTGCACACATCCTATGGAAAAATCTAAACAAAAAGTTCTTAGATAGAACCAATGTTCCAAGTCAGAAATAATTGGTAACAGGTCAGTAACATGTAGTTGTAACTGGACGCAATAAAAACATCCACTTGAAACTATCCTGAAGGTAATAGGCCAGCCAGTTACATGGCGGTTAAAATGCCTGGATCCTTGGGACTAGCAGTTAGTGTAATGGCTATGTCACTGGACTCCCATGTAGTTGACTGCGGTTCGAGTCCCAGACCCGGTAGCTTAAAACTCATGCCGGGCGCGTGTGCGTGCGTGCCCAAGATCCTGAGAGGCGAATGGAGGAGGAGGGATTGCTGCGTGGCCATCCCCCCTGGGGGGTGATTTCTCGCTTTCTATCTCTCTGTCTCTCTCTTGTCTGTCTGGTGAGTGCACGCGCCTTATGGCAAAAAACCTCTCCAAAAAAATTAATTAATTAATTAATTAAAAATCAATGAATAAATAAAATGCCTGGATTCCACATGGTCAAAATAGTGCAGTTCAAAACCCAGACCCAGAGACTTGAAGGACACGCTGGGTGTGTGTGCATGCTCAAAACCCTGAAATGAGGGAGAGATGGGGGAGAAGATCTTTGAGTTGATAGGCCCTTTGGAAGGTGCTTTCTCATTTTCTCTGTCTCTCACTCTCCCTTTCTAGCCAACCCACACACCTCCTGGCAAATTAATAAGAAAAAAAATACTGAGGGTATTAAACTAATGAAATTGAAATAGCTGTATCTCTAATGAGAAATACAAGCAAAAGCACAGAAATAATTATATGTTAGTAAAAAAGTAGAACCCTGAATGGAACCACCAGTCTTGCAATCAAAGTGCAGAAATAGAGTGAAGGTTACTTCATATATGGTATTACCTGTGACTGTAGAAATATACTGGGTATATGAAGTTTATATATATATATATATATATTTGCATATGATAATTCAGTGAGATTAGCAGAAATTACATTGTCACCATTTTGTACATTGTAAAACAGCTCAAAATAGCTAAGAATCTTAAGGAAGCCATACAATAGTGTCTGGGTTTCAGACATACCCATCCTTACTCTAGATCACATTATGGAGAGGTTTTGCTTTGCTTAAACTCACTTCCCTTAAGGACGTCAGTTATTTCCAAGATATTCCATCACCTAACATTTTTTAAAATTATTGCTTTAACTTTATGCATTATTATCATTATTAGTTTGCTATAGGTCATGTGAGTGAGCGAGCGAGAGAGAGAGAGAGAAAGTGAGAAAGCAAGCCACCAGGTCTGGGACTTGAACTATGGTTGGCCATGTGGGAGTCCAGCGCTTCAACCACGCTGGTACCTGCTGGTCTTGGCTAAGTCTTTAAGACTGCTACCCTGGGAAGGGTGGGCTGTGTGAAGATATATCTTAGTCTGTAAAGAAAGGGACTGAATGAACAGTTTAGGATTTGCAGTAAGGATCTAAGGTATTAACTTTCTTGTGAAAATATTATTTCATATATTGTTTTGATGATTTCTGTTCCAGGTGTTACTATATTCATTTTTTTTTAAGAAAATGATAGCTTAAATTGAGAGCAAAAAAATATTTTAAAATGAACTTTTAAAACTCTGCCCCAAGAGCTAAATGGAGGCACAGCGGTCAGATGTGATGCCTCCCAGAGACAGACAGCGTGGGGGGGGGGGGGGGGAGACCGTGCAGGACCAGGTCCAGGCTGGCGGCAGCTGTGAGGTCCCACTGCAAAGCACCCCAAAGGGCTGTTCTTTTTTTCTCCTGCACTCATGGAAGAAATGAATAAACGTGAAAAAGAATTTACTCTAAGAGTAAAATTTCTGAAGACAGTTCTTCGATTCATTTCAGTTGATATGTCCCCTGGCTTTGTCATGGTCATTTATATTTTTTATGGTATCGGATATTACACCACATTTAATTCCCATCACCTTAATTTCCATTCCCAGTAATACTACTTGAGAAAGCATGGAGTGGATTTTGAAGTTTCTCTTCTCCTTTCACTGGCGGGGCGAGGGTAGGAAGGTGGGGAGATGGAGAGCGTGGCCTGACCCTGTCAGTGCTCAGAACAGTCTTAGTCTGAGTAAGCGATGCTTGTGTTTGAGATGAGCGGCTTGCTTAGACACCACTCCTCTATCCGCTATGCTAATTTCCGGCCATTGCCTAGTTCTGTACGTCCTGAGAGAATCATTTAAACCATCAATTAATTCACAGAAACACACGCGGAGGAAAGCGTCTTCTCCGACAGGGGGTGGGGACACCGACAGGAGCCTTCCACGGGGAGTCACAAACCGGGCTGTCTCCCTCCGACAAAAGCGGGCACTTTTGTAACTTATTTGTACGGATGACACGTACTTGTTTCTGCAGACACAAGCCGCACGTGTTCGTCTATACTGGCTGAAGACAAGGGAGACCTCATTTACCACCATCCTGCGACCGGAAAGCAAACATCCCTGTCACAGTCGGCGTCAAGTGCACACAGGCTCGTTCAGTTCGTGGATCTCGCTGAGGGCGATGGCTGCCCCAGCCCGGGCTTCAGGGCGGCCGGCTCGCACACGTCCTAGCAGGGCCCGGTGCGAGGCCTGCGCCCGCGGCGAGGGTGTCTGCGGCGCCCCGCGCTCTCCCCGCGCTCGCCCCGCGCGGCGGCTGCACACAGCGGCAGGTGCACGGGCCCGCGCCCACCGCCTCTGCCAGCGAGTCGCGGGCCGGCAGTGGCCACTGGTGGCCGGCCGGGGAACGGAAGGCAGGGCAGCCGCAGAGACGGGGCTCAAAGTTCAGCGAACACAGGGACTTTGGCTGTGAGTAAACAGGCCGCCTGTTCGGTTCTTCCTCCAGAGTGGTTCCCCTGCAGTCACGTTTCTCCCCCACGGACCCACTGGGACCCCGCCGCCACCTCCTCACCTGCTCCTGTCCCCACCTGGGGGAGCGCGTGGCATCCGGAGGCCGAGATCCGCCCGCAGCGTGGACGGTTCCAGGCCCACCGGAGCACGCGCCAGTCCTTGACGGAAACGCGGGGCGCGCTCGGCGTGGAGGCCTTCCCTCCACGGTCGCCCTCGGGGAAGGCGGCGGGGCGCAGGCGTCGGCCCAGCCTAGCTGGGGAGAAATGAGCGCTGCGCCCCGCCGCCACCCGCCCCGCGCCGGCCAGGCTTCCCCGGATTTCCTCTCAAGTCTATCACAACCTCCTGGAGCGGGCACCTGCGCTGCACAAGTTCGGTGCCTGCAGAGAGGCTGTGACGACTGTCCCCGTCACCACCCCGAGCTGCGAGGGCCCGCGGACGTGATTTTGATCAGTTTCCCAACAGTTCCAACGTTGCGCATTTCAGTTCCCGGCCTCCCCGCGCCCAGTCTACCCGCGCTGCGGAGAGTGGGTGGCGGCGCTGGGACCGCCCACCCTGGGACCACCCACCCAAACCCTTCTCCTGCTGGGTCCCGCCGGTTGCTAGGCGCAGGTGGGGCGGGCGGGCAGCGGGGCTACTCCGAGCCGGAGCGAGGAGCTCCGAGGCCTGAGGAGGGCGCCCACTCCGGCGCGGGGAGGCGCGGGAGCGGCGTGGGAGGCGACTGGGGACATGGGCTGAAAACGCAGACCCGGGGCCAGCCGGGCTGGGCGTTGTTCCGGCTGGGAGAGGGCGGGGACGGAGCCCTCGTGCCGCCGGGGACCAGCCTTTGTGCAAGGCCGCCCCGCCGGCTGCGGAGCCGCCGCTGGGAACGCAGCCCCGGCCCCGGCTCGGCTCGCCCTGCCCGGCGCCCACACTCGCGCCAGCCGCTGCCGGGCCCCGGTTCCAAACCAGTTCAGCCGCGCTTTAAAAGGTAGCAAAGCCGAGACGCCTTTCCTTTTCCTGTTTATTCTTCCGTCCTCTGCCTTGTAATTGCTGAACGATAACCTGTCGTTTCTGCCCGGAGGATCTGAGCGTCTTCACTGTCTAACCTCGGGATTTCAAATACGGCTTCGCAGAATTGAGCGGTGGGACCCCCAACCGGAAATCAAGACTGCTGAGTCTTCCGAGAGAGCCCTTTTCATCTCATGTAATTAGAGACCCACGGGCTTCTCAAGGCGGCCCTGGCTTTTCCACGGGACCCGGTCTATATTTATCCCGCTCTCTCGTGCGCGTGTGTGCGCGCGCGTGTGCGTGCGATCGCCTTCATTTCTAGCATTAGGAAACTCGCTCAGGGCCGCCGAAAAGTCACGAAAGGCTCAGATCTTATATCCCATGGATTCTTGCCTTTACGAAATGTTGCCACCAAATAAATATGAGGAGATTATTTTGGAGAAATAATTAACTCCTACCGGAAAATAAGGAAGGCGAGACTGGAAGTGGAGGCAGCTGCTCGGATTCGCTGGCGGAGGAAGTGCGATCCGGTCGGGCCGGGATTCCATTCCCTTACTTCAGCACCGGAGGACATGGACAGCGTCTCCAGACTGGGCTGCAGCCTCCGGGACAGAACCGCGCTGCGGCCGCCGCTGCTGCTGTCCTTGCCGCCGCTGTCGTCGCCACGGGCAGCCGGGCTCCCTGCTCCTCGCAGCTAAAAGGCGGCGCCTCCTAATATTTCCTTGCCTGCTGGTCCCCTTCGTTAATGGACGAGAAGCAGCCGCCCCTATACACCTGCTACACCTGCAGACAGGGCTCGGAGGAGAGCGCTGGCTCCACAGATTAAACTCTGAGCAGGCAACTTCAAGAATAATTTTCCTATCGGGGGCCGTGAGGAATGCAGGCAGAAGAGCAAAGTGGAAGTTCTTAGAGGCTCGGAGACACCATGGGCTCTGCAGTGGGGGTCGGAATGCACAGAGGCCCACACTAGAAATAAACAGGATGTTCCTGAGTGGATTGCAACAGTTTTGGAAATAGCTTTGTGAGAGGAGCTTGGAGATCTACTCAAAACCCTCCAGCAGAGAAGCTGAGAAGACTTCTAATTTCTCAGCGTGGTGGGTAAGTGATCACGCAATTATTATTATTATTGTTGTTGTTTACAACTCTCCTGAGTTTTCTCATTGTTCAGCAGAAAACCTACACAGTATCATTTTTCCTTGTGGATTAAAGAGAAAATAGCAATTCTGTTTCTAAATGATTGTTCCTGGATCATGATCTTAGGAAATCTCTTATCCAAGAAAAGACTCAGGTGTTTCTCTTCTCTGAGGTCCCTCATGAGAGAACAGCAAAGATGTCAGGGCTGTTGTCTTACATAACTACAGTAAACTTTTAGGTGGACCTTTTTCTTATCGAATATCTTTTTGGATCCGTTGGATCCGTGTGTATCCTGTTGTGTGCATGTGTTTTTACCCCCCCCCCCCCCAACTAATAGAATCTAGTGTTTGGCCATTGGGTTTTGTTGTCCTATGTGTGCACTCGAAAGTGATCTTGCCTGTGTTATGTAGTATGCAAGACTCAAAAAAGTTAAGGGAGACATGATTTAACCACCCCTGTGATATATTTTAGATGGTTGTAATTTGCCAAATCACGCACGGGAACAAACACATGTGAACACACACACCTGGGCCCACTCGCCATCCCCCCCCCCCCCCCCAGTGTGCCTGCACCTGTAGAACTTACCTAAAGAAACACATATTTTTACTGAGAATCCTCTTTATAGCCTTCTAAAGCTCAAGAATGCTTGTGCTAACCAGATGCACGGGAAGGCAGAAAATGAGAAGCTGTAGTGTGCCTCTTTAGGGAAGCTGGGTTTCGATAGCATCCTGACTGATTAGTTTCACAGAACACGTTTGTCACTGAAATCCAGAAAGTGATAGGGGCCAGTAGGTTCTTGACAAATAATAAACTTTAAAATGCTAATTAAATCTGGCCTCTTGTTGATTCAGATTTCCAGAGTCTACCCTGGAGGTTTGAAATTCCAATCTTTCACAGTGACCTTGATAAGCATTCTGCTTTAATAAGAAGGGTTCACTGGGTAAAAGCAGTTACGCGAATTTATAGCCCATGCCTGGCATTTCCCTAGGAACTCCATCAATCCCAGTGAGCACATTCAGCTCGGTGCAGTGTCGATTTGCAAG
This sequence comes from Tupaia tana, assembly GCA_026018925.1. NCBI lineage: Eukaryota > Metazoa > Chordata > Mammalia > Scandentia > Tupaiidae > Tupaia > Tupaia tana. The sequence continues at coordinate 3,593,741 of JAKSZU010000008.1, forward strand.
GGCAGACTTTTACCATCACGCAAGTACATGTGATGGTATATGCAGAACCAAAACTCTGTGGGGAGTTCGCGCCTTTGAAAAATTACGTGAGTTCTTTATATTTTTCTTTAAATTTCATGCTGTATAGTACTGATAATAAAATACCTCTAATGCCTGTCTTTACCTACTATCCTTCTCGATTTTAATCAGGCATCTTACGAGGCAGTTACGATGGTGATAGTTGGTGAGCCGATGGTCCCTGCTTTTGCGTTGGTTGACAGTAGCAATTGCACTCTGAGGGAAAATTATTCTAACTGTCGCTTACCACTCACTGCAAACCTGCTTGCTTAGCAGAAAGGAGCAGAGATATCTATGCCACTTGGCTCCTTGGGGCTGTATTGTCCTATATAGGTCAGAAATGATCATCCGCAGAGCAGAGACAGGGACCGTTGGTGTGGGTTCCTTCCCGGGAAACTCACATGTGCTCCAACAATCCGGTTTTATATTTTCCTCAGAGAGGTGTGAGTATGAAATGACCACATGGAAGACTCAGCATGTTTTAGGGGAGTTAGGCATGTTGTTAGACTATGAATCTGGCCGTCAAGTGATTATCATAGAGGAACTCCCCTGCTCCGTAGAGCATGAAGTGCAAGCAGAGAGCCGTACCAGGAAGCACGCCTGTGGGAGACATGCAGTTCCCCGCTCAGTGGCAGAGGGGGCAGGCTTTCTCCATGTGTAGCTGAAACCTCACAGAGTTACCTTTGCCTAATCTCTTTGGAGATTTAGCCACAGAAATAAATAACTGTAATTCACCTTTGCCAGCTGATGAGTGTGCGGTTGGAACCCCGTCGGTCCTTATCCCTGTTGTTACACTGAGACCATTTTGCAAACCCATTTAATGCCTGCCTGCAGGCTAATCTCTCCTTGGCAAAGCAAAGCAAAACAAAACGACAACAAGAAAAAACTCTAACAACAAAACAGGAGTGTGTGTGTGTGTGTGTGTGTGTGTGTGTGGTGGGGAAGAGGAGCGTCTAGCGAAACTAACCTCATTTTACACAGAATCACTCGGATTTAAAAAGAAGTCAGTTTATTCAGGAACATCTGTATCCCATAAAGCAATCTCTTTGCCTTGACATGTACTTTGTTTTGCTACCATAAAAAGGAGGCATGAGGTCTTGGGAATATCAGGAACAAGAATTTAACATCCACTCCCTCTGAAAAGTAAAAGAAAATTTAAAAAAGAAAGAAAGAAAGAAAAGTTTTATTCAGTAGGCTAAGTGCTGTTGGCTGTTGCTAACATTTTAGAGTCAAAAGGGAAAATAGGGTTACATAACTGGGGAAATGTAAGGAGTATATAGGATCAGAGGATATTTAGAAATGAATCTTGAAATCTGTTCAGTTGCCCTTCTGTCTTTAACAAAAAATGGAGTGTGAAGCGGGGGGAAGGGAGCTCTGGCTTGAAACTTTATAAAATATTATAAAAAACTTCCTGGCTAACTTTTTGTATAGACTGCCTCAATACCAGTCAGATATTCTAATGCAGTTCCCAGACCATCCAACTATAGTGACTGTGGATACTCATGGCTTGCCTTTGGAATTATTTACTTGGCTTTGAACCAAGTTCAAACGTTTATCAAAAAAATAAAAGTAATTACTACTGGACTTTAAGAACGCCCTTTATGAATTGTGTTTTGTTGTTTGTTTTGTTTAAAATTTAAAGATGTAAATCCCAGGCAAGGAATTGGTTTATCCATCTGATTCTATCAAAAGATAGCAAAAGCCACTAATGAAGGAAAGCATACTGTAAGTCGGAAATTACTTCTGTAGTCTTCTCACCTCCTCAGAAACCCGTGTGTGATAAGTTGTGGAATAGGGCTCAGATAGACAGTAACCTCGTATTTGTGTTTTCCCCCTGTCTAGCTTAGCAGGATGAGTTGTGCAGGCCATGCATTGAATGAGACAGTGTGCTGCAGTATCGAACATGCTATGCATCATGATGCAGGAGGAATGTATTGTATGATAGTCCAAAGATCAGGGTTCCAGCACCACTGGTCATTAGATCGTGCACACATCACTCAACCCACTGAAGCTTAATTTTTCTTCACTACAGTGAAAAGTGCTTTACCTGTCAATTAAGGCACAGTCCTTTATGTACAGTTGACTCCTACATATTTATGGGATGAATAAATGATGCCTACTTTGTAGGATATTCGGAAGTCCACATACAATGCTTTTGAGAATGTTTTGAAACTTTGCATGCTGTATCAATGAGTTATGAATAATCTCCAACAGCATTCATTCATTCCACTCAAAAATTCATTGCTAATTACTCCATGACTGGCATGCCCCTTACTTGTAAGAATTCTCATTGTAAGGATATAATATTTTCCTAACAATTGATCAGTAATTTTCTTTAATCAGTTGCTAAAGGGACAGTGCTGGAAGGACATGGTTGAAAATGTTTACTGCTCAAAATTTTCACCATTTTCATACACCAGCTGATCAAACCTTAGTCAACAGGACTTCAGTTCATTTGAACAACTTGCATTTTGACCTTTCAAGACTCCATCCCTGTTTTCATGTTATAATTTTCTAGTCCATAAAGAAAGATTTGTATTTGCCATTGGCTCTACAGAGGAATCTTATAGAATTACATAGACTTGAAAACTCAATATGTGAAAACATATCCAGAAAGCATTCTGATTTGATTTCTGTCTGGTGGGAATGGAAGGAAATGTATATACCACATGGGAGTTGATCTTTGGGGCTGGCTTAGGAGTGCTGAAAACATACAGTATTGATTCAGTTAAAAGTCATTCATGTACCTCTTCTGGAAATCTCAAGTTAAGCAATACATTACTGCAAAAATTTTGGTACCATTTCTAAAATATTCCTTTTTCCTGTTCATTTAGTTAGTGAATTTACCAGGTTACCATATGTTCTGTTTAAAAAGTTAAATATGTGGGTGAAAGCTTGAATGAATATATTTGTCAAATATAAATGTAGTTATAATTCATGAACTTTAAAAAAGTAGTATGTACATTCAATTTGATGAAATGATAGTTAGCCAGTATTCAAATGAATTGATTTTATGATTTTTCTTTCAAAAAGAAACACTATTACCTCAGTTTTGCTAAAAAATTGAAAACAAAATTAATGAATATCAAATGATCTTCTGACACTTTGAGTGTGAAGGGTTTGCTGATCTGACACTTTGAGTGTGAAGGGTGTGCTGATCTGACACTTTGAGTGTGAAGGGTTTGCTGATCTGACACTTTGAGTGTGAAGGGTGTGCTGATCTGACATTTTGAGTGTGAAGGGTGTGCTGAACAAACTTGACAATGACAATTCAGAGATCAGGTTCTTGACCCCCAGAAATGATTGTATTGACCAAAGACATCCAGCTCTTTTAAATTTTCCATTATTTTTTTCATGTTTTGTAAGTGATACAAAATAAAACAAAAAAATTCAGAATTGTACCACTAGCTAGGTAATTATATAATTTTTTATCAAATAGTTTAACCACTGAACTATACTGGAAGGGACTGTAACACAAAACAATAATTTCTATTTCATGAGCATACAATCAGGATATATGTTTTTGATAGTCTAGAAATCTATACAGACCAAATGTTTGTATATTTAAAAAATGATAGTTACGTCTAAATCTAACTGATAAAAGAAAATAAGCAATGAGATCAGGTAAACTATAAAGACAGGAAAAATACATCTTCTGAATCTTCTCAGAGGAGACCCCAGTGAGAAATAAATACCTGAATTGAAGACATTTGAGAATATTGGTGAGAAAGAAGTATTACATGGCTAAACGTAGGTCACATGGGATCTGCGGTCCAACGTGGCTTTCTCATCAGCTGACTATGTGAGCTTGGGTACATCATTTTAGCTATTTAATAACCTGTGTGTTTCATGGTCCTTAAGGAAATCATTATCATGTGCATCAGAAAACAAGTGGCAACCCCAAAAGGTTTTGTTGAACTGAAAAACTTATTTTTCGCTTCCCATCTGCTATTCCTCTTGAAAATATTCCTGTACTGTCAAGGAGGAAAGTACAGGAGATTGAGAATCTGCCCGGAACTGAATCGTGGTGATTAACTATGCCAACTTGGGCAGGGGATGTAGGGTGTCTGCTTCTCTATCTCCACATGAGAAGCAGAAGGAAGCGCTGACCTCAGGAGCTGCGGGGGTGGTTAACAGGTGCCTGCTGACCTGGGGTCACCGAGGCTGCTGGACCGCTCTGCACGTGCTCTCTGACTGCCGTCCTGCAAGCACTCTCTGATCCTCTGGGTGAAGTTCCTGTGTTGCTATTGTCTCCCACACTCTGTGAACCACCACCTGGTCCTTTCCCTCATGCTTTGTCCCTAACTGTTGCCTTTTCTGCTTATTTGTCATGCACAAGTTGTGAACTCAGACGCACAGGTAGGCGTGACAGGGAGCCCGGTCACAGGGAGCGATCCCGGGACTCGGACTCTCAGCTCTGCTCAGTTCAGCAACACGTGGGACCTGAAAACAGCATGAGGTGCGAAATCTTATCTTCGCTGCTCTAAATGTTAGCATTCTGCGGGGAACAAAACAGACTCCTTGTTTGTCACAGGGTGGCTGGTGTCCCATAATTGCATTTCCTATCTCAGTGGCATTCGTTAAAATTCTAACACGTTTTAACTTAACCTTTTCCCAGTCCTCTGTTTTCTTTTAAAAATGAGAGGGACCAGCAGTTGGCGTAATGGCTATGTCTCTGGACTCCCATGTTGTCAACTGTGGTTTGAGTCCTGGACCCGGTGGCTTAACCTCACACCAGGTGCATATGCTAGTGTGCCCAAGATCCCGAGAGGAGAATAGAGGAGAAGGGATTGAGGCGTGGCCATCCTCCCTGGGGGGTGATTTCTCACTGTCTCTCTGTCTCCCTCTGTCTTTCTGGCAAGCACAAGCGCCCTATAGCAAAAACCTCTAAAAAAAAAAAAAAGAGAGAGAGAGAGAGACAGACTGAATCATGATGTAACAAGAAAGCTCATCTTAGTATCTTTTAGAAGTTTATGAGAAATAAATCTTGAAAAATGATGCATGACTGAGATGAAATAGAGATGCCATTTCCTTGAATAGGCAAAAACGTTCTAGGGGAGTCGTCCATAGACAGGAAAGGGTAGAGATCGCTGATTTCAGGGCTTTTATCCTTGCACCTCTTCCTGCTCGTATCACTCTTCCTCTTATACAACAGCTAGCGTGACAGATGATCCCGTGGCTAGCAGTAAGACTGAAAGAAGGAAAAGTAACCAGGATATCAGATACAAACGCCCTCCCCGAGATACAAACCCGCTACTTCTACACATACTCATATGCTTAAAAACAAATCATCTCTTTAGAAAGTTATTCTTCACAGCAGCAGATCACAGCACTGTGTGTGGAATGCTCTGTTGAAATGCACAAAGTGGAGGCAAATGGCTTATAAATTCATTATGTCAGACCCCCCCCCCACACACACACACACAAGTGCACACACACAAAGATGGATGAGACTGTGCCATTCATTTGATATTAGGCAGCTCGCTATCATTTCTTCTTTTCTAATTCTTGTAAGGGAGGAGAACCAACTCTACCAGGGTTAATAGAAGAGAAAGGAGCTTATCTTGTCCAGTCCCTAACTGTTTACTTTTAGTTTCTTTGGCTAGAAGTGACAAAATTCCAGCTTCAAGGGTTTTAATACAAATAAATAACAAAATACATACACATGAAAGTTAGTGTCTCATTTAGCCATAAGTATAGGAGACAAGACTGGATTCCAGTGCATGAATAATACCATGTCCATGCCTCTGCGCTGCCCGGCCCCGAGTGGGTCTCGCCCACATTCTTGGTTTACCTTTGTCTCTGCCTGTCTTCCTCACAGCTCCCTCGGTCTCTTTCTGTTTCCCTCAATCTTTCTCTCCCTCTCATGCACATGTGTTCTCTGGCATAATAACAATAACTTAAAAACAATAGGACTCTACCAAACATTTCAAAGTCTTTTAGGTTCTCTACCGTTCATGGAACACTCAGCAAAATGGGTCTCATTGGCTAATGGTCTCTCTAAAAGCTTGTGAGTAAAGATCACCTTAGGTTGAAATGTTCATGTTGTGAACATCAATGTAGTTAGTGCACCCATGTTTTAGTGTCCCTTTACTTTATTATTAAAAAATGAGTAATATTAAAATAACACACGTTTGGAATAAGAAATCAATGGTTTCTTTCTGAATAGTTTTTTAGACCATATTCTCACTCTTTCAGCAGTTTTGAAATAATATTTCTTCATTTATGATGTGGTATGTCTGTTCCAGTATAGCTAGATACCTACAGTTAAAGAAGTGAAACTCCCAAAAGCAGATCAATTCAATTGCTCTTATTTTACGTCACCAATGACACGTAATGTAACCGAGAAGTAATTCAATAGGGCACGTTTGGAGGGAGTCAGTCGGGCTGTGATAGTTCAATACATTAACTGCAAGACACATAAACTATTTATTTATTTGTTGGTTTTGAGCACTTCATTTTATCTAAAAATAATTCTTTTAAGGATTAGAGTAAAATAAAACTTACCTAGTATTGGGACCAGCAGTTAGCGTAATGGTTATGTCGCTCGACTCCCATGTAGCTGACCTTGGTTCAAGTCCCAGACCCGGTGGCTTAAGCTCACACTGGGCGTGTGTGCATGTGTGCCCAAGATCCTGAGAGGAGAATGGAGGAGAAGGGATTGCAGTGTGGCCATCCCCCCTGGGGGGTGATTTCTCACTTTCTGTCTCTCTGTCTCCCTCTGTCTTTCACATGCCTTATAGCAGAAGACCTCTCAAAACAAACAAACAAACAAACAAAAAAACCCACTTACCTAGTATTAATTTAGTCAATTTATTGTTTTCTACCATGTTGCACTTTCTTTCCTCGATGGTGTTCCCCCTTGAAGCTGGAGTTAGAGCATTTCATTGCTGTAGAAACATAACAAGTACTTTCCAGGGAACTTAACCCTGTGTTCTCACTTCCACCCACAGTACCAATCACTGGCATTTTATGAGAGATGATGATTTCTAGAGTCCCGCTTTAGATCATCTCATGTGATTCTTACAGCAGGACTGGAAAGCTGACTTTTCCATTCCTGTTTTTCAAATAAGGGGATAAAGGTATAGGAAAGTTAAATGACTCTGTCAAAATGAAGATTTAGGTTTAAGGGTTAATTCCATGGTGCAGTGGTTAAGGCAGGTGGACCCCAGGTGTCTGACTACTTGATTTGCGTCCTGGACCCAACAGTTCGAGGTTTGAGAAACATGCCAGGTGGGTGTGTATGTGTGTATGTGTGTGTGTGTGTGTGTGTGTGTGTGTAAGAGTCAAAAATCCTGAGAGGAGGGAGAAGTGGAGGAGCAGCATGACCAGTCCCCATGGTACATGCTTTCTCCTCTCCTCTATGTCTCCCAGTCTCTCTTTGGTAAGCATATGCAATCTCTAGCAAGAAAAAAAAATGAAGTTATTATGTTGTACTTTTCCACTCTTTATTGATGGTTTGGGAACAAAAACTGTCTTTCTTGGGAACCAGCAGTTAGCGTAATGACTTTGTCACTAGACTCCCACGTAGTCGACCGCAGTTCGCATCCCTGACCCTGTGGCTTAAAACTCACGCCGGGCGCGTGTGCGTGCGTGCCCAAGATCCCAAGAGGAGAATGGAGAAGGGATTGCAGCGTGGCCATCCCCCCTGGGGGGTGATTTCTCGCTTTCTGTCTCTCTGTCTCTCTCTGTCTGTCTGGCGAGTACACGTACCCTATAGCGAAAAAAACCTCTCAAAAAAAAAAAAACACTGTCTTTCTTTTATCCAATCTACTCCATGTTTCTCTTATTTCCAATTGCAGTTAAAAGCAAATGATCGAGCAGCTGTGTATGGCTGCCTTTTGGTTTGACTGGCTCAGCAAGTGGAGGGGCTCAGGATGTTGAGTGCTCATGTTGGTCTTAACCTTCACCATATACCAACAGGGTAGATTTGCAGAGTCGCATGTGGAAAGTCACATTTGAAGAGCATCAGTGAATCATGGTGGGGAGCTGATATTGTTGTCTAACGCAGATTTGAGGCCACGAGAGCTGAACACAGTGGGGAAGAGTTAGAGAGAAGTCGGTTCTAGGTAACTAGACACTAGTGATGGCACTCAAGCACTGAAGAGCCGAAAGGAGACCACAGGAGGCAGTAAGTGCGTTCCGAGCGGGACAATGTGACCTCTGACTTAGGACATGTCAAACGCATGTGGAAGGATGTGATAGCCAAATGCAAGGTGAGGGCACTGTGAGTTTCAGAAAGATGGTAAAACCTAACATATGTTGGGCTGTTGGAAAAGTCATGTCATGTTTTTTCTATGTTTTTCTATGCAAAAATGCATCATCACTTTCCTGGTGACCCAATACAACTCAGTTATCAAAATGGAGGTTATTGCTGAAGCTATGAAAATGTATTAGCTATCTGAGAAAACGAAGGGAGAAAAATAATTGTGTGTGGATACTAATACACTGTTGAAAGAAGAAAGGATGGAAGGAGGGACGGTCAGAAAAGAATACTTAGTAAGGAGAAGGACATGGAATTCTAAGAAAAATATAGGCGAATAGTTGTATTTATTCTGCATAGAGCTGAAGCAAAGGAAGATTTGAGGCACCTTTGGGATTTCTCAGAAACAGATCAGAAGTAGAACATGACTCTCTGCGAGGCCAGACCATGGGAAGACTCTGGGCTTGCATCTGAGATCTTTCTGGGTGTTGGGGGCCCCTGTGTGCCCATGAACCAGTGCTGACTGGAGCTGGGGTGGATCTTGGCATGGAGAGCCTATTGGGGGTGCTGTCTTTCTGTCTGTCGTGCTCATAGAAGAAAGAAATATTTTTTAAAAAGCTGACCAATAGAGATCTCGGAGAGAACAATCTCTGAAAAGTGGTTGAAGTAGTCTTCAGACTGTCAGAGCTTCAGGATCAAATCAAGTGGAACAGACACCACATCTATGATAAGATGGCAGAAGTGAACAGGATTTCAGCAAATGGAAAGCCCTGTGGAACTGTCGCTGGTGTTCAGCGCTGTCCACCCTTTTGCCCCCAGTCAGTTTCCGGCAGAATTTGGTGACATTGCACTTTGGGAAGGTGGATGCGCTGTTGTATTGGGTCAGTTCTGTCTGTGGTTTTGGTGCACTGGCAAGAGCAACTCTAACTTACTGTGTTGTCAGCCTGAAAGGCACACACGCTACTCAGAAGAGATCTGTTCAAAGTTTGTTTTGTCCAGTCGGTGACATATTCATTTTCAAGTGATTACATAAAATACTCAATTGTTACTCAAGTCGGTTTGTTGTAACCACTGGAAAATGGACTTTTCTCCACCAGTAATGTGTAACATAGTGTTGGCTTTGCTTGAAAGTCCTAAATGCATCTCCAGTTAACGAAGTCTCTTTTATGATCTTCTTCTGTTGTGTTCTCATATACACTATTAGTCCTCTCTGTCTTTGATCTTCTGTAAAATTTCCAGTATTTTTGTAAAAGAAAGTTCTGAGGATGAAGAAGGAGTCAAGAGACTCAGAGGCCCTCTAAAACTCCTTAGTGCTTTTCCTGTCCCCTGATGCCGATGACCTGGTACACCGGCAGAGCTATTGCTGGTTCTATCAGAACATCTGGGATTCTCCAGCATTCAGGAAAACAAAAATTTGCTTTTGTCTGATATTTAGATTTCTGTCTCAAACTGTTCAAATTCTCCAGATAATTGCCTGGCTTTATCTTAGTGTAGGAGTAAATTATCTGCTTTCCGGAGGCCAATTAAGTTTTCTAAACCACCAGTGTGCCATTCAGCAAATTACCTTTTCAGTGCGCTAAAAGGCTCCCCAGTAACCCGGAGGAGCTAATGTACCACCGACCGTGGGCGATTTATCCCCGCATCAATGACGGGCACAGACAGCCGTGTGGTAACGGGAGCTTGTGCACGGAGCACTCTGAGCAGTCACGGTGTCCCTTCGAGGCTAAGTCATGGCAGGTAGGAAGGAGAGTATCACCGTGGGGGGGGAGGGGGACCGGAGAAACCCCTTCCCTTGCAGTCTGCAAAACGTGTGTCAGCCAAGGTCTGAATGGAAGTTCTACACCATCACCTTGTCTGTAATAGGCAGGTCTGTAATAGGCTTGACTTATTTGTAACAGGCAAGTTAGCAACCCATGGAAACAAGAAATTACCTAGTTACAGCTTTGTATAGAAGTGGTGTTTGTGAAATAACCAACTCCTTTATTTTCTATGTGTGACCACTGGCTATTTTGGTTGTGACCCTGTTTACAAAATGGAATAATGGTTTATTATCAATTAACAAAAATTAATTGCTGAAAAGGAAATGAATATACTAAATGTAACTTTCTTTGATTATAATTCTTCTCAAGTTTCTCCACAAACTTCCTGCTAACTGTGGTCTTCCTGCCCACTCAGTTATTTACTATTTCATGTTGCTCTGGGTAATTCATCTAGAATGCCTGACATTTTAACTGGAAACATTTTTCTCCCTAAAAATTTTCTTTAACCTATAATAATCTTTAACCAGATTCCAAACAATATATGTACACGTATTACATATGTTCTGCTGTAGAAATCACAAAGATCCAACATTGTTTTTAGGGAATATTGTCAAAAATATTGACAAATGATAACGATTTACCAGTCATGCTGATAATGAATGAAATTGTTTTGAGAAATAGCAGTTTTATTACACATGATCAATGATTTTGTTTTCAAACATGAACTTTCTTTAAATTTGTCCAATGTTTATGTCTTTGAAAAAAGTTCTGGGGTGGAATATGGATGAAATAAGTGTAATAAGAGACTAATCAATTAAATGAAGCCTAGAAATCATTTACATTATTTTAACAAGCATTTAAACCTTTACTAGGCTGTTTTCTCCTGAACGGAATTACCAAAACGTCGAATGAAATTCGGCCTGTTCCTTCGTGTAGCTCCAGAATATTTGCATAAGCGTTTTACTTCAGTGTGCTCAGCTGGGCCAAATTACTGAGGCTTTTCAAGTTTATCCTGGAGACAGTAAGAGACTGAACCCTAGGAGCAGCATGGCACTCAAATGGATTAAAGTTGTGAGCATCAGTCAGAGACTATGTCTCTACATTACAGCTATTCCTAATAAACATGGAATTTGAAAACTTGGAACAAGGCTGAAATGTGACCAAAAAAAATAAATAAATAAAAAAAGCTTTGGCATCTGCTGAATTACTTAGCACTTCTTTTCTGTAAAGAATAAAAGCTCTCTGGCTTCCAACAAAGAGTTTGTGAGCTGTATGGCAGTATTTTGAACAAGGAGGTCATTTATAAACGCTGTCTTTATATTTAGGAAATGATTACGGGATGCAGCTGCAGGTTGTGATGACTTATTTAATAAAGTATGTTAAAAAGGGAATTAGTAATAAATGTCTAACAGATAATACTAAGACATTATAGAACATTGTCAGCTCTATATATTGGATTGTTAAAGTAATATATGTGGTCTTATAAATCCAAGAGTTTTATAATTTTCTAGGATATTTTGAAGAAATTTTCAAGGTGGGTTAATTTTTAATGAAAAGATTTAGTATAACAACTGGCTTTGCTAGACCAGTAAATCTTTACATATGTAACTGATACAGTAAAAAGCACTCTTAAATTTCCAGAATATATAGAATTTTAAAGACTCATGAAAAATACCTGAAGATAAAATATTTCAGCCCTTTATAATTATTTAGTCTTTCATAAAGAAAGGTAAATGTACAAGGTATAAAACAATAGTTAGAAAATCTGTGTTAAGCACTTGCTTTATCGGCATTCCAAGGCTAAATTTCAACATCCAGTAGCCAGAACACTGACAAATAGAAGCAAACGCAGCTCACGTCGCCCCACTTCCTATGTGTTCAAGTGTTTGTCGGCCACTCAGCACGCAGAATAATGTGTTGCTGATTTGTTTAAAGGCTAGATTGGTCCCACTTTTAAGAAGATTAGAGCCTAATGAGGAGAAAGCAAAGCTGTCATAGAATCATGATGTCATTATGAGTTAAGAGTTAGAAACGTACTCTCAGATTATCAGGTTAGAAAACTGACCCTCCGAAAATGTCTGCACTTTGAAAGTTTGAAACTTAGTTTATGACTAAGTTGAAATAGAACTATGAATTATGGTTTAGTTCCTGATGACACTTCAACTATGTCAAAGGAAAAGTGAAGAATGCCCAGTGGGCATCTCTTTATGAGATCAGAGCTCAGGGCAAAGGAGCAACCTGGTGTATTGAGATGCTAGAGAGGAAGAAGACGGTAAGACTGCCAGAGTCTCCAGCCAGCCAGCGAGGGTCAATCCGTAATAGATGCAGCGAGGTACGGCGTGTACGCCAACAATCACTGCTGTTTCAGCTTTTCGTTTTGACATAATTATAGATTTGAAGGCAGTTGCAGGTAGTTTTTTGTGAAATCTCCATCCAGCTGCCCCCAGTGATAACTTCTTACACAATTACAGCACAGTGCAAACTCAGGAGTTCATATTGATACAGCACTGTCATAAAGACTAGCTGTTTAAAATGTCACCTGCTGCGTTACCCGAGCTTGGGCGTGAGTAGTCATTGCTTGGAGACATCTGCACATCCAGCACATTCACGTGAGGAACTTCCTGGCCGTCTCCAGGACAGTGTGACCACGCCTCACTTCCTCAGCAACCACTCATCTGCTTCCCGGTTCTAGATAGTTGTCATTTTGAGAATGTCCTGTAAGTGAGATTCTATGGCATGTCATATCTGAAATCGACCTTTTCCTTCCCACTCCGAGTATGCCCTTAAGAGCCAGGTGGCTGCGTGTCAGTAGCTCTTCTTAGTGGTCCAATACTATTGCCCGTGTGGATGTGCCCGCTCGCTCATTCACTACTGCAGGGCAGGGGTTACTTCTAGTTTTGGGTTATAAGAATAAATATGCTGTAAATATTAATACACAAGTAGTTTGTTATACAGCAATTAATACCTGGACTATCTCCCTATTAGTACCTTTTTTTCTTCTTCTTTATTTGGAGAGGTTTTGCTATAAGGCATATGTGCTTGCGAGAAAGACAGAGACAGACAGAGAGACAGAAAAGGAGAAATCACCCCCTGAGGGGGGATGGCCACACCGCAATCCCTTCTCCTCCATTCTCCTCTCGGGATCTTGGGCACGCATGCACATGTGCCTGGCCTGAGATTAAGCTGCCGGGTCCAGGACTCAAACCATGGTGGACTACATGGGAGTTCAGTGACATAGCCATTGCGCCAACTGCTGGTCCTTATTTTATTATATATATTGTGTGCACACTCACTAGAGAGAGGAGAGAGGAAACGTGAGAAGACAGGCTGCCAGGTCCAGGACTTGAACTGTTGGTCACGGCGGGGGTGGGGGGGGGGCTCCAGTGCCCAAAGCACCATGTGGGAGCTCAGCTCCCCGGCCACTGTGCCACCTGCTGGCCCCTCATCAGTACTTTTGAGAATTTAACAGGATATGTCAGCTATATCAAGAAGGCAGAGAACAAGGATTTTGAACTATTCATACTGAGTTTTAAACTGACTGTCCACTGGTGATTGTTGGTTTTATACTAGTTATTTTTGTTCTCTGAGTATCAGGGTCTGATATATATCAGTGTAAAACAGTAATATTTTTTCTCAGAATCAATGCAACATTTAAATAATTTAATAAAGACCCCATGCAAATATTGATTTGCTAAGAGGAGGTTCTGGTTGATGCTATATTCACTGGATTTTTATAATATCCATGTATTCCATGACAAAAAATAGTGAAATAGGTTGGCAAATTGTTTTGAAATTTTACATATAATCTATACAAATACAGATTATTTACAATTTATGTTATTTTGAAGTTCAGAAATACATTTACAAAAAAAAGGACCATATATCACCCATAAAACAAACTATACCATATATCAAAAATCTAAAATTTGGGACCAGCAGTTAGCATAATGACTATGTCACTGGACTCCCATGTAGTTGACCGAGGTTCGCGTCCTGGACCCGGTGGCTTAAACTCACGCCGGGCGCGTGTGTGTGCGTGCCCAAGATCCTGAGAGGAGAATGGAGGAGAAGGGATTGTGGCATGGCCATCCCCTCTGCTGGGTAATTTCTTGCTTTCTGTCTCTCTGTCTCTCTCTGTCTCTCTCTGTCTTTCTGACGAGCACACACGCCCTATAGCAAAAACCTCTCAAAAAAAAAAAAACCCTAAAATTCTATGAGCATGAACTTTCATCAGTGGAATGTAATTGAAAATAAAGTAATAGAAAATAGCTAGAGTCCTTTCAAAAAATGGTTTTGGAACAACTGGACTGTCATATGCAAAATGAAAAAAAAAAACAATCTAGATATAGACCTTAAATCCATCACAAAAATTAAAGTGCATCATTGATCTAATATGAAACTCAAAGCTATTAAACTCCTTGAGGAAAAAATAGAGATGACCTTGGGTATGGAGGTGACTTTTTAGATATAAAACCAAAAGCACAATCCATGAAATAAATACTTGAAATAAATACTGCATACATTAAATTTAATAAACTTTGGTTCTGTGAAAGACAATGTTAATAGAATGAAAATGCAAGTCACAAAATGGGAGAAAATATTTGCAAAAGATATATCTGATAAATAACTGTTATTCAACATACACAAAGGATTCTTTTTTGTTGTTATTTTTGATTGCCAGAGGGTGTGTATTCTTGCTAACGCGAGACAGAAAGGGAGAAGACACTGCCCCATTGGGTGTGGTTTTGCCCCAATCCCTTCTCCATTTCCCCATCCTTTTGGGATTTTGGGTGTGTACACACATGTGCCTGATTGGTCGTTTCTGAAGCCACTATGTCTGGAATCAAGCTGCAGTCGGCCATGTGGCATTCGGCTCCCATAACCACTAGTCTACTGGGCCAGCCCACAAAGAATTCTCAAAACTCAGCAATAAGAAAATGAATAACCCAATTAAAAAATGGATAAAACACTTGAACAAGCACCTAACCAAAGAAGATATACAGATAGAAAATAAGCATATGAAAAGTTGTTCAACATCATATACCATTAGGAAAATTTAATTTCAAACAACGAGATTCCACTATACACCAAGAAAAATAAATTAGAAATTAAAATGGCCAAAATCGAAAACACCTCTAACACTGATAACAATCTCATTTTTAAAATGTTAATTTTAATTGTTGATTTAAAAAATGTTTAAAAAAAATCAAACATTGGGAACCAGCATGGGTCGTGGTGGTTAAGGTGTTGGACACTCCCATATGGCTGGCCACAGTTCGAGTCCCGAACCTGGTGGTTTGCTTTCTCACTTTCTCTCTCTCTCTCTCTCCCCTCTATTTCTCTCTGGTCAAATTAAAATAAATGAATGAATAATTAAAATTAAATAATTCTTTTTTTTGGAAAGATTTTCGCTATAGGGTGCGTGCGCTCGCCAGACAGACAGAGAGAAACATTAGAGACAGAAAGCGAGAAATCACCCCCCAGGGGGGATGGTCACTCCGCAATCCCTTTCTCCTCCATTCTCCTCTCGGGATCTTGGGCACGCACGCACACGCGCCTGGCGTGTTTTAAGCCACAGGGTCCGGGACGCGAACCGCGGTCGACTACGTGGAAGTCCAGCGACATAGCCATTACGCTAACTGCTGGTTCCCAATAAATAATTCTTGAAGTAAAAGCTTAACATTAATTTAAAGTTTTATAATTAGAATGGCCATAATCCACAACACAGCCAACAACAAATGCCAAGGAGGAGGTAGGCAGACAGGAACTCCTGGGCATTACTGTGGGCGTATACAACGGCGCAGCCCACGGGGAAGGCAATGGTCTCTTACAAGACTAGACCCTGTGCACTGTCCCCATACCATCCAGCAATCATACGCGTTACTATTCGCCTAAATGAACTCAAACCCATAGCCACACAAAACTTGCACGAAAATATTTATGGCAACTTCGTTCATCACTGCCAAACGTGCGAGCACTGCAGTGTCTCTCAGTAGGTGAACAGGTCAAGAAATCATGAGACACCCAGACGAAAAGATACCATTCAATACTAAGAACAAAGGAACCGTCAGACCATGACATGAGGAACCTTAAACGCATGTTACTAAGCCAAAGAAGCCAATCTGACAAGGCTTCTGTGTGATTCCAGTGATAGGACATTCTGGAAAAGGCAACAGTATAAAAACAGGAACAAAAAATCAGTGGTGGCCAGAGATTGGGGGAGGGATGGACTGACAAGCACAGAGGAGTTGTCGGCCCTGGAAGTACTCCATGTGACACTGTTCACTCTACACACATTCGTCCAGACCCATGGAGCGGACCTCGTGTAGATGATGGGGTTTAGGTGACGTCAGCCCACCGTCGTGGGGACTGTGTAAGGGTGGTGCAGGATGTCAGTGCGGATGGGGCTGAGTCCGTGGCACAGTCTGCAGTGTACAGCCTGCGGTGCTGGAAGCCACATGGCCAACCACAGGTTCCAGTCCTCAGCTGACCTGAAGACACACTGGGTGCATGTGTCCAATGTCCTGAGAAGCCAGAGGGCTGGGGGGGGAGGGGAAGGAAGTCTCAATGCGAAGAGACCCTCAGAGTGCCTCTCTGTCTGTCTTTCTCATGCAAGCACACACAAACACCCTCTCTCATGAGTAACTACCTAAAGAAAAGAAAAACAGGGTAGATTGGGGGTTGGGGGCAGAGGTAGATGGAAATATGCTTTGTGTGAACATTGCACTGATCTAAAAGTACAATCTATTTAATAATAAAGAACATTTCCAACATTTCCATGTTTGCACATTTAAAAAAACCTTACTTGTCTCACAATATAAGAATCACAAGAAATTGTAAAGATTATTAGAATATATTTTAAAGTGAACAAGTATAGTAAAATATGTAAGAACTTATAGGATATAGATAATTTAAAAATAGTTCTCTGGTCTTAAATATATTTTCACAAAGGATTAAAGGATAAAAATGACTAAGCATCCATGCCAGACATTTTATAGAAGTTTGAAAACAGTTATGAGGAAAGTGGGAGGAAGGCTATGCTTCGTATCAAAATGTAACTAAGAAACAAAAGCCAACTGTATGGGAAAATCAACAAGAAAAGGTTGGTTCTTCAGTGGGACTCAGACGTGAACAAGACGAGGCGGGACACCATGAAAAGGGAACACGTGAGTGAGTAACGAAGGCAGTGAACCTGGGGGCATCTATGGAGGACAGAATTTGTTTAAAAGTGAACAGTGTATAATGAGCCACTTTATGCCCATATATTGGAATTTTTATTTCTTGTAACTTGTGAGTTCCTAGTAAAATAGAATTCACTGGGGAGCAAAGCATTAAAGCAGTGAGTCGGTGATTCATTCCCCTCCCGGGAACTTCATCGAGGCCTGTGACTCATCCCAGTCCCTCCATAAATATGCAGAGATGGAGCCTTCTGGTCATAGTGCTTGCTAGGACACTCCTCATCTCCACCTGCGTTGCAGAGCTTCTCTGATTTAGGATTGACCAGCGCATAGGATCCATAGGAAATGGGAACGGCTCCTGGAAGGATGCCAGGGAAGTGGTACAACTCTCTGGAGCAGGAAATGGAGGTGTTTGCGAGGTGAGCTGTGCACCCCCAGGGAGCTTCGCTGCTGGGCTGGTGAGTGCCTGAGGCAGGAAGGCAGCACCTGGGAAGCCGTCCTGCTGCCCCGCAGCTCCCACCTATGCCTCTTGACTGGTGACATCGACATCCTAGAAAAGTCAGACCCTGTGTGATCCGTGGATCACAGGTGGCCTGTGGGCCCGTTGAGCAGCACACCCTTTGTTTTTGCTATTTAATAAAACATTTTATGAAAAGACAAAAGAAAACAAAACAAAAAAACAAAACAAAAACCTATAGGCATTGTTAGAAAAAGATAAATAAACTACAAGTCCAGATAGCTTCAAAAACGATGTTGTACCAAATAGTCAAAAAAAAAAAAAAAAAATCCTCGGACACAGAAGAAGGAAAACTTCCTTTTACGAGGTTAAGATTTGGATTCTCAAATGTGATAATGATAGTATGAGAAAAGACGATAAATAAAATTTCAACAAACCACATCCAGGAATGCTGAAAACAGTCATTCCTCGAGATCTGATGACATTTAGGTCAGTAAGGTAAAGTTATTGTCCTAGGAAAGTAACAGAGTGATGGTACCATTCATTGTGAGAGAAAATGTTGTATGTATTGTCCTCTCAATGGCTAAGCTCTCATCGGCATCAGTTATCCAAATACTTGACAAAATCTAGGAAGTGGGTCACCACTTTCTTTCCATGCTGTGTGGAAGATGTTCTCCAGGATGGTCTAAAGAGTCACAAGAATATCTATAAACATTTTAACAGTTAGAAAGGAGTACCAAAGCACCCACTAGTCTTCAATATTTGCACATAAGAAAGTTCTTTCAATCTACTGATAAAACAATTAAAATTAATAACAGCAAAAAAAGTACATACAATAACAGTCTTCAAAAATAAATTTTATTTTTAGGTATGAACAACACATACAGTGTTGCTATCACATAAGAGTAGTGAATGATCAAAATGTAGATCTACATGAAGCAAAAAGAAAGCGAGAAATGATCCAATGGAAAAAAAAAATTAAGAGACCTCGGAAGACCCTTCACAAAAGAGGACATTCAATGGCTCATGTCAAAAAGAGGTTCTGTTGAAGATATTTCGTAGTTTTACCAACAGTACTAGGGAGAAATGTTCACCTGTTGAAATATCCATTTTGTAAGACAAATAATAATGTGATTGAATGTATGGAAGAAAATGAAATTAAAAAAAAAGATGTTCGGTCTTACTGTAATCATGAAAATGCAGATAGCAACCATAAAACAATGTAGATCAAGCTTAAAAATACCAAATCGAGTGAAATGTGATGAAAGATCGAAGCCACAGGAACTCTCATACTGCAGGAGTAGTACAGATTTGTACACTTTGGGAAAACTTTGGCCTCACTGGTTAAATTCAAATGCTGCATAGCTTGTAAGCCAGAAAATGTACTCTGAAGAAACTTGTGCATATCCACCCAAATACACGTCAAATTCATAGCATATAGTTTATAAAAACTCAAATTAAAATAACCCCAAATTTATAAACAAATGAAATAAGCGGTATGTATTTTCATGGGATAGACTGCTACCCATCACCGGAAATGAAAGAATTATGGTTGCATGCTTGATGTGAACCAATCTCACAATCGTAATACTAAGATGTTTCCTTTCAGTGAAGTTGCAAAACTTGCCGATGTTTTTGGTTGTGTAGAAATGGTTAGGACAGGCAGCCTCTGAGGCAAGGAGAGAGGTTTCCGAGATTCTGGCAGTATTCACTGTTTTGATTTGAAACATTACTAATTGCTAGCTGTTCAAAAAGGATGTTCATGTGAGCATGTATAACTTACATATTTTGCATATCAATAATTTTTACAGTTAAAGAAAAAATAAATTTATATAATAGAAAACAGCAAATTAAGACAGTCTTATCACTTCCTTACTGATTTCATGAAGCTCTCAATCCCCTTCCAGAGACATGGGCTGTTAAGGAGGCCAGCTTTTACCACTAATGTGGGAGCTGACCACATTTCTGCTGATTCCCTAGCACTCTGTGTACCACATAGTAAGGGCTCACATTTGTTGAGCAAGTGAATGTCTGCCTTTCTAAAGATTAGTATTACATGTGATTTTTACTCTCTTGTTTAATACAGTTCCGTTCACTTTTATTCTATGTTTTTATTTAAAATTTTTCAATCCTATTAATCATTGCTTCTTTTTTCTTAAAAAAAAATAGTCAGCACTTACTTAGATTTACTGACAAGTTCTTTGCTCCCTATTGCTTTTTAAAATAAAATTCCCATTGCATTTGCCCTTTTGAAGCGTATAGTCTGGTGTTTTCTGTCTTCCCACAAGTTGTGCAGCCTTCACTGCTGTCTAATTCCAGCACATTTTCATCACCCCGAGGAAACTTTGTAACCAGCAGCAGTCACTCCCTGTCCTCGCTCCCAGATGTTAGCAGACAGTAGGCTCCTTTTGCTTCTGTGAATCTTCCCATTCTGGACATTTCATATAAATGGAATCGTAACATCTGTGGTCTTTGTGATTGCCTTCTCTCACTTGGCATGATGTTGTCCAGGTTCATCCATACTGTACCATGAGTAAGTACTTCATTCATTTTCCTAGATGAATAAGTTTGGTGTTTCCATTTTTTGACCATTGTAAGTACTGTTACTATTAATAATCATGTATAAGTTATTTTGGTTTTGTTTTTAATTTTTGTCAGAAGGTGCGTGCACTCACTGGAGAGAGAGAAAGTGAGAAAACACCTCCATAGGGAATGGTCCTGCTTGATTAGGAGTCTTTTTGTTGTGGAGTTGTAAGAATTCTTCATACTTTGGATTCTACACTCTTATCAGATATACAGTATACAAATATTTGTCCCATTATATCGTCTTTTCACTTTGTTTATAATGTCCTGTAAAGTACAAAAGATTAGACCTTTTATGAAGTCTAATTTATCTTCTTATGATGCTGACTGTAATTTTGGTGTCATATCTAAGAAACTGTTATCTAAATCCAAGGTCTCAAGATTCACAGCTATATTTTCTTCCAAGGATTTTATGGTTTCAGTTTTACTGTCAAGGTCTTTGATTCACTTTGAGTAAATGTTTCTATATGCTATATTGTAAGAGTCAAATTTATTTATTTTGTATGTGCTTATTCAGTTGTCCTAGCAGCATTTATTGAAGGGGCTATTGTTTTCTCATTTAATGACCTTAGCACTCTTATGAGAAATTCATTGACAAGACACCAGCAGGCGGTGTAGTAGTTAAGGCGCTAGACTCCCACATGAGTGACCGTGGTTGAAGTTCTGGACCTGGTGCCTTGAAACCCACGCTGGGCATGTACGCATAAGTGCCCAAAACCTGAGAAGAGAATGGAGAATGGATTGCAGAGTGGTCACCCCCCCCCCCCCCCTTTCTGTCTCCCTGTTTCTCTCCTGTTTCTCTTTGTCTCTTTGGTGAGCACATGTGCCCTATAGCAGAAATCTCACAGAAAAAAAAAAAAAGGAAAGAAAGAAATCTATTGGTCATAGATGAGTTTATATTTTAACTCTCTATTTTATTCCGTTGATTTAGATGTCAGTACTTACCCAATACCACACAATCATACCACACATCGGTACCATTGAATTAAGTTTTGAAATAGGTAAGCAGAGTCTTTTCAGTGCTGTTTTGTTGGATGGTGTCATTCATGTCATGTGCATTTATTAGTGACTTTCTGAAGTCTGTTTTAGGAGGTTCGAAAGAGATTCCAATACATGTATATGGTCTCTGCTTTGGTTACACATTATTTGGAAGAAAGAGAAAGCATGAGTATTAAAGTAAATAAACACAGGAATTTATATTCAGCATGCTTGCTTCTACTTGTGACTCAGTGAGTTCCTAATAGCCATCAGCTCTGCTGAGACAGAAGAGTGAGTGGTATAATTTACGTATAATCCCAGTGTGTGGGAGAAGACTTTGATCTAGATGGCTACTCAGCATATCAACCTAAATCTGACATTCTTAGTCTTTAGTCCTTGTCAGGTACACCCTACTTCAACAGGGATTATCTTTCCTCATGATCTGGACCTTTCCTTGTGACAAATCTCATTCCTGCTCATGTACACTCTGTGTGCGTATTACTGTCAGCAAGTCATCTAGTTACCATCTGTCCATTCGCCCGTCTTTAATATACTTACCTTCTCCAAGGGTCTAATAGTAGTCATTGGGAATGCCATGACATAGTTTTCTGTTCTTCTATGCAAAGATGCATCATGAGTTTCCAGACAGTCCAATAGAATGGTATTTGAAAATTAGGAAATTATTGAAGGTTTGAAACAAATTTCCTTAGAATATTAGTATTTAAGTATTAATTGAATATTTGAGTGATCCAAGGAAGGAATGTTATAATATGATGAGAATTACTGTGAGGTTAGGAGAGACGTCAGGGAGAAGGAGGCACTGAAATACTCGCTAGCAAGTCCACTCCTGGAAGGTCTGAATCTAATGCTGGTTCTGGAGTCCAAGGAAATGCCATCTAAACAAACATCACTGTCACTGCTGTGATTCTGAACACAGCTCATCATCGCTGTGTCAGAAACAGGTCCAAGTACAGGGTGACCTGTCTGCGCGTGCACATGAAGGCGCCTCCCTGTTCAAACGCGTAAACATGGATCGCAAATCTGATCTTCCTAAGAAAACATGGTTTCAGAGTTAGCATGACGTCCCCCTTCAGCCAAACGGCCTACACGGGTTTTCTGTGTGCGTATTACAAATGGCTCTCTGACGGGATTAAATAAGAAACGTAGAAATAAACTGAGAAATAAAGGACTGCTCCTCTTTAAACTTTTGGAGAAAAAAAATCTTAGACATGTTTTAAAAATATAAACAACATTTAACAGAAACAAAAATGTAAAGTTATCATTGATGAAAATGGATATGGCAATATTTATGACTTAACTAGTATGCACTGCACTCCACGTGGCCAGCTGCAGTGGGTACCAGTTCAAGTCCTGGACCTGGGGGCTTGAAAATCATGGTGGGCAGGTCTGCACGTGTGTCAGAGATCCCAAGAGGAGAGTGAAGGAGAGGGGTCGTGGCATGGCCATCCCCCTGGGGGTGATTTTTCACTTTCCCTCTGTCTCTCTTTGGTGAGTACATGTGCCCTATGGCAAAACAAAACAAAACAAAACAAAACTAAAATATGTAGAAAGAAAATATACTTTAAAAAAAGATAGTATTATTTATCTATGAGAAACATGGTAAGTAGATGCCAATATTTACTTCACACCAGTAATTTTTTTAAAAAGTTGTTAGCAAGCACATATGTTCACCATGGACACAGAGGGGGAGAAAGCATCCCCCATGGTGTGGACTTGCCACAATCCCTTCTCCTCCGTTTCGCCATCCTTCAGGGGTTTGGTCACAGGAAGGCGCACACATGCTGAGTGTGTCTCTCAAGCTGTCGGTTCTCGGACTCTAACCACACAGTCAGCCACGGGGGACCAGCTCTTTACCAGCCAGGCCATGGGCTAGACCTCTAACACTAGTAATTTTTCGTTTTCTTTTAGAGATTTTTGCCTTAGGGCATGTGTGGTCTCTGGAGAGAGAGAGAAAGAGACAAAGGGTGAAAAGGAAAATGAGAAATCACCCCCCAGGGGGATGGCCACGCTGCAATCCCTTCTCCTCCACTTTCCTCCTGGGACCTCGGACACACACGCACACATGCACCCAGTGTGAATTTCAAGCCACTGGGTCTGGGACTTGAACCACAGTTGGCCATGTGGTAGTTCAGTGATGTAACCACTATGCCATCTGCTGGCCACAACACTAGTAGTTTTAAATCATCCAGTATCATGAAGTTTGAGGGAAGCGAAGATGTTTTTATCTAGATCAGTGGTTAACAAAACCGGCGAAGCCAAGGTTGAGAAGCTTTAAAAAGGACAAATTCAAGAGCCCATTGTAGACTTTCTGAATCTTACTCTTACCAGTGCAGTAAGAGCCGCTGTGTGTGTGTGTGTGTGTGTGTGTGTGTGTGTGTGTGAGCTTCCCTGAATGTTCTGATGTCATCTTCTGAGAAGAAGTGTTTGGAAAGCAGCCTAATGAAAGGAGGACTTTAAAGCACATCTTAAGTGACCCTCAGACTAGTTTCCTCCTTAAGGGCCCCCAAAGCCATGATGCATTCTTGGGGGGTAGGTTCGGGCTGCAGGGATGCTTAGAAAGAATTTCACATGAGGAATGTGCTGGGTCACTGGGAAAAGCTAACAAAGAGAGACAAGAAAATGAGAGGAAGGGAGACAAGAAAAATCCTCCAGCCCAGAGGGCAGCTCTCCAGACCTGCAGAAGCCCCCTCCCAGCCCTGGCTGAAACAGAGCAAGAGCGGTTATGCCTGAATCTGCAGGCCCGGATCGGATTGGTGAGCCTCTGCTGGGCTTCTCTCCTGCACCCTTGCTGCAGCTCCTTGATCTCAGCTTGCAGCTGGCCCAGGGGTGACAGCTAGCGCCCTAAACCCTGGCGACTGCAGAACTCCAAGTGGAGTTCACCTGGGTGCCTGGCGCATGCACTGGCTCACGGTCCTTCAGATTTCTCTTCTCAGTTCTGCCTTCAGCGGGCCTGCTGGACCGGGGGCAGTGACTGTGCCTGTGCTGTTGTTTAAATGCTCTGCTACATCTGCAGTCTTTTAACTCATATAGATGGTATTTGTGGCTTAAGGGATCTTGTTGGTTATATTAAAGTAAATCACACTAAAAGCAATTACAATTGAAACTAAAGAATGTTATGACCACTGAAAAGCCTGCTAATTGGAGCGGATCACAGACTGAGCTAAGTTTCCAAAATTCCAAAATGACCTGGGGTTATTACCAACTAATGGACATAATTTAAAAGGCTTGGTTCAGGAGTGGTGGAGTTGACCAAGATTATGTCCACTAAATTAATGTATTTAAAAACTAATTAAAGGGACCAGCATTTGGCATAATGGCTATGTCTCTGGACACCCATGTAGTTGACCGTGGTTTGAGTTCCGGACCTGGTGGCTTAAAATCACGCCGGGCGCATGTACATCATGCCCAAGACCCCGAGAGAGAATGGAGGAGAAGGGATTGCGGCGTGGCCATACCCCCTGGAGAGAGATTTCTTGCTTTCTTTCTCTCTGTCTGTTTCTGTCTTTCTGGCAAGCGCATGTGCCCTATAGCAAAAACCTCTCCAAAAAAACCCACAAAAAACAAAAAAAAAGCAAAAAACAAACTAATGAAAGGAACATTTTCTTTCATTTTTAAAATATGTGGTTCCTCTTAATGATTTGCCTTGAAAATTCAGTGTATTTAAGTATCAAAGCCCCTTTTCCTACAGTGTCCCTGTTTATTAGTATGAATAGATTTTATAGTAAACTGCTAATTTTATTTATATTAATTATACATAATATATGTATATATATATATATATATAATAGCAAATTATTAAGATACTTTTAAGAATAATTAGGTGACTTTTAGAGAATTGTAGTAGAAATATTATTCACATGTTTGGTAATTAAAATTTTCCAGGACCAGCAGATAACATAATGATTTTGTCGCTGAATTCCCATATAGCTGACTGTGGCTCAAGTCTTGGCCTTGGTGACTTGAGACTCATGTTGGGCGCATGGGCATGCATGCCTCAAATCCTGAGAAAGTGGAAGAGAAGGGGTTCTGGCATGGCCATCATCCTGGGGGATGATTTCTCATTTTCTGTCTCTCCATCTCTCTGGCAAGCGCATGTGTCCTATAGCAAAAATATCTCTAAAAAATAAAAACAAAAATTTCCAAGTTGGTCCAAGTAAAGTCATAAAAATAATATAAAAACTGTTGAGAATGAAAAATAAAAGCTACAATTTATTTTATAAAATTCCCTTTGGCACTAAATAGTGCCAAATAGTGCTTTCTTACCACCCACTCGGTTTTCTCTAGTTCATACCTGTGCAGAATGTATAGCTGTCATGGAAACTGCTTCCTTCCACTAAGCCATTCCATTCCACTCCTTTTCTTTTTTACACAGACATTCATGGCCTCATGGCCTAGCCACAACTGGAAATAACCCAAATGCCCACCAGCAGGGACATCGTATAGTGCATTCATATAAGGGAATACTTTCAAGCAATTAAAAGCAATTAACTGTTGATAAAGTGATTGATACATGCATTAACTAGGTGAATTTCAAAATAATTATGCTGAGTGGGAGCCAGCAGTTAGCGTAATGGCTATGTCGCTGGACTCCCACGTAGTCGACCGCGGTTCGCGTCTCGGACCCGGTGGCTTACAACTCACGCCGGGCGCGTGTGCGTGTGTGCCCAAGATCCCGAGAGGAGAATGGAGGAGAAGGGATTGCGGCGTGACCCTCCCCGCTGGGGGGTGATTTCTCGCTTTCTGTCTCTATGTCTCTCTCTGTCTGTCTGGCAAGCGCACGTGCCCTATAGCGAAAAACCTCTCCAAAAAAAAAAAAAAAATAATAATTATGCTGAGTGAAAGAAGTCAGGTGAAAGAGGAGTCATGCTTATGATTCCAATTACCTGAAACTCTAGAAAATGTAAACAAAGCCACAGGAAACAAAGCCACAGGCCTGCAGCTGCCTGGGACTTGAGAACTGGGAGCGGCAGGAGCTAGGGAAGACAGAGGGGCAGGAAGAAACTTCGGGCCATGTGTTTGTTCAGTTTCTTCTTTTTCTTTTTCTTCTTCTCCTTCTTCTTCTTCTTCTTCTTCTTTTTTTAAAGAGAGATTTTTTTTGTTGTTGTTGTTGTTATAGGGTGTATGCCCTCTCTGGAGAGACAGAGAGAGAGAAAGTAAGAAATCACCTGCCAGAGGGGATGGCCATACTGTAATTCTTTCTCCGACATTCTCCTCTTGAGATTTTGGGCATGCACACACACATGCATGGGAGTTTCAAGCCGCTGGGTCTGGGATTTGAACCATGGTCAACCATGTGGAGTCCATTGCATTAACCACTATGCCACCTTCTGGCCTCATTCAGTTTCTTGATTGTGATGGTGCTTTCAAACACATGTGGTTTATAGTGTGCCCGCTATCCTCAATAAGGAAGTTATAAAAATTAATCTCACTTGTCACTTTGTACTCCTTTAAGGATGGCTCCTGGAAAATTTAAAGTGACCTGTGTGGTTTAAGGGACAATGCTATTGGAGACTGCTGACCTACGTCTAAGTAGCTACCATTTTGCAGAAATCATTAGGAACAAATATGTTAACCACCACTGGAATTCAGTCAGCCACACCCAGAATGTGGAAGCTGGAGGACCGGTGACCAGGGAAACCACAGCTGAAGAGAAGCTTATGAAAAGTACCAACCCAATGCTATGTGCGACTTTTTGTAGATCTCAATTTTACATTTTTTAAAGAGTTGTTCAGCTTTCCTGAAGGCAGTGTAATCTCTTTTCTTTTTCATTCCGTCTGCTCTCGATTCCCTCACCTGCCTTTTCCAGATCCCTCTGTGAAACAGCCCCATCAGACCTTGGCCAGCAACTTCGGCAGAGCCAGTGACGTGCATCTGCCTCCTCCCACACCCTGTTAGTAACCAAGTGACACTCTGCCTCGTACTCGTCTCCGACCCTGGCCTTCCCCCTTCAGGGCTACTCTGCAGCTTCCTCTGAGGTCCCCTGACTCCTTGCAAACCTGGGCCACTTTCAGTCTTATTTTCTAGAACAGAAATCCTAATGATTCCATGCCCTTGCCTATTCCTCTCCATTGGCAGCCCACAGTTGACTGTCGACTGGGGCGCAGTGCAAAGTTTCTCACCTGTGTCCACCTGTCTCTCTAATCTCATTTCTGGTCATTCCCCAGGACATGTCCCTTAATGACAGTATCAGCTCGGCATGGGTTAAGCACTTGGCAGGCCATAGCTAATTTAATCCCACAAGAACTCTAGACGGGCATAACAGCAATAATCCCCATTTTATAGGTGAACAAACACAGTGTGTATGTATTAAATTGGATAGTCAAGGCAGAAAGTGTGACCATGTAATTAAGACTTACATTAACTGCTGTGCACTTCTGCCAGTGCCTAAATGCTCAGTTGGCGTAATTGCTTCCTTTCTCCCTCTGTCTCTCCACTCCTACTTCTTCTCGCTCCTTCTCTTGTCCCTTCTTGGACTTCATAAGAAGATTTCATTTTTTCAATGTGAAAACATCATTAGAAAAAAAGTAATCTACTTTGCATGTTCTAACTTATGCACATTGTATGGTTCTATTTATTACTTTTTTCTTCAACAATGTGTTTGTGAAGATCTTTCCATGTTGTTTATGTACCTATAGTTCAATACTCGTAAGTGCCACAGTATTCATACTGGGACCTGCTGCATTTCACCCGCCTTTCTCCTAAAGATGGAAGCCTAGGTTGCTTTCAATGGCCAGAGAGCGTGCAAAGCAGAGAAATGAAGTCTTTGCACATGTCTCCTATTGATGTATGAGCTTGTAGTCAGAGGGTGTTTACATTCTTCATTTCATTTAATACTAGCGAGTGTTTTCCAGAGTAGCTATTTGCATTTATACTCTCTCTACTAGTATGTGAGAGTTTTTATTTTTTCACATTCTGTATAAATTCTGGCATAATTTACTCTTTAATTTTGCCATTCTGATGGGTGTAAATTAGTATGTTGGCATGTGAATTTGTATTTCTGTCATTACTAGTAAATGTGAGATTCCCTTTACATTTTTTGAACCATTAGAGCCTCATCTGTAAATTGTCTTTTTAGGGTCAGTTGTCAGTAAATAGTTTAAATGAAAAATAGAGTCTCATAACATGGTCATATAACAGCTTTTTAAAAGCCTCTTGACTTTGACTACTTAGTAGACACACAAAACGCTCCCTTAATAAGAAGCAATGCACTATGTTTACTTTATATATGTCAAATTTTTACCATGTTTTTTGAGTTGGCTCAGTAAATCATGAAATGACTTTTTCAAGCTATCAGTCAGTAAGGCTTTTTTTTTTTTTTTTTTTTTTTTTTTCCTTTGCAGAGGTTTTTGCCATAGGGCACATGCGCTAGCCAGAAAGACAGAGAGAAAGTGAGAAATCACCCCCCAGTGGGGATGGCTACACCACAGTCCCTTCTCCTTCATTCTCCTCTCAGGATCTTGGGCACACATGCCCACGTACCCGGCGTGAGTTTAAGTCACCGGGTCCAGGACTCGAACCGTTGTCAACTACATGGGAGTCCAGCGACATAGCCATTATGCTAACTGCTGGTCCCCTAGTCAGTAAGGCTTTTAATACAGCTGGACTGGAAGCCAGGTTGTGACTTACTGGTAACACAACTGGACTCACATGGGAAAAGTCCTGGGTTCGCATCCCAAGACCTCCCCAAGCACACGGGATGTGTAATGCCTGTGATCGGAGCTGGCTGAGACTGAGGGTGGAATGTGGCATGAGGAGTCCATTGGAGGTGCCTGTCTTTCTGTTTTTATCTCTTTGTCGCTCTCATGGAATAAATAAGTAAACTTAAAAAGCACTTAAAAACTTAATAACCAGGACTGAAGAACTTGTTCTCTTTAGTGTTGTTTTATTCTATTTGTTCTTTCTTTGGCAAAGACCCACCCTCGGTTCTTCTAATTTCCTGAAGATCATTAAGTTTTTGAGGGATTCTTGGGGAGGCAAAAGCTCCTGAGGTCTAAGGCCCAGCAGAGAGCATCTCCTCTTTGCCTTTCATGGAAGAAAGAGAAAGAGAAGCAACACGTGTGTAAAGCAAAGAAACTAAAATAAGAAAGCCTTAAACTACATAATGAAATGATATCCTAGAAGTGATTTGGATTTGATGTATATGGGAGGATTCCTTGGCTCCCAGTTTTCAGTTCTGTCAGGATTTGGTCTATATAATCTGGAGTTCCTGAGAGGTGCTCGGGTTAAGCCAACACATTGCAGAGAAACTGAGTCCTGGCTTGGCACCAGGGCTCAAGGCACATGCTTGGAAGACTTCAGAAACAGGGTGAAGAGGTGGTCCGTCAGCTGGGCAGTCTTCACCAAGTGCACTGATCGTGGGTGGGAGGGAGCATCCGGATAAAGAGAAGCCGGGGACCGAGACTGTTGTAACATACTGGGAGCAACGCTGTGTCCGCTGTTACGGTGGATGGTCAGTTGTCAGTTTAGGAATAAAACACAGAGCCTTGCCAGGAAATACTGTCTTAGTGGAAAGGGGCATGACTGATCTGGTCATAATGGAGGTGTATCTTTACCACGATATACTCGTACCCTGATTATCGGGGGGGGGGGGGATCTTCAACTAGTTCATGGAAATATGTATTATGAAAAAACCTAGGGACCAGCAGTTAGCTCAATGGCTATGTCGCTGGACTCCCACGTAGTTGACCGCGGTTCGAGTTCCGGACCCGGTGGCTTAAACTCATGTCGGGCGCGTGTGCGTGTGTGCCCAAGATCCTGAGGAGAGAAGAACGGAGGAGAAGGGATTGTGGCATGGCCATCCCCCCTGGGGGGGTGATTTCTCACTTTCTGTCTCTCTGTCTTTCTCTGTCTGTCTGGCAAGCACACATGCCCTAAACCAAAACCTCTCCAAAAAAAAAAAACAACCTATGCATAGATTTCAAAAATTTTTGCACCAATATAAATTCATATTTTAATTACAGTTCCATGGACTTTTTGAAGTCTCTTCATATTCAGTGATGTTACGTTCATATAATTGAATACCTTGCTTGACTTCATTACATTGCCAGGCAAACTGTTCTAACATTCAGCCTCCTTTCAGGTTTGCTCGAGGTGAGCAGTTCAACAGAAGACATTTCTGTACAGTCTCCTTCGTCAGATGACATTTTATAAATAGTTACTGAGTCTCCAACATGTGTCTAATAGTGTGAAAACAGCAGAGGACACAAAACAGTCATAGCCTGGCCTCCTGAAACTTACAGGCAGGTGGTGAGAGAAATGCTAAAAACAGGACCACACAAGTGAACCTAGGAAACACGCGTGTGTAGCATGAGGGAGGAATGCAGGATGCTACCTCTGGGAACATCGTAGTTCGAGGTGTCAGGGAATGGCTGCCAAAGGAGGTGGTCTTTGAACTAATACTCTCAGTTTCGTTAGCTGTAAGTGTAAGAGACCTTTACTGGAGCAGCGTTTCACACTCTATCGGAACCAGCCTGGCTGTTTAGACTAGAAGGTGGACTCGTCTGACTGAGGCCATGAATGCTCCTTTGTAAGGCGTATCGGACGGACAGTCACCGCTCCAGGACGACTCCAGCTCTGCCTGCCTTTGCGTCAGCTCTGTGGAAGTTCACGTAAAAACGGTAACTCTAGGTTGTTCACAGAAGCTTCCCCTCGACGTGTTCCCTACCTTCTATCCAAGACTTGCAAGCATGGTGGCCCCAGGATTGGTGACTTCTGCTTTCAAGGTGACGTGGTGTCACCCAGGTTGAGCAACTCTCTAATCCAGTGGTAGGCCTCTCTTTCCAGAACTAGTTATCTTTTGGGTTTCCTGCATCTTCCAGAAGCTCTGGATAGTCACTTCACTTATAATTGACATTACCATTTAGTCTGATGCTACGTATTACCTCACTTCTGTCTTTCCCATTGAAATTCATTAAATAGCAATTGTTGAAATTAAATCTGAGCATATCTTTGAAAAAGTGGTTCTTAAGCTCCATCATGGAGGCCTTTGCACCTGTTTAAAATTGATGAGGGGCACAGCTGGCAGCCTGAGTTAGCCCCTCTGGCTCCGGGGCCTGGTTACCTCATGTACTCTGGCAGCCTTTCCCAGGAGGAAGCAGATTTCCCTGAACTTCGCCATTAAGTCTCTCAGAAGGGTGAGGACTTGCTGCGTATAGGATGGATTTGTCATTCTGTTCTACTTTATTCTGCCTGAAATTATGTACATGATCTTTTCCTCCAAGGGCAATTCCTTCTCACCTTACCATTTCACATTTATTTACTTGCTTTTGGAGTGCTACATTTTTGTTAGTCAGGAAAACCTACTATGAGCATGGTACTAGGAAAGAAGTTATAAGAAATGTGTAGATCTATGTTGGTTGTATGTTTGACATCAAGAAGCCTATAATCCAAAGGGACCAGCAGTTAGCGTAATGACTCTGTCGCTGGACTCCCATATAGTCGACCGCAGTTCAAGTCCTGGACCCGGTGGCTTAAACTCACACTGGGTGCGTGGGCGTGCGTGCCCAAGATCCCGAGAGGAGAATGGAGGAGAAGGGATTGCGGCGTGGCCATCCCCCCTGGGGGGTGATTTGTCGCTTTCTATTTCTCTGTCTCTCTCTGTCTTTCTGGTGAGCGCATGCGCCCTATAGCAAAAACCTCTCAAAAAAAAAAATTAAAGGGGAAATATATGCTAAATATAGACTAGGCCATATCTGTGTTCTTTTAACAAAGAAGACCTCCTAAACTTTAGCCAAGAATCTGGCAAGTTTTCTGAATAGGTGCTCTATTTGCCATGAGTGAGTCCTATCTGACAAGAGGCAAGGAAAAAGTAGCTAATAATAACCATGTTTTCATTTGAGTATCATTTTCAAACATAAAGGCTCATTTTTATACAAAATACTTCTTTTTTTAAAAAAATTTAGAATAACTTTAAATGTACTAAAAAATTGCAAAATGAGTACAGAGAATTTCCTTACACCCATACCAAGTTCTCCTGTTATAGACACTGTACACTATTATGGTAGATTGCTATGATGAACAAATCCACATCACTACCTATTTTTCACTAAAATGCATGGTTTATCCTGGTCGCTTTGGTTTCTATCTGGTTCTTCCTCTGTTTCAGGATGCCATCTGAAACAGCCCCTTGTGCTTAATACCGTGACTCCTTAAGGTTCCCTTGGCTGTAACGGATTGTCAGAGTTTCTCGTTTTTGATGACCTGGATGGATCTGAGGATCACTGGTTAGATAGATCATAGGGTGCTGCTCTATTAGGGTTTGTCTGATGTTTTTCTCAAGATTAGACTGGGGTTGTGGGTTTTGAGGAGGAAGCCCAGAGGTAGAGCTTTCCTCACCTCCTGTGGAGGGGCACACTGCAGCGTGACTCGGTGGTGGTGGTGGTGACCTTGGGCACCTGCTCTGGGAGTGCTGTCAGGCTGTCTGCTGCGATGTTCCTCACCCCCCAGGCTGCTGCCTTCCATACGGACTCTTTGGCAGCAAACTACTAGGGGGACTTGCGTCCTACCTCTATGAAAGCAGACCATCCACAAAGAAAATCTGTAGCCTTCCTCATGAGAGATTTGCCTACTCTAATCCAGATAATTATTTAATCATTATTTGTGTCAATATAGACTCATGGATACTTACCTTACAATTTTGGTTATAGTGCAATACTACTTGTGTTGCTCAGTTAATTTCTTTTAAAAATATCTAATATTGGGGCCAGCAGGTGGCATGGTAGTTAAGGTGCAATACACTCCCACATGGCCCACTACGGTTCGAGTCTCAGATCTGGTGGCTTGCTTTTTCATTTTCCCTCTCTCTCTCTCTGTGTCTCTCTCTGGTCAAATTAAAATAAATGAATGAATAAATAATTATGTTAAATGTCTAATATGTACATCCATTCTTAAATAGGAAGGCAGGAATGAAAGCGTGGTTCAGAGAAGTTAACTGACTTTCCTAAGGACATACATCTAGGACATTTCTCCAAATTATGCTACTCAAAGACAGGGCTGTCTGCCTGACAAAAGGAAGCTTCCAAGGTATTGGGGAAACTGGCCAATTACAGGGAGGATTGCAAGACTAAGCACTCGCAGGATAAGGGGAGGATCTGTGTTCTAGAAAATACTGTATTCACTAAATATCGCATACCAATTATCTGTGCTGGTATTTCAGGATTACATTAATGTCTTCAGACCTCTGAAACTATTATTGCTCTTCCTTAAATATATCACAAAGAGAAACAAGATTATTTTTAAGGCTAGGAGTCATAGAGAAAGGACTTAGGACAAAAGCAATGCGAACGTGTGGAACCTTCTTATCTGAGGGCCTGAGAGAACATCACTGTATTTTCAAATGACTGCTCTTTTGCCCAGCTTGCAGAATTGTAATCCTTGCACCTCTGGCCCTGCAATTCACGTTTTCAAAATTTCACTGTTAGGCCTGCATTAAATTTAGCATTTATTTGGGATGGAAATAATTCCATGCTTTTAGTCCTTCCAAAGTACATTGCATTTCCTGTTCTGTTAAAATAGATATTTCTTAGAAAAACAAATATTTGCATCCCTTAATGTACTGCATTTGAATTTTATTTTCCTTTTCACTTTGGCTTAATAAATATATTTGAGCAGCCACTTACGTTCAAATGCTTAGTTTTCATGATTGCATTAATTTGGTTAATACATTTATTATTTTTAAAAGCTTTTAAAAATTAAAGCAGAAAATTTAATGGTATAATAGTTCTAAAGGAAATAAAGTGAGTACAATATAAATGTTGAATTAAGAAGTTTATTAGTGTATATTATCATTTTTATATTTATTGTATAGTAATTTAAAAGCTATTTTTCTAAAAGTCCCCTTCCAGTTGATTTCAACAGTTACTATACCTTTATTTTGCACATCTCCTGATTCTTTTCTTATATCATTAGGGGCCAAATCTTTGAAGGATCCCAATTCTGGCACAACTTTTACAACTGTTTCGCAGGGTAAAGAAGAACAGCTCATTGAGTGATTGAACAGTGTATCAGGTCCAACTTTACAAAGCTCTCTGTAGCTGTAAGTTTAGAATTCTAAGTTGTAATGGAATTTGTCACTGTATACCCTTTATTCCGTAGGTCATTAGATACTGTGTTAGGAAGAAATATTTGGAGCAAAGATATTTATATTAAAATCATTAGTTATGTCTTCTTAATTACTTAGTATATCAATTACTGTTTGGTAATTAACATGTCTCTAAAATATTAATTACCATGTATTGTGTTTATGTGGTGTGATACGTATTCTGAGTAGGTATCTAATAAGTAAGAATTTAGTATCCTACTCAAATATCTTTAGCCTTTGGATCTATAGTGTGCAAAGGAATACGAGAAGTCGCTAGGTCCTCTCTGGGACCGTCATACGCACACGCTCACAGACTGATAGGAGCGGGGGTTACTAGCTCCTCCTCCTCCCTGTGTGGAAGTCCCTGGGCCAGTGTCCTTGGCAGATGGAGTCGCCTCTGCACCTCCTGCAATAGAAACATTTAACTTTTAAAGATAGCCTGCTCCATTGTTGGGCAACTCGAGATGGTTACAAAGCCAGTGTCCGCGTTCTTTTGACCTTTATTCATTGGTCACAGTGGCTCACTATTGCCCCGGTAATGCTCTGAACGCAGCGACTTACTACGAAGGTTTGTTTTCATGTTCGTGAGCTGGCAGATGAACCATGCTCAGCTAAGCTCAGCCTTGCTACAGACTCAGGTTAGGTTTGGGTCTGTCTCAGACCCAAGGCTCAGACTGCAGGGGCAGCGGTGATGGGGGTCCTGTTCTGACTGGAGCAACACTGGAGCATGAGGGAGAGCAGAGCACACAGGCACCTGGGGAGATCGGCCTGCATCAACGAGCAGGTGGTCCGCCTTGTCATAGCAGACAGCATGGCCAGTCGCAACTGCAGGGGGAGAGATGGGCCATCGTGCAAAGTGGACATCATGGGACCTTGAAATTCACAATGCCGTTACTCTTAAATCTCATTTTGGCACAAAAGTAAATAATTTTCTATTATTTTTTTCCTTTTCTTTTCTTTTTTTCCTTTCAAATAAGGTAACTAACGATCAGAAAGATGAGATATCTATAGGTCTGAATCACACTAACATGAAAGTCCAGAAAACAAAGTTAGATGACATTTTTCTAAAGCCTTTGTTCTTTGGGTTATTCCCAGTGACTCTCTAACCCAACAAATGTGTCTGTCAATTTGTCTGTCTAATTTATCAGTCTGTCTATCTAAACTCTGTATAAATGTTGGAAGTATTTCCCTATTTTTTTTTTTTCAATTTTACTGTTCTTTCCACTAAACTTTGTCATATTTTTTTTCTTAAAAATCTGATACTTAGCTACTAAAACCAAAATTATTCCACACTGTTAAGCATGTTAAAGTCTATTATCTCAACTGGACAAGACACTTACCTTATTTATTTATTTACACCACGAATTTCTTTTTATTATCAGTTTTGATGTGCATATTCATTGTATATCTTTATAGGGTACAATATATTTTTAGAGAGAAACTTTTGCTATAGGGCGCATGTACTCGCCAGAGACACAGAGACAGGGAGAGAGAAAGCAAGAAATCACCCCTCAAGGGGGGAGGCCATGCTGCAATCTCTTCTCCTTCATTCTCCTCTCAGGATTTTGGGCATGGATCACCTGGTCTAGGTTGAATTACGGTTGGTCATGTCGGAGTCCAGCACCTTAACCACTATGTCACTTGCTGGACTCCAGTATTTTTTTTTTTCTTTTTTGCTTTATTGTAGCCTTTTTTTTTTTTTTTATCTTGAATAAAGTCATAGAAAATTGTTTGGTTTAATCCCAGCAGCCTGCTCCTGAGCTCTGAGAAAGCTTGCCTTCTTCTGGGCTACCCGATCTTCCTTCTGGGCTACCCGATCTTCCTTCTGGGCAAGGGACATCTTGGGACAATTCCACCTCTTCTTTTTAACTTCTTTCTTGCGTTTCTTTTCATAGACTGGTTCTCTCGTATTGTAGTATGAGCTTTCTTCTTCATGTCCTCCATCATGTCTGGAGTTACACTGTTCTTTATGTACTGAGAGGACTGTTTCTTATAAGCATCTTCATCTTCTTTTTCCATTAGGTATTGCGTGTAGTCTGCAGCGTTCTGGCCCATGGTGTGCTTCCGATGGACTCTGCATTAGATTCCTTGCTTTCAGAATCATAACCAGGGAATCGTTTGGTCCTGTGAGGGATAGATAAGCCTCCATCCACCGCTCCCTTCAGGGTCCCCCAAACTGTTTTGCCAGTGGTGGTTCTGGCAAGGCCTGCATCCAAAGAGCAGGTGAAGGCACCAGGTTGACCATCGATGCTTTCTACGTTGTACTCTCTGGTCACTTCCACTTGGCCTTCATCTTGTCCATGTCAAACCTATTGAGAAGCCTGTGGGCCAGCAGCAGGCCAGTGCAATATGTTGCAGCATGACCTGTCAGGCCACCCTTCGCACCGTATTTTGGTAGTTCATGTGCACAAGCAGCACAGACTATCATATCCCCTTCTATACGGGCATGAGCAACCTGACAAATGACATGTCTGTTAGTTACACGAACTATCACCTAGTATTGGGTGTGTTGTACTTATTTTTATCCTGGATCACCAAGGGTTTCTGAGCATAGTAATCAGTTTTACCCTCTCATCATCTTCTAAATTTCACTTGGTATCTCTTAAAGTAGGCCTTAGACTTTTTTTTTTTTTTTTGAGAGGTTTTCACTATAGGGCGCGTGCGCTCATCAGACAGACAGAGACATAGAGACAGAAAGCGAGAAATCACCCCCCAGGGGGGATGGTCACGCCACAATCCCTTCTCCTCCATTCTCCTCTCGGGATCTTGGGCACGCACGCACATGCGCCCGGCGTGAGTTTTAAGCCACCGGGTCCGGGACGCGAACCGCGGTCGACTACGTGGGAGTCCAGCGACATAGCCATTACGCTAACTGCTGGTTCCCAAGTAGGCCTTAGTCTTGACAACAAATCCCATCCTGTGGAATAGACGCCTGCGGCCGTGGCTGACCTGCAGGCCCACAAGCACTACGGGGGAAAGCATGCATACAGTGTATAATAATCAAGTCAATGCTGTACACATGCTCCTCTTCTTAGTGTTCAACATTACATTACATTGTGTATATGTGATCATAATTCTAGCTTTTTTAGTAAAATGTGTATTAAATTGTCCTTATTTATTTATTTTATTTTTCAGAGAGTTTTTTTGCTATAAGGCTCATGTGCTTGCCAGAGAGACAGAGAGAGACAGAGAAACAGAAAGTGAGAAATCATCTCCCCAGGAAGGATGGCCACGCCACAATCCCTTCTCCTCCATTCTTCTCTCGGCGTCTTTGGCATGCATGCACACACCCGATGTGAGTTTTAAGCCTTCGGATCTGGCCTTGAACGGCGGTTGAGTACGTTGGAGTCAAGTGAAATGACCATTGTGCCATCTGCTAGTCCCAAATGGCCTTCATTTTTAACTCTGCTCTGGCACACTCTTCTATAAGCTTTTCCTTTAGTCACAGGAATTTTTGTGCCCACTTAAAATTTTCTTATTACCTTATTATTTCTTATTAACTCTCTTCACTCACCCTGCTCCCAAGCACATTCTGGTATTTGCCATTACTCACTTTCTGTTCTTTCGAGTCCTTCAGTTGTTGCCATTAAGTATGGATATTCAATATATGTTAACATATAGTATTTGTATTACACAGTTTGTCTATTTCACTTAGCATTATATCTTCTAGGTCTGTCCACTTATATAATATTTTAAATAACGCTGTAAACATAGTTCAATATATGTCTGTCCAGTTTGAGCTATACAGAGATTATGTGAATAAAATCTCTAAAAGGTTGAGCAGTTGTATGTATAGTGGTAAAATATGCACACTTGTCAAGAACTTTGATAATCTAAATCTTATTTAGAATATCAAGCTTTTTCAAATAAGATTCCAAATCTTATTTGAATTTTTTACCTCCTTTTTGTGCATTTATTTATTGAAGGTCAAATCAAAGATACTACCATATACATAATTTTTAGTGAAGAACTAGTGTTTCTTTACCTTGCCCCTACCACCCACCCTTCATCATTCATTCCCCACCCTTACAGACCTTGATATCCTTTTTACTATCATATCTTCAGATCTTTAAATTTCTGCCATAGAATGCAGACATTTTGTATATATTGAGGAGCAGCATACAGTATTTGTCTTTCAAATTCTGGCTTATTTCTTTTAATACTAAGTCCTCCATATTCAACCACTTTGAGTCAAGTGACATTTTCTCTTTGTTCCTTATGGCTGAACAGTATCTCTTAGTGTATATGTGCCACAATTTTTCAAACCAGTCATCATCAACTTAGGTTGATTCCACATCTTCATGATTGTGAATAATGCTGCAATAAATGTGGAAATGTATATGTTCTTCTGACTGAGTGTGTTCCTATCCTTTAGGTAAATACCAAGGAGCAGGATTACAGGGTCATATGGTAATTCTATATGTAGGTTGTTGAGGAACCTTCGTATTGTTTTCCATAGGGGTTGTAACAATTTACATTCCCATCATCCTTGCAAGAGGGTTCCCTGTGTGCCACAGCTTCACCATCACTTGTCATTCGATCGCCCTTTTTCTCTCTTTCTTTCTCTCTCTCTCTCTCTCTTTCTTTCTTTCTTTCTTTCTTTCTTTCTTTCTTTCTTTCTTTCTTTCTTTCTTCTTTCTTTTTTCTTTCCTCCCTCTCTCTCCTCTCTTTCTTTTTTCTTCCTTCCTTCCTTTCATTATTTGGTTCCTTCCTGCCTTCCTGCCTTTATTCTTTTGATCTTTCTTTTTTTTTTTTCTTTTTTATCATAGCCTCACTCACCCTGAGTGAGGTTAAGTGGTATTTCATTGTGCTTTTGATCTGCATTTCCCTTATGATAAGAGATGTTGAACATTTTTAATGTGCATTTTGGCACTTCATATTTCCTTAGACCATTGTTTGTTCAGCTCATTTGCCCATTTTTAAATTATTCTAATTTTTTTTGTGGTTGAGCTGTTTTGATTTCCCTATGTAATCTTATCAATACCTTATCTGATACATAGTTTGAAAATATTTTCACTCATTCTGAGGGTTGTGTCCTCACTCTATTTATTATTTCCTTTGCAGTGCATAAACTTTTTAGTTCAATGTAGTCCCACTTGTCTATTTTTGGAATTATGGCCTGTGCTTTAGGGTTCTTGTTTAAAAATCATAGCCTACTCCAGTGTCTTCAAGTGTTTACTCTGTGTAGTTTTGTAGTCTGAGGATTTACATTTAAATCTTTGATCCAGCTGGAATTTATTTTTGTTAGTGGTGAGATTTAGGGGTCCAACTTCATTTTTCTGTAGGTGGATAGCCAGTTCTTTCAGCACCATTTGCTGAAAAGACTTCTTTTTCTTCACTGTTTTGTCTTTGCCCTTTGTTAAAAATCAGTTGGCTGTTGTTTTGGGGTTTATTTCTAGATTCTCTTATTTTGTTCCATTGTTCTGTGTGTCTGTTTTTGTGCCAGTACTATGTGCATTTCCATCATCACAGTTGTTTTTTTTCTGATAGAGAATTTTGGTATAGGATGTGTGTGCTCACCGGAGAGACAGAAAGTGAGAAATCATCCCCCGGGGAGGTGGCCACACTGTAATTCCTTTTCCTCCATTCTCCTCTTGGGATTTTGGGCATGTGTGCACATGTTTGGTGTGAGTTTCAGGCTTTGGGATCTGGGACTCGAACTGTGGTTGGTCATGTGGGAGTCCAGTGACATAACCATTATGCCATCTGCTGGTCCCATGTTATAGTTTTATAATATATTTTGAGGTCAGATAATGAGATACCTTCTCCTTTATTCATTTTGCACAATATTTTTCTGGCAATGTAGAACTTTTTAGAATTCCACATAAATTGTATGATCTTTCCATTTCTGTGAGGAATGTCACTGGTAATTTGATCAGAATTGCATTGAATTTGTAAATTAATTAATTGGGTAGACTCGACATTTTGATTATATTGTTGTTCCAATCTAAGACCTTGGGATGTCTTTCAATATTTTTGTATCATACTCAAATTTCTTTTTTTCAGTTTTTCATAGTTACCTTGTAGAGGTCTTTCACCTCTTTGGTTAGGTTTATTCCTCAGTGTACTTTTCGTGTGTGGCCATGGTAAATGGTATGCTTTCTTCAGTTCTGCCTCAGTTTGTTCATTGTTGGTTTATAAGAATGCTGTAGATTTCTGCATATTGATTTTGTGTTTTGCCACTTTACTAAATTCATTTATCACTCTAGAAGTTTTTTTCATGGATTCTTTTGGGTTTTCTATGTATATAATCATCTGTGGATAGGGACGATTTAGCTTCTTGTTTCCTACTTGAAGGACTTTTATTTTACTCTCTTTTCTGATTGTGTTGGCCAAAACTTCCAGTACTATGCTGACAAGAAGTGAAGACGGTGGACAGCCGTGTTTTGTTTCCGCATCTTCTCTCTTTGTCCTTATGCTAGGAGTGGGTTTGTCATATATGGCTTTTATTATATTGGGAGATATCTCTTCTAAAACCTATTACTGTTTTTCTGGCAGTCTCAACCATGAAACGATGCTATGTTTTTCATGTACTTTTTTTGCATCAATTGGTATGATTACATGGTTCTTTTCTTTTTTTCCTGTTAATGTGATCTGTTACATTTATAGTTTTGCATATGTTGAACCATTCTTGAATCTCTGTGATAATGCTAACCTGGTCATGGTGAATGATCTTTTTAATGTGTCATTGCATTCAGTTGCTAGTATCATTTTGAGGACTTTTGCATATGTATTCATCAGAGATACTGGTTTGTAGTTTTCTTTTTATTCTTTTTTTTTTAAATGTCCTTGTCTGTTTTTGGTATCAGGGTGATGGGAGCCTCACAGAATGAATTGGGAAAATTCCTTCCTTTTGAATCTTTAGCAACAGTCTGACGAAACTGGGGTTAATTCAAAGTTTTGTGAAATTCAGAAGTGAAGCCATCAGGACCTGGCTTTTTCCTTGTCAGGAGACCATATATCACTGATTCAATCTCACTGCTTATTTTTTTTGTCTATTCAGGTTTTCTGTTTGTTCTTGGTTCAATCTAGGTAGCTCTGTGTGTCTAGAAACTGGCCCATTCATCCTCGCTTTCTACTTTGTTGGCATGGAGTTATTCATAATAGTCCTTCATAATAATTTGTATTTCTGATACATCTGTCATCATAGTGCCAATTTTGTTCTTTATCTTATTTACCCAATTATTTTCTTATTTTCCTTGATTAGTCTAGCTAATGGTTTGTCCATTTTATTTATCCTCTCAAAAAAATCAAGCCTTTTGTTCCACTGATTTTTTTTGTATAGTTCTTTTTTTCTTTTATTCTGTTTCATTTATTTCAGTTCTAGTATTTATTATATCTTTTCTTCTGATATTTTAGGTGGTTCTTGTTGCTTTTCCAGTTCCCTACAAGGCATAATCAAGTAATTTACTTGACATCTTTCAATTTTTTCTCGTGAACACTAATTGCTATGAACCTTCCTCACAGCCTTCAGTGTGTCCCAAAGATTGTAGAAAGCTAAGTGTTCATTATCCTTGATTATATTAAATCTTTGGATTTAGGTCTTGATTTCTTCAGTAGTTTTGAAGTCGTTTAGGAATAAATTGTTTAGTTTCCATATTCTTCTTTATTTTCAAGGAGTCTTTCTGTTGCTAATTTCAAATTTAATTTCATTGTTGTCTGAAGAGGTGCTGAATATACTTTCTGTACTTTTAAATTTTAAGATTTGTTTAATGCCCAACTGTGTGGTCAATCTTCAAATATGTTCCATGTGAGCATGAGAAAAATGTGTATTTTGTAGCTATTAAGTGAAATGTTCTATAAATGTCTGTGACATCCAGTTGGTGTCAGTTGGCTCCTGTGCGCTATTTCCGTCTAGATGACCTGCCCAATGACAGTGGGGTGTTGAAATCTCCAGCAGGCAGTGCATTGCAATCAACCTCTCCCTTTAGATGTAGGTCTTCATTTTACATATTTGTATGTCGTGGTGTTGGGTGTATATTTGTAATTGTTTTCTCTTCTTGAGGAATTAGTTGTTTTAATACTATATTGTGTCCTTCTTTGTCTCTTTAACATTTTAATCTTGAAGTCAATTTTATCTGATATCGGTATCTTGACTTATGCTTTTTATTTATTTATTTATTTTGGTTTCTGTTTACATGAAATAAACTTTTTTTCATCCTTCCCTTTCAGTCTGAGTTATCTCCTTAACAATGAGGTGCAGGGAACCAGCAGTTAGCGTAATGGCTATGTCGCTGGATTCCCACGTAGTAGACTGCGGTTCACATCCGGGACCCGGTGGCTTAAAACTCATGCTGGGTGTGTGTGCGTGCATGCCCAAGGTCCCGAGAGGAGAATGGAGGAGAAGGGATTGCGACGTGACCATCCTCCCTGGGGGGTGATTTGTCGCTTTCTGTCTCTATGTCTCTGTCTGTCTGGTGAGCGCATGTGCCCTATAGCGAAAATCTCTCCAAAAAAAAACCCGAAAAACAAACAAAAAAAAAACAATGAGGTGCAGTTCTTACTTTTTTTTTTTTTTTTTTATGTTTTTACCATAGGGTGTGTGTATTTGCTGGAGAGAGACAGAGAGGGAAAGTGAGAAGTCACGCTGGGGAGGGGATGGCCATACCACAGGCCCTTCTCTTGTAGTCTCCTGTCCAGATTTTGGGCACACACATACACACACATGGGTCTGGTGCTGTTTTCAAGCCACCAGATCTGGGACTCAAACCATGGTTGACCATTTGGGAGTCCTGTGCCTTAACTATCATTCCACTTGCTGACCTGAAGTGTGCTCCTTGTAAGTAACATGTAGAGGATTCCTGTTTGTTTATCCATTTCGCTAATATGTGTCTTTTAATTGGGGGAATTCAGTCCTTTAGCAGTCAGTGTTATTACTGTTATGTTCAAATTTATCCCTGTAATTTTGTGAGTCTTTTTTTTTTTATTTTCTTAAGTTGTTTTGTGATCTCTTTTTTCTATTTATCTCCCTTTTGTTCTTTGTTTTTATCTGGTGTATCTGAAGAGTTGGTCTGTTGTTGGTGAATTCTTTCAATTTTTGTTTATCTGGGAATTATTTTAGTTCTTCTTATTTGAAGGATAATTTTACCAGGTATAGTATTCTTGGCTGAAACATTTTTTTTTTTCAGTGTTTTAAATGTTTTCCCCTTCTTTCCTTGCCTGCATTATTTCAGTTGGTAGCCTGATGTTAGTCTAATGGGATGACCTCTGTAAATAACTTGGAATTTCTCTCTTGCCACTTTTAGAATATCTTTTTTTGTTTTTGATTTTTACCAGTTTGGCAACAATGTGCCTGGGAGAAAATTGTTTTATATTGAATCTATTTGTGTTCTTTGTATTTCTTGAATGTGAATGTGTGTTTCTCTAGATTTGAGAATCTTTCAGGTAGTATTTCATGAAAGAGAGTTTCTATGCCTTTACTCATCTCTTCACTTTCTGGAATGCCCATTATGTATTCAGCTGCTAAGTGCTGTCTAGTACTTCCCATAAGTTGTTCTCATTTGTATGGTTAATTTTTCATTCTTTTTGATAGCTTGGACCAAATACGAGTGTTTGTGTTCCAGGTCTGAGATGCTTTCTTTTGCATCGTCTATTATCCTATTAGTACTTTCAAAGGAGTTTTTGATTGCCTGTACTTCATTCTTCATCTCCAGAAGTTCTGTTTGATTCTGTTTTATGGTGTCTATCACTTTATGCAATTCTTCCTTCAAGTCATGGAATGATTTTCTTATTTCCTGGAATTGGTTATTCATTTCCTTTTGCATCTCACTGAATTTGTTACAGTGAATATTTTGAATTCTTTTTGTGACATTTCTGTGATTTTTTTCCCCTGTTATTGGTGGGTAGTTATTGTGTTCCCTTGAGGAGGAGATATTTCCTGGTTTTCTTCTTTCTCTGGGGACTCTGCTTTGATGTTTAGGCATTAGGTGAAGTGCTCACTACTTTCTAATTTTTTGAGAGGTGTCTGCAGCTGTATACTCATGCACTTCTGCATGGTGTATGTTAGCTACCTGTCAGTTTCCCTATTCTGTGGATAAGCATGCTGAAATCCACAGTGGGAGTTTGGAGATTTGTAATTTCAGAGAGCTGTTTCTCTACTTTTTCTACAGAGAAGAGGTTGGGTGAAAATTCCTCCAGAGCCAAATCTTTAGGCAGTTGGTTGCTTTCCCAAACTGCCCAGCCTTGATGTGGCTGTGGGCTGAGCTGGTGGAATGTGAGGTAGTAGCAGAGGTGGAAAGGCCTTTCCTTCCTTTCTCACTGAGACAGGTGTGGGGCCTACTTGGATTCTTGAAAACTTTAAATAGTTATTGAACAGGCACTGTTTTTTGTTTTTGTCTTTTTTTTTTTTTTCCTTTTTTTTTGGAGAGGTTTTCACTGTAGGGCACGTGTGCTTGCCAGAAAGACAGAGAGACAGAGAGATAGAAAGCGA
Organism: Tupaia tana; assembly: GCA_026018925.1. Lineage (NCBI taxonomy): Eukaryota > Metazoa > Chordata > Mammalia > Scandentia > Tupaiidae > Tupaia > Tupaia tana. The sequence goes on from JAKSZU010000008.1 coordinate 3,638,485, forward strand.
GAAATCACCCCTAGGGGAGATGGCCACGCCGCAATCCCTTCTCCTCCATTGTCCTCTTGGGATCTTGGGCACACACGCACACACGAGTTTAAGCCACCGGGTCTGGGACTTGAACTTCGTTTGACTACGTGGGAGTCCAGCGACATAGCCATTACGCTAACTGCTAGTCTCAAAAGGCACTGGTCTTAAAGTGACTGCTGGTAGCTTTGATATTACAGAATTAAAGGGGAAGTGATTGTAGAATTTCCCTTTTATTTTTTATTAGTACATAGAAAAACAAGTATGGCTTGGTATTTGGAAAAGAGAGCAAGAATGTCTTAATACTGCATTTAGTCTCACGATATTTGTCTGTAGTCAGATTGGGCTTTCTGATGTAACCTGATGTGGTCAGTTTTAAGAAAATCAACCATTAAGTGACATACTTGTTCTTTTTATCTAGACAAGATCTAAATCATGTAAAGGTTAGCCTTGTATCTTTGTGAGATAAATCTTAGGGGATGTAACCTTTAGTGAGATTTTAATTTTATTTCAATTGCATACCATTTTCTTTGTTCTTAAAATGACTATGTCCATAAATATTCATACTTTCAATTTTTGTATATTAACATATCCAACTTTTTTTTTTCGGGGGGGGAGAGGTTTTTCGCTATAGGGCGCGTGCGCTCACCAGACAGACAGAGAGAGACATAGAGACAGAAAACGAGAAATCACCCCCCGGGGGGATGGTCACGCTGCAATCCCTTCTCCTCCATTCTCCTCTCGGGATCTTGGGCACACACGCACACACGCCCGGCGTGAGTTTTAAGCCACCTGGTCCGGGACTCGAACCGCGGTCGACTACGTGGGAGTCCAGCGACATAGCCATTACGCTAACTGCTGGTTCCCAACATATCCAACTTTTATATTTAGCATACTTACTACGGAGTAAGCATTTCGTTAGGGTGACAGAGGAGTAGGGAGAGGAAAAGCAGTGACTCCTGTCTTCCGCAGTTCCAACTTCCTCTCAGTGATGAGGTCATGTGACAAAGGGAGCTGCGGTCGCTCTCCGTGGTGAGGAAGGATCACAGAAAGCCCCTGCACTCGGGTTGCCACCCTCTTATCTGCATGGCCTTGGACAAGTCTGTATTTCTTGGAGAGTTTTGCTTTCCTCATTTGGAAGGAAAAAAAAAAGAACGGCGGTGTTAAATCTTACACTGTTCTGTGTAAGCAACTTGAGTTAATGAACTAACTCCATACAGAGGCTTGTAATGTGGCTGCTCAGTAAATAGCAGCTTTCCCTCTACCAGCAGCAGGAGGCACACGGTCTCTGGAACAAAACGCTAGGGAATATCAGAGATAAACATATAGTGTCAGGACGTCGTTAATCATTCCTAGTACCCTTTTATAGTCCTAATAATTATGTAAGACTAGATTTTAAAATGTTGCCCAAAAGTGCATGTGCTTGTTGGAGAGACAGAGACTGCAAGAGAGGCAAAGTGAGAAAGCATTCTTCATGGGGACAGCCACGCCACAATCCCTCCTCCTCCATTTCTTCTTTCAGGATTTTGGTCATGCATGCACACATGCTGGTGTTTTTCAAGCTACTGAGTCTGGGACTTGAGTCACTTGGTCAGCCAGGTGGAATCTGGCCATTGTAACTACTGCCACCAGCTGGCCCAAGATTAGATCTTTTAAAAGTCACTGTCATTATAAATATAGCTATGGGAGTCTTTGGACTCATACTTTAAATAGAATTGATATTAAGCATAATTGTGGTCCTTGTATCTCTGTGTATTTTAATTTAAGAAACACCTCTTCTTTTGATGCATTTAATAGAACATAAAAAAATCAGACATGACTAGGTTATTACATGCTCTCAAAATTTTAAGAAAAAATAAAAACATACATTCTTAAAATACCCACCTTATCCCTTTAAAATATTTTTGACCTTATGAAGACACTTATTACCATCATAAAATGATCACTTGAAAAAAGAAGCTAATTCATTTATTTCATTCAAGAAAAACCTTGTAGAAGTATAATAAACAATTACATCAAGCAATTAATAACAGAGCTGGGTGATGACACAGGAGCAACACCAGTGCACTCCTGAGTGAGGTCGGAGTTGACGTCACGGAGCTCTTTGAGCAAGCTGGATGTGCGTGCACGCCCGACACCCAGACTGGCTGGGACCGGGCGGGGGAAGATCCCGTCCAGCGTGCCTTTTTGTCTCTTTGTATCTTTCATAGAAGAAATAAATAAAGTTAAAATATGAATTTAAAAAACAGGGATAATATAGAGATGGTTTTAAAAAGCCGTAGATCAAAGATTAGCTGTTTAAATTTAGATGAGCAATTTACTAGCCAATATCCTTTTATAATTTATTAGGTTCTTTGAAACTCAATTTCTTCATCTGCAATGTAGAAATACATATTTTTTCTTATATATATATATATATATATATATATGTGTGTGTGTGTGTGTGTGTGTGTGTGTGTGTGTGTGTATTTTTTGTCTGTAGTGCACATGTGCTGACCTGAGACAGGCAGAGCGGGAAAGTGAGAAGGTATCCCCAAGGGGGAATAGCCATGCTGTACTCCCTTCTCCTCTCTTGATCTTGGGCATGCACACACACACACACACACACACACACACAGTATGTTTTCCAAGCTCATGGGTCCAGAACTTGAATCATGGAATGGGCAATGTGGAATTTAGTGCCTCGAACACTAAGCCACCTGCTGATCCCCATTTTTTATTCTGACCATATAGTGCCTTTGTAAACTTCAGATGAGGTGAGACATGTGAAAGTGTACCAGCCTATGAACTGCCCTGCGTAAGGTGTTCCTTTCACTCTCAACATCATCTTGACTAGGGTAGTACCAAAAAAACCCAGGAAGTGTCCTCCCCATTTACCCTGATAAACACAAACTGTAACTTCCAGGAAGAGGTTACTTCTTTGCTAAGATCTCTTCTTAGTATATGCAGATTTTTTTTTCCCTTTTTTGGAGAGGTTTTTGCTATAGGGCACATGCGCTCGCCAGACAGACAGAGAGAGACATAGAAACAGAAAGTGAGAAATCACCTCCCGGGGGGATGGCCACACCACTATCCCTTCTCCTCCATTCTCCTCTTGGGATCTTGGGCACGCACGCACACGCGCTCGGCATGAGTTTAAGTCACTGGGTCCGGGACTCGAACCGTAGTTGACTACGTGGGAGTCCAGCGACATAGTCATTATGCTAACTGCTGGTCCCCCAGTATATGGAGATATTTTAACCCCCTATAAATGTTGTCCTCACCAGTGAATGCACTTGTGTTCTCTAATGAATGAGCTGTGTGAATGGTGACAAGATGCACACTGCTAGCGGAGTTTTGAATGCCATTGAGAGTTTGCTTGGGAGGGATTTTGTGTAATTTTAATGATCAGTTGCTAACTTCTTTGGAGATCAAGTTAAGAGAGCTTAGACTTTTAGAGGAAAATGCTCAAAGATATCTGAACATTCTCCAACTAAATGCGTTTTGGCTCTTTTGAAATGTTGTTTTTGCATTAAAATTTAGTGCCCTAAAAATAAAATTCAGAAAGAGTTTGATCTGTGCCGTTGCAACATAAACATAAACATCTCTGAATCTTGTGTGCTCTCCCTTTTAGTCTCAGAAGACCTTATAAATTAGAATCTGCATGAAATGATGCTTTGTTTTTAAAATCTTACATTTATTAGGTTCATACTTTATGCTGGGTCTCTGATATGGTTTTCAGTACATTATCTTATTATTCATTAATTATGAAAGAGTATATTTTTAAAGTTTATTTTCTTCCTTCAGGGAGAGAGAGAGAGAGACACCCACAATGGGGTTTTCATGAGATCCACGCCAGCCTCACGTGACCTGGATCAGGGCATGCTCTCATCCTTGCCAGGTTCCGAGAGGTCCTGCAATGTGAGCCCAGGCCCTCCCTTTGTGTCCACTTGTGTTGCACTGCACCACCCCTGGCCTCAGTCACAGGTTGGTAGTTGTGGTGAGAAAGAGCGCCCAGAAGAATGTTTAGATGTTATATACCAGGTGTGAAGATTACAGATCTGTTTTAACTAAGACTATATGTTTCCTCCAGGTATGTTAACTTTGTTTCATGATTTTTGTCTTGTGCCATTTTTTTAACTACATGCTTTGAAATATTTCTTTGACTAGAACTTTCGAGTCATTCAACAATTACAGTCCTCTTTTTAAATCATCTACTGAATAATTTGAAAATGATGTCCTTAGAAATGAGACTTGGGAGTGTGATAGTTGAATCTCTTTAAGCACTCTTATGGTCTTTGTAGTCCAGAACATCCCCTGTGTCTTCTAGAACTTGTATTTTGATAGAAACTCACTGTTTGTATTTTTGTATTTCCTTTCTTTGCATGTCTAGTTTTCTTTGCTTATTCATGATTGACACTTGAAGCTCAGTTCTGGCCTCTAGCCAAAATCAGTAAAAATAGCGGAGCATGTTTGCTCCTGCAGGCCAGGAGGTTGTCGGTCTTCTTCTGGGGCACTGGGAAGAATCCTTCCCTACCCAGACCCCTCAGCTGCCAGTTCTGAAGAGCCCCAGGCACGGGCGTAGAGAGGTCTGTCCCATCTATTTACCATTCCCAGCTGGCCCACCCCATCCATGCAGCCTTGCCCTGAAAGGCCCAGGCTCTGAGAACCACACCATCCCTATCGTGCACGGGCCAACCCTCAGACCTGGGCTTTCACCCCTGGACCAGCGCTTCCTCAGGCCATGACGGGAATCTCTGTGGTTGGTCTCAGTCTATCCATCTTTAGAGTCTGATGCTGTACTGGCTCTGTCAGGCCTGATGATTCTAGAAACTTCCCTTCTTAGGGTAGGGCTTATTGTCAGTATGTGACTGGTGAGGAGGCAGTGGGTGGTTGTCTACGGAGACTTGGGAGTGAATCTCTTGAAATCATAGTGCGTATTTACATGAGGATGAAGAAGGGGGCGAAGTCATCGTGGCAAAGAATGGTACTGTCCAACGGCTCTGGTTCCAGACAGAAAAGGGTGATGTACAGCTTAGTCGCTAATCGGGAATGATGCCTTGTCCTTGCACATCGGGCTGAATATATTTCAGTCCTGTGCTTAACTTGTGATGTGCTGTGCTAAAGAACACCCTTTTCTTTTCTTTTCTTTTCTTTTTTTTCTTTTCTTTTCTTTTCTCTTTTCTTTTCTTTCCTTTTTTATGGGTGTAAAACTCATTTCATGACATTTTAGTTGTTTATTTCGTGTGGTGTGTGTGTGTGTGTGTGTGTGTCCAGAACCCTGAGAGGAGAATGGAGGAGAACGGCTTGCAGCTTGACCACCCCGAGGGGGTCATTTCTCATTTTCCCTATCTATTTCTCTTTCCAGCGAGCACATGTACCCTGTGGGAAAACAAACAAACAAAAACTAAGAAAGGGCATTACTTGATAGAATGGCTCATGGATGTCTTTAATTTGGACATTTCTCAATTGTGATAAAAGAGAGATCTGAATTCCATGTGCTCATGGGTAGCCTGTATTGCCTCAGAACGGCATGTGTGAACGTGAGGGCACACTCGTTTACACGGGACTTTGGGTTCATTGAGCTCTTCTATTCTGGTAATGATTCATGGATGTGATGGCTAGCGACTACATTCTCAAACATATTTTTATTGGAATATTTTGACCTTAAAGGGAAGTTCAAAGAGCAAAAAGTTTTAGTAGATCTTTACAGACTCTTCTTCTCTATGTAAATCTTAAACGTTATTGGCTTAAGTTATAGTAAAACTAAAGTTAAATATGTTATCATCTCAAATGTCTCCAGATGCATGATTGATGACATTAAATAATGTACTTCCTATTCCACAGTTGTAAAGGTTTTGAAGACGTGCTCTTAGCATTTTACATGCTAGTATTCTAGCAGTGTCTATTCATACTAATATTTAGGCTTTTTAAAATAATTTTTTCCTTTTTAAATGGAACCAAGAAACCAGGAGAAGTGCCTGTTCTTTCGAGTGAAAAGCACCTTACCAAAATCTCAATATTTTGTTGGGAAGGGGGTATGCTTTCGTCCTGGGTGGATCTCAGGCAGCTGGGCGAGGCTTGGCACTAGGCCAGCTGTCAGTTCACACCTTCAGCGCTGAGGACTGTGGGTCATGGCGGCTGCTCTGCGGACTTGCTTCCACTTCTCAAAGCTGTGGGGTGTGTGAATTCCTCCTGGAATTCCAGAAAACATGGCCATTGTTTTGAAGCTGTGTACTTCTCCACTTTCTAGGAGCTCACATTATTATTTAGTTTTTCAATTTTAAATGCTCTTAAATCTACTGTCCAGACGATACCTAAAGCTATCTTTTTCAGTGTATTTTCATCAAAGTCTTAAAATCTTAGGGTTGGCAGAGAATGTTAAATTTATTTATTCTAACAGTGGCATTGTGGAGGATAGTAACATAGAGCAAGAAAGATTATATCTACTCTGCTTTCCCACGGATAATTAGTGATCAGAGTAAGACTCAAAATGACATTTGCTGACATCTAATTCATCATACTTTAGCAAGTCCTTCGGAGGGGGAAGCAGTGATATTTTCCCTGAGAAAGGGCAAGTAAGTAGCCAGCGGACTGAGACATAAAATAACAGTAGTCCCGGTCTGAATGCCTGCCGTATCCAGCTCTAAACGAACCCTCGCAAACCTCGAGAGACAGGGAATGACCACGCCCTGCTCTAGGCGCCCAGACAGAGTCTGCCTAGCTGTGGCCGCACCCCGGGAGCCAGCAGCCCTGTGCCGGGGAAGTGGGTGGTCAGCAGGGCACTTAGCACCTTGAGGTAACCTGTGCACACAGGCAGTAGCCCGGTCATTACCAGCAAATATGTCACCTGACACTGCTTTTGTGTGACTGGTCTGAGCAAAGCTGGAACTGGACTGGAATTGAGAACTCCAGAGTCTAGAAAAAGTGTCCGGCCAGAAACGTAATTCCAGATTAAAGCTCTTTATAATGAACAGAATTTCCTCATAGTAAGTTACTTTTGCTGGTTCTCTTTATTTAACCACCATGTACTATATACAAAGATACCAAAAAAAGTTTGTGGAAAAAATGAAATTCAAATGTATTTTGGCACAAAAGCATTGAAATTCATGCATAGTGTTTTCAAAGTATTTATCTCCACACACTTTTGAAGGCCCCTTTTACTCTACCATGCCTTGCAAAACAAAACAGCACGCAGAGCAGACGCAGGCCTCCTCACAGAGCGTCTGAGGGAGGGCGGTATGCAGGCCAGGAGCAGCTCTGAGCAGGGTTGTGGTGCTGTCTTGCCGAACATGCGAAGGTCCGCCGAGACTGCGGAGAGGAGAGCACTGTCTGAGGGCGTGAGCATAAGAGAAGGAAGGGTCTTGTGTATTCGGGGACTACCTTCCACGTAGAAGCAGTAGCTCACGCCAGGCACAGAAACTGGAAAGATCTGGGTTTGCCACCAAATGAGGTGGTCGAGACGAGTTCAGGGATGAAGGGAGGCAGCTTAGGTCACAGGATTGAGCGGCGGCCTCGGGGGATGAACAGGTGCATGGCACACCCTGTCCTTTACTGCGGTTGCTGTTTGTTTTCATCAGTGGGTGCCAGGAGGTGCCTGGCCTAGGGTGGGCAGGGCTGGGGTACCACAGTGTGATGCTGCTGCAGTGGCAGGACCACACGCCGGTGGGCTGGGCTAGGGCCACTGCACCGGGTTCGGATGAATTTATAATTTGTTACTAGCTGGCAGAAGGTGTGTATACTTACCAGGGCAGACAGAGAGAAGGGAGAGAGAGGACAGAGAGAGAGGAAGCTGCAGTGGGGCTCGGTTACACTGCAGCCCCTTCTCCATCCCGCCAACCCGTCAGGACTGTAGGCAGCACTCCTGTGCCTGATGTGGTTTTCAACTCACTGGGGCTGGGATCTGAACTTCCGTCGGCCGTGTGGGGTCCAGCTCCCTTAGCCCTAAGTAGTTGGACTTATTGATAGAGCTGGGGGGTGACAATAGAGAAGGACCTGGGGGACAGCAGGTGGTGTGGTGGTGAAGGCGCTGGCCCCTCATATGGCCTACCATGATTGGAGTCCTGCAACCACCGGCTTGAAAAATCATGCAGGGCATGTGTGCATGCGTGCCCCAAATCCTGAGAGGAGAATAGAGGAAAAATGTCTGTGGCATGGCTGTCCCCAGCACGTGCTTTCTCACTTTCCCTCTCTCTACGTCTCTGTCTCTCTCTGGCAAGTGCATGTGCCCTGTGGCAAGAACAAAACCAAACAAGACAGAGCCATTGTGAACTCCAAGGCTTGAGCCCAGCCGACGATGGGACGGGCCTAGCTCACCGAGACGCGTTCTGAGCCGTGGCGTGGGTGGGGATCATGTTCAGTGTCAGCGCTGCTCACATGGGTGAGTTTGCTGCCTTCCAGTCAGTGCTGTCAGTAAATAGGAGCATACACGGTCGAGAGCTCAGAGGAGTGTGGCCTGGCTGCATATACGTTAGAAACCATTAGCGTGGTGAGTTATAGCTGGAGAGTGCACCAGATCACAGTGCTAAGATCAAAGTCTAGGAAGAAGCCTGAAGAACCTCAGCCTATGCAGGGTGCGTGAGGTGGGAGAGACCAGCAACAGAGACGTGTTAGTCAAGGTCCAAACTGGAAACAGAAACGCTCACAGATTAGATTTCCCCTGACAGGGAGGAATGCACAGGTCTCTGGGCGACTAGTCCTTGTAGACAGCAGGCCGGCCAGGCACTGCAGCCTACCGTCCTGGGTCCCTGCCAGTCCTCAGGGACCCTGCGCCCATGGTCATGCCTCCTCCTCCCTCCTGCCCCCTGCTGACATTGCCACTGCCCACAAGCGTGCAGACCAGTGGGAGCCTAATGGTGCAGGCGCAGGGTCAGTGCCCGGAGGGGAGGAGGACGTGGAGTCCTGTAAGGACACAGCAGGAGATCGCAGCCGGAGACTGTACGCTCTTCTCTTACTTTCAATAGTGGTTAAACACAAAGGAAGAGCAGAGGGTATCTATTTTGCTATCTCACTGGGCATGACGAGGATTAGATTACTGTCGACCCTGGAAATTGCCTTGAAAGGTTTAAAGCCCTGCACTGGTGTTACTGCTGTCACTGCTAAGGACGGGTCTCCCATTGTGTGGCAGGAACATGGCCGGCAGAACAACAAACCCGGACTCGGCCTGGGGCAGGACAGCGCCCCTCGGAGAAAGGCGCACCTCTGTGCCACGTAACCCACGGACGCCTTTGTCTATGTGTACATAGTAACTACAACCTGCCGCTGTGGCCTTCCCCGCCCTTACCTTTCAGGAATTTCTATTGCACTTTTAACAAAAATGTTCTGTGATTAAGAGGACGAAGGGTGAAAATGTAAGTCCTGGATTGTATTCTTGCTGTGTTTAAAAACTGAAATCATATGTCATGTTTTGTTTTACAATCAAAATGTAGGGCTAGCAGATAAAACAAAAATGTTAAGAGAATAACTTGTATAGAAAGAATTGTAATGATTTAACACCTATTTTATTTCATCTTTACCTTCCTAGTCATTGAGAACTGAGTAATGTTTAAAGGACATCCAACCAAAGAAAGAGTCTCCCACGGCCAGAAAGTAAAGTTGAAGTGAACGATGCTTTTCTTTTTTAGAGAGAGATTTTTGCAATAGGGCATGGGTGCTTGCCAGAGAGACCGAGAGGCAGAAAGCGAGACATCACCCCCCAGGGGAAATGGTCATGCCACTATCCCTTCTTCTCAATTTTCCTCTTGGGATTTTGGGCACACATACCCAGCGTGAGTTTCAAACCTCTAGGTCTGGGACTCGAACTGTGCTAGGCCACATGGGAGTCCAGCGACATAACTGCTGTGCCATCTGCTGGCCCCATGAATGCTGCTTCTTAGAGTACAGTAATTAAATTAGTAGACTGCATTTGGAGAGATATCAAATAGCAGGATGGCTTGTGTGTGTGACTGGTAACCGTGTATCAAACATAAAAGTCATCAACAACTGTAATAGGAATTATTTTAGGGTGTAACATCTAATAAGTTCCATAAATTAAAGCCAGTTTCTAAATGAAGGAGAAAAATGATCAGATTACATATTCTTAGTTCTGTATTAATTTTCCTGAGAAATACGAAATCAATTCTTTTTTTTTTTTTTTTTTCTGTAGGGGGTTTGTCCTCACCAGAGACAGACAAGAGAGAAAAAGAGAGAGAGAGAGAGAGAGAGAGAGAGAGAGAGAGAGAGAGAGAGAGAAGGAAAGCCAGAAAGCACTCCCCAGGGGGCATGGCCACCCCACAGTCCCTTCTATTCTGTTCTCCTCTCCTACTTTTTAGTATGCATGCACATGCAAAGAGCTTGCCTTTAGGCCATTGCTTCTGGAACTCACACCATGCAGTTGGCCTTGTGGGATCTAACCGCATTCACCTTCATGCCGTCTGCTGGCCCAGCAAATTCTGAAATAACTAAAATGTGTGTATTCTTTTTCCTCCTTTTCTGTCTTTAATTTGTGATTTTAATAAAAACACATATGTTTTAATTTACATTGCAGAACCCCTTAGTGAAATCAGTAGCTCTTCCCCTCCCATGAAATACTGAGCCTGAGAATGCTGGCAAAGCTTCTTTCTATTATTATACATTCAGTGTTTATCACAAAGAAAACCAACACATTAGCGAAAGGCTAATAGTATTTCCTATTTTCTTTTAAATAGACAAAAGTCTATTAGCTTACTACTATATTACTTTAAGAAATACATGTCTTCTTTTGTTGTTGTAACATAAAATAAGCCATTTATTGTAGGCTAGCAATATTCCACATGTCTGTTGAGCTTCTACTGGCCTTTCAGTTCTGTCAGTGCTCTGAGGGCCAGCTTTACTGTGCCAGCCGGAGTGGCAGTGTGGGTCCAGGTACCAGCAGCTACCGTGTTCGTGCCGGAACCGCAGTGCCCGATCCCCACAGCCCGTCTCTCCATCTTGGTTTTGCCACAGAAGGAGCAAGTGTACATGGTGTGCCGGCCGACTTCAGTTTTCCCCACCATTTTCTGCAGGGAGGTCACCATGGCTGCCCTGTGTTCATCCACAGTGCTGACCTTCTGGGTGCGTTTAACCGTATTGCCAACAGGGACCTGTTTGTCTTATGATTATAACTGTTTCTCGCCAAAGAAATTGGAAGTTGACCACACGGTTAGTTATTTGTGGTCGAGGATGCGTAAGGTTCACTTGTGCAGCTTTGCAGGGTGTTTACCCAGCACCTCCTTAATTGCAGTATCACTAATGACTCCAAAAGTGTGAGCAAATTTGCAGCATTTCCATGAACACCCAGAGAATTACTCTTGGCACCATTCTCCCGCGAGGTAGTCTGTGTACTTCTGCTTTGAAAGGCCTATGATCCATCTAGGCCAGAGTACTCGGCATCCTTCCTTCCCTTCTAGGTGGAAGACTTGGCATCACGTGTTCCAGTGTGTGTTCCTCGTCTCCTGAACCTGTTGTGTGTCCTGACGGGACAGGTTGTGTTGTCCCCACTGCCAGCATGGTGTGCCTGCACTGCACTGTCAGAGCCATCATGCGGTCCAGTGCCCCTCTCCCCCAGCAGAGTCGCCGCTCCCAGCTCCATGCAGGTGTGTTTCACGTTGGCTTCACGTGCCCACTGTCCAGAGGCCCTGGGTGAGCGAGCTGGGTGCTGACCGCAGGCCTCTGCTGTGCGCCTCTTCAGACCGCTCAACGCACAGGCCGGGTCTGAAGCGGGGAGCGTTACAAATGGCTGCTGAAGGCCTGCCCAGGAGGTTTCCTCCACTCACTTCCTCTAATGGGAAAGGAATTAATGTGATTTACTCTTACCAGGCACTTAGCGGTATTGCTTTGATTTTAATGGACTTTCTGTTTAGGAATGTTGTTAAGTTACCAGCAAAGGGCGAGTGTCCAATATTCCCATTAGCTCTGCTGGCTTCGGTAAAAGACCAGGACGAAATCTTTGTTCCACATTACCAGAGGCACTGCAAATGGTCGTGGTTACACCACACGTGTCACAGGCTCTGTGATTGTCACTGTCTCGTCATGGAGACCGATGTCATTATGAGCTTTCTTCCAACTTGCTTACATCAGGCCAGTGAGCTCTGAGACGCCCTGGGCCTTAGCGGAGAATCGCAGGACCTGAGTACAACGCTTTACTTCCAAGGCCACTTCCCTTCTGCTTTCTTCTCAGTGACATACATTTGCTTTCCAGGCCAGTTTTTTTTTTTTTTTTTTTCTTTTTTTTTGGAGAGGTTTTTGCTATAGGGCGCGTGCGCTCGCCAGACAGACAGAGAAAGAGAGAGAGAAAGCGAGAAATCACACCCCAGGGGGGATGGCCACGCCACAATCCCTTCTCCTCCATTCTCCTCTCGGGATCTTGGGCACACATGCACACGCGCCCGGCATGAGTTTTAAGCCACCGGGTCCGGGACACAAACTGCAGTCGACTACATGGGAGTCCAGCAACATAGCCATTACGCTAACTGCTGGTCCCCAGTGTTACACGTTTTTATTACAGGAGTCATGGATAAAGAACATACAAATGTAAAATTCTCATCTGGTTAATTTTACTTTTTACAGAGAGACATTTCACATATTCTTACATGTATAGTAATTTTAGGTTCTGCAAAGACATAATTTAGGAGTTTGAGCAAAGCGCATTGTATGAATACTGAGTCGAAGAACCCTACAGAGCCAATTTTGTACAATTCAGCCTAAAACCTGAAACGGGCATCCCAAAGTGCGTTCTTTGATTGAATTACCCAGATGGATGAGATCACATTATTCCAAAAACCTGTCCATTTCAACTTGGCTTTTCTGTTTTATGAATAGGGCTCTAGGCAGCTCATCAGTGTGCACTGAAACTAATATGAGTCTGGTTTGGGGTGGCACTGAAAGGGGACGGCCCATGTCCAGCCACCGGCACTCCAGGGAAGGCCTGACCCGGCAGGTGTTTGTCTCCCTATCCCATTTGAAAGTGGGACCTCCTGAAGTAAGACAGTAAGCTCTCAACAAGCAGTGGTTAATTCAATCTCTACCTTCATCCTTTTAAAAAATATGTATTTTATTTTATTTTTCATCCCCAGCTTTATTTAAGCCAGACAAGGAGGAAAAAGCTGCATCTGCTTACTTACATCTGGAGGTTAAAGAAATTCAACTCTTAGAAGCAAAGAGTAGAGAGTAGAGTAGCCAGAGGTGAGGACTAGGAGAAGCAGAGGGATATTTTTCTTTTTAATTTGCTGCAGAGTATGTGTGCCTGCTGGCAAGAGATCATAGAGAGAGGGGCAGAGAGAGAGAAAGTGAGAAAGCGTCCCTAGGAAGATGGCCATGCTGCCATCCCTTCTTCATCCTCCCCTAGGGATTTTGGGCACGCTTGCCTGTGTATCCAGTGTGTTTTTCAGGCTGTGGGGTCCGGACTCAAACCTCACAGTTCTCCATGTGGGATCTAGCCCGCTTAACCATCAAGCCTGCTGCTGGCCCTAAATGTAAGAGTTTTGTACAAAGAGTACAGACTTGGAGTTACAGGACGAATAAGGTAATTGAGTCTCTTAAGGGCATCTCTGCCAAAGCTAACCAGCCAGTTTCCTATCGCAGTAGAGCCTTAGCATTAGAGAGCCTGCTGCAGACTAACTGGTGTTTCATGTAGGTCTTGTAGGAGGTATAGGTGGTCTTATTCTTGCATTTTCCAGAAGACATCAATGTTTTGTACTTAAGAACAGGTACAGCAAAATCAGCAAAATGCCATTTTCCTGGGCTAATTTTTATAAGCACTGTCCTATTATATTTTCCCAGTAATTTTTTTTGTATTGTAATGAATTTGGTTTTAAATGTGAGTATTACTAAGTAGGATTGTTACTCACCATATGTTCTTTGACTTTGTTGCTGCAGCATTTTGTACAAAGTGCATCGTTTGGAGCAATTGGAGCTGTGTAGGACAAGCAGTGTGTCATGGTGTGTGTGTCAACACACAGTGGGAGTGACAGGCAAGCAGAGAGTTTGGTAAGAACATGGCTGTGGGAAAGAAAGTGTTTATGGAAGGCAGAGACCTCCTCATTACATATTTTAGCAGATATTTAGATGAAAATAGCTACTGGAATATCAGTGCGTCTGAGCCAGGTTCCATACTCAGAGGACCGCCTTCATCTGCTCGGGCTGGATTTTAGAGCATTGATGGAAGGGAACGTGGCACCTATGCAGACAGTGTGGGGTCTGTGGAGCAAGATACTAGGATTCTCGCTTCTCAGGACAGTCTCTGCCGAGCTGGCTCTGTGGCCTAGGAGTAGTGGCTCCCACATGGCTATTGGCACTGTGCTTGTCAAGGCCTAACCCAGCAGCTTGAGAAACGTGCTGGGCACGTGTGTGTGCGTGTGCCCAAAATCCCCAAAGGAGGAAGAAATGGAGAAGGGGTTGCAGTGTGACCGTGCCCCGTGGGAGCTGCTTTCTCCTCCCCCTCTGTCTTCTTGCTGCCTTTTTCAGGTGAACATGTGTATTCTCTAGCACAAAAGCAACAAACAACCACCTCTGCTACACGGTGTATAATGCCTGCACTTCCATGATCCAAAAAACCTCTTTGGATTTAGTCAATCTGATTAGTCAATTAAGGACTCAAACACTGGGGAAAACCACGAATAAAGACAGGTGAGGGAAGATAACCACTAGGCTTCCAAGGCAGATGCATCTGGCAAGGGAACTCAGGCAGATTCACAGCGGGGCCAAACAAATCTTCAGGAAGGAGACATGCACCTGCTGACAGAATGGAAGATGGAAGAACCAGGTTCACCTGGAAAGAAAGTCCTACAACCCCCGTTGTGATTAGCTTCTGAACATTTTCTTTCTATTCCAAGAGTTTCCTATCATGAAACCTAGTTAAGATCATTCTGAGGTGAAAACAACACAGCAAATAATCACAGGTGAATCATTACCGGTCATAGAGTAGAAAGGCGATTCTTATTATTAGAGAAATATTTCTCCATTTAGGTCTCCAAAGCAGATATTATGGCCTTTATAAAAGTGCAAATTTAGCTTCAGTCAAAGCCTGAACTATCTTGTGGATGATGATATGCTTAATGGCAATGCTTTTTAATCTTTTAGTTAATGGGTAAAATATGATTCTCTTTGCAATGTAAAAATTCAACTTATCTAATTAGCTCTTTTGAATGTCTTTGTTTCATCATCTCTCAACTACTAAAAATAAGTGGGGCACACTCTTGATATTTTTTTTAGTAAGCCTTAGATCACATTGCAGGCATTTTCTGGTTTGTGCTCACAAGAAAACAGCCTTTAGTGAATGGATGCCAAGGGCTCTCCTCTGCCTTCCTCCTCCCGCCAGCCCTGAGAGGGAGCGTGCCAACAAAGACGAAAGAGGGAAAGGGGGAAGGTCCTGTCCGTGTTTTGTTTTGGATTCCATATCATGGAGAACTAGCACTGACTCAGAGCCCCTAATTCCTACTGCCAGAAGTTGGGGCCTCAGTAACCCATAGTTGCACATGCTCACTTCATGCCTATTGGTCATGTGAATTGTTGTCTGTAGAAGTATCTGAGCCCTAGCAGCCACTCCGTCATGCCCACCCCCAGGCCCAGGCCACCATTAATTTAATGCTTGTCTCTGGAGATCGGCCTGTTTCTGACCTTTCACAGACATGGACTCATGCACTGTGGTCCGTTGTCATGGCTCTTGCTATTTCCTGGTTCTTCCATGTCACAGCGTCTGCCAGTGCTGCATTCCTTTGTTTTCAAGGCTTGTCCACCTTGTAGCAGTGTCAGCGCTTCCCCCTTTATGGGTGAATAATAGTCCCTTGTATAGACATACTGCATTTTGTTTATCCTTCAACAGCTGACAGATATTTTCTTCTCCCCTTGTGGCTATTATGAGTAACGCTCCTGTAGACCTTTGTGCCCTCGTTTCTGTGTGGAGCTCACTCTAACTTACACTTAGCTTTTAGAACACAAATTGTAACTTTTCCTGGTCTGCATAGCATATCTGCTGACCAATCAGTAATACTGAATTCTACCGGAGTTGTTTGAGGACTTCTAGTTCAACCCCTTCACTTTTGAGTTACCTCGAAAGGAGGTCCATGGGAACCAACAGTTAGCGTAATGGCTATGTTGCTGGACTCCCACGTAGTTGATCACGGTTCGCGTCCCGGACCCGGTGGCTTAAAACTCACACCGGGCACGTGTGCGTGCGTGCCCCAAGATCCTGAGAGGAGAATGGAGGAGAAGGGATTGAGGCGTGGCCATCCCCCCTGGGGGGTGATTTCTCACTTTCTGTCTCTCTGTCTCTCTCTGTCTGGTGAGCGCACGTGCCCTATAGCGAAAACCTCTCAAAAAAAAAAAAAAAAAGAAAAAGAAAAAGAGGTCCATGAAAGGAGTAAATTACCACAGGCCTTGCAGTTAAGTAGCAGCAACAGCTGAACGCCAAGAGTACTGGGGATTTAGTTCCGTACTTTATGTAACACCTAATAGAACCAAACTGCAATCATCTGAGGTGACCCAGGAAACTAATTTTTAAATTAGTTTAGAGAACAGATTTGTTTTGCAGACAATCTCTATACATAACTAAACTTTTAAGTACCATATTTGATGATTCAAAAAAAGTGTGTTCATGCAATGTGTAAGGTATTAGCTATAAATGTATGTGCAGATAACATTACACATTTATATTTCATCACCGTACATCTTTATAGCATACAGTATGTTTTTTCCAGTGTGAATGGAAATTTTAATGAAGATCTTTTTGTATGTGTTATAACATGATTTATGTTTTCTTAACTCTCAGTTTGTGTATAGTTGGCTTAACAACAAATATCTGTTGACTTCAAATGCGACAGTCTGCAGAACTGATTCGTGGGGGAAGATCGCCAGTTCAAATCCAGAGACAACCCGGAGCGCCCTGGGCACGCACTCGCCCATGACCCACAGGGTGTGAAGGCTGGGGAGCGATCATGGTATCAGACCTGCTAGGGTATTGTCTCTCTCACTTGTTCACTCATGGGAGAAATAAATAAACCTTTAAAAAAAAAGCGCTATCTTGCAAACAATTGTTCTACTTAACAGGACTGTCATTTTCTAGACTGTTTGTTGCTAGTTTGGGCAACAATAAATCTACAGAAAAGTAAACAGCTTTCCTGCAGTCTTAGCGGAGGTTCGGTTGTGCTGGGTTGTGTGGGGTTGTGCGGGCCCTGTTCTCTGCCGAGGCTGCGTCACAAGCACAGCTGGGCTTCTTTCACTTAATTAGGAACTTTTTTTTTTCATAAGAACTCTCTATTCATTGTTGTTTGGCAGGAGACAACAGTTTTCAGCAACACCATAAACATTCATATTGTATCTACTGTGCTCCAGCATTGTGGACAGTTAAGAGGGTGGTTACTTGTCTCAGGGAGAAGTCCGCACCTCACACCTCACACCTCGCGTGGGCCCACGTTCCACCACAGTGAACTCCTAGTCATGGGAACCAGCGGTTGGTGCCCCGTCACAGCAGACATGCAGCTCCCTGTCAGGGCCCTCTTGTCATTCCTTAACAATCTTCATCCTTGTATCCTGCCTCACTTCCTCCCTGAAGTGAAATTTTTAACACTGTCCTTCGTTGTTATGGGAAGGTTCATGTTGTAACTGATACCCTCGGAGAGGAAGACCTGAGCTCAGACTACCCATATCCCGGCTAATGACAACATGTTAATAGCATTCCTCAGAATAAGACTCTGTCGTCAACTGTGAGACTGTGCCACGAACCTGACGTACTGAAAAGAGAACAGCAACAGCTCCCACAGGCCAGACACATCTGCTGGGTTCGTGCCCATTTGTGGCATGAATCTCAAACTCCGGTCATCTCCGTTTAATGGGGAGGACGCTGAGACTCGAGAGCACCCAGTGACTTATTGGGATGACATAATTTCATCATTCAGATCAACTTTTGATTTCCCATTGAACTGTAAGGAAACTTTGGGCGTCGTTTTTTCTGACTTTGTGGAACTCTTTCATGACCAGCACTGGGGGAGCCTGAGGCTGGCAAGAGCAGGCCCGTGGACGGCTGCCAGGTACACGCTGCCCAGCTCCCCTGTGCTCCCTGGCCCTCCTGTGGCCCAGGTCCGCAGGCTGCAGACGAGGGGCCATTCAGACCATTGCAAGCCTTTCCAAGGGTGAGGGCAGAGTCCACAGGAAGTGGCTGTGGGGAAGGCAGGCACTGGTGGCCAATCTGACCGCAGGTGGGCTATGCTCTATGCACAGAGGATGTGGGATGGGGGGTCAGCAAGGATGAGAGACAGATGGGACAGTCCTGGGGCTCTCCAGGAGCTAAGGAGGGGATCTGATGACAAGCTCTTGGAGCTGTGGGAGCTGAGAAAGCAGACGGGGTTCTTCAGGAGTTGGGGTGCACCCAGGCCCCATGACCCTTGGGTAGGTGCCAAGGAAAAGGAGAGCAGTGCAAGGAGTTGCTGCCCTCACAGCTTCATGACAGCACGTACTGCAGTGTGGTGGGCAGGACCTGAACAGATAGGTGGAGAGTAGGTGGGGCCTCGCCACGGTGCTGTGAAGGTGAGATGCTGTGCTCCTCAGCCTGGGACCACGTGGGAGCCTGGGTTCAATTCCTGATCCAAGCTAAAGGCCGGGTGGTATGCACCTATGATCCCAGCAACTCAGGGAGGCTAACGCGGACGGACAATGACATGGAGAGAGAGGTCTTAAGGGAACCAGCAGTTAGCATAATGGCTATGTCGCTGGACTCCCACATAGTTGACCGTGGTTCGCGTCCCGGACCCGATGGCTTAAAACTCACGCCGGGCACGTGTGCGTGCATGCCCAAGATCCCGAGAAGAGAATGGAGGAGAAGGGATGCGGTGTGACTATCCCCCCTGGGGGGTGATTTCTCACTTTCTGTCTCTCTGTCTCTCTCTGTCTATCTGGTGAGTGCACGCACCCTATAGCGAAAACCTCTCCAAAAAAAAAAATAAATTCAGGGGCCAGCAGATGTAGTGGTTACATCACTGGACTCCCACATAGTCAACTATGGTTCAAGTCTCAGACCCAGAGGCTTGAAACTCACTCTGAATGCATGTGTGTGCCCAAGATCCTGGGAAGAGAATGCAGGAAATGATATTGTGGCATGGCCATCAACCCCAGAGGGGATTTCTCACTCTCCATCTCACTGTGTCTGTCTCTCTCTCTCTGGTGAGCACATGAGCCCTAAGGCAAAGACCTCAAAAAGAAAACATTAATTAAATAACAATACAAATGAATAATATAATGAATGGACAAATGAGTAAAAAATCAATCAATGAATCCAATCCTAAATGAGGAAACCTTGTTTAGCTTTAGCTGTTGCTACCTCCTTGGCTTGCCCTTCCTCAGGAAGCAAAGAGCCTGAGACATCTGGCCATAGCACATCCACGTGAGTGTTCATTGGCACACGCTCCATCAGGCTCCGATGAAGAGGCCGGAGATGGTGTCAGAGAGAGCCTTCTGGCACTGCGCCTGGTTTCTATCTTGGCAGGGCTGATTTTGTTTTGGGCCATGTCTTGGGCTTTCAGTGATAATTTTTATATTACTGTTTCAGTTTTGTTATTCTTCAGTTACAGTTTGTGAGGGCTTAAATGCTTTCAATGCAGTGGAGTGTTGTCTTTATGTGGTATGTTTTCCAAAGAACAAAGAAGGGTTGTTGATCCTGTTGTTTACCCCACATCACGAAGGCGTTTTCTGGCCAAACAGGAGCTGCCGTTATACTGTGTCCCTCTCAGAGCAGTGGGCCGAGTGGAAGTGAGTCCAGTGGGCTGAGGTTTCCTTTAATGCAAGTGACTAGTCTTTGTGCTGTATGAGGGGACTTTCAAAAGTTCATGGGGAAATGAAATTAAAGTATGACTTTATTTTGGTGAAAAAAAATTGAAGTCCATATAATGCTTTTGTCTTTTTTTTTTTTTTTTTTTTTTTTTTTTTTTTAAGAGATTTTTGCTGTAGGGTGAATGTGCTCGTTGGAGAAAGGCAGAGAGATGAAAAGTGAGAAATCACTCCCCGGGGGGATGACCACGCTGCAATCCCTTCTCCTCTTTTGGGATTTGGGGCACACATGCACACCCACCCAGCATGAGTTTTATGCAGTCGACCATGTGGGAGTCCATAACCACCATGCCATCTGCTGGTCTCCATAGCTTTTTAAATAATGCACATTTTCCATGAACCCTCTGAAGACCTCTTGTGTCTGTAGATGTCTGTTGACGTTCAGAAGCTATGAAGAGCTCCACTCCATTTCAGTGAATTCCGCAACCCTACAAAATAGGACCTGGCAGAGACTTCATTTTTTTCTGTTTTCCATGGCAGATGTAACAAAGCATGTCTCTGTAAATCTTCCCAGTGGAGAAAGAAGTGTTTTTTGGCTCACCACTAATGTCTGATTTTTTTAAAAAAATTTATTTCTAAAGTTCAAATAAGAAATGTGTCTTGAGTCTGATTCGCTAAACTCCCAGAATTTATTCTCAAATCGACACAAGTTAAATGGAGTCTCCTTCATTGTTGTCACCATGCCTTGGTCCTGCTTAGGAAGACTCACTAGGGCTGTTGATTTTTTCATCACCTGACTGGGCCCTGGCTATTGTAAACAGTCTTCTAGATGTTTCTGTGACAGTCTACTTTAGATAACATGTACATGCATAGACTTTGAATAAAGCAAAGTACTCTTCAGAAAGTGGGTGGACCTCATCCAGTTGGTGAAAACCCTTAAGAGAAAAAGCTCCCCCCCCTCCCAAGGGTGGCCTCCTGCCAGCAGCCTGCTCATGCCTCAGACTGGAGCATCGACCTTTCCTGGCCTCCTGCCTGCAACCTGCCCTGCAGACCTGACACCTGACACCCTCCACACACACACACACACACACACACACACACACACACACACGAGCCTGTTCCTGCAGACCAATCTCAGTCTCTCTTCATGCATACGTGAGTGACCTAGAGCCCGCCGTCCGCCCGTGCACTCAAACGTGAACCTCCCGTGGGGTCTGTTCTCGGGAAAAGCCTAACATGAATGGCAGTTGGTTGGGTCCTTCTTGCTTTCTCACCAGGTGGAAACATGTGCAGGCTTTTTTTCTGTCCTTTCTGCTGCTTTCAGGCATTTTTGCTGAAACTAAATAGGTCTCCCTCCTTCTCATTTGTGTCCCCTCCCTATTCTGTTTCCCTCTTTACCCAGCGTTTTGATATTTATCCAATTCATGACAATACGTATCCATTAGTGACATCTGGGATGCACTGAAGTTTAAAACATCACCTTCGTTACTGTCAAGATAGATGGAAGTGTGTTGCATATAATTTTAAAGTTTAGTATATTTTATTTCTTCTGTAATTGGTAGTCCTTTTGGCACATAAGGTATTATCCAGCTACGTTAGTACCAGCATCTAATATAAAGTCACAGTTTACGGTACAGTAGCAATCACAGCTAGTTAAGATCCTTACTGACACATAGAGCAGTATAGGACATGGAATCTTGCACCTTCATTTTCAGCTAAGACAGGAGACACTGAACTGATGCTGTGGTGTGTGTGGGAATTTGAGAGGCAGCCCAGTGCAACACCCTGGCAGCAACTCCCCTCCCTAACAACTAAGCATGCCACTTCTGCATCATTGGCAATATCTGCTTGGAATACTGCCGACACCTGGGGGTGACAGATTGACATGAAGTCAGTGGTGACAGGCCACACAGAAATTCAGCAATAAGGACAGTCTACTGTGCATGTAACAAATTTAGCAGTTTCAGGGCGAGCGCTGGGTCGATGGTGATGATGATGAAGCTGATAACGTGGAATCTAATCGCCCTTCCCACGCTGCTTTTCTCAGGACTGGCTAGATACGGTGAGACCTGGATGTCTTTGCTAGCACACAACTTGCTGTGTAATAGTTTGCTCTCTTCTCAGGAACATCGCACGCTGATTTTCACGCTTACACACCTGAGCAAACAGATACTGCATGTAAGAAGTGCAGAATTCAGGTTATCAGTGGGCGCGCGAGAGAGCCCTGCCCTGACGCCACGCAGCGATCCCTGTGGAAATGTGGAATGCTGATAAGCAGGCACGTGGCGGTATTTCTGAAGGCCGGTCTCGTCAAGGTTGTCTGCTGGCCAGGTCCTTCACGTCCACCAGGACAGTGCCATTTTAGATGTTTTAATGAAAATACTGCTAATAGGTACCACTCTAGCTTTGGTCATTTCAAGATGTTTAATGTTTATTGCTTAAAATTTGGTTCACTTCCTCCTACCTTATCTTTTTCTAATGTTATTTCCACTAATTCACTTAGATTTTTTTCTAACTTTGTGCTGAGATCATCCATGACCTTTTATTTGATCTTTTTTAAAAATATATAAACATTAAAATAGGCAGTTTATTGGGATTTTTGTTGGTTTGTTTATTTGTTTCAGTTTTTTATATTGCAACTTCTTGTTCCTCTCCTTGGTCTGTTGAGTTAATTTTTTTTTTTTTTTTTGAGAGGTTTTTCGCTATAGGGCGCATGCGCTCGCCAGACAGACAGACAGAGAGAGACATAGAGACAGAAAGCGAGAAATCACCCCCCAGAGGGGATGGTCACGCCGCAATCCCTTCTCCTCCATTCTTCTCTCGGGATCCTGGGCACGCACGCACACGCGCCCGGCATGAGTTTTAAGCCACTGGGTCCAGGACACGAACCACAGTCGACTACATGGGAGTCCAGCGACATAGCCATTACGCTAACTGCTGGTTCCCTGTTGAGTTAAATTTTTGTGCATCTTCCTGAGCATGTTTTTTTTTCTCTTCCCCCCCAGTATTTTCAGCATGTGCTGCCCATCTCGAAAATAGATCTGGCTTCTATTTCTGATTGGATTTCTACTTACTCAAGTCTCTGTTGGCTTTTCTATTTTTTCTTGCCTCTATTGGAAAAGTAGTGGGAGAGAAAATAGACTTTGGAATCTTATTGGGTTTGAAATCTTTGATAAAGTTGTTTCATTAGTGCCTTGGTTTCTGGCTCTGTGGAAAGGTATGTTGTTAGTTTTAGTCCACGGCGGTGGTGTACACTTGGAGGTTTAAACGTGAGATGTAGTCGGTATTTGGAACGCCTTAGTTACCATTGTTCTTCCTCCTTAAAAGTGCCTTGCTTAGTCCAGTCGTTTTTAGAAAACTACATTTGCTTCTGAAAAGGATTCACTTTTATTTTACTTTTATCCTTACGGTCATTAGTATATGATAAGTAAACTTGTGAAAATTATTCTCTCTTCTGTGGACATATTTTGTACATGGTGTTCTGTGTGTTTATAGCACATAATAAATGGTCAATAAGTAATTATTTTAAAATAACTACAAACAATGCAGTGAGTTTTTTCTAGGCTTATGTAAATTTAGTGTCATATTATGAATTTGTCAAGTATAGTTTTTTCAGCATTTCTGTAAATAATGTCAACAAGTTTTTTTGCTCTTTATTCACTATTGGATATATGGAAAATATCAGGAATGCTAATTGTAGCTAACACTAGCTTACTACTAATTGTTGAGTGGGTGTTCCTCTGAGTATTAAATATTATCATCCTCAGAGACTTCACGGTATAGTCCTAGCTGGGAGGCTGAGGCAAGAGGATCTGACGTGAAAAGACACTGTCTAAAAAAGAGAAAGAATATTATAATCCTCATGACAGCTCCGTGAAGCTGGGCCTGCTCTGACTATTTCATAGATAAACAGTTGTGCAAGAGGTTAAGTGACTTGAAAAGGGGTTCAACAAAGGTTTATCTGGCTTTGAATTCTCTGCCTTTGCCAGTTATTCTGTATTTCTAGCAAAATGCAGAAGCCTTGTCCTCATAGAGTCGCTAGCCTCACACCCTGTGCGGTGCGTCACCACACAGCACGGTCATGGTTGTGTCTGCACGTCTGCCCCTGCAAGTAGAAACCTTTGACAGTTCCAGTTGCGTTTGCTTCCTCTTGGCCATACCAATGTGCTCATTGCAAATATGTGCTGAGGCAAGCTGTCCATCCGATGGAATCTTCACCTTCCATCAACTTCGTCCTTGATTTTGATTATTATAATACATAGACGTTTTTAAGCTCTAATGGGTTACTTTTAGAAAAAAAATGTTCAGTAAATGTAATCATTAGCCTTTTCTCAGTCTTCCTCCACTTGACAATGCCAGGAGTCGTGAGATCAGCCCTTCTTCTAAGGTATTCTTTCATTTGAGGTGAGAATGGACAGGTGTCAATTACTTTGAAAGGGAGATTAGAGCAGTACAAAGTTCTGATAAGCAGAATGGACCACTAGGCTGGCACTTCATACAGAGTTTTCAGGCAAATAATATGAGTATCTTGTTCCAGCTTGCTAGTGATATTTGTAGTTTAAGACAGTGACTGTCCACAGCATCTTCTTCCCTGCCCCGGAAGTGAGTGGTCATGGTCTGTGAGGCCCAAGAGCAGATGCGTCTCCCTCCTCAGGGTGCTCCATCTGTCGCCTGTGGTACTTCAGTAAATGCTCTGCCCTTCTATACTTCCCATGCACTTGGTGAGCGTTCTGTGTTTTCTCTGCAAAAACGTATAATTCTAACTGCTCGATACATATGTATGCTTATATATACACCACTTTGTATGACTGCCAAGATGTTTAGCAAAATAATAATAATTATAATAGTGTTTTCTGTTTTTCCAGTGTCTGTGTCCAAAGCTATTACCTACAAGCTTCATTGATTTTGATGATTTGAAATTTGCCCCAAATGACTCTGGTATTTAGCAAAATACCATGTATTAGCTTATGGAATTTTAGCACCCTTCTTATCCTCCTAATCATGCTATATTTTGTCTCAAGGACACATCCAAAAATATTTCCCCAAGTATGTTGGCTCAGTGGCTGACATTGCATTTATCTTTTAGTCTCCGAATTTTCAAAATACCTAAAATGGAAAAACCCAAATTACTAGACAAGGTACAGAAAGGTTACGAAATAAATCAGACATTACTGCTGCCCTGAAAGAATTGATAATAAAGTTCTCAGGCGACTGTGAGCGGAAGGTTCGCTCTTACAGCGTGGCAGGATGCCGTGTCGTGATTCGGGTGAGACTAAAGCTAGATTTGGAAGAATGAAGACTCTCCCATTGAACAGGGACTCTCCTGGGCAAGTGAGAGTATTTATTTTCGCCACTTCAGTCACAATTATTTTTAGGTGGGATGTTCTGGAAAACTGGAAGGTGTGGGCCTCTGGGGCACAATTGAGGATGATAGATCTTTCAGGTGGATTGTCATTTACTCTAAGCAAAGGTAACACTGAGGCTTAAGAGCAAAAAGAGGCTACATTTATAACCCGAGATGCCTGAATGCCAAATGAAAGAGTTCAGAGAAAGTCTGGAGGGAACAGACAGGGAGAGCGGATTTCTGGGCTTTGGAAATACTAACTGGGAAGTAGTATACAAGATAAACAGAGGTGGGGGAGGAAATGACATCATCGCACACCCACGGGGCAAGGCAGCCAATGCATGGTGGCCTGGATGTGTTCTGCTTAATCCAATTAAATCCTCCATACTGATTGTTTTTCTTTATAATGAGAGGGTGGATTTAAAAGATGCATGGTCCACTTTTAAAATTTCCTGTGTTTAATTGATTATGAATCTCTAAGAACTCAGAGAGAGAGGCATTAATACAAAAATAACCTCGGGAACCAGCAGTTAGCGTAATGGCTATGTTGCTGGACTCCCACATAGTCAACCGTGGTTCGCGTCCCGGACCCGGTGGCTTAAAACTCACGCCGGGCGCGTGTGCGTGCGTGCCCAAGATCCCAAGAGGAGAATGGAGGAGAAGGGATTATGGCATGACCATCCCCCCTGGGGGGTGATTTCTCGCTTTCTGTCTCTATGTCTCTGTCTATCTGGCGAGTGCACGTGCCCTATAGCGGAAAATAAAAAAAAAAAAAAAAAACCCTCCAAAAAAATAACCTTGAATTAGTTTCACCAGAGGAAGCCATAAATTACTTTATGGGGTGCTGTAGAATTTAGGAAAGTTCTCAAAAGTAAATTTAGTTTAATTTGCTTTATTTTTCAAATTGCATCTATTACATATGGTACCTGGAGTGTGGCATGTCAAGAAAGGAGGTAGCTGCATTACAAAACAGCAGTGATGGCCCAGTATAAATCCCAAGACTATACAGTCTGAAAAGTAGCTCCGTCCTCTTCCTCCTCCACCACACTCCAACTGCTGTTCCCAGAGCATCTGCTGCTCTTTGGTGACAGCATTAAGAGTGTTTTTTCAGGCTGGTGTGCTACCAAATCCTTACAAGACCATCTCATTTTTTTTATTCTTTATTTTAATCAAATTGCCATTATACATCTGATTCAAGGGAACATTTTGACCAATTCTAGGATGATTAGAGAGCAGGAGTGTGTAGAGGAGTGCCATTTCTCATCTGGCCGGCATATGACATTCAGCATGGCAGTGCTTTGACAGCTCTAGTCATCTCTGACTCTCAGTTTCCAGCCAAACTCCTCATTGCCTGTATGAGGACTAAGAGGCTCAATAAGACCATCACCAGCCAATGGTCAGCACCGATGCAACCTTAGCAACTACACACACCCAGCAGGCAGTGTGCAAACAGAGACATGCATTGAACTGGGTTGCATTCTTTCAGAAGTGGACACACATTCTGTCGCACTGTTTATAGTTCTTTAATTCTTTCAGTAATGTGTGCAGTCAACATCTAGCACTTAGTGACCTTGTCCAATCTGAGCGGTGACTCTTCTCAGGACACAAAGAGTTGTTTTAGATGATTGCTTCTGCCCTGGAGCTTCCCAAATAATCAATAGCAAATTACCCATTTCATTAGAGAAACAGGCAATTGCTGTCTTGGAATCTAAATTATATTTAAATGTTTTTCTTTTCTCCTTTATTCCCTAAAATCCTGGCCCAAATCAGGGGTCAGAGAAAGCTGTAACTTATGCAGTTCTAACCCTCGAGAGAACGGCCTGCTGTCCTAGATTCCACAGTTAGTGAGGTGGCAAACAGCTTGTTCTTAATGCTGAAGACTCCTTTCTCCCACCTTGAGCAGTTGGCAGCTGTGAGTAGGGAGTGATGCCAGGCCTAAGCAAAGTTGACCTAACGGTACAAGGTACCCGGGAGAACCAGTGCACTTTGAATGTATAAAGGACTCAGCTCCCAGCTGGCTTTAGATAAGAAGGCTCTGGCTGTGGTCCAGATGAGATCAAATTCACTGGTGAGTCTCAGCCTTCATAAGATATGCACTAATGGATCTTAAGGATAATTCCAGCAAGATATAAAAATGTATGCAAAGGTGCTGCAAGTATTACAGAAAAGAGTATTCATTCAATTTGTATAGGATCTATCAAATCAATTGAACTTGGAACTTCAGAAGAAAATTAGAGATGCAGAGATCAAAATGGAATATTTGGGGCCAGCTGTCACAGCACAGGCTGCTTTGTGGTGCTGAAGGACATGTGGGAAGGGTCCGAATTTGTGCCATAGGTCTACCTGAACATGCGAGTGCACCCGGCTCTGGGTAGGACTGCAGAGTGAGGACCCAGTGAAGGGTACCTTTCTCTGCCTTAGTAAATAAACGAACTTAAAATAAAAAAGAGAAATTGCTGGAGAAAATAACAATGCAAACGACAGTGATAATACTGACTCTATTTGGTAACCTGTGTAGCTTCTCAACAATACGGTACTACGGGTACTTGTCTAGCAACTGCATTCGTTAAGTTCTGTGTCTGTGCTCCAGTTAAACAACAGAAGATCTTGATGTTACTCACATCACCACGTTAGGGAAAAGCAGGGCAACATTTTACTATCAATCCCAGTTTTCCTGTAAGACTTTCGGGTTGTTTCCTCTTCGAATTCATCAATATCACCCATTAGTTCAATTTATTTTCGTATACTAGGAAGTGTGCCTTTTACAAAGTGGATGCATGTAACTTCCAAAACTTCAAGTCATCCAAAGTATTTTTTCTTTTGTATCTAAAAGCACAGTTCACAACTTTAACCATGGTCTAAAAGAACTAAAGATTAATAATGTTGATAATGAAAATAACCTTAGATTCTTGGTCTTTTTCAAATGAAATTCAGGGAAAAACCAGAGCCAGAAGAGTATCAATTAATGAGCAGAGACTTGCCCATCCGTTCACACTCTACAAGTGCTTTTATGTATCTATGTGTTTTACTACTATAGTTTCTCTGGATCTTTCTTTTTTCTTTTTTTTTCCTTTTCTTTCTTTTTTCTTTTTTAAAAATTAATTAATTTAATTTTTTGCCATAGGGAGTGTGCACTTGCCAGAGAGAGAAAGTGATAGAGAAAGTGAGAAATTACCCTCTGAGGGGATGGCCATGCCACAATCCCTTCTCCTCCATTCTCTTCCTGGGATTTTGGGAATGCATTCACACGTGCACAGTGTGATTTTCAAGCTTCCAGGCCCAGAACACAAACCACAGTCACTCAAGTGGGAGCCCAGAACTTTACTCACCGTGCTACCTGTTGGCCCTGATTTTCAAGTATTCTCTGAGCAAGGCCGTTAAGGCATAATTAAAATGCTCAGTTTCCAAAGAGGAACCTATATGCCCAAGGCTATATACTTAATAAGTAATAAAATTATCTCTTGATTTCAAATTCTTTACTCTTTCAAGTATGTGTCAGGATGAGTGCATAAGGAATTTTCTTTTTCTTTTGGCATCATAAAAAGAGGGCCTTGGCTTGGGAATTCGGAGAACACAGCCCTCATGTGCCAGAGCAGCAATTTATTAGTTGGATGACCTTGGGGCTCTTTTCATCGTCTGTAACATGAGAGCTTTGAACTAGATCATTTTAAGTACTTTTGGCTATAAAATTTGATGATTCTATTTAAAATAATTTAAGATGTTTCACAAAAAGTTAGATCTATAATAATATATTTTATTGCTGAAAGTTTCCCAGAATGGATTCCATAAATGATGACTCCTTGTATGTTAATATGTATTATGGCATAAGAGATTTTTATGGGCAATTACGGTTTTAAGAACTGCAGAGAACAACACAACCACACATGCACCTCATTTATGGTGGGACTTCTCAGTGACTTTGATGTACTAACTGCAGAGTGAGACTTGAACAAGAGAATGTAAAATGTATGTGTCTGGGCATGTCACATGTTTCTGGAAATGACAGTCCAGAGAAAGCTTCTGAGAAAACCTGTGATGTCCAAAATAGCCAATGATGGTTCCCAGGCAGCAAATCATCGAGTCTACCTACAGCCTGTCTCTTCCACAATCAATTTTGATGTTTCTAAGGTTTGTGTGTTTAAAAACATACTTTGTGAAATAAAATTTATAGAAGTTTCTCACTAAATATAACTACAAACTCAATCTTGAGTGCACATGCTTTATAGCAAATTTAAAAAAATAAATAAATTATTCCTTAAAAAACTTGTAACAACGAATGTCTTATTTCATACTTACCTCACTGCAGGGGTAATTCAACAATGCCCATAAGATATTTTAATTCTTGAGACCAGCAGATGGTGCAGTGATTACGTCACTGGACTCCCACGTAGTCAACCACAGTTGGAGTCCCAGACTGGAAGCTTAAAATTCATGCTGGGAATTCACCAAGAAGATATAATGATTATAAATATCTATGTACCCAACTCAGGAGCACCCAAATATGTAAAGGAAAGACTGCTAGATCTAAAAGGAGACATTGACTGTAACATAATAATTGTTGGAGATGTCAACACCCCATTATCTCTTTTAGACAGATCAATGAGAAAAAATAAGCAAAGAGATTAACCTAAGTGATACCATAAATCATATGGAATTGAGAGACATCTATAGAACTTTCTACCCAAAACATACAAAATATACATTTTTCTCCGCCCCGGATGGTACTTTCTCAAAGATTGACCACATTGATAGGGCACAGAGCCAGCCTTGACAGATTCAAAGGCTTAGAAACTGTATCCAGCATCTTCTCTGACCATGGTGGAATTAAACTTGATATTAATCTCAAGAAAAAACCATCAAAAATACACAAATACATGGAAACTAAATAACCTACTTCTGAATGACTTCATGACTGCTGAAGAGATTAAGACTGAAATCAAAAGATTCATGGAAACAAATGACAATGAGTACACATGTTTCCATAATCTATGGGACCCTGCAAAAGCAGTCTTAAGAGGGAAGTTCATTGCAATTAGTGCACACAAGAAAAAGATGGAAAGGTGGCAAAAGGACAACCTAACATCATACCTCAAGGAACTGGAAAAACAACAACAACAACAAAAATACACACACACACACACACACACAAAAAAAAAAAAAAAAAAAAAAAAAAAAAAAAAAAAAAAAAAAAAAAAACCCAAAAAATGCCAGGAGGAAAGAAATAATAAATATTCAAGCAGAAATAAATGAAATAGAAAATAAAGGAACTATACAGAAAATAAATGAGAGCAAAAGCTGGTCCTTTGAAAAGATACAGAAGATTGACACGCCATTAGGTAAACTAATTAAGAAGAAAGAAAGTAACCAATAAATCAAATTCATAGTGCATCAGACAACATTACAACAGACATCATAGCAACACAAAACATCATTAGAGGATATTATGAGTGACTATATGCCAACAAAGAAGAAAACCTGGATGAAATGGATAAATTCCTGGATACATATAATCTACCAAGATTGGCTCAGGAAGACATAGAAAGCCTGAAGAGACCAGTAACAAGCAATGAGATTGAATCAGTAATAAATAATCTCCCAACAAAGAAAAGTCCAGGTCCTGATGGCTTTACTGCTAAATTTTACAAAACTTTTTAAAGAAGAGGTAACCCCCATTATACTCAGTTTCTAAAGATCCAAAAGAAAGGAATCCTTCAAAATTCATTCTATGAAGCCTCCTCATTCCCAAAACAAATAAGGATATGACAAAAAAGAGAGAAAACTACAGACCTATATCTCTGATAATATAGATGCAAAAATACTCAAGAAGATACTTGCTAACATATCCAACAGCATATAAAAAAGGTTATTCATCACAACCAGGTAGACTTTATTCCATGGATGGTGGGTCAACACACACAAAACCATAGATGTAATACACCATATTAACAGAAAGAAAGAGAAAAACCATATGATAATTTCAATCAATGCAGAAAAGCATTGACAAAATACATCATTTCTTTATGATTAAGACTCTCAATAAAACTGGCATAGAAAGATCATTTCTCAGCCTAATAAAAGCTATCTATGAAAAATCTATAGCTAACATTATACTGAATGGAGAAAGGCTGAAAGCTTTTCCACTAAAAACTTGTACAAGACAAGGCTGCCCACTTTCTCTGCTCCTATTCAATATAGTACTGAGAGTCTTAGCCAAAGTGATCAGACAGGAGAACATAATAAAAGGCATTCCAATAGAAAAGTACAAGCTGAAATTATCTCTGTTTTCAGATGACATGATTGTATACATATAAGACCCAATAGTATCCACAAAACAAACAAACAAACAAAAAAGAAAAACAAACAAAAAATCTTCTTGAAGTAATAAATGCATACAGTAAGCTGGCAGGATACAAAAAATAACTTACAAAAATCTGTAGCATTTCTATATACAAACAACAACCAGACAATGACAGAACTGAAGAAAGTAATCCTATTTACCATAGCCACAAGAAATATAAGATACCTAGGAATAAAACTAACCAAGGAAGTAAAAGACCTCTATAAGGGAAACTATGAAAATCTTAAAGAGGAAATTGAAAAGGACACAAAGAAGTGGAATGACGTCCCATGTTCATGGATTGACAGAATTAATATAATAAAAATGGCTACTCTTCCCAAATTAATCTACATATTTAATGCAATCCCTAAAAAATTACGAGACATTCTTCACAGATGTAGCAAAAACAATTATAGAATTTTTCTGGAATCATAAAAGACCCCGTATTGCCAAAGCCATCCTGCACAAGAAGAGTGGAAGGGGTGGCATCTCAATTCCTGACCCCCAAATATATTACAAAGCTGTGATAATCAAAACATTGTGGTAGGGACCAGTAATTAGCATAAGGGCTATGTCACTGAATTCCCATGAAGTCAACCACAATTTGAGTCCCGGACCTGGTGGCTTAAACTCATGCTGGGTGCATGTGCATGCAAAGAGGAGAATGGAGGAGAAGGGGTTGCAGTGTGGCCATCCTCCCTGAGATGATTTCTTGCTTTCTATCTCTCTGTCTCTCTCTTTCTGGGGAGTGCACGCACCCTATAGCAAAAATCTCTCCAAATAAAAAAAAAACAAACCAGCATGGTTTTGACACAAAAACAGACATGAAGACCAATAGAACAGACTCCAGAAATAAACCCCAAAACAATTGATCTTTTAAAAAGGATACCAGTCAATCCCATCGGAAAAGAAAAGCCTCTTTAGCAAATGGTGCTGGAAAAACTGGGTATCCACCTGTACAAAGATGTATCTGAACCCCTTTCTGACACTACTAACAAAAATCAACTCAAAGTGGATCAAAGATATAAACCTAAGACCACAAACTATAAAACTACTGGTTGAAAACCCTGGGGAAACTCTGGGAGACATTGCTGTAGGCAAAGATTTCTTAAGAAA
This sequence comes from Tupaia tana, assembly GCA_026018925.1. Taxonomy (NCBI): domain Eukaryota; kingdom Metazoa; phylum Chordata; class Mammalia; order Scandentia; family Tupaiidae; genus Tupaia; species Tupaia tana. The sequence goes on from JAKSZU010000008.1 coordinate 3,671,031, forward strand.
GACCCCCAAAGCACAGGCAATAATCCCCCAAATAGAATGGTGGGATTACAGTCAGATTAAGACGTTTCTACACAACAAAGGACACAGTGAATTGTGTGAATTGACAACCCCTGCAGTGGGAGAGGATTTTTGTTAACCGTGCCTCAGATAAAGGACTGATAACCAGAATACACAGGGACCTCAAGTGGTTTACCCAGAAGAAAATTATTAACCAAATTAAAATATGGGAAAATAAGCTGAATAAAAAAGAATACATATGAATAGCCAAAAAGCATATGAAAAAATGCTCAACATCCTCATCATAAGGGAGATGCAGATCAAAAATGCAATGAGATACCACCTAATCCCACTCAGAACAGCAAAGATTAAAAAAAAAAAAAAAAAGTAAGTGCTGGAGGTGATGTGGTGAAAGGGAACACTCCTACAATGTTGGTGGGAATGTACGTTGGTCCTGCCACTGTGGAGAACAATATGGAGGTTCCTCAAAGACCTTCAAGTGGAACTACCATCCCCTTGGGAATTATTTGTCACTTTCTGTCTTACTGTCTTTTTCTGTCTCCCTGGTGAGTGCATGTGCCCTAAAGCAAAAATCTTTTTTAAAAAGATATTTTAAGTTTTTCATGTGGTGGTGTTGGATTAAAGGATTTTTCTGAATTATTGATGCTGACTTTATGATATAAAGCTGTTCAAAGGAGTTTCCCAAGGTTTTAGTACTTTCTGGGACAAAGAGTAATGAAGATTTTCTGCTGAGACCTCACCCTCCAGACTCCATTCTCGAGTGCCTCCAAGCATTGAGTGTCTTGACAGGTCTAAGTGAACTGTACCCAGACATCCAAATATCATTAGGGTCAACATATTCCTCAATTTACACTGAATCTACCACATGAAGGGAGAAAAACGGAATGGCAAAGAGATTGCAGATCACCTCCTCCTGCATGCCTCTGAATGCTCAGGTTGAACTGGTAGAAATTAGGAAGAAACATATTACCCATCAGATGACTAGAAATCACTGCAGAGGCACAAGAAATATAAGAAGCTAATAAAATACCTCTCCCCCAAAGGAAAAGAAAAACTCCTCTTCATCAAAAGACAGTATAATGGAACTCATGGAAATGGCAGATAAAGAATTTAGAATATTCATAGTGACCAGGCTAACAGATGCAAGAGAAGAGAGACAATGAACTCCAGAAAGCAGGAGAAAGAACCAATGAGTTCCAGGAGGTGAGGGAGTTCTTGCCTGATCTGAAAGAGGAAATACACACCATAAAAAAGAATCAAGAGCTATCAGAGATGAAGGCCATAATACAGGAAGTCAAAACCTCCCTTGAAAGTATTAAAAGCAGACTAGATCATACAGAAGACTGAATCTCAAATGTAGAAGACAAAATCACTAGACTAGGAAAATCCACCACGAAGACTGAGAAAATAGCCCCCAAATGAGACTAATATACAATAAACACTAGGTATCATTAAGCATCCAAATGTCTGGAAAATCAGTATCCCAGAAGGTGAAGAATCTAATAAGGACTCTGATATTCTCTTCCATGAAATCTTGGAAGAAAACTTTCCAAACCTAGAGAGACATTCAACAATCTAGACCCAAGAAACACAAAGGATCCCAAGTAGAATAAACCCTAGAAGATCTTCTCCAAGACACATTATAGCCAGACTGACCAAAACCACAGACAAAGGCAAGATACTAGGATTGGCAAGAGAGTGACATCAAGTTATCTACAAAGGATATCTATAAGGCTAACAGCGGACCTCTCATTGGAAACAATGAGAGCAAGGAAAGAATGGAAGGTAGGAAAATACATTCAATGTGTTGAGTGTAAAACAATTTCAGCCAAGAATACTATACATGGCAAGATTATCCTTCATATAGGAAGAGAAAAGAACATTCTCAGATAAACAAAACCTTAAAGAATTTACCAACACCAGACCACTTCTCTAAGAAGTTGTAAAGGAAGTGCTATCCCAGGAAAACTAAAGTCAGACACACAGAAATAAGAGTTCAAATACAACTAAGAAAATGGCCAGCTTAATGATAGGGGTGGGTCCAGAGTTGAATGTTAATCTTCCAGAATTTAAACAGAAAGATTGGACCTCAAGAGAAGATTGATTAAGTAGAAGAGACTGAACTGGTGAAATAGATAGAATTTTATGACTTTTGACTAAAGCATTACTAATGCTTTATTTCCCAGAGTTAAGGATTTTTGTCTTCTCTTGAGTTTTCAACAGGTCCATGTACCTACTATTTGGCATGGACCTGGCGTTAAGTCTTAAACAAAGTTCTCTTTACATTTTTTGAAAAGTTTTTTTTCTTGAAATTAAAACATATATTAATAAATACCAATTTAATGACCACAGTAAGCTATATAGCCTCAGCTAGGTGCTACATTATAGTATATTCATTCTGTTCACAGAGTTTCATGCCTAAAGTCAACATATATTCACAGATATATATATATATATATATATATCAGCTGAACTTGCTATTGAAAGTAGTTAGATTAAGATATTTTGTGAGTCAATAATGTGGGAGGAAAAAAAGGAATGGAAAGCAACTGTAGATACCAGAGACAGTGTGGGAGGAGGGTGGGCAATGGCAGAGGGTGAGAAATAGGGCAGGGGGTGAGAAATAGGGGGAAAAATGTGTGCGTGTGTGTGTGTGTGTGTGTGTGTGTGTGTGTCTATGTGTGTGTGTCTGTGTGTGTATATAAAGAAATGGAAAATTATTTGTTGATAACATGTATGATTAAGCCACTATACAGTGTATTCTGGGTGGGAAATTGTGTTTTGTATACTGTGATAATGTTCAGTGAATAAATGTAAAAGAAAAAAAAGAGTTTCCCAAGGTCTCAGTTTCAATTAATTGTCCCCAAATGCATGGCATTGTTTGCCTTTGGGATCATTGCAGTGTGCGGAATTGCAGAGTAGGAACATGTCCCAGCGATCTGCAAAAATATTTCTCTTAATCACTGTCTTCAGGATGTGAGGACTAAAAGGCTGATCTGAATGCATTTGGCATCTCGAGACCCTGCAAGATAGCTCTCCCATAACCGTAACAGACAGGTTCTCTATACACATAAATCCTAGGTCGTCTGCAAGAAGGGGACTGCTTCAGTCTGAAGAAAGATTTATTGTAGTTTAGAACAATGTCACTGTTTGTTGTCCTGAGAAAAAAAGGCACATGTGTAAAGGCTGTATTTGTTGAGAGATAATTTGAACAATTTTCATCTTTGTGACAAATTAGTAGGGTTGAGCATTTGTTACAGTCACTTTTGCATTTTTTTTCACTTTATTTTTGCTCATTTTGGTGGTAAGGTGTATGGTATTGAGTTTCATTTATTTTTCAATTAACAGCTTCTTTTTAAAAATTATATTTGTTTCTGAGTTATGTATTATTCTTATTTTTATCTTAAAAACTGGATGGAGAGAGAATTAGAAAGAAGACCTACTACCATTCTTGACAACTATTACTAATTTTCAAGGTGCAAATCCCAATTTACTACAATTCAGTGATTCATCCAGATGTATTTTGCAATCAATGGCAAATTTAATTAGATTTCTAAAGTCTTTTTGAGGAGAAATGGCCTCCTTTGATGGCTCAGTGTGTGAGTATTTATGTGGAAAATAAAAAGGAATAAAAAGTTTACTTTTGTGAAGTGATTATATATGCACATACACAATTATTTTAGCTAAGTGACTTTTATACAGTCAGGAAGGTTAGGTGGCAAGTCACTGATTCTGTATGTGCATTTATATACACATGCAGACGTACATGAAACATACAGATACACCATCTCCCGCTCGGAGCCAGGTCATGGAAATGAATAGGGCAGCTCCTGTCTTTGCGGAATTGCATCCAAGTGTGTGTGGGGAGGGAGGACAGGAGGAACAGGAACGAGCAAACAGAAATAGAATGCGTGACACTCGTCAGTCTATGCAAAGACATTTTAAATGTCAGGCTAAAAGAAAAGTGACTTAAATGTGCCCAGGGAAGCCCTCTCTGAGGACGTAAATCTGAAGCCGAGATGTCGCTGGCAGAACAAAGCCGACCTTGCCAGGGTTAGGGGAAGATGCCAACATAGAGGGAGAGCCGATTGGTCCTCGTGAGGGGGAAGGGAGCCTGGTGCTATCAGGCAGGGGATTTTAAAGCCAAGGAGAGGAATTTGACTTCATTTTGAGTACAGCAGAAGCCCCAGTAGTTTTAAGCACGATTAAATGACAAGCTTGCATTCATTTTGAAGAGGTCATTCTGGCTACTGTGTGGCAAATGGAACTGTGGAGACACGATGGGAGCTCAGAGGAGAGGGGGGCTAGTCCGGGACCAACCTGTGCTGAGGTTATGGCAGGAAGTGCTAGGCTTTGATGGTGCAATTAATAATGAGGTGGGGGAGGCACCGTTCCACGTGTACCTGTGAAAGAGTAGTCCCGGCTCCCCAATAGGGCCCTGGAATCGAGGCCATCCCCGGGCTCAGCCAGCCCAGATCATGGGCACTGCCTGCCCAGGTACTCTGGAGCTCTCTGGATTGGAACCAGAACTTTCCCATCTGGGTCAACCTTGCAGAGCATCGTGTTCTACTGCTGTGTGATTGGCTGCACTTTGCCTCTTCTTACTTGAGGCAAACAAACGCCAGGATCAGAGGGGGGCACGCTGGTGCGGCCTTTGGAATGCCTCGTTCATCCCCTAGACCCAAAGCGTGTGGCTCACAAGATGTAAGATGTGGTTTCCATGGCAGTGCTTTCCCTTGCTCATTTTGCTGATTGCTCTTCCTCCCCTCCCTGCCTTCCCTGCCCCAACCCCCTGCTCTCCCTGCCCCTCCCCCTGCTCTCCCTGCCCCTCCCCCCTGCTCTCCCTGCCCCTCCCCCCTGCTCTCCCTGCCCCTCCCCCCTGCTCTCCCTGCCCCTCCCCATGCTTTCCCTGCCCTTCCCTCTTGCTCTCCCTGCCCTTTCTTCCTGCTCTCCCTGCTCCTACCCCCTGCTTCTCTAGTCCCTCCCTCTGCCTCTGGTCCACAGGTCCACACACTCAACCTCCTTGGGCTGCCTCTTGCTCAGGCTGCTTAGCCTGGGCTGGCAAGGGACCAGCCCGTCGCCTGCGGTGGCTCCAGGGCCTATGTCATGGTGGTGATCATCTGGGACCCAGCTCCCCAGCTCAGGGCGTCAGGGCTGCTGTGGGCAGGCCCGGGTTAGGAGTCCAGTTCAGCACTGTTAATTAGGTCTCAGGTGGTGCAGCAAGCTGCAGAACTTTCTAACCTGGCAAAACTGCAACCTTGTACCATAACCGACTTGAGATGTGCTCCTCGTCCCAGCTCTGGCCATCTCCATTCTATTCTGTGTCCCTGAATTGCATTCCACTGGATTCCGCCTTGTATTTTTAATTTTTTTCTTTTTAGAGTTCTTGCCATGTGTTGTGTGCCCTGGGGAGAGAGATCGAGCAGAGGCAAAGTGAGAAATCACCCCTGAAGGGAGATGGCCACAGGGCAACCTCTTCTCCCCCACTCTCTTATCTGGATTTGGGGCATGCATGCACATGGGCCAGCATGATGTACAAGCCAGGGATGCTGGAAACCCTCCCGCGCCTCTCCCCAGCACAGGCGCCCTTAATACCAAGCTACCTCCTGGCCCCCGCCTTGCATTTTGACTATAGCCTGCCTGTGCTCCACCCTGGTGTTACATTAATGAAGAATTGGGAGTTATACTTGGGCGGGACCAGCAGTTGGCGTAATGGCTATGTTGCTGGACTCCCACATAGTAACCTGGGTCCGAGGTGTGGACCCGGTGGCTTAGGTTCTCTCTCTGTCTCTCTTTCTGGCAAGCGCACTGGCCCTATAGCAAAAACCTCTCCAAGTGTATGTGTGTGTGTGTGTGTTCTGTGGGATCACCTGAGGAGTATGTCAGATCTTTAGTCTTTGTACATTTAAAAAATATCATAAACATTTACATAGCCTCAGTGGTGTTCAGCCGCTCAGTAGTCAGCATCTGGACCTTTATTTTGATAATTCAAAAACTATGTAGGGTCCTATGGTTTTGATTTCTTCAATGAATAGGTTTTGCACATCTCCTTTTGCTAAGTAGGCTCTAAGCTCTGAGAAGAGGGAAGTACAGAAGAAATTTTGGTAGTTAAACATTTTTTAATTTATAAGTATGTACAACAAAATATGGAATGTAAAATATGTGTGTGTGTGTGTATATGTTTACAAATATAAAATTATATACACTTGATCAAGAACTAAGGATGTGGGACCAGCAGTTAGCTTAATGGCTATGTCGCTGGACTCCCATGTAGTTGACCACGTCTTGAGTCCCGGACCCAGCGGCTTGAACTCACGCCGGGTGCGTGTGTGTGCGTGCCCAAAATCCCGAGAGGAGAATGGAGGAAAAGGGATTGTGGCGTGGCCATCACCCCAGGGGGTAATTTCTCGCTTTCTGTCTCTCTGTCTTTCTCTGTCTTTCTGGTGAGTGCATGCACCCTATAGGGAAAAAAAACAAAACAAAAAACAAAACAAAACAAAACAAAAAAAAAAACCCTCTCAAACAAACAAAAAAAAGAACTAAGGACATTACCTTGGTTTGCACTTACCTTAAGGAAATAGATGGCTTAATCTGGTCTAGTTTAGAACATCTAGTTTTATTTTTAGAAAAATAATCAAATCAATATTTATCTAACATTTTTGTGGGGCGGAGGACAGCTAACCATAGAGAGAGAGAGATAGGGAGAAAGTTCCCGCCCTAACTGTGTGGCCAGGTTGCAGTCCCCCTTCCTCTGTTCTCCACCCACTGGGTCTCTGGGCCTGTGTGCATATGCACCTGGAGTGCCTGCCATTTGCCAGGCTGAGACTTGAACCACAGCTGTCCCTGTGGAGTCTGGCTCCCAATGCACAGCGCCCAGCCATTGTGCTATGGGGCCTGCTAATCTATTAAGTCTTATGTCCACAGCTTCCTGCAGTTACTCACAAAAGATGTCAATATACTTGAGAGTTAGAGGTAAACTGTATTAGATGGAAAATACAGTTGAAGTGATATGATTCTATCCATCTGAGCTGAGATGCGGTTAATATTTTAAGTTTATTTATTGGGAGGGATGAGAGGAAGGCCAGCACCGGAAACATGTCTCATACCGTGATCCTCCCGTAGCCTTCCTAGCCAGCACGGATCATGGCACACGCATGCCGGAAGTGCCCAGGTTGCACAGGCTGACTCGGGAATGGAACCCTGGTCCTCTGTGTGGCTTCTGGAGTTGCAGAATGTGGCACTGCTGCTGCTTTTCAGGGCTGGCTGTGTTACTAATGTTTAAACCCTATAAGGCAGTAGTCACAATGTGTACTTCCAGTGCAGCTTTTGAAAAGCTAAACTGCTTATCTAAAGTAAGACTGATGGGCTTGGAAAAATGCCAGTTCCTCTCATTCTGACCACGGTTCGAGTCCAGGGATGACATTGGACGGGGGATATATACCACGGTCGTTTCATGGACCATAAAACTTCAAGTGTCACTCCACAATTATGCCATCACTTTGATGCATGGCGACTTGTCTTTGACGGCTAATTACATTTTATGGGAATTGAACTATAACTGACAGAGGGAAAATTTAATAATGGAACGTTCTGATTAGTCTTTGTTACAAGATAATTATTTGTACTTCAAGTGTAAGACCAGATTTAGAATAAAATAAAAATACTTTTATATTTTTGAAATTCACAAAACCTCATTATAAATTTATATGTTGACTGTGACTCCATACATATGATAGCGTGTATTCTGAGTTAAATTTAAAAGACCCAAATAAGTCTTTAATATAAATAATTCCTTTTAAAGAATTATTTAATTCCCCCCTTTGGATCTCTAAACACTTTATCAGTAATTTCATTTGTGTTTTATATTAAAAAATTTATGAGCCACATGAGATGACATGAATGAGTGCCCAGTGTGGGGCACGTGTCCAGTCACTTGCTGTTCTTGCCCTTTCCACCCTAATACCGGCTGAGGACTGAAAAGAACCCTCGGCATCGAGAAGAAGGGCCCACAGTTCAGCCACAGAATTCGGGGAAGGGCCAGTTATCAGGCCTGCCGGGATGCTGCCGCGATCTCCTGGTGCATTTGAAAGGTTGTAGAAGGAGCAGCAGGTGGTGTCCTGGTTATGTCGCTGGACTCCCACATGGTCAACTGTGGTTCGCGTCCAGGACCTAGAGGCTTGAAACTCTCACGCTGGGTGTGTGTGTGTGTGCATGTCCCCAAATCCCAAGAGAATGGAGGAGAAGGATTGCCCTGTGGCCATCCTCCCTGGGAGCAGGTGGGATGACATGCTTTCTGTCTGGCAAGTGCATATGCCCTATAGCAAAAATAGCTCTAAAAAAAAAGAGAGAGAAGGTTATAGTGAGTGGAGTGGAAAAGAACCACTCCTGTGTGTCCCTTCTCAGGACGTGAGAACACAGCCCTACTGAAAACAGGGAGCTCTTGCTTCACTTTATTCATGAGAAAAAATGCCACAGCAGGAGGACGGGAGAAGACTGTCCCTTGGGGCCTGGGCAGAACTAACCGATGTGCAAATTTCGTCTTATTCCAAGACACCACCCGGTCCTGTTCTCTTCCACACCCACCATTTTTCTACTCTCTATGCCAGTAATTTCCTTCTGGAGCACTTTAGCTTCTAAACAGTGGATTAAAAATCCAATCTGGGGCCAGTGGTGGTTCACAAGGCTCTGTGAACCTGGAACCCCGGGAAGGGCCCAGGTCCATGGGGGTCTCCCCGTACACATGGGGGGTACACTTTGCAAGTGATCCTGGCTGGCTGAGACCCGGGTGGCTCATGGGGCAGAGACCCTGTTGGCCCTGCTCTCTGTCTCTCTCACACTCTCGGTCTCTCTCAGGTGAGAAACATAAAAGATCTGACTTGGACTAATGCACAAATCTTCTTCTACTGGGATCATTTCTTGTCTTCATGGTTTCTAAACAGCATATTTCTCTTGGTTTGAAGAGAGATCAACTTAAACTATTTCTGATAACATCTAATGAACAATCTGAGGCACCAGTTTTCCTTAACGTCTTAAACCTCAATATCTAACGAACACTCTCAGTAACTGCGGTGTTTTGCTACAATCCATGGGTAGTCAATGAAGAATTGATGCTTTGTAATAGGCAGAGATTACCATGCTAAGTGTAGTGGCTTGAAGGCATTTCTGCTGGCTACTTTCATTAATGAAATGGCACACTGCCCACCGGACGCCATTACAGATATTTGGCTGCACGTGGGTCCTGAAAGGCAGTTGCCTCCATAACCTTGAACTCTTAAGCACCTGTGACCCCGCAATCTGCTCTTCTGTTGGGCACGTTCTCTAACCTCTGCCTTATCAATTTCCAGAAAGACAACGGTCTCAAAGGTATTTTTGATTAAATTCTAATTAATCACTTTCCCTCTGGTGCTCAGGATTAGGTTTCTGAGGAAGTAAAACTTCATAATAATGAACTGAGAAGGAAAATTACAGACACAACTTGATGGCTGAAAAGTGATGGTTAAGCATGTTATAAAGTGGAAGCAACCATGATGCTTTTATTCTATTACAATAAATGCTAAGACCCCAACCCTTACTGTTGCCATAGAGTTTCCTTCACATAATAGGTTTTTAGTTAGAGGTAAAAATAAAATGTTTTTATGCTTATAAATTGAGGAGTTAATGACATAACAGTTCATGTGAATTACATAACCTACACAGTAAGTATAGTTAAAGAAAACTCATGTGGACCATAGCATTAAAATTTTGCTAACCAACCTCACTATTTCAAATAACTCAGCAGAAGTGATGCTTTTTAGGTCTTGGTGGTACATTCTTGCACTTCTAGTGGGTGCAACCTCATCTTATTATTTTTTTAAACTTTTTAATTAGCTCTTTTCTGGGGGAGGGTTCCTTTCCTGGTTGATAACAATCTATATTTGTGCTAGTAAATCTAATATCTTTCCATTTTCTAAGTAGATATTTTTGTATATAAAATGTTTTCCATGTTTGTTTTCTGTTTTTCCCTGTAAATTATTTTTTTCATGCTAACCTGCACGATTTCTTAGTGTTTTCTGGGTAATTTGTCTTGACTGACATGCACTGTATTTATGCTGGAAAAAGCAAGGTTGTACCCTGTAAAGATATATAGTGGTTAAATGTATTAAAACAAAAAACTTTAAAAAGGAAAAAAAAATCCTATTAACTTTTTAAATGTTTTAGAAACGTAAGAGCCAGCCTGTGGCCTGTTGGTTAAGTGGCTAGATCCCACGTGGCCCCCAGCTTGGTTCACTCCAAGACCCTTGGAAGCTTGAGAAATGCTCTAACCGTGTGCGCGCGCGTCCCAATCCTGGGGTGCGGGAGAAATGACTGCAGCGTGACTGTGCCCCATGGGAGGTGCTTTCTCCTGCCTCCCCTCCCGTGAGCGCACACACACCCTTTGACAAAACTCTTTCAAAGAATCAAATAATTTATTGTAATAGCAAAGACCTCTAGGTCTTTGGAATGGGCTCTGTAGGTAAGTGTTACATTTTTAAAAGATAAAGGAGTTAAGATCATTTACATTTATTGAAGTGAACAGAATTTTTATATCAGTTCTATTATAGTATTTTATATTATACAACGTGCCAAGTAATTTCTCCGCAAAAGTTCTGTGGGTCAGATCTATAGACATAATTTTCTGGCATGAGCGTAATGTATAAAATAGAAGGGGGGAAGAAAAAGATTAGCAAGGAAACCCTCATAATTTGAATCTCCTGGGTCATGCAGTACTTATGTATTTTGCTTCCATTTTCCCGAGAAGGGCTCTCGCTGGTTACCCTGTCTTCGGATGCTGGAGTGTAGTGTAGGTGGGGGAGCTTTCATCAGGGCCCTCTGTCATATCGCCGGCTGGGATTTGGGAAAATTCCGATTCCTGATGAAATCCATTGTAGTTCAGCTGGGTGCATCACAGGAAGCAAGCATTGCAATTGTGTGAGAGTGATCATTTCTCATCATTTCTTGCAGAGCAGCTTTCGTCAGAACAGGGATATGGGCGTGCTGTATTCGTGATGCAGCCTGGATTGAATGGTGAACATCTGGGCCCAGAGAATGGTGTTGGCCTTGAAGTTAAAGAGTAGCCACAAATTTCTAGCTGGAATAATCCATTCAGTTTGCCCTTAGCTTATAGGAAAGAAGAGCTGGGTAATGTTTGGGGCAGTACAACGAGTTCTATTTGGCGAACGTTGAGCTTGAATAGCACGTTGATTTCCACAAGGAGCTATTGCAGCTGAAATGCCTCATCAGTGCCAGCGGAGGTGCTGGGAGGCAGCTCTGTGGAGACTGGGACCATGTAATGAAAAGGCGATAGAAGAGATTCAAACATGAAATAACGAGATACGTGAAGTCTACTATATATTTAAAAATAAAACGAGTCAGGAGAATGGCTTCCAGAATGGTAGTGGGAAAGAACTATACTAGCTACGATTATTAAAAAATAAACAGTGAGTTAATGTCTCTAAAAGATGGCCTCAGCAGCATACAACACACAAAGAAACATTTATTAAAAACTGTGGCCAACAGCCGGTGTGGAGGTTAGGGCATTTGATCCCAGATGGCAAGCTTTGTCCCAGACCTGTCAGCTTGAGAGTCACACTGGGTATGTGTGTGGGTTTGCTCAAAATCCCGAAAGGAGAGTGGGTAAGAAGGGATTAAAGAATGGTCACATAGTCCCCCCGAGGGCATGAGTTCTCACTTTCCCTCTCTCTCTGTCTCTCTGGCAAGTACATGCACCATATAATAAAATTAATAATAACAAAAGACTTGCACGAGGCTGGCTGCAGTGGCACAGTGATGAGTATGGAGAAATGCCAGTCATGTCCGAAGGTCTCCCTGCATAAGTTGGGCGTGTGCAAACATGCCTGTGACTCTAATTGGTTGAAGCCGGGGGTACATAGGGCATGAGCCCTTGCTGGGGGGCTGGCCACCCTTCTTTCCTCCTCCCTTTCACTCCTCAGCCTTGCTATGGGGTGCCAGTTTCTCTAATTACTCTCTCTCATGGAAGAAATAATTAACTTAAGAATTTTTTTAAAAGTTACTGCTTGGGTCTATCAGTAGATTTTGTCTGATAGAAGAAAAAAATTAACAAATTTAAGGTAAGTTGATAAGGATGATGAATTCTGAAGAAAAGACGAAAAGGAATACAGAAACATGGACAAAGCTTTGTATTAAGTGCTTTGAGTTGAAAGAAAATGAAGACACAGCTACCAAAATGCATTGACACGTAGAACTAAAGTAGTAGAAGTAATTTTCTAGATTAGTACCTATATTGAATCTGTGTGGCACAGCCGGACTCACGTGGAAGGGTCCTGGGTTCTTGTCCCAGGATGGCTCTGTGTGCTCTGGGCAGGCCGACGTGTGCCTGTGATCCGGGCTGGCTGGGACTAGACGTGGAGACTCCACTGGGGGCGGGGGGGGGGGGGGGGGTCTGCTTCTCTGTCTCTTGTTTGCCTCTTTCTGTCATGGAAGAAATAAATGAATATTAAAAAACGAACAAACAAACAAAACACAGAACTCTAGAATGAGTAACCTTAGTCTGTTCTACTAAAACTGAGGGGAAAAAAATGAAAACAATAACAAAGTAACCATAAACAGAAGGAAGAAGTGAAAAAGACAAGAATCACAATATAATAAAATAGAAAATAAAATATAGAGAAAATTGATGAATCCAAAAGTTGGTTCTTGGAAAATGTTTAAGGAATTTGATAGACTTTTAGGTAGACTGACTGAAGAAAAACCTGGAGATCCGAATGATTAAATTCAGTAATGAAAGAAGGATATAAATACTGATCATATGAAATTAAGAAGAATGATGAAGGAATATTATGAACAAGTGTATACAAATAAATTTAATAACATTGATGAGAAGGGAAAATTCCTAAAGGAGATGTAAGCTGCAGAGGTTGACTTAAGAAAGGTTAGAAAATCTAAGTAGATACATAACTAGTAAATAGAATGAATGATTAATTTTAAACTTCCCAAAAATTGATTGAATCAATATAAATTTAATTAAGTTGAACATCATACTTCACTACATTTTACTGCATTTGTGAATTCTAACAAACATGTAAATAATTAGTATTAATTTTTAATGAAATCTTCCCAAAACTGTAAGAGAATGAGACACTTTCCAATTTATTCTATTAGATCAGTATTACTGCAACATCAAAATTAGGCAAGACTTTTACAAGAAAGGAATACTATAGACTGCTCCCTCTCATGAGTACACACTCAAATATCCTTGGATAAATACTAATAAACCAAACCTAATCACCTATTGATAGCCTTATGCATCACAAACATGGAGAATTTATCTCATGAGGGCAAAGTTGGTTTAACTTCGGAAAGTCAATTTAAGTAATACACCATACTGAAGTAATAGACAAAAACTGCATGCGTATAGCCATATACAGAAAGACACAGCGTACCAAAATGCATTGGCACGTAGAACTAAAGTAGTAGAGGTAATTTTCTAGATTAGTACCTATATTTAATCTGTGTGGCACAGCCGGACTCACGTGGAAGGATCCTAGGTTCTCATCCCAGGACGGCTCTGTGTGAACTGGGCAGGCCGACGTGTGCCCAGTATTTTTATCCCATGATAAAAATACTCCATAAGCAGGCAGATGTGGTGGCTTAGCAATGCCCTTCAAGGCAGTCCAACATGAGAAGGTCCCCGTGCAAGTCTGCAGACCGGCTTGAGTGCACGGGGCATCTCCCTGCCCATGGTCTGGGCTGGCTGAGGGCTGGAGGTGGATCATGGGATGGAGACCCTGTTAGAAGCTGTCTCTCTCTCTGTTTGTCTTTCTCTCTCTCTCTCGTTCATGGAAGAAATTCATAAATAAAATAAAAAAAAAACTCAGATAATTAAAAGTAGAAGTATAGAAATGAACTTCCTCAGTTTCATAAAAGGCATTCGAGAAAACTCCGTAACTAACATAGCTTCGCTGTGAAAGATGGAATGCTTCCATCCTAAGGGAGGGACAAAACAAGGACGCACATTCTTGCTGCCACTAGTTGACAACGAACTGAGAGCTCCAGCAAGGGGAGTAGGGAAGTAAGGAAACACACACACACGTACACACACATAAACATGGATATTCACACACACATTTATATACATGCCAGGGTAATCTGAAAAGTCATATAAAATGCAAGAGATCTAGAATAACATAAATAATCTTAAAATAGAATAATGTTAGAGGCCTCACAATTTCTGATGTCGTAACTTACCGCCAAGCCACCCAATCGGCATGGTATGGTGCAGGCATAGCAGTAGATATGTAGGTTAAGGGAACAGGGCTGAGTCTGAAGTAAACACTCAGGTTTGTAGTCAATCTTTTCTCAGTTGTATCAGAGCATTTTAATGGAGAAAGAAGAACCTTGTGAACAGAATGCTGGGGCATCTGAATATCCACGTGAGAAACGATGGAGCGTGACTCCCTCCTTGCACAGCACAGCATTAACTTCAAGGATAAGGTGCGAGAGCATAAATACCTCAGACGTACACATGGGAGAGAGTCTTCATAACTATGGGCTATAGGAAGCCTCCTTAGATACCACAAAGATCAAAAAATAACAATGGGTACACTGAACTTCATCAGTAAAATTTTGTGCTCTTCAAGACTTCAGAAGACTCAGAAGTCTTTTTTTTTTTTTTTTGGTAGAAGCTTTTGCCTTAGGGCATGTGTGCTTGCTGCAAAGACAGACAGAGACAGTGAGAGGGAAAGTGAGAAACCACCCCTTAGGTGGGATGGCACACCACAGTCTCTTCTCCTCCACTCTCCTCCCGGAATCTTGGGCATGCATCCCCAAATGTGTTTCAGGCCTCCAGGTTTGGGACTTGAACTGTGATGAGGTATGTGGGAGTCCAGTGAGGTAACCATTATCCATCTGTTGGTCCCTCAAAAGTCTTTTAATAAGACTCAATATATAGGCCAGCTGAGGTGGTCTACGCAGTAGGGGCACCACTGTGCAGTCTTGTAGGCCATGTGGGAAGGTTCCAGATTCAAATGCCAGGTTGGCTTCAAGGTGCCGGTGCACCTCTGATTTCGGCTGGCTGTGGTGCTGAGGGGAGGATTGTGGCATGCAGATTCTGTCCAAGTGACTGTCTCTCCCACTCTCTTTCATCAAAGATATAAACAAGTAAATCTTAAAAAAATTAATAAGAAAACAACTTAAAAATTAGAGAACACATTGGCAAATCATATATTTGCTAATGGGCTTATGTATAGTATATATAAAGAACTTTTACAACTCAATAATAAAGACACTGACCCACTGAAAAAAGGACAGAGTGTAAATAGAGTCTCCTCCAAAGAAGATGTACATGTGAGCAATAAGCACATGAAGATATGTTTACCATGTATTTCTATTTGCCAGTTGCAGATAAAAACACAGTGAGATGACATTTGTAACTCCCTTGTATGGCTGTTATAAACAACAAAGGTAGTCACAAGTGTTGATTAGGAAGTGAAAATGTTGGACCTTCATACACTTCTGGCAGGAATAGCAATGGTCAGCCACTTGGGAAAACTCTACCAGTTCCTCTGAGTATTAAGCAGTTACCATACGGCCAAGCAATTCTACTCCTACAGACACGCCCAAGAGAAATAGCAGTGTATGTCCACACAGAACTTGCCCCGGAATGTTCATAACTGCACTGTTCATGATAGCCAAGAGGTGGAAACAACCCAGATACCCACCGGCTGCTGAAGGAATAAGCAGAACCAGGCACATCTCTGTAGTGGAGCACTATTTGGCCATCCACCAGGGAGAAGTGTTGACACATGCAGTATAGCACAGATGAACCCTGAAACATTGTGTGAACATCACAAATGACGTACTCCAGGCACAGAATACATGCGAAGAGACTTCAAATAGTTCATGGAAAATGGAAGGAAAGTTTAAGTTTATTTTGTGTAAAATTTTTGAAATCCATGCATAGTTCCTTCATAAGCCATATTTTCCATGGAGTATCTGAAAACCCCTAACGTTTTGTGATTTCATTTGTATTTGTATGAAACGGCCAAATAGGAAACTCCTTAGAGCCGGGAAGTGTATGAGTGGCATGACCGTAGTGGGCCCAATGTTCCTTTGGGGCTTGGTGAAACGTTCTCAAACCACTGATAGATATTGGTGATAATTACACAACTCTAAATGCTATAACCAGTGAGCTGTAACATTTAATAACTGAATGTTATGGCATGTGAATTCCGTCTCGAAAGCAGTTAAAAAATAACATGTTAATGGAGAATTTCCTCCTTTTTCTGCCTTTGTACTGCCCGGTGTGGTGCTGTGTCTCCATGTCCCCCACAGAGTGCTGTCCTGCTCAGAGGCAGACTCTGAACAGCCCTCAACTTACACAAAAATGACCTGGGTTTTTGCAACTACATAATATAGACTTTCACCTGGTCAAAGAAAAGAACATTTGAATTAACATTCGTTTTCAAACTAAAAATGTAAGTGATAAGTACTTTTCAGAAATAGTTCCGTACTGAGGACTAGACCAGAGTGTGTGGCAGGGGAGGTGAGAATTGCAGAAAGGGCTGCATTGCCCCTACACTCCGACTTCCATAGGCTGGCAGCACTTTCACACATCAGCATTTCATTTGACATATTAGGGTTTTATGTTGCGCATGTGTATGTATGCGTGTGTGTGCGTGTGTGTGTGTGTGTGTGTGTGTGTGCGTGTGTGTGTGTGTGTGTGTGTGTGTGGTGGTTACTTTTTAGACAGGGTCTGTCTATATTTTCATCCTCCCACATTACTTTCTGAGTAGCTGGGACCACAGTGGCTGGCACCATGCATGGCTCTCTCCGGCAGGGTCTTGTTACATGGCCATGCTGGCGGTGACCTCACCATCCTGTGAGGTCACTGGGGCTACAGAGGAGGCTCTTGTCATGCACCGCAGAGCCAGGCTCCTGAGGGTGGACAAGGAACAAAAACTCCACCTGCCAAATGGCATGTCTGGATAGCACTACCACAGCTGGGCCGGCTGTCATTTATTTTTTTTAATTTTTGTTTTGCTTTGTTTTAGATTTTTGCCATAGGGTGTGTGTGCATGTGCATGCTAGAGAGGGACAGAGAGAGACAACGAGAGGGAAAGTGAGAAATCACTCCCTGGAGATAGCCATGCTGCAATCCCATCTCCTCCATTCTCCCCCAAGGATTTTCAGGCGCATGTCCACATGCACCTGGTGTGATTTTCAAGCCATTGGGTCTAGGAATCAAACTGTGAGCAGCCATGCAGGAGTCCAGTGCCTTAACCAACACACCATCTGGTGGTTGGAAAAAGGTTTTCCATGCAAATGGGAACCAAAAAAGAGCTGGAGTTGCAATACCAATTTCTGACAAAATAGGCTTTGAAACAAAAACTGTTCGAAGAGACAAAGAAGGGCACTATATTGTAGTAAAAGGGTCAATCGATCAAGAAGATATAACGCTTATAAATATCTATGTGCTTAACACAGGAGCACCCAAATATGTGAAGGAAAGACTGCTAGATCTAAAAGGGGAGAAAGACTGTAACACACTAATTGTTGGAGACCTCAACACTGCACTATCCCCCCTGGACAGATCATCTAGACTAAAAAATAGGTAAAGAGATAAAAGATCTAAACGATATCATAAATCAAATAAAAAACAGACATCTATAGAACTTTCCACCCAAAAAACACGAGATAATGCTTTTTTCTCACTGCCACATGGATCTTTCTTGAAGACTGACCACGTCATAGGGCACAAAGCAAGCCTCTACAGATTCAAAGGCAAAGAAACTATATCCAGCATCTTCTCTGACCATGATGAAATTAAACTTGAGTTTAATTTCAAGAGAAATCCTCAAAAATACTCAAATACATGGAAACTAAATAACCTACTTCTGAATGACTCCACAACTACTGAAGAAATAAAGACTGAAATCAAAAGGTTCATGGAAACCAATGACAATGAAGACATGAGTTTCCATAATCTTTGGGACACTGCTAAAGCAGTCATAAGAGGGAAGTTCATAGCAATTAGTGCACATAAGAGGAAGATGGATCACTTAACATCATGCTTCACAGAATTGGAAAAGCAACAGCAAAAAGATCCAAAAAACTCCAGGAGAAAGGACATAATAAAGATACGAGCAGAAATAAATTAAATAGAAAATAAATGAATTATACAGAAAATAAATGACAGTAAAAGCTGGTTCTTTGAAAAGATAAACAAAATTGATATACCACTAGTGAGACTTATTAAGAAGAAGAGATGAAGGAACTAGGTGAATCAGATCTGCAATGAAGCAGGGAAAATAACAACAGACATAGTAGAAATACAGAACATCATTAGAGGATACTATGAACAAGAAACAAGAATGCCAAGAAACAAGATAATCTGGATGCGATGGACATATTCCTGGGCAAATATAATCTATCTAGATTGAGCCAGGAGGGTATAGAAAGTCTGAATAGGTCCATAACAAGCCAGGAGATTGAATCAGTAATAAATAACCTCCAAACAAAGAAAAGCCCTGGCCCTGATGGATTCACATCTGAATTCTACAAAACCTTCAAAGAAGAGTTAACCCCCATTCTGCTCAAGTTACTTCTAAAGATCCAAAATGGTGAATCTCTCCCTCATTCATTCTATGAAGGCTCCATCACCCTTATCCTTAAAACAGATAAGGACAGGACAAGGAAGGAAAACTAAAGACCAATATCCCTGATGAATATAGATGCGAAGTTTCTCAACAAGAGAAAATCGTATCCTACAACTTATAAAAATGATTATACATCATGATCAGGTAGGCTTTATTCCAGGAATGCAAGGTTGGTTCAACATACGCAAAACCATAAATGTAATACACCATATTAATAGGAAGAAAGATAAAAACCATATGGTCATATCAATTGATGCAGAAAAAGCATTTGATAAGACACAACATTCCTTCATGATCAAGACACTCAGCAAAATCGCCATAGAAGGGTCATTTCTCTACACAATAAAAACTATTTATGAAAAACCCATAGTGAACATCATCCTCAATGGAGAAAAGCTGAAAGTTTTTCCACAAAAAAATGGGTATAAGACAAGGATGTCCACTTTCTCCACTCCTCTTCAATATAGTACTAGAAGTCCTGGCCAATGCAATCAGAAAGGAAGAAAAAATAAAAGGCATTCAGATAGGAAAAGAAGAGGTGAAACTCTATTTGCGGATGACATGATTGTATACATAGAAGACCCAATGTTTCCATGAAAAAAATTCTGGAAGTAATACATGAATACAGTAAAGTTGCAGGATACAAAATTAATATCCAGAAATCTATAGCATTTCTATATACAAACAGCAGGCAGACTGAGATAGAACTGAAAAATGTTGTTCCATTTACCATAGCCACAAAAAGTGTAAGATACTTAGGGATAAATCTAACCAAAGAAGTTAATGGCCCCATAATTTTTTTAATTTTAAATTTTCTATCTCAAATATGCTTTTGACTCTATTATTTTATTACATAGGATCCTCTGCATAGATTTTCATGGAACTCGAAATGTGTTACCTTATACCTTACATCACTTGAGGTGCTTCATAGCTAAGTGTACTTTGGTACATAAAGCCTTCAGCACACAGAGCCTCAGAGGCCTTGGTACCTGGAAACCAGCTCCCATAGATGTGCCTGGGCCGACAGGCAGTACTGAGACTTAGCTGGCCTGCACGGTGAGTCTGTCATCGGCGGAGAGGGTGGTTTCTAGTGTGTTTCTCCTGCTGAAAGCTCTGTGCTGTGCCTGGGGACTGGGTGTGGCTTTCATGCAGTAATGGGCTTCTTGAGGACGATCACACTTCATATACACTCTGTGCGTCAGCTACAGGCCATTCAGGGTACACTGCTGGAACATCCTTTTAGTGAAATGAAATGTTCACAGAAATACTATATTCAGCTTTCCCTAAATACAACAAGAGGGTAGTTTTTGTTATTTTTAAATTTTATACATTTAATCGCTATACATCACTTTGCTTTTAAGTTGAATTTACCCAACATGAATACATTTCATACCAGTCCAGTCGAGGATACTAAACACAACCAATAGTATTTATATTACGACTTTTCACTCATTCTCTGCCTTGGCTAGAACTTATATAGGTACAGAAAAGTTAACAGTAGAGCTTTTTATTTTTTTTTTCAGAAATGTATTATCCATAGCCAATATTTACACGAACAAATTCCTTCTTTCATAAAAAACCCTACATTCTTATATGTATATATGAATGCCTTTAGCATCATTATATCTTTAAGAGGATCAAGGAGAATGATTTATGAGGGTTTTTCCATCCAAAGGTGAGACTAACACTTTTCCCTGGGCTTTGTTTAAAGACAAGGTGGTTTGGATTATTGAGTGGGCGGAACATTAGATGACCATAACCTTCCTATTAAAAACATCATTGGATTTTTAAACTTGTAAACACGTATGGGATCTTGTCTTTCTCTTACATCCTTTTCTACTTCCTACGTGTTAATACATGATATTCATGATATCTAGTTTCTGGATTTTTTAAATTATTTGCTATAGGACACCTGCTGGAGAGAGAAAAAGGGAAAGTGAAAAAGCACTCTTACCCAGAGGGGATGCCTGGGCTGCAGTTCCTTCTCCCCTAAGCATTTTGGGCATGCATGTACACGCACCCAGCATGTTTTCGGGCTGCCAGGTCCCAGAGCCAAGCTGCTCTGTCAGCCATGTGGGATCCAGCCGCCTTAACCACCATGCCACTGACTGGTCCAGTTACTACATGCTGTTTTTAGTGTTTTCTTTTTAAAAAATAATTTATTGAATTTTATTTATTATTATTATTATTTAATTTGCTATAGGGCATGTGCACTTATCAGAGAGAGGCAGAGATCAGGGGAGTGAGAAAGCAAACCACCAGGTCCAGGACTCAAACATGGTCTGCCATGTGGGAATCCAACTCTCCAACCATCACACCACCTGCTGGCACCTGTTTTCAGTGTTTTAAAATTGTTATGAATGTATTTGTGTAAGTAGATAGATTTATACATATTAATTTTTTATAATATATGCTCTGCTAGTAGAATTATGTGGAAAAATAAATCCTTGCCTGCTACCCAACTGGTATTGAGTATTGGCCCCAAGATTATACCACCTACAATGTAACACCATGAAGAACTGTGTCCTCAGTTGGGATAACCCAGTGAAATATCCTTTCATGGTAGAAAGAACTGCTAAGGCTTATCTAATATAATCCCCTCACTTTTGAACACTACTGCTCATATTTTTCTCTGAAACTGGGGAACACCGTATCTGACAAGATGAAAGATGACAATGTTTTATGGTGGAAAAATCAGGGACATCAAATGGGTTAGAGGGGCCCTCAATGAGAGGGTATTAAGAATAATAATGACCACTTTCTGATTTCATGTAGAATCACTTCAGATCTTAAAATGTAGTAAAGGACACTTTATAACCTCAGTGCCCCCTTGGGTCTTGTAATTAATAGAATGTAAGTGCTAGGGGAGAAAAAATGTGGCAATTGCCTAACCTAGTTACCTCATAATTTAAATAAGAATATTGAGGTCCAGTGGTAAGATGATTTGAACTCGGTTTATGTTTTAAAATGGGAAAGTCCAGAGACTGTGAAAGACCAGTTTAAATAGCGATATTAATAAAAATAAGAGAAGGAAAATAAGGAAATAATTAATTGACAGAGATTTTGAAAATCCTGCAGCTGATGAGATCCTAAACTCTAAGATGGACAAGGCAACTCAGTATAGTGTGAGACACAAAATAAAATCGAAAGAACAAATTGCAGCTCTGAGGCTACTTATAGAACTTGGTATAAATGTCATGTTTTAGGTAACTTTTGAAAAACAAATATTGGCGAAAAGGTTATTTGTTGAAAAGATATCAGAGGCCCCAAGAATGGATGTTTAAGAATGAAGAGATTCGAACACGTGCCTGCCGAGGAGGATGGGAGAGAATGGATGTGGAGGGAGCCGTGGGCGGAGCTGAGGCCCCGGCTGAGTTAGGAGCATACAGTCGTGGTAACATCAGCGTTTGCCCGCGGCCTTCAGAATCAATCCTGCCCAGCGGCCTTCAGCAGTACGAGCTGAAGGGCAGACGAGCAAAGAAGTCGGACCTATTCAAATGGGGTACCCCCCCACCCCCACAGTACCAGGTCCGTGTGAAAGAATACCAGAGCAAGAATGTTTAGAATCCTGGCAATGTAGATATCAAAATCTATGCCCAACAGACAAAGAATGGAGAGCCTTACTGATGGACACCCTCCCTACGTCTTCCTGGCTCCCCCTCTGTGCCTTGTGCCCAGACAGGACTCACCTCTCTGCCAACAGACCCCCATTTTCCTCTGTCACGTGAATACCATTATTCAGGTTCTTATTACTTGATGTCCAAGATACAGTCATGCTCTGAAGTTTTAGTATGTTTTAGGTCTAAATGTTCATTATATTACATTAAGCATAAACACTTGCAGCCTTTCAGTGAATCTACAAACTCATGCCAGCCGCCAGGAAGTAGAACTGGAGAAGAGACAAGTCCCTCTACATTTTAAGGGAAAAAACTTAGAAATTCAATCGTTTTTGAAAATCGGAAAAATGTATGTTATTCCATTTAATGTTTAAATTCACCCTTTCTGGTTTTGTCTTATTTTTGCTATTTAGAAAAGTAAACCCTTTTTCTGTTTTAATTTCTTTCATCCTCTTACTTCTTAGGTTTATATATAAAAGTGAATAAATAGAAGGATATAGTTAATATTTTATGACAACTGCCTTGTTTCTTCTAATATAATATGATTTTTTCTAAAGGCATAGGCAAGTGCCAAATTACCTGCAGTTTAAACAATCTTGGAAATAAGAATTGTGCCATTCATTATTCTTGGATAAGGTATCAAGATGAAAAGTCACGGCAGAAACAGCATGTTAACGTTCTGTTTCCTTTACAATGTTGGTTGAAACAGTATTTTAAGAAAGAGCACTTCATTCTTCATATTCTTGACTTCTTTTTTTCCTTCAGTTCTTTTTTTTTTCTTAGAGGTTTTTGCCTTAAGGTGCACGAGAGAGAGAGAGAGAGAGAGACAGAGAGACAGAGAGACAGAGAGAGAGACAGCGAGAGAGAGACAGCGAGAGGGTGAGAGGGTGAGAGGGACAGTGAGAAGTCGCCCCTTGGTGATGGCCATGGCACAATCCCTTCTCGCCATTCTCCTCCTGCTGGCCCCTCTTTCAGTTCTTTAAAAAACATTTTATTTTTAAGTTTACTGATTTATTCTGAGAGAGAGAAAGATCTGACAGGATCCTCATGCCTCAATCCACCCCAGCTCCTGCCAGCCACAGAATATGGGCATATACATGGGGCATGTACAGGGCGGCCTCCAGACATGAGCCCTGAAATTCCCACGTGGGTCCGTTTCCCAGAGCGTTCCCCTTTACCGCTCCACCTCCATCAGCTCAGAGCGTCTGAGCTTTTTATTTCTGAAACAATAACCAATCCTTAGTACTTATCTTAGTCAGTGAGTTACCAGTCAGCATATGTGTTACAGCGGCTAATACCCTTACACTTCAGTTCCAGTTTTATCCAAGAACCTCATATTACACGGTGAAAGTATTTCGTTGCTTTAAAAGTTAGAAATGAGGATAAACTGGGGCCAGTAGGTGGTGTAGCAGTTAAAGTGCTGAACTCCCAGGGACTGACAGCAGTTTGAGTCCTGGACCTGGTGGCTTGAAACTGGGGCACATGTGTGTGTGTGCCCAAAATCACAGACAGAAAATGGAGGAGAAGGGACAGTAGCATGCCATCCCCGGGCGGGGGGGTGAGGGGGGAGGGAATTTCTCACCTTCCCTGTTTCTCGCCAGCAAATGCATGTTCCCTGTGGCAAAATCCTTAAAAGAAAGAAAGAAGGAATGAAAGAGAAAGAAAGAATGAAACAAAGAGAAAGGAAAAAAAAATAGAATGAACTTAGAAATTAAGAATTTTAAAATTAAAGAATTTTAAATTAAGTAATTTTAAAATTACTGCCTAAAATACTTATAAAATAATTTTATTTGGAAAGTGACAGAGTGCCAGTGAAAATGCTTACTAAGATTTGCTCCCTGCAGTTACAGCGACCACCAAGCTTCCACCACTTGTAGGGTCACAGGATTTACCCGCCTCAGAACTAGAGGCTCACGGCCCTAGAGTAGTTCATTTCGGAGACCTTGGCACTAGGAGGGACTGAGAGCGTTTCCTGCTTTCTGACCTAAACCTGAAGGCGGAAGCCCATATTGCGTGTCACGAAGCTGAAATGATCCTGCTGAAGGCACTGAGTTTGTCCCGTACCTGCAGTGAGGGCCTGCCTGGAGTATTTCTTAATGGGAGCCTTCGTGAGCGGCTTATCAGTTTGTCCTTTGAGAATATTAAATTCACCTTGGATCTACCTGAACGAGGCGACCGTGCGAGTCTATGGAGCTGTTCTCCGTCTGAGCTGCTGCTGTGCGAGGAGGCTTCGGCATGCTCTGCTTTTAGTCACGCACATGTAACTGTCATGGACCTGCTGCAGCCAGGACACCCCTCCAATGCCGTGTGACGCCGGTCCCCTGGCCTGGCTGAGGACAGAGCTCGGCAGGAGCCGTCCCCTCTCTATTATACCCCTCACCCCACGCCTCCATGGCTTACTCTCACGAGTACATAGACGTTGTTCTCCATTAAAAAAAGCGGAGAACAGCTTTCTGTGCTGACGCCCTCTGTCTCTGCCCCATTACTCCACGCAGCGGTGTATGTCCGGCCCCCAGCTCCTCCCCTGCCCTCCCTGTGAGTCCGCTCAGGACGTGGTTCTCCCTCATTCCATCACTGACGCTGTTCAAGGCACTTCTGAGCTTTGTAGTTCCAGAACAGTAACCAACCCTCAGGACCCGCTCACTGAGGGTAGCGAGTCACAGTCAGCGCATTCGTCACAGCTGACCCTGCTCTTCCTGACTTCCGGGAAACATTGTGTGATTTTTCCTTGAGTCTCATTAGTTACCCTTCCTTAGCTTTTTGTGATTGTTGTTTCCTTCTCGGTGCCTTGATCTTGAGTTATTGTAAGTGCCCAGGATTCATCCTTAGAGATCTGCTATTTCATCCAATTTCATGCTTTAGAACTATGCTCATCCTGAAACTTTTATAGTCAATCCAGACCTGGTTACATACAGCTCCGCATATTCCTTCAATGTTCTAAACAGTATTGAAATTTACATGTCCAGGGACCAGCAGTTAGCGTAATGGCTATGTCGCCGGACTCCCATGTAGTCAACCGTGGTTCAAGTGCCGGACCCAGTGGCTTAATCTCACTCCAGGCACGTTTACGTGCATGCCCAAGATCCCGAAAGGAGAATGGAGGAGAAGGGATTGTGGCATGGCCATCCCCCCTGGGGGGTGATTTCTCACTTTCTGTCTCTCTGTCTCTCTCTGTCTGTCTGGCGAGCACACACACCCTATAGCAAAAACCTCTCAAAAAAAAAAAAAATTAAAATGTCCAAACTAATTCTTAATTTTTCTTCTCAAACTTTCTCTTTTGCATTTTTCTTTATGTTCATTTTTACATTTTCTGTAATCAAAATTTTTCTTCTCTCTTTCTCTTTATATATTTGCTCTGATAAGACGGTATCTCACCTCTCAAAATATGTCAGAATCTTGGGAATATCCTTGACTTGATTGTCCATAATAAAGAAAGAAGAAAAAGAAAGAAAGAAAGAGAAAGAAAGAAAGGAGGAAGGTAAAAGAAAGAAAGAAAAAAAAAAAAGAAGATTTAACTAGTAAAAAACAAAAGACTAAGATTGTAAATTAGAGGGACAGCACATGTTGTAATGGTTATGTCACTGGACTCTCATGTAGTCAACTGAGGTTCAAGGCCTGGACCTGGTGACCTTAAACTCAGGCCAGCTGCATGTGCGTACATGCCCAGTATCCTGAGAGGAGAATGGAAGGGAGGGGATTCTGCAATTCCCCCCAGGGAGTGATTTCTCTCTTTCTCTCTGTCTCTGTCTGTCTGGCAAGCGCATATGCCCTATAGCAAAGTCTCTCTTAAAAAAACTTAAATTAGAGGGGCCAGTAGGTTGCATGGTGGTTAAGGCACTGGACTCCCACATAGGCAGCTGTGGTTCGAGTCCTGGACCTGATGGCTTGCTCTCTCATTTTCCCTCTCTTCCTTCATTCTGTCTGTCTCTGGTGAGTGCGTGTGCCCTACAGAAAATTTAAAAATTACTAATAAATCAAATAAAATTATAAAAGCATATAAAGTAGAAACTTATATTGACAAAAGTCATGTTACTTGATAACTATGTGTTCCTTTTAATTTTATTTATTCATTCATTTATTTTAATTTGGCCAGAAAGAGACACCCAGAGAGAGAGAAGGAAAGGGAGGAAGCAAGCTGCCAGGTCTAGAACTCTAACTGTGGTCAGCCATGTGGGAGTGTCCAGGGCCTTAACCACCATGCCACCTGCTGGCGCCATGATTTGTGTATTTTAAGTGCCTTATATAGAGGTTTCGAAGGTGAAACGAATTTTTAGAAAGTCTGCTTTGTTCCTTTACCAAAATCATGTTGCCTTTAACAGTTATAAAGTAAGGATATGAGAAGGGATTTCATTATAAAGGCATTTCTTACATGGATGATGATTTTACACACAGCCGTGACAGCAATTTTTTACGGAGTGACGAAGGACAGTGGTCGCTCAGTCCACACACAGAAAGGAGTCCTCGGCACAGTCTTCTAATTCTGGTTTTCTCTCACACAATGATGTTTTTCGTTTTTGCTGTAGGGCGTATGCTCTCAGCAGAGAGAGATGGAGAGAGGGAGGAGAGGGAGAAATCACGCCTAGGGACATGGCCATGCAGTTGTCCATTCTCCTCTATTGTTCTCTAGGGGTTGGGACACACACGCGTGCACACGAGCCCGGCATGTGTTCAAGCCACTAGTGGAGACGTGCGTCGCTGAGTCAGCTATGTGGGATCCGGCCGCCTTGACTCAGCAGAAGCCTGCCCCCTACAGTAGCCCTCTTCCCGGGCCTTGACGGATTACCCTCAGAAGTACGCAAAGATATTGTTATTTTTTTCCATTAATATAAAAGCGAGTATCTGACTGGCTGAGCCGATATGTTACTTTTAAGTATCCTTCAGACCCATCTTTATATTAAAAAACAAATAAAACACAGTGCTGATCAGCGTTAAAAGATATGTATGTCAGAACTGGGCCAGATGGTGGGGCTGCGGTAAAACACGGCGGTGCCTTCGGGAGGCTCACGGTCCAGGTTCCTGTCTGCAGGCCTCCCTGGTATCCAGGGCACACGTGTATGCCCATGCCTCGGGGCTGGCTGGAGCTGGGGTTGATATGTCGGGAAATCTCTTGGGGGTGTTGTCTTTCTGTCTCTTTTACTCATGGGAAAGAAATAATTAAAAAACATATATCCGAGGGAGTCGGCATGGTGGTGGTTTTTCATTTTGCTTCTTAGGACGGGTCTCCAGTCTTAGAGATCTGGACCTGAAGCACCGAGGGTTTTATACAACGCAGATCAGCTCTCCCATCCTGTAACAGTTACGGCAGTTGGATTACACATGGCCACCTGCACACCCAATTCCCAGACCCAGTGGCTTGAAAAACACGCTGGACACGTGTGCCTGCAAGCCCACAGTCCTGAGAGAAGAAAAGAAGAGACTGGCATGCTCCACCCCCGGGGGAGTGCTTCCTCTCTCTCTCTCTCTTTCTCTCTCTCTCCCTGATTGCATATGCCCTGTGGCAAATTAAATCTGAATTTCTCGTTACTGCTGCAGTCCCTGTGGCCTTCCGGCTAGCCCTGTGTCACCTGCTTTATTATCAGAGCTCCTACGTGGGGCACAGTGTCTGCTTGTCGGTATTGCCCACTGCTCTCTAGGCTGTTCCTGAGACAGCAGCTAAAATGATCTTGTTAAGATAAAGCCAAGTTTGGGGCCAGTCCCTCGACCTATTGCTTAAAGGGGGTGGATCCCCCATGGTCAACTGTGGTGTGAGTCCTGGTCCTAGAGGTTTGAAGAACACATCAGGCACATGTGTGTGTGTGACCCAAATCCCAGCAGAATGGAGGAATGGAGGAGAAGGGATTGCATAACTGTGCTTCATAGGAAGGTGCTTCTCTCACCTTTTCTCTGTCTCTGGCGGTAACACGTGATCTCTGGCTAAATTAATAAATAAATAAAAGTGTGATACCCACCTCCCAGTGACTTCCTGTCTCATTGCCAACAGCCTATGGTAAGTTGGCCCATGCCCCCCGGTGTTTCTGAGCATGGCTGCCACCGGCCCTCCGCTCTGGAGCCACGTGGGTCTCTGGACACGGAGCTATGCACTTGCTGTCCACTGTCCGGGTCAGCCTTTGCTCGGACATCCGAGGGCTCTTCCTGTGTCTGTCGGGCTGGCTCCAAGGTGGCCTTGCTGTGTTTGCTGAGGCCAACGCCTGGCAGTTGTTGTTGTCTGTGCTCCTGCTTATTTTCCTGTCGCTTCACTTTTCTCCTCAGCACTTGCCATCAGCTATGGGGAACTTCAAAAGCTCGTAGAAAAACAGAATTAAAGTAGGAGTGTATTGATGAAACAAAATTTTGAAATCCATGCCTAGTTCTCTCCTAACATTCATGTCTCACAAGCTTTTGGAAGACCCCTTGTCACAGCTACATAAGACATCTGTTTAATTTACTTCCACCCCCACTGGCAAACATGCTCCGAGAGACCTGGGGTGATTCCCCTTTCTTTTGCTCCCACCACCCCCTAGAGCCTAGATCCCTGCTGGCCTCGTCAACACTGGAGTCATTGCAGCTGCCTTAACGTCTCATCATTTCTTAGGACGAGCAAAGGCGAACCGTAGTTGGGCATGGCAAGAGAAAATCTGTTCTTCCAATAACTCTTTCCCACTTAGTGCTGACCATAATAGCTAGCTCCGTGCCGAGCAACCCAGATGGCATCTTTCCATATCCAGGTTCCGTGGTCTGCGCGCTTGTGTCTTGCCATTGTGTCGAAATGATGGATTGCTTATATCTGAGCTTTTCATATCCCTAGCAAAGAGGTCTCAGGTTTTCATGTTGTTTTCTTCTTCTCACTGACCTTGTTACAGATCAGGCTTTAAGCACAGGTGTCACTAACTAGATTTCCAAAAACCTGGGACCAGCAGTTAGTGTAATGGCTATGTCGCTGCACTCCCATGTAGTCGACTGCGGTTCGAGTCCCGGACCCGGTGGCTTAAACTCACGTCAGGCACGTGTGCGTGCGTACCCAAGATCCTGAGAGGAGAATGGAGGAGAAGGGATTGCGGCGTGGCCATTCCCCCGGGGGGTGATTTCTTGCTTGCTTTCTCTCTGTCTGTCTGGAGAGCGCACATGCCCTATAGCGAAAAACCTCTCAAAAAAAAAAAATCTATAAGTTTTTGTTTCTCCACGTTTTAACATCACAGAAGTGCTGGAAGAGCCTCTGCAAACGCCTGCCTCTTCCTGGTACTCAGGTTTTTCTCCTTGCGCGCTGCGCATCGGCTCTGCCTGTCTTTAGTCCTCTTGGTTTCCCCATGACAGCATGGCGGGCATGTGGAGACTCACATCTGTGTGAGAAGGAGTAAGCTACAGTGTGGAGCTGGCCTGAGAAGAGCAAGCCAGTAATAGAAACATTGCAAACTCCACTCTGCTTCTCATAGGCAGTAGCAAATATTCTCTGTGGCTCCGATAAACCAAGATTTTCTCTTTCGTGCCCCTAAATGTCACATAAATGTATGAGAAATGTATTTGTGTTTCACAAGTGTAGTCAGGAATATATGCTCCCTGGTAGTTGTTTAATGTATTTCATTCCATTCTTGTTAGCCTCCTATAGATTTGGGCGAGAGGTTATTCTTCCCATCAGCAGCAGACAAATTTGTTTATTTTAGGTGATCGAATGGAACTATTTCACCATCTCTGAACTTTTGGCCCTTTCAAAGCATCAGAGCACAGTTGCCAGGAGACACAGTTGTCAAAGCCTTGCCTTCCATTTTCTTCCCAGAAAACTTGTATCAGAGATAAACAAAGTAGGGCACTAGTTGAAATGCCAAGGGCAGATTTTAATCAGTAGGAGCTGAACTCCACTTGGATTTATAGAGGGGTTACAGGCCATTTGAAAGGGAGAATGAGGACATAAAAGGGAGGGCAAGTGGGGACCAGGACAGTCAGGATGTCCAGGATATGCCCTGGGACCCCAGTCACTGAGGCGCAGGCTGTAGGGCGTCGCTATGCAGTACTGCAGCCATCGGGAAGTCCTGGGTTTGGTTCCCTGGTCGCCCTGAATACACAGAGCATACCTGTGATCCTGCCTGGCTGGAAAGCTACGGGAGGGTCACGGAATGTTGGTGATTTCTCTCTCTTCTCTCGTGAAAGAAAGAAACTTAAAGAAAAATGTGACAATGGGGTCTGGTTCATGTGAAACCCACCTGGGTTGCTGACCAAGGCCAATTGAGGATGAGTTCCTGCCTTTCCAAAGGACTGGGAGACAGGACCCTGGCTTCAGGTATTGGCTGAAACAAAGAGTACATTCTTGGGCAGCCTTGACTTTGAATGTCTGGGGGTCATTCTAGAAATGTAGCCTTGAGCTGTTAGAAAGTGTGCTATCGGTCACTCAGGCTTCCAGAGGCCAGTGGGGCCTAGCTGAGAAGTGGACTGGGGGAGCCTGGCTAGAGAAGAGAGAGTCATTGTCATGCATCATCTGATGGAGCTGATACGAGGCTCACTGTAGCTACGGAGGCAGCAGCTCTCAGGCTTTTGTGGATTTTCAACCAATTCTCTACGCCCAAGGCCAGCCTCTTATCACATGCTCCAGACTCAATATTATGAGCTGGATAGTTGTGGACCAGGGAGAAATGTTCACATATTGAAACGATCACCTTGTAAGCTAAAAAATGTGATTGAATGTATTTAAAAAATGTAAAAAAATAAAATTAAATAAAAAAAAAAAACTGAGGTGCTGGGTTCTCTGTGTGCTACACTTCCGTGAGTAGATTACTCTGCAGATAAGCAAAGCAACTTCCCTCCCAATGACAGGAGGTAGTGCTCTGCTAAGCAGTGCCCATTCGTGCTCCTAGCCTCCATGTAAATTGCTCAAGGTTAAAAACTACTTCATAGCAAAACTTAACATGTATAAAGTAGTTTTATAAGTATCTGTTTATTTGATTTATACATCCCCTTTGGGAAGAAGGCAGGGAACTGAAATATGTTTTGTAGATAAGAACACTAAGCTCAGAGAAAGAAGTGTTTTCTCAAGGTGACTCAAGCAATAAAACCTCCGAGTCCCACTGGGAAGAGAGGTTTTGGGGTTCCCAGACCAATGAAAGTCCCACCTGGCCCCTCATATCTTAACAGCTTTGTCCTCCACTTGGCACCTCCAACTCTAGACACGTTTTCTATACTTAGGAGTCCTGTGAAAGAACAATATCCCTGGGGACTATGAAGAAACATTGGAGAAAATGAAGTGATAAGACTAAGTGGTCAAGAAAAAGTGGCATATTGCAAAATACATATATGCTTTTTAAATTTTATAATTTGTTATTTACATTTAACCATTGTACATCTTCATAGCACATAATAAGTTTTTCAAGGTATGCATGCAGTACAGATAATCAAGTCAGGATATCACTAGAAACATCATTTTCAACAGAGAACTTTTCAGTTTCGTATCTGATGAGAATTTTTATGAGGCGCTCCCACCCATCCTACCATCCACTCTCTCCACACAGTCTCTAGTATTTACACTTTTCAACTCTGCTGTTATAGTTTAGGGATCTTTCCATTTCTGCCACAAAGTGCAAACATTTGTTATATATTGAGTGGGGATATACAGTGTTTGTCTTTCATAGTCCAGCAAAATAGATATTTTTAAAAGGTCTGCTTTCATATATTTTCTTCATCCTCTGAATACACAACTGTAACCCAGTTATGTGTAGTCATTAGGATAGACTACTGAATGTTTTTTTCTTCTTTCCTTTATCTGTCCTTTTCCTTTATCACAGGTATACTGTGATCTCCTGTGGGAGACAAAGATGATAGCTCTTGTTTGTTTTATTCCTAATGACTTATGCTTAGCATATGTTGTACTGAAAGTTAAATTATTGATGATAAAATATATTTTCATTTTAAATACTCTATACAGAAACACACAAATCTATGTGTTAATTTGGAATATGATTTAGAGAGAAGATTCCTCTGTTCAGGGATGAGTGAAGTGAAAAGAGCCAAAAATATAAGCAAATGTTTAAAGAGTACATTGAACTGAAAACTCTCTTAATTATAAAGAAATATAAGGAAAAGAGAAATGACTTGAACAATTTAATACTGACTCTTCCTAGGGCGATTAAAATATTTTCAATCATAGGCATGCAATGTTTTGTAAAAGGAACATTCAGTTCAACAATAAATATCATAAACACAATTTTACTATCTTAATATAATTTTCCCTTTGTTTTGGAAAAAAAAATAGAATGTTGGGAGGATTGCTCAGGTCTTTTTTTGTTTGTTTGTTGCAACCCCTGTCCAGGTTTCAACTCTTAAAAATATTTGAGAGATTTCACACAACTTACACTTTCCAATTGGATAGATGTGAACATGTGTAACTGTAGAGTTATGTAAAGTTAGCATATGGCACAGCAATTCCACCACTGAGTATATACTCTAGAGGAAGTAAACCATATGTCCACAGAAAAACGTGTGCAAAGATGTTTATGGCTGCATGGTTTGTAATAGCTGAAAGGTGGGAACAAACCAGTGTTCACCCACAGACAAATGGATAAACATACTGGTGTTTACCATAGTCCATATCATAGACTGCTGGTACACAGCTAGGACAGACTGACACATGTGACAGCACAGAGAAGCCCTAACAACATATGTTAAGTGAAGGAAACCAGTCAAAAAGGACCACACATTGCGTGAGTCTATGTATGTGAAATGCCAAGAACAGCCCATTTTCTAGAGGCAGAATGTAGATTCATGGTTGTGAGGGTCTGTTGAGATTGGAGAATGAGGAGAAAGAGAATTATTGGATCTGAGAACTTCTACTGGAACGATGAAAATATTCTAGAATTAGATTGTGGTTGATGGCCCACAACTCTATGTATACACACAAAAAAACTTTGAAAATACTTTTACTGGTATATGAATTATATCCCAATATATTGGGTTGTTGGGAAAGTTGTGACGTATTTTTACATAGAAAAATAGGTCCTGACCTTCCTGCTGACCTAATATATCTGTTACACAAAAAGTGTAATGGTATTTTACATTTGTTTTAAACAAAGGGAAAGGAAGTGATTTCTTCTCATCATAATATGAATACAGATTAAAAATCAATGTTTTTAAATGCTTGTTTTACCTAAACAATTGCAATGGTCATATGGGAAAAAAACAGATGGTTTAGGAAACTTTTTATAGAAACTAGCAGCAATTATCATTTTTATTAAGTAAACCTTGCTTTAAAAATTCTAGTTTATTTAATTTAAAGAATAAATTTAAGTTCAAAGATAAAACATGCATTGTAAATGTTGATGCTAGTATAGAAAATAATTTTTCTTATTTAATTAAAAAGCAAGATTATAGTGTGAAATTTGCTTTTTCCCTAAAGAATCTCCTAGAAGAAAGCCTTATTTAGAAGATAGACATTTACTGTTGAAATTACTTGATATTTTCCTTTATTTTTCTTGCAAGAGTAGCTGTCCTTGTATATATTAGAACATTGTGCTAATACCTCTAGGGGGAATAAAAATGATTTGGTCATTTATTTTATGGAAAATGCCCAAATGAAAAGTGCTTGCTCACTTGGCACTATTAGTTGGAATTAAGTCATGCTTCCAGGTGTCCCCCGCCCGTCCCCCGAGTGTGATCCTGAACCAGAACAGTCTGGGGGAGATGAATTGCAGTGTGGTTGACTTGGGGTTATTGGTCCAGTTATAAGATTTTACAAGGATCCAGAATTGCTCTTTTGATCTTCAAGATTTGCAAAAGTATGGCAGTGGTCAGTCGCTCATACACTGGGATCAGAAGAACACAACACCCAGGTAATCACAGGGACATTGTTCAAACTCCCTGAACCTGAGCTTCCGGTCTTTCATTACAGTGCCAGGAACATACCATTAATGAGTTTCGTAAGAATTAAATATGATAATATACACAAAGCTTTAGCATAATTACCTTAAGCTATGTAGTTTTGATAATACAACTACTTAAATTCTCTTTTCTGCCTCATAGAGATTTAATTTACATTATGCCAGCTCACTTCACATAAATGAAAGATCACAAAATCCTAAACGGTTGTTTATTCCAGAATTCTTTTTTTTTTTTCCTTTGGAGAGGTTTTTCGCTATAGGGCGCGTGCGCTCGCCAGACAGACAGAGAGAGACATAGAGACAGAAAGCGAGAAATCACCCCCCAGGGGGGATGGTCACGCCGCAATCCCTTCTCCTCCATTCTCCTCTCGGGATCTTGGGCACACACGCACACGCGCCCGGGGTGAGTTGTAAGCCACCGGGTCTGAGACGCGAACCGCGGTCGACTACGTGGGAGTCCAGCGACATAGCCATTTCACTAACTGCTGGTTCCCTGTTTTTTTTTTTTTTTTTTTTTTTCCAGAATTCTTAATATATTTGGGAAACATAGTAACTTTAAGCTATTTAAGAGAATCTTTTTAAGTTTATTTCCTTCATATGAGAGAGAGTCAAGTGCCACCAACAGGGTCCGCACCACCTTCCCCCCCCCCCCAGCCAGGATCATGGGTATGTGCACACGTGACCTTTACAGGTTGACTAGAGGGCCACATCTGCAGCCTTCCTGTGGACCTAGTATCATGAACCACCAGGCTGGTCTACTTTAAGTTTTTGTGACAAAAACTGTGGCTTTCCAAGTCTCAGCAGCAGAAAGGGACAAGGACAGATCATGGTTACTGGAAATTAAGAATGTGTAGGGTTTAGAGGAACTATGCATTGTGCTTGCTTGTCCAATACCCCACCCATATCTTTTACTAACTCTACCACACCTCCCCTGCCAATGTCCCTTTGGCGGAGCTGACTTACTCTTCACTGTAGAAAAGGAAAACTGTCTCAGGACTAACATCCCGACCACTGGCTTTTGTAAAAATTGCATTTGGCAATATTTGCTGTTGTAGTGTGAAATAAAAATTAGAAGAGGTTGTTGCTTTGGACCAAGCTTCTGCTAGGCCCCTACAGACCAGATCAAAGTGGAATCACTCATGCTAAAATGTCACATTATCAAACTGAAACTTCAAGGAAGAGGATAGGTTCCCCCAAATAAACCAGTTTTTCCGGAAAACAGGAGATTCCAGTCTTTCTGAGTCAGTGCTATAAGAAAATAAAACTTACACATCTTGTTGCTTTCTTAGGAATGTACACCTAAAGTAGTTCAA
Organism: Tupaia tana; assembly: GCA_026018925.1. NCBI lineage: Eukaryota > Metazoa > Chordata > Mammalia > Scandentia > Tupaiidae > Tupaia > Tupaia tana. The sequence continues at coordinate 3,706,466 of JAKSZU010000008.1, forward strand.
GATGTTCCCTAGACTCACTGGTCTTCTTATTTTAGGAACAGCCTATTGCACAAACACATTCTTTCTTTACTTTCCACCAGTCATGTCAAAACCCTTCTTCAAGATTAAGCAGAATGACCACAGGTGACCATGAAGTTCTCCTGCTGTTCTTACCATAGCATTTCGCCAAAGTACTGCTGCCTGCTCCCTTGTCTCCCATGATCTGTTGCCTTTAAAGTCATCCTGAATCTGTAAGGCCTCAACATAAATTTTGTGGTGCCTAGCAGCCACCCTAACCCTGTCCCAGATAAACTCTTTGCTTTATTATTTTGTCTCAGCCTTCCTTTATAGGTTGGCAGTGGCGATTGGCATCTGCCCCAATGTTGGCCAATAATATCTCTGCAGAGATTTCTGGAGTTTCAGGATAATCAAACTTCCTTAGTCTCTTGAAATAACTTCCAGAAGAAATCACCTATCCTTTGAAGTAGATGAAGAAGATGAAGAAGTAGCCCTATGGCTATTGAGAACTAAAAGATGAATCAGCAGTGGAATTAACCTGACCTCAGAGGGACTGAACAAAACCGGTGGCTTAGTGACTTCATTGCCTTGCTCACTTCACCGATGTATGAAGCCTCTCTGCCCATGGCTTGTCCTTATTTAAGCTGGTAAACCTCCTTTACTGTGTGAGCCAGAGTGAACTCTATTTTATGTATTTTGTTCCTAGCCACAGGAAATACACTGAACTACCTGATAGAGTTATACATGTGTCTTACATTGTTTCTGATAATAACACTTGGAAAGATCTAGTTTAGGAAAGGCCTAAAATCTATTTCTTTAACTGTTAATAATAAAAATTAAAATGTGCATTAAAATGAAAAAGAAAGATTTACATTCTAAACTAAGAAACAATGAAAATATGGAGCATGGTGTACCTGTTATTTTGAGTACCATAAAAATAAAATTATTATTTTATTTTGCAAAGAACATATGACTTCTTCCAAGGGTAATTAAAATAGATATTATGGAGAGGTTGTATATTTTTTCATGCTAATTTATCATGTATCTATTACCTTTAATTGAATGTATGCATCCTAAAGAAACTTTTTAAGTGTCCTATGATATTTCTTACCTAGTTAAAAAAAAAAGTCTTCAGAAATTGAGTATAATGACTAAAATTTTGGATATAATAGTCTACAAATATGCTATAAAAAGTGAAAATAATTTATCATTCTATTGTATATTTCAAAACAGTAGATACTTGGGACCAGCAGTTAGTGTAATGGCTATGTTGCTCGACTCCCATGTAGTCAAATGTGGTTCGAGTATTGGACCTGGTGGCTTAAACTCACACCAGGCACGTGTACGTGTGTGCCCAAGATCCCAAGAGGAGAATGGAGGAGAAGGGATTGCGGTGTGGCCATCCCCCTTGGGGGATGATTTCTCACTTTCTGTCTCTCTGTCTCTCTCTGTCTTTCTGTGAGCGCATGTGCCCTATAACAGAAACCTCTCAAAAAAAAAAAAAAAAAAAAAAAAAAAAAAAGCAGTAGATACTTGAATAGAATTCAGATGGATTTTATTCAACATGATCTCAAAATGTATGATAAGGTTTACTATATACATATAGGTACATAATATATTTAGTTTATTCATCATTTTTATATGGAATGAAAGTGTTGGACAACCTATATAGATCTTTTGTACCGATCAGATATTAAATTATGAATTCCTTAAATTCAAATATAAAATGCTCCATGTGAGGGCCAGCAGATGGCATAGCGGTTACATTTTGGACTTCCACATGGCCACCCACAGTTTGAGTCCCAGACCCTGCGGCTTGAAACTCATGCTGGGTGTGCGTGCCCAAGATCCTGGGAGGAGAATGGAGGAGAAAGGACTGCGGTATGGCCATCCTTCCTGGGGGAGTGATTTCTCGCTTTTCTTCTCACTGTCTCTCTCTTTCTCTCTTCAGCAAGTGCACATGCCCTAAGGCAAAACCTCTAAGAAAAATAAATAAATGCTCTATGTGATAGAACTAGAAGGACGATGTATATGATGGATGTTTTGTCATTGTTTCATGGGTCCCTGAGGCTAAAATCTCAGGGTTTTTTTTCAGTATTTTTCTGCCCATTTGCCTGAGTGAATTCTGTGGATCTGTCCAGCTTGCTGTTCCTGTCCAATGTCATTTTCCCTCTAAAACTGAGTTCATTCATCTTGTATTTATGTTTTACTTTTCATTTCCTCACCTTAGCCATTTTGTAGCTTCTCTTTCTTTATAGAGATGTTCTATCCCTTCATTTGTTTTAAGAGAATTAGAAATTGCCTGTTAAAGCATATTTTTTATGATGGTCTCTTAAAAAATTTTGCCAGACAGTTGCAATATGTGATTTATTTCATTGTTGGTGTTAGAGAGCAGTCATGTATTGTTCAAATTGTGGTCTTCCTGGTTCTCAGTACAATGTGTACTTTTTTTTTCTCCCAATGGGATTATGTTTCCTATTTAAGATGATTTGTTAAAGCAGGTATTCACCCTATTTAGATTTAGCACTCAGGCCCCAGCCTCGTTTGAGGGGAATGACCGACTTTTTTGGAAACCTAATTTTGTAGACTGTGTGGTGCTAAACTTTGGTCTGACACAGTTTGTGTCGTGCCTCTGTGGCTTCCACTGGCCCCTGGTGGTTCTCCATGAAGGACAGAAGAGGCTGCCCAGGCCAGGCCCTTGATGCTACCAGAGGAAAACGTCTTCCTTCTCCAGTGGTGGCATTTCCAGGCCCCTGCTACCAGCAGGGATACTCCTGCATGTGGAGGAAGCCAGATAATGGGACTCTCCTCTCAGGAGGCTGAGTGGGTGCTCCCCCGTGGTGATGTTTCTGGATCAGGAGGGCAGTCTTCGTTGCCCTGGGCACTGAGTAGCTTCCCAACCTGGGTATTTTCAGGGCAGTTGCCTATGCTGGCGTCCCTGGAAATGGGTGTCTCAGTTCCAGGAAGGAGTCCCAGGCCATGGAAGGGGAGCACCTTCTGTGGCTGCTGCTCACCACCTTTCCCACTGTCTCCCAGCCTGCCTGGAGTGGTGGGACTCCGTTTCCGTAAGAGCTGGTATGGTCCTCGCTGGTTGATTCTATTATGTTGGGTCAGGAGAGGTTGGCTTGGGTGTGCTTCTTCTGTGGTGGGGGACAGAACACACTGTTTCAGATATATTTTGTGGGTATGGCTGGTTCCTGATTGATTCAAAATCTGCAGGGTAGGATTTCAGAGACAGTAAAACTCACAGTGAGCTTGTGAGAGTGGAAATATTTTATCGAGGGGACTCCCTGCCTTCCTTGAAGGGAATTCAGAGAAGCAGGGAAGATTGCAAAGATTTATGAAGAAGCCATATTTCTATATAGAAAGCATATTCTATGATTAAGAGCAGGAGCTGGAGAGTGGAATTTTCTGAGCCGGAACGCTCTCTTCTGGTGACTAGATGAAGTCATGATTACCAAATGCTCTGCACTGAAGTTCCCTCGTGGACATGAGCTACTGTGAGCCCTCGCATGGCAGGGCTGCTTGAGGAGGAAATGGGCGAGTGTGCACGCATTTCTCAGGTGCAGGGTCTGGGTGAATGCCATGGCCGTCACCTCCTACGATTAGACACCCTGTGGGAGCTACTGCGTTTTCTAGCAGCCAGGTCCCGTCTTCCTTGCTTGGTAAAGTTTTTTTGTGCGGGATCACAGATGTGGTAGGTGGGCATATGGATGGATGAGTAGATGTGTAGATGGCTGGGTAGATAGAGAAACCTAGGAAAATCTCATTACCTTAGAGGGGCTACAGCTAGAGAATGCTATGCTGATTTTATTCTGCCTACAGCTTGTCTCAGTAAATCAGATGATGTACCCACCACCTGTTTTGGCACATTGCTGATTCGTTAGAACCAGTGAATTAGATTCTCTGTAAAGTTTTTAAATGATTATGCCAAGATGTATATAGATGCAGGACTGAAATGCATGCTGTACATCGCTCCTGTTGTTAATTGGATGCTTATCCAGAGTTACAGAAGGAAATCAATGAATTAAAGGGGCACAGTGACATTTTCTCACAATATCTAAGTAGTTATTTGGGGTAATTCTGAAGTAATTTAAATTTCCATTCCTTAACCCCTCAATTTGCCTCTTACAGAGAATTAATTTTCCAGCTAATGCATTAATTAATTATTTGTTTGTTGAAATTTGTTTGATCAAACCTTATCTTTCCCATACTCATATGTGAAGACATTAGGTGTCATGATTTGGAAAGCTGCCGAGCTGCAGATTGTCACTTCTGGACTCTTCTTTCCCTGAGTGCTCAGGACCTGCAGGCTTATCAGTTGGGCTCTGACTTACACAGCATGTAGCTCGCAACTAAACGTATGGTTTGGGTCAGCCCCATAGCCTAGAGGTTAAGAGAGCTGAATCTCACATTCAAATCCGAGCCCCAGTGGCTTCCAAACCACACCAGGTGTGTCCAAAATCCCAAGAGGATGGAGGAAGTGCTTTCTTCCTCTCCATCACTCTGGCAAGAACCCATGCTCGCTGGCAATTAAAAAATGTATCATTTTGTTTCAGTTGCCACGTTTTTGTTCATTTTGACAATGAGGATATGTTGTGCTTTATGTTCTCCTTGTGTTTGGTCTGGGGATCTAATAGAATTATCCTTGTGACTATAGGAATTATTGGGTAGACTTGGGTTTCCCCTCTAGGTCTCAAGGGCGTGGAAATGTAATCTGGCACAAATCTGCTACCTATCTCATAAATACATTCTGTGAGAAAGCGGTCTATGATCTCCGCACTAGCCCAAGCATTTTTGCTTGTGGATTTTGTAACGCCCTTTTTGTTTCATTATGTTCCGGGGTCTGAGAACCCTTGTCATAGACAGTGTCTCTATATCTGTCTGGATAAATAATCTGAATCTTTTTTTTTTTGGGGGGGGGAGTCATTACCAACTAATAAAATCAACAAAAGATTCTTTTGAATTATTACAAGGGATCTTTGAAGGGTTCATAGAAAATACGTATTATAAAAACTATGCATGGTTTAAAAATTCTTTTACAGTACAGTAGACACACTTTAATTTCATTTTTTCATGAACTTTCTGAAGTTTCCTCATAGGAAGAAAAAAGTGTCACTTATTATTTAACCTAAAATGAATATATGCAATATTTATTCTGTCCTAGTATTTACCTTGAGACCCTTTTTTGGCTTGTCCTATTCATTAAGTCTTAATTTGGTTTGCTTTCTTGATGACTGTTCTAATCTACCTGCTTTAGAAGAAAGCTGCTAACTATCAGATGAGAGCTTTACACTCACCGGCCCTCTTCCCTTAGCTGGGCCTTACGGTAGCTCAGTACCCACGCACATTAGTAACTGTGCTCCAGTATACCGAATACTGGCAGAGTGCACTACTTGACTGCTTCACTAATCCCCACGAGCTCTGATGAGACCTTTCCCTTAGTTGACAGATTAGGAACGGAAGCACAGAGCGTTTTTAGGAGCTTGTCTATGATCACACAGTAAGAGGGGCTCTTGGTCAACTTAGTAATTCTACAGATCTGATGACGTTAACTATGTGTTTCACTAATGCACAGAGTGGTAAGTTAATCAAATGTCTGAGTTCATAAGACACAATCTGACTGTATTATATGATTACTAATACATATACATGGAGACTTCAAAAGGCTCATGAAAAACAAAAAATCAAGTATGAGTTTATTTTGGTGCAAAAATAACTTTAAATCTATGCATAGTTTTTTTATTTCTAATGATACGTGTTTTTTATGAATCTTTTGAGGACTCTTCATAGATAGGAAATTGCATATCCTAAAGAATCACCAATATTGTTCTTTTCTTTTCTAAAAAATGACTTAACTAAGTTCACGTGATGACTGCCAATGCAGTCTCTTCAATTCTGATGAGTGCTCTTAAAGAATGAATTAAAGCGGCGCCGGCTCTGCGGCACAGTGGCAAGGCACTGCTGAAGAGGAATGGTGACTGCAGGTTGGATGCCCTGCCCAGTTGGCCGGACACTGTGAGCACTGACGGGCATGTGGCCAGGACTGAGCAGTGTGAGGTCGGGAGGAAAGGAAATGTGGCCTGGCCGGACCCTGCGGAGGGCATTCATCTGCTCACTTCTCTTTTTCCCCTGTCTCTTTTACTGTCATGTGCATGCTTATGTCTCTATCATAAATAAAGAAAAATGTTAAAAGCACTCTTAGGAAAACTTGCCTGTACAGACTTGTAGAATATTTCTGTTGCGCATTTTGGCGGCCATAGCTTCCAGTAGACAGGCTAAAGTTCTCCAGGCAGGAAAGAATGTACGATGCTTGGTTAGACGTCTCCCGGTGGGGTAATAGGAGGTGCCAGACAGCTCTGAGGTGGACGGCTATTAACCGTCATGTCCAAGGGCACAGCCTCGCCCAACCCTTCTTGGGGGGGGGGGGGGGAGAAGGTGGAGGAGGATAACCAGTTGCTGTTGTTAGAAATTTCTTTGCTCACTTCCACAGCAATAGACTTGTCATTTTCCTTATATTTAATGTCTCATATTGTTGCACTGTCGCTCATTCATTTTAATAATAGTGAAATATTTTTACTACATTGAAAATATATATGCCACTTTGACTCATTGAGTATGAATAAAATAGAGGCAGATTTAAGTGGTTTCTGTCATAGATCTGGTTTGTCCGTTAAATGCAGGGTTGAGTATATTCATGTGACTTCATAGGCACTGTCTTAAAATGAAGCAGGCGTTGTAATAAATACCGAGTGTGGCTGACTCAGTCTTGTCATCATATTGAGAGATTATTTGGAGACTTGGAATGTGACAGACATGATTTCGAATTCCAGGACTGAGGCTTAACAGCTTTTCATCTTAGGTTAGGAAATCTTTCTGAATCTTGATCACTAAATGAGATAAAAATGTCCATGTTAAAGAGTTTTGAAAGATAAAAGTAACATTTTTAAGAACCAGACATTTACACATGATGCTTATTGTAGTCGACTGCAGGAATGCCCCCACTAGCTGTTAGATATTTTTAATAGTTTTTTTCATTTCTTTCTTGAGGGGGAAAGAAAGAAATAGAAAGAGGGGCAACTCAACAGGGTCTTCACATTATGAGCCAGCTCCGGCCTCAGCTGGGCAGGACGAGGGGCACAAGAGCACGTTCTATGGGAAGGCCTGGGACCCGAACCCAGAACCTTTTCCATGAGGATCCAGTTGCATTACTGCTGTGCTGCCAGCTGGACCCAGATTCTTACACATTTTTAAGCAGCTACTTTAAACTTTCTTCAAAGATGTGTGACACCTCAGAATTTGGGGGATTTTGCTTTAATAATGTGAAATAGCTTTTTTTAAATCGTTTTAAGTATTCCTTTATTGCCAGAAAAATGTTAAACTGATCCCAGGCCATTATGACAGGCAGAAGTCATCTTTGGAGAATTTCTGCATCTTCCTGGGTTTCTTTTGAGAATTGCACTGATCTCCATTTCAGTTAGGGACTGCCGATGCTTTCATGTCCACATCTGTCAGTGTGAGGGAGTTTGTGAGGTCACCCCTCACACTGACAGATGCTGGGCGCTGACTGCGTGCCAGCTCCCAGGAAGACAGCAGTGAACACAGCGACGGCAGAGGCTGCCCACCTGGGTCTTCTGCTCGGATGGACGTGGAGCACCCTGAACTTCTGTGCCTTCTTTTATGAGCAAAGACCAGAGCTGGAAACGTGTTGTCAACTTTATTTTCTTGTTTTTGGGAACAAGTCATAGCTCAGAAGATATCCTTCTGGTAGGTCCTTGAATGCATTAGATCCAGGGCATTACACACATTTGTGGCCAAAAGTTACATGAAGCTGGCAAAAGATGTGTTATTCTTCCTACACACATTCATCTTACCTAAAAATGACAATTTGTATTTTCTTTTTAAAAATTATTTATTTAATTTTATTTCTTTTTATTATTTAATTTACTATGGGACATGTCTGCTCAGCAGAGAGAGACAGGGAGGGAAAGTGCGGACGTGAGCTGCCATGCGCACAGCCAGCGCCTCAACCGCCAGGCCACCTATGGCCCAGCAGTTCCTATTCTCGAAGGGCTTTCCCAGCCCCTGGCCTTTCCGGACGGACATGGCCTGTGCTTGTTTCCCTCCTTCCTGTCTTCACACAGGCAAGAGCAGCTGAGGTTGCTGATTTACCATTTGTGTCTTAATGGAGTGCGGGAGTTGGTGGGGGGGCGTTGCTGCGTGTCCTAGAGGGAAACGTGGCCCTGCTGTGGGAATACACGTTCCCGTTACCCGTGAGCCTGCAGGCGGTGAACTTGGCGGCTCTTCAGGGTACTACCTCTTACTTTGCACCTACAGTACAGCTGCAAACAGGTGGTAGCTGGTTATTTCATTTCATTTTATTGCAGTGGTTCCGAGACTGGGAAATCAGGTTTTTGAACTCACTAGAATGTCAGGCTTTGCCTAATAATGTGGATTTATTATCATTCGGCTATGGTGAGGCCTACAGATCAGAAGAGGACAGCCTTTGTAAAGATGGTTTATCATGGCTCCAAGTGGAAGGGGCTTGCCACACCCCAGGAGGCCACATGGGGATGCTCAGGGTTGGTGCGAAGCTGGATGGCAGGGAGTGTTGTGGGTGAGCTTCTACTGTGGAGTCTGCAGGAAGGAACTGGCAAGGCAGGGCACATAGTATAGGGTTGACTAATCTGAATGATTTCTGTGGTCCCTGGGACATCGGGGCTTACCCTAGTTGACTGGTACCTGGCTCTGGGGTGACTAGGGGAGGGGATGGTGCCAGAGCCAGAAGCAGGAGGTCAGGGTGTGGGTCTGGATTGCTTAGTTTGAATGGAAGACAGTGCAGTCTCAGCTGAGTGTCCTCTCACCCCAGGAGCAGGGGAAACGGCCCCTCCCTCCTGGGGAGCAAGGCTCCAGATGTCAGAGCTTCACAATAAAAGAACTGCTTAACACGAGCGTTCTGCTCAGTAAATATTTGTTGAATGATGAATGATGAATGAGTAACGAATCAGGCGTCATCATATAGTAATCTTACTAGTGTTCAACCTTGGCAGAGAGAAACAGGATGATCCTGTAACAGAGCAATGAAGGGTTCCTTAACTGCGTGGAAAACTGCAAAGATCGGGACGGGCTTATTCTTAAAATAGGGACAAGCAAAAATAGACCTATGTTATAGATTTTTATTTGCAATTTGGTTTCTCAGATCAAATTCTCTGTGGAAGATTTGCCTGCCAGCTTTCTTTAGTTTATTCATTTCTTCTTTGCTTTGTAAAGATTTCTTTTTCCTGACTCTATAACCTTCAGAATGGGGCAGTATATATACATAATTTATCAATAGGGCTCTCTGTGAAAGTAATTCTCTGGACAAAAATCAGGTAAAAATATTATATTCCATTCTAATGATGCTTTTGTGTAATTCTTTAAAACCTTACATATACTTAGCATATTTTTCTGAGCAAGATTATGAAGAGAAAAAGCAAAACACAATCACAGGCTAAGGGACTTTTGGATGCCCAGATGGAGGAGGACACATTTGGTCCTGGAGAGTTTAGGCTGGAGAGGCAATTCTCGAGTGTCAGCCTGAGCAGCTCATTAACATGGCTTTCCTCTACAGCAACAAAAATACAGGAAAACAATGAAATATTCCATTTCTGAATTCTGGCGATTAACCAAGGCCACAGAATTAACTGGAGACCAAGAACCAGCAGTTAGCATAATGGCTATGTCGCTGGACTCCCACGTAGTCGACCGCGGTTCGCGTCCCGGACCCGGTGGCTTAAAACTCATGCCGGGTGCGTGTGCGTGCATGCCCAAGATCCCGAGAGGAGAATGGAGGAGAGGGGATTGCGGCGTGGCCATCCCCCCGGGGGGTGATTTCTCGCTTTCTGTCTCTCTGTCTCTCTCTGTCTGGCGAGCGCACGAGCCCTATAGCGAAAAAATCTCTCCAAAAAAAAAAAGAATTAACTGAAGACCATCTCCCCAAGAGAAGATACTGAACCTCAGTAAGGAAGCAGGTCTGATATTTTTAACTTGGTGCTGTTTCATACTCGACAACACACACACACACACACACACACACATGCATGCACATACATATATACACATACACACATATATAGACACCCATACATATACATGCATATGCACTCACACATACATACATACATACACATAGACATCCAAACACATACACATACATACACACATACACATGCATGTATACATACATGCATAGACACACATACATATACACATACATACACACATACACATGCATGTATACACACATACATAGACACACATATATATACACACATACACACATATATGCACATACATAGATACACACACACACTGGCTCAGCGGCAAGGCAGCCAAAGGCCAAAAGCATTGTAGAGAGATTTGGCCATTTTGGGGAGATCTCTAGTTAAACCGCTATCCCCAGAGCACAGTCAATATATTTTCCAAATTAGTAGCTTTCTGGATAGACTCTCATAATCTGATTACTATCTCACTTGGCCCAGAGCTCACCCCAGGAAAGATGAATAAAAATGTCTACCTCAGGATTATTCCAAAAACACCAGGAAACTTCTGGCAACATCGCGGCGTCTCAGGTATGATTCCAGTTGGAGAAACAAGGGTCCGTCCTGGAGTTTAAGGAAACCCTGACCGCGGGGCAGTAGCAGGCACTGCCCAACGTCAGATGTCGTCCTGGCTGTCTGAAAGGACGCACGCTTGTGCAAGGCCACGTGTGTGCCCAGGAACGAGCCTGAGAAAGGATCACGGCTCGCTCCCCGGCTGGACATGTGAACAGCCTGCACAGGGAGAGTACTTGCACACTGATACCCACAGAAAAGAGAAGATGGACAAGCAGTGCGGTAAGAAAAACGTAACCACCATTGTCTGACCACTCAACTTTAATGACTTAGGTGTGAATCCTAGGAAACCAGGCTAAAAATAACAAGAACTTTCAAAGGACAAGGTCAGAGGAGATCTTGGCGTGTACACACTGCAGGAAATACAGATTTTCTAGAATCAGCCTAGGAAGGGGCAGGCAGGTGGTGTGGTGGTTAAGGGTGCTGGACTCCCACATGGCCGACCACGGTTCGGGTCCTGAAACTGGCAGCTTTCTTTCTCACTTTCTCTCTCTCATACTCTCTCGCTCTGTCCCTCTCTGGTAAAATAAAGAAATAAAAGGTAAATAAAGTAATTCTTTAAAAAAGAAAAGAATTAGCCTAGAAAAACTTTTAAACAAATAAGAAATAATGAGGAAAACAACAACAGCAACAAGAGATCTTGGGATCAGGATGGCAGTGGAGACTCTGACACTAAAGCAATTATATTATTTAAAATATTCAGTTTTCAACAAAATAACAAGTATGTGAAGAAACAGAAAAGAATGTCTTTTGAACAGAAAAAAATAAACTAACAAATACTATTCTGAAAAAAAAATAGGGCTAGCAGGTGGCATGGTGACTAAGGTGCTAAATTGCCACATGGCCAACCACAATTTGGATCCCAGACCTATTGGCTTGCATTCTCACTTTCTCTCACTCTGCTTCTCTCTGGCCAAATTTTAAAAAAATGATAATAAATAAAATTGATTAAATAATTCTTTATTAAAAAAACCCAAGAGTTTGGACCTACTTCTAGTAAGACTTTACATTGACTGTCATAAATAAGTTTAAAAAACTAAATGAAACCATGCCTAAAAAATTAATGCAAAGTTAAAAAATAATAATGATGTAGAAATAATAACTTTAAAAGAAACACCCCCCCCCCCATTGGAGGGTGCTTTTCCCCTCACCACCTCCCATCTTTCTTTTGTGAGTGTGCATATCCCTGGCAATTAAAGAAAATAACATTTTGAAGGGACCAGTAGGTTGCCATGGTGGTTAAGGCAGGTGGCATGATGGTTAAGGCATTGGACACACCACATGGCTGATAGCAGTTTGAGTCCCAGATCTGGTGGCTTGTTTTCCCACTTTCCCTCTTCTCTCTCTGTCTTTCTCTTTCTCTCTCTCTGGTCAAGTTAAAATAAATGAATGAATAAGTAAAATTGAATAGATAATTCTTTAAAAATGACATTTTGAAGTAAAATAATTATAATTAAAATTTTACTAGAAGACTTTAAAAATAGATTTGAATAAGTAGAAGAAAGAATCAGGGAACTTAAAATAGGCCAATAGAGATTATGTAGTTAGTGGAAAAATGGAAAGACAACCTGTGTTCTTGGATAGGAAGAATCAAAATAATGAAAATGTCATTTCTACCCTAATGAATTTACATATTCAATGCGATTCCCAACCAGAAGTAGGAAATACAATTATGAAATCTGTCTGGAGTCATAAAAGACTGGATCCATATCACCAAGGCAACATTGTGAATAAAGAATAAAATAGGAGTCATCTCACTACCCAATGTTCAAACATATTACAAAGTGATCATAATCAAAACAGCATGGTACTGCCACAAAAAATAAATACATAGACCAATGGAATGGAATGGAGAATTCAGAGATAAATCCCAAGTCATATAGTCAACTGCTATTTGCCAAAGATATAAGACAATGTAGTGAAAAGAATCTTTTTAGCAAATGGTACTGAAGGACTGGATATCCACCTGCAGAGAAATGAGAGTGGATCCCTATCTCTTCCCATTAGCAAGAATAAACTCAAAATGGGTCAAAGACTTAAATGTAAAGCCACAAACTATAAAACTACTGGTAGAAAACTTAGGGGAAACTCCAGAAGACATTGGAGTAGGCAAGAATTTCTTAAACAAGACGCTTAATGCACAAGCAATAATTCCCAAAATAGACAGTGACATTACATCAGGATAAGAAGTTTCTTTACAGCAAATGAGACAAAAATTAGAGTGAAGAGATAAGACTCAATATGAGAGAAAATATTTGCAAATTACTCCTCAGACGAGGGATTGATAACCAGAAGATACAGGGAACCCAAGTAGCTCACCTATAAAAAAAAAAAAAAAATGAGTTAGTCCATTTAAAAATGGTCAAATGAACTTAATAGACAACTCTCCAAGGAAGACTTATGAATACCCAAAAGGCGTATGAAGAAATGTTCAACATATCTTATCATAAGGGCAATACAAATTAAAACCTCAATGAGCTACCATTTAACCCCAGTTATGACTAGAATGACTAGGATTAAAAAAAATAAAGAACAAGTGCTAGGAAGGCTGTGATGAAAAGAGAACCCTTTTATACTGTTGGTGGAAATGTAAATTGGTACAACCCATGTGGAAATTGATACAGAGGTTCCTAAAAAACCTGCAAATATAACTACCATATAAGCCAGTAATCCTATTCCTTGATATTTCCTCAGAGGATAGGAAGACACTTAGTCAGAAAGAAACTTGCACATTCATGTTTATTGCAGCATTATTCACAATTGCTATGACATGGAATCAACCTAAGCATCCAAAAATTGATGATTGGATTAAAAAACTGTAGCACATATATACTAAGAAATATTACACAGCCATAAGAAACAGTAAGGCTCTATTATCCTATTCAAAGTGGATGGATACATAAGATTTAATGCTAAGGGATATGAGTCAGACTTCGAAAGATACACACTGTATATCTCCACTCAGTGTCTGTTCTCTATGGCAGAAATTGAAAGATGGTGAAGCTATGATAGTATAGAGAATAAGTGTGTTAACTAGAGACTGTAAGGTAGGGGAGTGGGTGGTGAAGAGTGGTGGTGGAGGGTGTGCGGAGGGGAAAAAGAAAGAAACATTTAACAGAAAAACGAATGTAAAGTTCCCTGTAGAAAAAACAATTCTGAGATTTTTGCTTTATAAAAAGTAAAATGAAAAAAGTGACTCGTTAACCTTGTCATACTTAAACCATTTATGGTGAATCCACTGACATTTTTATAAATAAATAAAGCTGTATAAACTGTTAATGTTCTTTTGGTGTTAAAAGGAAAAAGAAACTTTTCTCCTCTTTTTAACAGAAATTCCATAAAAATAAAACACACACACACACAGAGACTGACTGACAGAAAAAAAAAAAAAGATGTAAAAAAGAAAAAAAAAAAAAAACAGTGCATTAGTTGACTGAAATTCAATAAAGCTCTCATTATAATTTTCACTTATTCTCAGCAAACCCTCTTATTTTATTTTGCTTCCGTATCTATGAAAATTTTATCTAGACCATTCATTTATCCCTATATGCATATATTCATTCATCTATCCATTCATCCATCCATGGACCCATTCAGTACACTTTATAAATATCTTAGCTCAAAGAAAGAGAATCCTGATAAAAATGTGGTTCATACATTCAGTAAAAACAGACAAAAACGAATAACCCCCCGAATGCACAAGGCTTGGTGAAGAGAGCAATATGATGATGAGGAAATCAGTGTGCGACACAGGAGCCTGGAGTACAGCTGTGCACAATGACCGATGACTGGTATCCGTCTTGAGGACCCACTGTGTGGAAGGCATTGCCAGGAGACATCAAAGAGGTCTAAACATGCATGTTGTTCTGCCCAACTGGTTAGATGGGGATGCTATGAAAGTAAAGGAACCTTTCCAAAAGTGACTGACCACTCACACAGCAATTTGACAACAGGGTCCATGATCACTCACCTTGTTGACCTTTAGCAAAAGGATCAGAGACCAGTCTGGCCTGTTGTGCCCTGGAGGTCACATGTCCCTCTTCCTTGAGTACTCAGTAGCACTTGGGGCGGTTGTGCCTTACTGCGCCTTCATAAACCTGACGCCTGAGAGGAAAGCATTTTGACCTTGCTATAGTCTCCACCTCCTCTTTTTTCTTTGAGTCCTTATTTTTATTTATTTAATTAGAAGAAGTAAGGCTTTCCAAATATGGAGTGAGTAAAATATCCACTTTCTTGGGGTTGGATATGACATACTTACTTTAGATCCTCTTAAGTAGGAGGTGGAAATAAGGTTTCCTACACCGCTGCCAGCCTGCTGTTCATTTCACTTTTAAAACATTGAATTTAATGCAACCAGAGCCAAGCCAAGTCTATTAATTACATTCGTGGATAATAAACTTCACTATGTACAGTGCAATCCTGTGGGGGGTAATACACTTTCAATTGCTTTCTTTTTGAAATATACTTTATGTGTAAAGTATTTTTTCTTGTAATAATTGATGTGTGGTTTATTTAGGTATGCTATTAATCTGTGTAAGTTGTTTTTTGTTGGATTCACACATTTAATTTTTTTCATATTTTACAAAGGGACTTACTACTAGAGAACAGATGGTGAAAATACACAGACAATCCCCTGTGAAAATTGTTGATTTGTATTCTGGAGAGCTATGATCAGAAGGAAACTGAAAATGCTTTTTGAATTTAGGTTATAAATGAGCTACCCCATTTAGGTGATAAATGGGCTACTAATCTGGGATTTTTACCTCATGCACCCTAACTGCACATAGGGTAAAAAGGAAATTATTTGTCTAGTTGTTATACCTCTGGCTTCTAATAAATGTGGTGGAGGAAATAAACTGTATTATAAATGGATTCCTCATGTAAAATTTTACACATGCCAAATCTGGAGTTTCCCAAATTGTGGCTTATAGAGCTGCTACCCGGGAATCCCTGGGAATCCCTTTTAGCAATGGATATAACCGTGCTCACCTAGTCATATCCAGCGAATCTCTTTGGTCAGAGCAGCAGTTCCCATAGTTCTGGGTATTACTTACACATGCAAGCCTGAGGACTCCTGAAGCCTTTCTGTGGGTATTCATTAGAGGTGAACTTCCTTGAAAACTAGCTATAATCTCCAAGTAGAATTTTAGGGGAAAGAGCTCAAGTTATATGTAAACTCTTCAAATCAGATCATGCTGTCCCTATGAATTTATTGATGAGGCTTTGGTGATAAGGGAACTCTCCTACACTGATAGTGGGAATGTAAATTGGTATAGCCACTATGGAGAACAGTATGGAGGGTTCTTCAAAAACCTACAAATAGGGACCAGCAGTTAGTGTAATGGCTATGTTGCTGGACTCCCATGTAGCCGACCGTGGTTCGAGTTCCAGACCTGGTGGCTTAAACTCATGATGGGCGCGTGTGTGTGCATGCCCAAGATCCCAAGAGGAGAATGGGGGAGAAGGGAATGTGGTGTGTCTATCCCCCCTGGGGGGTGATTTTTCACTTTCTGTCTCTCTCTGTCTTTCCAGTGAGCGCACGTGCACCATAGCAAAACAAAACAAAAGAAAACAAAACAAACAAAAAAAAGCCTACAAATAGAATTACCATATGACCCAATAATACACTCCTTGTTTTTTTCCCCAAAGAATAGGAAAACAGAAAGATACTAGCAAATCTATGTCCACTGCAGTGTTACTCACAACAGCAAAGACGTAGAATCAACCTAAGTTCCCAGGGGCTGATGAATGGGTTGAAAAACCGTGGCACCTATGGAATACCACGCAGTCGTAAGGAACAATGAGCCTTTGTCATTTGACAGAAAGTGGACGAGTACTTAATGTACTTAGCATTAAGAAAACTTAATGCTAAGCGAAATAAGCCTGACTATGAAAGACAAACACTGGATGTTCTCACTCAGGACATACTGGTCATCTGTACTCTATGGGAGGTGGAGGTATCTGGACATACAATGGTAGAGAGGACAAGTGTGGGTGCCCGAGACTGGGTAGGTGGGGGGGGTAGAACAGAGAGGGTGAGAGGGGCTCTGGGAAGAACCACTTAAGAACGTAAAGTTCTCTGCTGAAAATGATGTATATGAGAATACCCTTGATTTGACTGTCAGGTACTGCTTGCATACTTTGAAAAGCCAGATTCTGTGCTATAGAAACATACAACAATTAAGTATGAATAATAAATCATAAAGTTTTTTAAAAAGGAGGCATCAAAACTGGTATAGGGTATAGTATAATATGCCCATGTGTGACATTCCCACTGGGCCCAGGCCCAAAATGAGTAGTTCTTATTCAAAAGAAAGGCTGTAGGGGTAGATCTGGACTTTCTAGTTTTCCTCACACAGCGTAGATGTTGGTGAGAGGCAAAGAAGGAGACCCAGGATCTCCATGTTAAGAGAATATTTCATAATTGTCTTTCTGGGAATTAAGCACATAAGTAGAGTGATTTCAGTGGCAAAGCAAACAAACACCCCTCACCCAAAAAACACAAAAGCTTACAAACAAATCAATTGGTTAATATTTTGTATTAATATGTGGTGGGAGAACTATCATAACGCCAGTCTACGTGTAATGCCACCAATGGGAAAGCACCGTACTTAGCAGTGGAAACAGTGAGGTGAAATGTTCCTTAGCTTGGGGAGAACTGAAGTCCTTCAATATCGATTGTGAAGAAGCACAGATACAGTGCATGAGAGGGAGCAATGGACTTGTTGACTGATGGCATTAATCGCAATAATTGGTCATGGTCGGCAGATGAGGTGCAATGCGAATGCAGTGCTGTGGTGCGGGCCCATGTTCATGTCTGAAGGTTGCCCTGTGTGTGGTGGGCACATACATGGCTGCAGTGCTGTCTGGCTGAGGCTGGTGAGCATGTGTGATGGAGGGAGGGAGCGAGCTAACACATAAAGGCCCTCTCTGCTGGAATGCCTGTCTCTCCCTCTCTCTTTCCCCTCTGTCTCCTTGGAAAAAATTAAGTAAGTTTAAAAAAATTAAATTTGAGGAAGCCACATCTGAGGGTAGGACAGGTGAAACTAAACACACAGACAAGCCCTTTCCAGGGAAGCCCTACTCGAGGGCTTATTACCGGCGAGCACAGCTGCAGGAGTGTCGGTGCACCACCACCTCAGCTCACGCTGCCGCGCCTGCATGCCTTCTGCTGCTCCACTCTGGAGCCGCCGCCCGAAGCAAGCTGGGACTTGTAGAGAATTTGCAAGTGGCGTACACCTGGGTGGGGAACGTATTGTCCTGAGCTTCTGGAATCAGTTTGTCTGAAGAGTGGCCAGGTGGGTCAGAGGGGGAAAGCAAATAGACTGTCATCTCAGTGGCCTCAGCACCAACAGGAGAGATGGAGGACAACCATGGTGCCATCACTCTGAGAATCAGGGCTGGGCCAGCCACGTCCACACAGAGCCCGCCTTCTGCTCACGGCTTCTCTAGGACCCCACGCCACTTAGATGGTCTGCGTTTGCCTCCCAGCTGCAGGTTAGGGTAGTAAAGTAAGCTGAGTTTTTCTTGTCATCAGGAATGACGGACTTAGAAACTAAAAAGAACTCAAGTGGCACAGACAATGACATATTTTATAGACGATAGCTTCCAAAAACCGAACTCCTTAGTTCACAGGTGCGAGGTTCATAAGACAAAGGTTAACACCTTTAGGTTTTGTCAAAGCTCTTTCACATATGCAATGTGTTTCAGAACAGTTGATCTCATCCATAACGTCTTAACAATGTTCTAAAGATGATTTCCTAAGCGTTTTGACCATGAGACTTACTTGGAAAACCAAGAAAAAAGATGTATTGTTAAATGAACAGTTTAAAATGTAAAAATAAATTTGCTCTGGAACTTTCCTGGCACAAAAGAATATTGGTTCACATTTAAAAAGGGTCTATTCATTAATTTCAGTCATCTATAATAAGCCATTTTGTCATTAATCTTAAACCTAATTCATCCAAAATTCTAATTATGAGGCATTTTTTTTCTCTGCTGACTTTACCATGCACTGAACTGAGTCGGCCAAATTACTAATTAGATTAAAATGTTAAATTTGCCCTTCCAAAAATTACTGAAAGGTGTGAAGTCTAGCTCTGTGACACAATGGGAGATCTACCGTGCAATAAGTGGATTTTCTTTCCGTAGTTTTACTCGGAGACATAATAAGTCAGAGAGGGGCTATTTTTTTTTTCTTTTTGAGAGATTTTTTTCGCTATAGGGCGCGTGCGCTCGCCAGACAGACAGAGAAAGACAGAGAGACAGAAAGCGAGAAATCACCCCCCAGGGGGGATGGTCACACCGCAATCCCTTCTCCTCCATTCTCCTCTCGGGATCTTGGGCACGCACGCACACGCGCCCGGCGTGAGTTTTAAGCCACCGGGTCCAGGACGTGAACCGCGGTCGACTACGTGGGAGTCCAGCGACATAGCCATTACGCTAACCGCTGGTTCCCCAGAGAGGGGCTATTAATGGGAACACCTTAAGAAGGAGTTGGGAAAAGACGTGACCCTTGGTGAGTCCTGTAGCCCCGAAGAGCTCCGTTGGTGTTTTCTAAGCCTTTCAACGCAGTTCAAGATTTCAGATACCGAGGAAAATCTTGCGTTTTTTTAAAGAAAAAAAAAAGTGAGGAAAAACTCAGCAGGGTAAAAACGTGAGAACTGCTCTTAAACTCTCCTTTCAGTTTGTCATCACTTTAGGAAATAACTTCCCAACTGACACAGGGCGATTTCCCCGTCGTTCCGTGTCGGTATACGGAGTACGTGCCATAGGCCAGACTGAAGAAGTAGCTCGCTTTCCACATTGATAAAATGCTAGACTGGAGGTTACATAAAGGAGCTTGCACGCAGCCAGCAATCCTCCCCGGAGCTCTGTATTTAGGTCTCTGGCCCAGATTTTCTCAAACTTTAGGCTGCTGTATATTTAGAGTAGAATACAAATGAGTTTCAGAAGAACATAAATTATCTAAAATTGTCCCATACTGCAAAAGTTCAAATGTTTATCTATAAAAATTTTCTTTGATCGCTCTTATGCCATTTTCAATCAACACATATTCTGTCTGTGATAGCATGTAAAAGCTGTATTATATTGTTCCTAAGTCATCTTGTCAATAATGATTTTGCTTTATTTGTTGGATTAAAAAAATGCCCCTAGACATGTGCAGGGTTAGTGGTTCTATATTTATTTTAGGCCTCTTGTTCTGCAAAATCTCAGCTACCTGAATTCTATATTGTCTTGGACAACTTGCTATGCGTATTTGAAAAATAACCTACCGGATTCTTCCTTCTCCAATTGCAAAATGCTTGTTCAATCAGTTACCTCATTTGGTTAAAGTTGGTAATGAGACAAAGGTTGAAGGTTCAACTCCCCGTTGACCATTAACTTTATGAGAGATTAGTTCTCCTGTGCCTGAGACTACCCCACCCCACATGCTAGATGTTGCACAGGGTGAGATTTATGAGTTTAAGGATGGTTTAACAGAAACATGAAACCTACGCAAAATAGAAAATTAGCCCAAACTAGCTGATTTAGATCTCTATTCAAAAATTGTGTATGTGTGTGTATGTGTGTGTGTGTGTATATATATATATATACGTATATATATATATATATATATATATATGTATATGTATGTGTATATATATATATATATATATATATATATATATACCGAAAAAGTCATGACATATTTTCCTGTTTTTCTATGCAAAAAAGCATTATGACTTTTCTCACAGCTCAATATATCCTAAAACTTCTTTTTTCTTTTTAGTTTTTGCCATAGGGAATATGTGCTTTCCAGAGAGAGACAGAGAGGGTAAGAAGGAGGGAAAGAGAGAAATGATCTCCCAGTAGGAATGGACACACTGTAATCCCTTCTCCTCTGTTCTCTTTTGGGGAATTTTGGTGCACATATACACACGCTTGGTGTAGTTTTCAAGCCTGGGGTCCAGGGCTCGAACTGTGCAACCAGTCATATGGGATCCAGCATTTTAAAACCTCCATGTCACCTGTTGGCCCCCCAATAAAACTATCTTTCCCCACTTGAAAGAAATTTTGCATAAAGCAGCAGAGAGAGAGAGGTTTTTAGCTTCATAGGTTTTTAAATATATAGATTTTGCATTAAAGCCTTTATTTTGTCACTATTAAGAAAATGTGGGTTTGAAGTATTGACAGTAAAAGAACATTAACAAGAATCTGTAAGGCTCCAGTGAACAAGCTCTGAATGTGTTTGTTTGCTAGTGGCTTTTCCATCATTTTCAGTCCACATTCACACAGTTCAAGATCCTTGCGTTCCTTGCCTATGGATGGCAACATCCTCCTAGCTAGCCACCACCCTCCGGCCTCCTATGGTGGGGTGTGTTGTACATATCGCCATGAGAGTTACAATTCTACAGGCTATTACTAATCATGTCGCTTTTGTGTTTAAAGCAATCAAGTAGAAATGGAAATAAAAGAGGGTGTTTTGATGAGGGAAAGGGAAACATAGGTCATTTTCATAGCAAAATATAACTTTATTCTTCAGGACTTGCTCTGCAGCCTGGGTTTTGGCATCATTTTCTCTCACCATGGCTTCCTTTCCTCTCTTCACTTGGTCTCTGGGTGTGTCCCAGCCACGTCCAGACCATCGAAATCTCTACCTACCCAGAACCTCAGACTGCAAGCTTATATTTGGATATAGGGTCTTTGCAAACCTGAGTGGCTGAAATAAAGTCTTATGGATTAGGGAAAACTCCAAGAAGGTCACATACAGGCAGGAGGCCCTTTGATCACAGAAGCAAAGATTAGAGTGCACAGCTGAAACCAAAGGACACCAAAGTCTGGCAGCTACCACCAGAAGTCAGGAAAGTCAGGGAATGATCCTTCCCTAGAGAACAGGGCCCGGCTGACAGCTTGGTTCCAGCTTTTTGCCTCTGTAAAGGTGAAAGAGCAACTTTTCATCACTTTAAGTCACTTGGTTGTGACACTTGGTTACAACGGCCAAGGACGCTAGAGCACTACCCAGCACTTTTCACTGTGGGTAGCAGCTACTGGGACTTCAGAATGCTTTGAACATTTTGGTTCCTATTCCTGACTCTCTCAATTGATCCCATGACTTAAATGATTAATCACTTTAAAACGTTTTATTTTGGAACAAATGTAAACTTGGAAGTTGCAGAGAGAGGACAGAGTTCTGGGTTCCTTTCACACAAGTTTCCCAAATGGCGGCATCTGAGATGGCCTTGAATAATCACTTGACCCCAGGCACTGTGTGTTTATAGTCCGGTCACTCAGGTCATTCCGTCATCGCTGCCGTCGGTACCCGGGACTAATCCGTCAGAGTCACTCCCACCCTCTTAGCCCTAGCCACTCTCTGGTGTCATTTTGTCATTTCAAGAATGTTACCGAACGGATTCATACAGAACGTGATCTTCGAGGTTGGATGCCTTTTTTTAAAATTATTTTTTAATTTTTTGTAATTTTTATTATATGCATGTGCACTTACCAGAGAAAGAGAGAGGAAGGAGAAAGAAAGAGAGAAAGAGAGAGGAGAGAGAGAGAGGGAGAGAGAGAATGTAAGTGAGAGAGAACACCCTGGGGGAATGGCCGCCGCTGCTATCCGGTCTCCACCTCTCGGTGTTTTGGGCTCAGGCACACATGCACCCGTGACTTGCTTTTTAAGCCGTTGGGTCCAGAGCTCAAACTGCAGAGTCAGCCGTGTGAGATCCAGCTGCCCTAACCACCGTGCCACTGGCTGGCCTGAGGCTGTTTCTCTGCATTCCGTGTACAGGCCTTGAAATCCAGCAAAGCTGAGGTGTGCGACAGTCACTATGTTACTGTCCCATGGTGTGGATGTGTCACAGTTTAACTGCTCAGTTACTTTTCCCCAGAGATAGTAGTTTTCTTCCAGTTTTTGACTATTACAAATAAAGCTACTGTGAACAATTTTTTTTTTGAGGAGTTTTTGCTATAGGGCACGTGCGCTCGCCAGAAAGACAGAGAGACAGAGAGACAGAAAGCGAGAAATCACCCCCCAGGGAGGATGACCACACCGCAATCCCTTCTCCTCCGTTCTCCTCTCGGGATCTTGGGCATGCATGCACACGTGCCTGGCCTGAGTTTAAGCCACCAGGTCCGGGACTCGAACTGCAGCCGACTACATGGGAGTCCACCAACATAGCCATTACACCACCTGCTGGTACCACTGGGAACAATTTTTGAAAATATATGTATGTTTTATTCATGGGCGTGTACCCTTGCATGGCAGAGAGAGAAGGACACTGTCAGGACCGTGTCACGTCACAGTGAGGGAGATTGTCCTTTGTCAGGGCATTGGATGCGGAAGCACACTGAGCGTTTGCAGGTCAGCTTGGGCTTGGAACCTGCAGTTGACCATAAGACTCTCAGCTCTGAGTGCAAATGCTACCATGTGTACCACCCAGGCTGGCCCTATTATGAGCCATTTTGTAGCAGTGTAGGTGTGGATCAAAGCTTTCATTTCTCTGGAATAAATGGCCTGCTATGCAATTGCCGGGTGGTGTGGCAGCTGCATGTTCAGTTTTATTTTATTTTTAAGAAACTGCCAAAATATTTTTCACAGTAACTGTGCCATTTTACTTTCCCACAAGCAATACTTGAGATTGCTTGAGTTTCTCCAACTTCTTGCCAGAATTTAGTATTTCCATTCTATTTTTAACTGTTGGGTCCTTGTAAGAGGTGTGTCATAATACCTCATTGTTGTCCTGTTTTGCATTTCTCTAGTGGCTACAGATGTGGAACACCTTTTCATGTGCTTAATTTCCATCTGCATATTTTCTTCATGGAATGTCTGATCATGTCTTTTGTGTAATCCTTTTCTAATTGGATTGTATTTTTAATGCTGAGTTTTGATAATTCGCTATGTGTTGTAGATATAAATGCTTTGGGAGATATGTGATTTGAAACTTTTTCTCCCAAAACCATAGTTTGTATATTACTCTCTTTTTTCAAATTTTATTTATTTCTCTGAGAAATAGGGGAGAGAAAGAGAGAGAGAGAGAGCCCTTTCATAGTGTCCCTGCTGCAGGCCACCCTAGCCTCTGTTGGGTGGGCTCCCAGGCAGGTGCATGTGCACCCTGCACGCACTGGAAGACCCTGGGATGGGAGCCCCAGACCTTTCACTGCACCATCATCTGACCCCTATTTTTATATTCTTAACAGCATGTTTTGCTATAAAAAATAAATTTTTATAATGTTCTATTTCTAATTTTTTGTAGGTTATTCTTTTCTTTCTGTTTTTTTCCCCTAACTTTATGTACAACATATTTTCCCATAAGTTTTATTCTCAAAAATTCATGACTATAAATTTTACATTGCCAGGGGCCCGTTCCAGCCGGGGTGGGTTGAGGCTCGTACACGGCAAAGTGACACTGGCGAGCAGAAATTCAGGCTGAGACCTCAATGTTCTTTAGCATGTTCTCAGCCGACTACGGTCAGAGCCAGCTCCAGACTGCAGCCCCAGTAGCTATCAAACATAAGTATTTATTGAGGGATGTTTTACAGAAGAAGGAGGGGTGAGGGGGAAGTAAAAGATTTACTCTAAGAAATAGGGTATACAAAGTATAGAAACAATAATCATAAAACATGATGCACTGTTCTGTTTGATCAGGTGAAGCCAAACACAGTCCTCAGAACGAAGGGGTCCATCTGTCTGGTGCATTTTCTTCTTAAATCTTGATTACCGGACAGGGCCTTTTTGTATGAGAGGGTCTTGTAGCTCAGGAGACAACACGGGGTGTTTTATTAGCAGTTTTTCATAGTTAACAGCACACAGGGGAGAAACTGTTTGTAGTTAGGGACTCTCTGTTGCTTGCCCAAACTAGATAAGAACTTCCAGCTAAGATAGTTCATCTTCCCCCTGGAGCCTTGAGGTTTGTTTATTTTGTCATTGTTAGCCAGATCTGTCCTTCCTCTATTAACCCATGGGTCCCTGTATTTTATTTGCTGAATTCTTTGTCTGTTAGTGAGTTCTTGTGCTTTATCTTTGTGTCCCTGTCATGATTGCGGATACACTAACTTGGCCTAACATAAGTTAACTTTGGCCTACAGCTTTAACAAGGGGTATTTATGTAAAATTAGCCTTAAACTAACTTAGTCTACATATGCTACAAATGCTAATTTGGCTTATACTAACTTAACCTAACATATGCTAATTTTGGCTTAATACAGGCAGGTAGGGGAGTCTCAAATCTCCTGATCCTCGCTGCTGTCTTAGGAAACCACATTCCTTCAGGATCACTAATTGGCTTTATTGTAAAGTTGCACTAAGTCTGGGGGTGTTATTTTACCCTTGCGGGGTACCATAATAACAGTAAAGCTCATGGCAGAGAAATTGAGTGCAGGCCAGTACAGCAACACAGCGGAGATTGGAACTCATAAACTGCTGACCTTGCTCACAGTTCTTCCCAGCCCAGTCCTTGCTTTAGGCATGGGAGGCAGCTCCTTTATACTCAGCTTGTGTTGACTGCGTGGTCCTGACACATTTTGATTGAGGATCACTTTGAGTGATTTTTTTGTTTTAGAGAGATTTTTGCTATAGGGTGCATGTGCTTGCTGGAGAGACAGAGGTGGAGAAAGTGAGAAATCACCCCCCAGGGAGGATGGCCATGCTGAAATCCCTTCTCCTCCATTTTCCTCCTGGGATCTTGGGTACGCATGCACACGTGCCCGGTGTGAGTTGTTTTAAGTGATCTGGTTGGAGACTCAAACTGTGTTCGACTATGTGGGAGCCCAATGACGTAACCATTATGCCATCTGCTTGTTCCTTGAGTGATTTTTTGTTTTAAGTATACGGTTTAAAGTTTAATTACAGATTTTTATTCTTGCCTCTGAGAGTTCGGTTGTTCACAGCCACTTATTTAACACACTGTACATCCTCCTTTAATTGTTTTTTGCTCCTTTGTCAAGCACTAGCCATCAGTTTCCACGGAGGTCTATTTCTGGATTGTCTATTTTGCTCCATTGATTAATCCTTCCAGAAAAACGACACAGTCTTGATTGGTACGTAATACTTCTTGAAATTGTATATAGTGGTTCATCCTTCTTTATTCTTCTTTTCTGATTTTTTGAACTATTCTTTGTCTTTGCTTTTCAAATATTTTAAAATAATTATGCTTACATTTTCAAAAAAGTAAGTGAATGAATTTTGATAAGAATTGTGTTAAACCTTCATATAAATTAGTGGAGAATTGATTTTTTTTGAGAGAGATTTTTTGCTATAGTGGCATGACAGAGAGAAACAGCGAAAGTAATAAATCATCCCCCCAGGGGGTGACCACACTGCAGTCCCTTCACCTCTATGCTTCTCTTAGGATTTTGGGTACACATGCACATGTGCCTGGTGTGAATTTCAAGTCACTGGGTCTGGGACTCGAACCTCAGTAGGCCATCTGGGAGTCCAGCACCTTAACTACTACACTACCTGCTGACCCCCCCCCCAAAAAAAACCTAATATCTTTACTATATTATCTTTCAATTTATAAACACTACATTTATTTACTCAGAACTTTATTTTTCAGTAGTCCTTTATAGTTTCAGCATGTAACTCTTGTACAAGCTTTATTAGATTTAAAACTAAATATCTCTTTAGTCACTGTACATGGTATTATATTTAAACTTGTTTTTATGTGTTCATTATAACATATAAAAGTCCACTTATTTTCGTATGTTATTTGTGTCTTGTGACCTTGTGAACTCACTCAGAAGTTCTCGATCTCTATGTGAAGAATTCTCAGTTTTCCATATAGATCCTTCAGTCCTGCACCAAGGCCCACCGAGAACTTTTCCCAGGTCTACGACTTCCATTGCCATGGTCTGTCACATTTCACTAGATGGAATTTCCAGCTTTATGTTGAATAACTGGTGAGGGTGGATGTCCTTTCCTTGTTTCCAATCTTTGGGGCAAAATATTTATTGTTCTTACCAGATTAATTATTGCTGTATATTTTTGTAGATATTATTTATAAAGTCGAAGAAGTTACCCTATTTCTAACTAGTCTACTGGCCTTTTTTAATACAAGGGTGCAAAATTTTGACAAATGCTTTTACTGCATCAGTTGATTTAATTATTTAACTTTTCGTTTTTAACCTGTGAAATGGTCCGTTGTGTACGCTGATTTTCAAATGCTGACCTAGTACTGAGACACTCCCGCTAGCCTTCTGTTAGGAGTTGTGCGTCTCTGTGAGTGATGCTGATCTGCAATTCCTTCCCACCGTGTCTGTGTGGTGTTGGTAGAAGAGTGACGCTGGCTGTATTCAATGAGCAGGGAATTGCCTCCTCTCTTATTTTCTGGAAAAGGACATGTAAGGTTTGGGCCAGCTGCTGTGGGCAGTGGTAACACAGTAGTCTTCGGTGCCGGGTCTGCGGAGGAAGGTGGCAGCTTCATATTCCGAGGACTTCCTGTGCACTGTGCCCACATGCTCACGACCTCGGCGCTATGTCAGGCTGGGCGTGGGTCACCGCGTGAAGAACCTCTTGGAGGTGCTTGTCTTTCTGTCTTGAATTCTCTGTCTCTCTCTCGTGGAAGAAATAAAGTAAAATAAACTTTAAAAAATGTAGAACTCGTGTTAATTGTCTTTAAAAATTTGGCCTAAATCTCTATCAAACCACTGAACCTGTAGATTTCTTTTCTGGAAGGTTTTGAGTCAACAAGATGATTGCCTGCATAGTGAAGGCGTTACTGAAATGATCCCCTCCGTCTTAGTTGGATTGTTTGTGTGCTTTTGCAGTAATTGTCCGTTTGGTCTTGTTTGTAAAATTTACACGTGTAGAGGTCTTTATGGTAATCTCGTTTTGTCCATTTGTTGTCTGTTGTCTATAGTGTTAGCAGTGATGGCCCTGACTTGAGCCTTATTATTAGTAACCTGTGTCTCCTCCGTTTGTGTCTTGTCAGTCTTGCTACAAGTCTGCTCATTTTATTGCTCTTTCTCAAAAGAATAAACTTCTGTTACATTGATTTTCTTTTTTATAGAATTATTTTATTTAACTTTATTTATTTATGTATTCATTTGTTTATTTCAATTTGACCAGAGAGGGACGGGGGTGGGGGAAGAGACAAAGAGAGAGAGAAAGAAAGTGATAAAGCAAGCTACCATGTCTGGGATTTGAACCACAGTCAGTCATGTGGGTATCCAGTGCTTTTAACCACCATGGCATGTGCTGGCCCCCTGTTTTATTGATATTCTATTTTCTTTTTTATATAGAGAGATTTTTTTGCTATACGGCACATGCACTCACTTTAGAAACAGAGAGAGACAGAGAGACAGAAAACAAGAAATCACGTCCCAGAGGGGATAGCCATGCTGCAATCACTTCTCTTCCATTCTCCTCTTAGGATCTTGGGCATGCATGCATGCACATCCGGTGTGAGTTTCGAGCCTGTGGGTCAGGGATTTGAACTACAGTTGGCCATGGGTAGTTCAGCGATGTAACCGTTACACCACCTGCTGGTCCTGATTTTCTATTTTTCTATGCTAATATGTTATGCTATTATTTATTTATTTATTTATTTGCTTGCTTGGATTTTATTTTGTTCTTCTCTTCTAATGGTTCACAATTAGAGCTTAGATTATTATTTTTTGTTTGTTTGTTTTTTGTTTCAGGATATTTTTATTTTCACCCTATTTGGGAAGAGCTATCTCCTTTTCGTTTTTTTTTTTAAATTTATTTTTTTTATTTCATTTTCTTCCATACATTCAATCACATTATTATTTGTCTTACAAAATGGATATTTCAACAGGTGAACATTTCTCCCTAGTACTGTTGATAAAACTATGAAATATCTTCAACAGATAATACCACACCTCTTTGTGCCATTAATGCTTTTCCTCCCTGTCCCTCCCACAAATATCCTTCCTCAGACCCTCCTCTTTCACACACACTATATCTGGTATTTACATCTATATACTACATTTCTATATCCTTTAGACAATTAGTTTCAGTCATAGAGTGCAGACACTTGGTATATATTAAGTGGGTACATACAATGCCTCTCCTTCATAGCATGGCTTGCTTCACTCAGCAGTAAGCCTTCCACATTCATCCACTTCCTGTCAAAAGCCAGAGTTTTGTTGTTTTTTATGGATGAATAGTACTCCATTGAATATATGTGCCACATGAGACATTTTCTCTTCTTTAATTTAAATATTTAGGGCTATAAGTTTTCCTCTTAGAAGGAAAGATTTCCTTGTGCCTCACAAATTTTATGTTTTCATTTTTATTCAGTTTCATCAATATTTTAGAAGTATATTTAGTTTCCAAGTGTTCGAATATTTTCCTGTTACTGATTTCTAGTTTGATCTCATCCCAAGCAGATAATATATACTGTAGTTTTTTTTTTTAGTTATAGGGTGCATATGCGCACTGGAGAGAGACACAGAGAGAGAGGCAGAAAGTGAGAAGGCACCCAGAGATAGAGATGGAGAAAGTACACCATAACTCCAAAAAGAGAATGACCATGCTACAATCCCTTCTTTACCATTGTCCTTGTGATTTTGGGAATGCATGTGCACACTCCCGGAGTGTTTTATAAGCTACTGGGTCCAGGACTCAAACTGTTCAGTTGGCCACATGGGATCCAGTGGCCTTAACCACAGCGCCACCTGGCTGAACCTGATTTTAATTTAAAATACAATTGTGAATTGTTTTTAGAAGTCCAACATAATGCCTAATTTACCAAATTTGTTATATATTCCATAAATACTTAAAAACATGTATTATGAGGTTATTGGGTAGAATGTTCTATACATGCTGATTCAGTAATTTTGTTTGATAGTTTCAGTGTGTTACCCTTTGCTTGTTCAATTATTAGTGAAAAGGTGTTTTGTAGTCTGCAAACTTAATTTTGGATATGTCAGGTCTATCAGTTTTTCCTTCATGTATTTTGAAACTCTGCTGTTTTAGGTATGCAAACTTAAGATTGCTGTTTTCTTGCCTCTTTCATGATTTTGTAGTGAACATCTTTGTTATTGTCAATTGTCCTTCCTTTGAAGTCTGCTGTATATGATACTAACGTAGAAACTCCTATTTCTTTTAATACATGTATATACGGAGGGACTTTAAAAAGTTCTTAAAAATTTAAATAAAGTATGAGTTTATTTTTGGTATAAAAATGTCAAATCCATGCATAATTTTTCACAATATGTACTTCCCGTAAACTTTCTGCAGACCCCTCATCCACCATCTGTCTGCCTACCTATCCATCTATAGATCATCAGGAAAGTCATGACGTATTTTTCTATGCAAAAATGTGTCATCACTTTCCCGATCACTATATATATATGTATATATATATATAAACAAATTTTTGTTATTATCATTGTTTACTTACATATATCATATTTGAAATGAGTTCCTTGAAGATAGAATATGGTTTGTTCACTTTATTTTTTAAACACACATTGCAAATTCTAGTCTTTTTTGTTGTTTTGTATTTTGATGTAGGACCAAGTAGATGGGGTGGGGTGTGGTAACAAATTAACCCCTGGGAGAATGGCCACTCTACCATCCCTTCTCCTCCATTCTCCTCTTGAGATTTTGGCATGCATGCGTACACACCTATGACTGTCAACTGCTGATGGATTTGAAACTTGAAGGGCAGAGTCCATGTGGGCTCCAGTACCTTAACCTCCAGGCTACCTTCTGGCCTGCCATTCCTAGTCTTCGACTTGTTGTGTTTACACACTTACTTTTAATGTCATTATTTAGATTTTAAAGTTAAATCTACTATTTAATTTTAGCTTTTGCTTTGTTCTTTTTGTTTCTTAGCATTTTGTTTTCCTTTTTCTATCTTTCTGTCCATTACTTGGTTACTTGAGCAA
The DNA here is from genome assembly GCA_026018925.1 of Tupaia tana. Taxonomy (NCBI): domain Eukaryota; kingdom Metazoa; phylum Chordata; class Mammalia; order Scandentia; family Tupaiidae; genus Tupaia; species Tupaia tana. The sequence goes on from JAKSZU010000008.1 coordinate 3,736,951, forward strand.
TTTTAAGAACTCCATTATGAGTTGTTTATAGTGTTTATGAGGGAATCATTTTGCATAGTCTTTCTAGTGGTTGTTGTTGGAATTACTACACCACACACACACACACACACACACATACACACACCTGCTTTACTATGTTGCTGTCCTACTGTTCACACGAAGTTTAGAAACCTTACCTTTCTTTATGCTTCTTGACAATGCCCCTTTTATAATTGTCTTAATTATTTCCTTTTTATATATTGAGAGCCACATTATAATTATTACTTCAACCTTCAAACTTAGTATAATTTGGAAAACTGAAATGAAGAAGAAATGTATATTCCTTTAACCATACATTTGCTCTCTCTATTTTTTCCCTTCCTGTTATCAGTGATTCTTTTTCTTAAGAGGTTTTTGCCTGAGGGTGTGTATACTCACCAGAGAGAGAGACAGAAACAGAGACAGTGAGAGGGAAACTGAGAAATCACTCCCCAGCGGGGGATGGCCGCTGTAATCCCTTCTTCATTCTCCTCCTTTCAGAATTTTTATCAGGCACGTGTATGCACCCTGCATGAGTTTCAAGCCACTGGGTCCAGGAAGTGAACTGCAGATGACCATGTGGGAGTCCAGCAACGTAACTACTACACCATCTGCTGGCCCATCTTTTTGTTTTTAAATACTCTGTTCTGAGAACTTTTTGTAGCTGTAAGTGATGAATTTCTCTGGCTTCCATTATCTGAAAATGTCTTGATCTTGTCTTCGTTGCTAAAAGATATTTCACTGGGTTTATAATTCTGAATTAAAAGCTCTTCTATTTTAGCTTTTGAAATATGTTGTTCCATTTCTTTCTGACTTCAATAGATTCTGAAGAGAAATCTGTTTCCATTTGACTTATTTTTTTCTCTTGTCATTTATGCATTTTTTTTCTGGTTACTTTGAAGTGTTGACTCTTAATCTTTAATTTTCTGGGGTTTTCGTATGCTCATCTTGATGTGATTTCTTTGGGTTATTCCGTTTGGAATGGGCTCAGCTTCTTACATCTGTGTGTATTTCGTGGAGAACCATCAGCCTCTCTGGCTTTCCGTATGTGACCATGATTGCCAGAATGCTGGTCTTTTCCCAGAGGTCTCGGGGGCTCTGTTTGCTTGTTCCTTTAGTTATTCATTTCTGTATGTTCAGTTTTTCTGTGCTTAGGCTGGGTACGTGGTATTGCCTTATCTAAAAGTCCACTGATTCCTTCAGTTTTCTTGCCAATTTGAGTTCAACTACTAATGCATATTTTTATTTCATTTGTTATATTTCATTTTGTTTCTTTGTATTTTCGGTTGCTTTGTTAGACTTTCGTTTTGCTAAGACTGTCCCTTTTTTCATATTTCAAGCATGTTCATAACTGCTTGTTGTAATAGTCTCTTAATGACTGTTTTAACATTTTTATCAGGTAATTCTAATATCTGTGCAATTTCAGTTTGGGCATATATTGATTATCTTTCTGCTTTCAATGTGAGAACTTCCAGATACTTGCTAAACAGGTAAATTTTATATGAAATCTCAGTATTTGGGGCACTGCTAAGTCCTCCCACATTTACATTTTGGAATCCGATCTCAAATGTAATGATGTCGAAGGTGGACCTTCAGGCCACGCCAGCTCTTCCCTCACAAGTGGGATGAGTGCCCACGTAACAGAGGATGACAGGAGCTCTCTCCCCTTCCATCAGGAGAGGGCACGTAGGAGGCGCCGCCTGAAAAGCAGAAAACAGCCCTCCCCAGACACCAGGTCTCCTGGCAACTTGCTCTTGGACTGCGCAGCCTCTGGAACTCTGAGAAAGAAATTTCTATTATTTATAAATTACCCAGTCTGAGGTATTTTGTTACAACAGTCTGAATGGACTAAAATGTATATCATGTAGTAAGACTCTGGATCTTATTTACGACTTGTGTTTTCACAGTCCTTCCCAGACGCCACTTTCGTGAGTGAAGGGGCACCACCCTGTTCCTGCCGGGTGGGGATGCAGGGACTTCTACCTCCGACACCACCCAGCACAGATGCAGAAGCACTGCTGTACTGCTGGGGGAAGAGCCAGGTGCCCCACGTGGACTTCACTAGCACCGATTATGTGCAGCCATTACCTCCCTGTGGGATCAAAGTCTGCTTCCCCAGTCTTCTCTGACTGCAGCTGGGAGGGAGAGCGCCTAGGCCTGCTTGTCTCGTGGTGCTGTTGGTGAGGCTGGGCTATTTGCTGTGGTGTTTGGCTTTGTCATGACTCATGTAGGCCAGAAGTTTTCTTTCTTGCCTGGCTGCTCCTTCCATGGTCCCCTGTCTAGAGAGACTTGGTTTTTCTTTTTCTTTTTTCCTTATCTGCAGCTGTCAGTGTTCTAGGTGACTGACGTCCCCAGGAGCCAGATTCTAACCTTTCTCCGGTTCCTCGTGGACCTGCCAGCTCCTCTCAGTTTTCCGTCTTCTCATGTTCGTTTTGTGCGTACAATATCTGGAGTTATTAGTTGTACTGTGAAGGCAAGTAAGGGAAGTACATCTACTCCACTTTCCAGGAAGCAGAACTCAATGTTTAGCAAATCTTTTAATCTGCGTTTTTCATGCTGCTCACTTGCTACAATTCCTAGGAACCACCCAGAGGTTTAAGAATGTGCTTAAATTTATTATCCTGATACTTAAAGTTGTTAGTAATCTGGTCCCCTTCCAAACACTCTTGCATCGGAATTGTTCATTCTTTAGTTAAAATTCAAAATTCCCAGCATAGACATTTACTGATCTCCATTTCCCGTTCCATTTGCTTAAGTCATGGGTTTGTTTTAAAAAAAAAATAATGCAAGCATAGGTGATCCTTCTTCAACACCTGTCTTGCGTGGTGTCGGGGAGAAGTGACTTACGAGTAATGACAGCTGACACGTACCTGCGTCCCTGTGCTAGGCTACTAGGCTGCCGTGGCAAAGTCCAACGACGGAGGCTTCAGCAGGACGTTATGTCCTCAGGTCTTCAGGTGGCAAGTCCGAGATCAAGGTGTGTGCAAGGGTGGTTTCCTCTCGGGCCTCTGTCAGTGGCTCACAGAGGGCCACCTCTCGCTGTGTCTTCACCTGGTTTCCTCTGCGTGTGTCTGTCTCTTACGATAAGAATACCGGTAATTCTGGGTTAGGACCCGCATGAATGGCCTCGTTTTACCCGATTCACCTCTTGAAAGGTCCTCTCTCTAATTACAGTCAAAAAGAGGTACTGGGAGTTAGGGCTCCGGCCCTGAGTGTGGGAGGGCACAGCTCAGTCCATCACTGCCCCTGAGATTTTCTGGAACACAGGACGTACCCTACTCAGCGCCCCCCTCTCTGTGGTCTCACTCTTAGTTTCAGCTGTCCTCCACGGCCTGAGGTGTGGCAAGTACTGTACAATAAGGTATTGTGCGAGAGATGGAAGGGAAGAAGAAATTGCACTTACGTAATTTTATTTCAGTCTATTATTATAAGTGTGCATTTCACTATTAGTTATTGCTGTCACTCTCTTATCGCACCCAATTTATAAAGTAAACTTTGTCACAGACATGTGTACTTAGGGAAAACAGAGTTTGGTATGCAGTTTCAGGCATCCACTGGGAGGCCTCGCAGTAAGGAGGGGGATACTGTAACCTTGGAATTGGTCCATTTAAAGTAATGGATGGGAAAATTTAGGCAGTAGGAAAGGAAGCCATACTTACAGCGGCCACTGTCGATTGTGATGTAGCGGTTGTGTAATTATGGGATTCTTTGATGGCAGAAGTGAAGAAGAGGGTGTTGAGTGTGGAGATTTTCCTCTGTTAAACAGCATAGGCCCAGCCACGGTGGTGCAGGCAGCAGGCCCGTGTGTGAGTGACACTGGAGCTCCGTGGGGCGGCTCTGGTGGGGTGCTGGGTTGACCAGAACACACCAGCTGTGCCATGATCCTGGCTGGCCGGAAGGTTGGTGGGTGGAGGTGTGGAGTAAGCCTTCCTCTTTGTCTCTTTCTCTCTCTCAAAATAAATAAAATATACAAAAATCTGGAACAAATAGACCTGTTTTTCTAAGGATCTGGACACTGGGAGGGATGACTATTTTTTTTCCAGTTCATCCAAATAAGTGCAGCAATTGGACCACCAAACGTGTTGCCAGAACGCTTACAAAGCATTAGAAGAAAGTTTGAAAACAAGCAAGTGAGGTAGTAAAATCACACTCCTGTGTTCATTTTATTGTAAGAAATGAGAAAGGACGCAATGTTGGTGGACATTGCCTTAGACGTTACCTTAGACGCGTTACCTTACACGCGTTACCTTAGACGCATTACCTTAGACGCATTACCTAACGTACTTAGGAAGACAACAAGGTTGTCTCAGTCCCTGGAGGTGTGGTTTCATCATATAAGACATTTATATTCAAGGCTGATCCCAGTCTCTCACTTTATTATACTGTTTTAATAATTCCATTCATCTATTTCCCTCACCAGAGTGGCCGTCCCACTCGGGCCTTCACACCACGATCCCTCAGTGCAGCCATCCGGCATGATGGCTTGCCCAGCGTGCTTGGCAGACCCAGACACAGCCCAAAGCTTTCCCACATGGCATTGTCACCTCACACACATTACCTCTTCTGCCCACGCCACATGGCTGAGCCCAATGCCAACATTGATAAAATAAGTTAATTCTTCTGCCTGAAATTTCTACTGCAGCAAGAGCAGAGGCTACGGGGTGGGAATGGTCTCAGCTTCCGTAGGGTGTGAACTTCTGCCCCACACCTGGCATTTGATGCTGTCCTAGATAGCCTCGTGCTTTAGAAATGAATGCCATCTTCTGAAGGTAATTTGGAGGACTCTGACCTGGTAGGGCCCCAGGATTTGTCTTGAGCTTTTGACCTCTACCTCTTAGGTCGGGTCAGCACATTGGCAAGGCCGCTGCTGTGTACCCCCCGACCTAGGAATAAAAATAAGGTCGAATTAGCATGTCAGCAAGGCTGCTTGCTATTTGCTCTAGAAAACTGTGGTAGCCTTGCTGGGAAGCGACCCTCCTCTGACTCCCCAATATACTACTATAAAAGAATTACATAGCTCTCTTATACATCCTGAGTATATGATAAAATTTTCTAGGAAGTCTCCCGACCGCTCCCCTTTGCTCTGACCACCTACTGTTAATTACAATGCTTTACTCCGGACAGTCACAATAGGGGGGGTGATGAAGTCACATCTAGGCAGAAATCTTCTTGACCTTTGGAAGGCCCTTTAAGATACATTTAACATAAGTTTGAAAATAATCTTTTAGGCCAAAACGGGCCCAGGGTGCTCCCACCCCACTATGGCTAATGTTCTAACAAGATACATAACAGTGGTGCCACAGGCACAATAGAACGTTTTAAGTATGCCACAAACTCACCTTAAAGTTCTTCATTAACTTGTTAGTCACTTTACCGCCAGTTGAAAAGACTGTTCCCGCCCTTACCTAGTAAACAGTAAGTTTTACCCCTTTAAGATATATTAGGGTTCCTTGAATTAAGTTTTAGGTCTCTATACAATTATATAAGTTCCATTCTTTATTAAGATCCATAAAAACTAATATCTATACTTGAGATTTTCTTTTCTCAGCACCATTTCCAGTAATCACAAGATGGGTGCTGTGCCGCATCAGCTGATAATCATCTCTGCTTGCTAGAACCACTTTCCCAAAACTACATTCCATGGAGACCCACCTACATCTAACGAACAATTGCAGAACTGCACTAGACCCACCGTTAATCCAACCCTGAATAGAATCTATATTCCCTATTGTTAAAACTTTATGGGCTGATAATTAAAACACATAACCCCTCTCCCGTTTACTTGCATATAACACATTTTCAATAAAAACATATGATGATTCCTAGCAGGGGTCATTCTTCAGAGAGCAATCTCTAAGGGGTGTCCGACTCAAGACGTGCATGAAAAGGCACCGAGACCTTTGTCTTCTGTTCACCTGCGCTACCTCCGACGAGTCAACCCACCCCCGCCGAGGCTAGACCCCGGCAGTAATTGTTTTAGTTCACTTTGTTGCTCATAAGAGAAAATACCTGAACCTGGATGATTTACTAATAACAGAGGTTTATTCAGCTCACAGTGTGGAGGGCCCAGGTCCAGAGTACTTGTCTGCTGAGGGTCATGCAGAACAGAGCAGAGCAGAGCAGCTGTCTGTCAGTCTCTCTATTCTGATTGCCTTCCTGCTCCTTGTGAACCCCTTAGAACTCAGTGGCAGACAGCGGCCCTAATCGCTTCATCATTCTCAAGGCACCTTTTGACACCATGGAGATACTGAGCATCTTGTTATGATTTTCAGAACGAAACCTCGGCGCATCTGTTTCTGCAGGACACACCCACAGCAGCTATCCTTGCAGGTTTTAGATTGCCACGGTGCAGACTGGGAGGTGCCACCTGACAGCACCCCAGTGCCCCATTACCCAGTCCGGGCGGTGGAGGGACTTCCTTGCAGAACAATGCCCTCCTGCTGGGTGACGCCCCTATTTCTAGGAGAAGCCACTGCTTTGTTCTCTCCTACTCAGGTGGTCTGGGATTTCCCTTTGACAGTCAAGACACCATCGGTCTTTCTGGAGAGAGGGGAAAAGCCTTCTTCCCTGGAGGAGGCCACAATCACTCTTCTGAGGGACACTGAGCCTCCTGCAGTGTTTCCAGAGAAATGCAGGTCCTCTTTCAGAGTTGATGCTACTTGCTGAAAAGTGAGTCACATCACCACTGCCCCATCTCCTCACAGCCTGGAGACAGTGCCAGTTCCCCATGTCTGCATCTCCTCTGTCGCTACCTTTTTCTCAGCCTTCCTTAGACCATCCACTCAGAGGAAGCTGCTCACCTGTGCCCTTGCCTAGCCTGTGCACACTCTGTTCTACACTTTGGACCCATAGATCCTTCTTTCCTGGGTCTATTTTCCCCACAGGTAGCATGTGGGGAGAAAAGTAAGTTTATATAAAGATGCAAGTCAGGCACAAGAGGCCTTCAAAAAGTTCATGGAAAATGTTTACTATGAAAAAAATGTGCCTGATTTTTTTTTTTAATCTTGCATCAAAATAACTCATACTTCAATTTCATTTTGTACACACTTTTGGAAGCACCTTTGTATTTTGAGGGTTGTCAAAATTCTTGCCTTTTTAATATACAGCGAGAACTGGGCCTCCAGGAAATTTTCCAGCATGTCTTCTAGGTCAGCTCAGCTACCCCATCTGTCCCCTGGGGTTCCAAAGTCAGGAAAGGAAATGACCTTGGCCTCTCGAGTATCACAGGTCCTCGTGGACGACTGTCTAACTCAGAGAGTTGCACCTGGCTCCAGACCAGCCTGTGTGGGGAGCAGTGACGCAGAAGCGCTCCGTTTCTATAGCTGGAAAGTGAGACTCTCACAGCAGGGAGGGCCACATGGCCTTTGCACAGCCCGGGTTAGGAGTGGGACAGAGGCCCGAGTCTGGCCTGCACCTGCATGACTGAAGGAGAACTTGGTGAAGGCCAGTTTGGAGTTCATTTCAGAGATCTTGTGAGAAAAGCAAGGGAAAAGGATTAAGAACCTGCATCGCACAGTTTAGAAAAATGTTATCTGTGTGTGGGCTTCCCCTCGTCGTCCACCCAGGATGGTTGAACGTGGGGGAGATTGGGGTGAAACGTGCGCAGTGAGGGGAGTTTTCTGGGTTGGCTACATTTGAGTCCAATGTGTCCCGTCTCCCAGAGGGGCTTTCACACACACACTCTCTCTTGAACACTGAAGAAAGTTAATGCCATTTCTTCGATGGGAAAAATACAGTTTTTATTCTTGGGAAGAACGCAATAGCCTACGCAGCTTTGCACGACTGATTTGGTTCTTGCAGCGTGCCTGGCCCACTGTCACCCCCAGTGCTGGGCATGTTCTCTCGGCTTTGCCTGAAAAATCCCTTTCCCACCCTGACTCCCACCACGTTCTGCTCACTCATTCTTTAAGCCTCAGAATAGACTTGCTTCTCTCCAGATGCCTCCACAGCCAGGGATAAGTCGTCCTCAGAACCACATCCCCTACCATAATGGGCGGCTTCCTGTCTGCCTCCTGGCGGGCTGGGGCTCTGTCCGGGAGAACAGTCCCTTGCTGGCCGCCCCCAGCTCCTCTCCCTGTACCTTGAGCACACAAGCAGATCACAAGACTTGTCCAGGAGCAGGTGATGTAGCTGAGGGTTGTGTGCAAACGTGTGTTTACTTACTGTGTGCAGCAGGCTGAAAACCAAGCTCTTTCCCTTCAACCCAAGCAAGTGTCCGCTACTTTAGGACCAGGGTTTCATTTCCTCGGCAGCATCGTCTCATCTTTTGTTTTGCCTAAAATGGTGTTCTAACAATAGGTATTGTTTGCTCACCAACAGACCCTTTTGGGACTACATGCTTACAAAATGTACAAGAACTTATGTAAGAAGGAAATGCTAAGGTTATATAACCGGCAGTCTTCGGAAGTGACTGTAAGTTTCAGTGATCCGAGCTCATGTGCGTACTGGGTAGTTACGGCTTCTTCATCTACTCCACTGCCACTCCTGTAACTGTGGCATTTCGGCGTTAGGTGATCTGGATTCCTTTTCTAATTAAGTCTTTGACAACTGAGTTTCACATGGCATGTTTTCTAAGTGTAGGAAATTATCAGTATAGCGTGTATTTCCACAATTATGGGCAGTTTCATTAAACTACAGATGGCTTCGAGACCCCCCCACGCACACACACATAGTTTTTAGTTTAATTTTACTATAAGGTGCTTTGCTTGCCAGAGAGAGACAGAGAGGAAGAGTGAGAAATCCCCTCCAGGAGGGGAAGGCCATACCATAGAGTCCCCTCTCCAGTCTCCTCTTGGGATTTTGGGCACACGAACACACACATGTCCAGTATGATTTTCAAGTCGCCAGGTCTGGGGCTTGAGCTATGGTGGGAATCCAGTGCCTTACCCACTCCTCCACCTGCTGGCCCCTAAGGGCGTGTTTTAAGGTAGGATATTTTCAAAGTGTTTATTGAGTGTGTAATAAGCCGGTGCTTCTCGATCTTTGTCTCCTGGGAACTGTGGGGTGAGTTGGCTAAAGAGATGACTCAGGCCCAGCCGTGTTGGTGCAGCCTGTGGAGTGCCTGCACCCCGCTGGGGCTGGGGGAAGGCTCCTCAGCTGGCACATCTGTGGGTACCCGGAATCCTGGCTGGCTGCTAGGCTGGGGTGGGACCGTGGCTTGAAGACCCTGTGGCAGCTATCTCCCCCAGGGAAAGGAAGCAACATTTAAACCTAAGGGTGACTCCACTCAGTGTGTCTGGGGTGGGACCGTGCGTTCTGCATCTCCAGCCACACCCGGCGTTGGCCCAGGGTGCCACCCGGGAACCAGGGCTCAGCTGGGAGTTCTTGTCTGTCCCACTCATATCTGTAATGCTCACATGGAATTAATAGGGAGTCTGTCGTGAAAAGAAAACAGATGAATAGAATGTCAGCACTCGGGATCTGTGTTTGCAGTGCCAATCCCTGCCCCTCGTCGTTTTCCACGTTGGAAACTCAGTCTCTGTGACTCGGACTTCTCTCCACCCTGACTCCTGAAATAAAGCACCTGGAGGCTGATGTAATGTCTCTACAGTGCCCCAGACCCCGAGGTGTCCTGCAGAGCGGGTTCTTCCTAGCCTCGGGTCCTGGGAACTGTAGCTGTCTTCATAAGTCCAAGGATCATATGGGCACTCTGGCCATGCGGTGTGGACCTGGTGGACATCCAGCTGGCTACAGGCTCCTCCCTGCAACCTCCCTGTGTAGATGGGTGGGAGCCTTGTAGATTCCTGGCACTACCCCCGAAAAAGGCTGTCCTGTGACATTGGTATCACGGCAGACCGCAGCCATTCGGATAATCTTTCATCAATGAATTTGCTGTTCTCAATGTTATGTCAAAAGTAAATAAAACAAACAAACAAAAAAGACCCAAAAAATTTTTGAAAGCCTGATTTTAAAGTCCTTGTTTAAATTGGCATTTAAAATTCTAAAAATAAGAATTCCAAAGACACAAAACTGATCATGACCAAATGATACTTTAAGTGAAATCACCAGAAATAGAAAGAGAAATGTTACGTGGCCTCCTTCATATGTTGGTCGTTAGAAAACTGACCTCATAGAAATATAAAGATGAAGGACTTTCTGAGTCTGGGAAGGCTGGGGGACAAAGGCTGGGGGATGTTGAATAATGGAAACGAAACTGCAGATAGAGTTGAGGACAACATCCAGTGTGGTGAAATACAGTGGGGAGAATACAATTGACGACAATTTACTGTATAAACTGGAGAAGTAACTAGAAAAGAGGGTTTTGAATGTTTTCAACAAAAGTGATGCTGACCAATGGTTGAAATGATGGGTATACTAATTATCTTGGTTTAATGTTACACATTGTACCCCACCAACATGTACAAGGACTATGTGTCAATAAAAAGTCATCAAGTATTTTTAATAAAGTTATGATTAATGAAAGTAAGAGCTTTCATAAAGGGTTTCAGATCCAGCAGCCTTTTCCCAAGCTGGTATATGAGTGTGACCAGGAAGATGAAGTAGGAATATGTATTTATTTAATGGGAAGTTATCTTACAGCCTCTGTTGGTTTTCCTCATTTCATCCCACGTATAATTATTATTTAAGTTCTAGCTGATTTTTAAGCATGTGTTTTAATATTGGTGCAAGGTCGACCTGCAATTTAAGACTGTCTGATGAGCAGGTTTGTTGTCTGCGAGGAGGAGACGGCGCAGTGGCTGCCGATGAGTCCCATTCCTTGGACAGCTTAGTCCGGTGTTTTCTCCCCTCATCTCCCCTCACCGATTGACTGTGGTGACAACAAACACACAAACCTGCCTACACGAGGCCACCTTGTCAACGTGGCCCGCAGCATCACTGCCGTTCCATGCCACGTGTGCCTGGAGGAAACGGAGGGACGATGTGGCATGGTTATGCCAAGCTGAGGGAGTTCTCTACTCTCTCTCCCTTTGTTTCTCTCTGGAGAGAAACACGTCTCTCAGGAAGGGCAAGAGGGCGGCTGTGGAGTGTGGACTCCCCGAGGGGAGATGGGGAAGGGGCAGCACACTGTCAGCAGGCCCCTCTGGCCCGTCTGCCCAGCTGGGCCGGTGCCCTCTGAGGACAGCAGGGAGTACACAGCCCAGGGACCGCCCCTGAGTCAGATGGGCCAGGACGGTGCCACGCTTCACCTGGGCGCTCCCGGAGTCAGGGACGCAGCGTGGAGGGGAGAAGGGGCAGTCTTCGGGTCGGTGGTCACAGCGGGCCCCTGCGTTTGTCTTAGTCTCTCTCCATCGAGGACTTACGAGGGTATCTCGTCAATAACTCCCGGCATAAAAACTCTGTTTAATGCCCAGGTCGTCTCCTTATCTAAAATCGGTGCTAGCAGAGGTGAGGCACTCCAACTGGGGCATGCTAATCATTTTGTCTGTATTTTATCAAAATGACTGCATTATCGTCCTTTTTCATCTTTTCCCAGGGCAGAGTGTAGCCTCATGGTTAAGGGATCTGGATGCCTTCGGGCCCATGGTGCATTGAATCCCACCTGACTGGACCTGTGTGGATGGAGAAATGAGAATTGTGGTGTAACCATGCCCTATTGAAATTGAGGGTTTCTTTCTCTTTCTCTTTGCATGAGCACATATGCCCTCTGGAAATTAAAAAAAAAAAATAAGGAAAAACAACTTTTCTCATATATTTCTTTCTTTCTTCATCTCTTTTTTGATTATTGCCATAGGCCACATATACTCACTGGAAAGAGACAGAGGGAAAGTGTGGGGATGGGCATACCCAGTCCCTTCTCTATTCTCCTCCCGTGATCTTATGCATGCACACACACTCTCCCAGCATGATTTTTCAAGCCACTGGGTCCAGAACTCGAACCACTGTCAGCTACATGGGAGTTCAATGACCTAACCACTATGCCATCTGCCGGTCCCAAGGCAAATAATCTAGAGTGCTAATTCTTTATAGAATAAGCTGTCAGTCAGTGAATCACCCCTTCTCCTCTATTCTGCTGGGATTTTTGAGCATACATGCATACATGCTGGTTGTGATTTTCAAGCTGCTGGCCCAGGACTTGAACTGTGGTCGGCCACGTGGCAGTCCAGCACCTTACCCACCAAATCACCTGCTTTCTTTTTCTTTCTTTTTTTTTTACCTGTGGAATATATTCCTTATCACCCATATAAACTCTTCTTGTTGGAGTTTTTCAAGATGCTTTAATGAGTGAGAATTTTCTACAATAATTCTTTGCTTTTGTCTTACATCGAATTGATGATGTTCACGTATATTTTTCCTAGTAAGTGGATGGCATAACGTAAACCTCAGACCCATTAGTCATGACCCCATCCATGCCAGACTTGCTTCTGGTTACCCTGAGAGCATGCGGGGGTGAAGGTAGCCTCCACCTTCTTCCCTGGCCTGCAGGGTTGGAGCCATGGCGCATGTCAGGGTAAGATCACGGGATGGCCGAGAGAAAGACTTTGAGCGGGAGCACATACGCTGACTGTTGGAGGCCATGCTGAGTCCTGGAATGGGAATCATGTAAGATGAATTAGGAATCAATTTAAGTCAAAGACTTGTGCAACCCATAATTCTGGGAAGCAGGAAGCCAAGTTAAGAGTGGGAGTTTGCCTAGAATATCTCTGAATGAGCACCAGGGCTCCACCCGTGTGGTGTGGGCTGGTGTGTCAGCCTCCCCTCGCCCTAGAGCAGTGCCCACCTTTCATTTCAGGTAGAAATAAGCTACTGTCTGCATCGAATGTGGAAGCCTGTTGCACTTAACTTGATGTCTTCTGTTTGGTCAGGATTATCTTCCTCAAATATTTAGAGAAATAATTAGGACACACACATCTTTTTTTTTTGCTGTGAAAATTATAGCATCTTTTCCACTTATGATTGGTATAGGCCAATTACACTATAAGCCTTGATTGGTTAGTGGTCACTGGGAATGCATGTGAGCTACAAAATTAAAAACCTATCTGAGGAGGGTGACTTCAATAATGAAGGGATTATTAAGTATTTTAGGCAAATTTACATCATGAGATATTCCATAGGACAAGCAACCCTATTTTTTTCAATGAATGATTTTGGCACATGAGACAAAGAGGTTATAAATAAAAGCCATTTGGGACCAGCAGATGGTGTAATGGTTACATTGCAGGGTTCCCATGTAGTTGACTGCAGTTCGAGTCCTGGACCTGGCAGCTTAAAACTCACACCAGGTGCATGTGCATGCATGCCCAAAATTCCAAGAGAATACTAGAAGATAAGGGATTGTGGTGTGGCCATGCTCCCTGGAAGGTGATTTCTTGCTTTCTGTCTCTGTCTCTGTCTCTATCTCTCTCTCTCAGGTGAATTCATGCACCCTATAGCAAAAATCTCTTTAATGAATGAATGAATAAATAAATAAATACCATTTAAGAGACAAGACAAAACGGTATGGACACTTGTTTAGATCTGAATTTAAATAAAATAATGATAAGAGATCTATGAGGTTTTTAGGGAAAATTTAAAAATGATTTGGGTATTAGTACTAACCAATTATTATAATTTTATTAGGGATTTTCGCAGTATTTCTGTTGTTAAATAATGTCCTTCTGTGCTAGACACGCACAAAGGGATACTTACAGTTGAAATAAAATTACATCTATGAATCGCTTTAAAATGAGCAGTGAAGGCGGAGAAGGAGAATGAGTGGCCAAACAGTGAAGATGAACGTTGGGTACAGACAGGGCCACTCCACCACTGTCTCAAACACTGTGGGCTTATGAAAATTCTCATAATAAAATAAACATTTAATATTATAAGATTAATGGTATATTGTGACCTTCAAAATGATAAGGTTTATTTCTGGTGAAGTAAATAAATCAGTAAGTCACTGTGAGGCAGGAGTGATAAGATAAAAATGAGAAATGTATTCAATGTAAAAAATAGATTTGGGATTAAACAGGATTGAATTCAGTGGAAAATCTCTGATTACCAAGATTATGGTTTTCTTTTAAATCATCCTTAACATTACGTTAAAATTTTTTATGCAGGAAGAGTAGCCCCGGGCAAGTCCTTCAGGGCTGGTGCCCAGACCGGGAGGCGTCAGCTTCCCCTTTGATTTACACGGTCTGCTACCGAGGCGTCTTGGACTCAGCGTTTGACCGGCTTCCTCATGTAGGCAGTGAGAGCTGCTCGTGCTTCCTCACGGGTTTGGCCAAATCCGGGCCACTGCTCTTCCCCGCGGGGGCCACGGCCCTAGCTTCCCCAGACCCATGACGCTGCTCTGCACGCTCCACCTGACGCGTTCCCGGCTTTCTTTTCCTTTTGTATCAGCCTTTGTACGTGAGCGCATTTCCTCAATGCTCGGTGTTCTTTACCTTCCTTATACCACTAAGTACAGCGTTATGTCCAGCGCACTGTGGGGTCTGTCCTGCCTCTTCATTCCCACGACAACACTCCCAGTACCCCCTGCCTGTCTGTCCTCGGTGGTTGTTACCATTTTGAGACTCTGACTCTTAAACGTTCTTCCTTGCTTCTCATTCTTTCCGTGAAGTGTGAAAGGTCGCGTGTGGTTTTCCATGCTCTGACCAATTAGCTTTCCTGCTTCTCCCCATTACGTTCTTGTGTCCTGTGCTCCAGATCTAGTTCTAACTGTATTTTCAAAGCATCACACTCTGTTTTGTTTGTTTGTTTGTTTTAAGAGAAAGGTTTTTGCTAGAAGTCATCCCACTGAGGGGATGGCCACACTGCAATCTCTTCTCCTCCATTCACCTCTCGAGATTTTGGGCATGCATATACAGGCACCAAGTGTGAGTTTTAAGCCGCCAGGTCCAGGACTCGAACTGCAGTCAACTACGTGGGAGTCCAGCAACGTTACCATTACTCCAGCTGCTGGCCCCCACCATGTTCTTTTTATTAATAGCCTCTATGTGTGTGCATGCAGCCTTCTAAGACGTCCTTCTTGTCACTGCCTTGTTGCAGAAGCGAAGTTAGGGCCATACATGTCAGGAGAGTCTTCCTGGCTCCTGGACAGGTGTGCCCTTCCTGGAACCTCCCGCAGGCTGAATCCTGCCACCATTAGGTAGCCATTCTGTGATGCAATGCCTTCCTCAGTGGATGTGTTCATCAGGCTTCACTGAGAGCTTAGGAATGCAGAGTTTGGTTCTAATGTTAGAGGACTTTATGTAAGAGATTCAAGTTTACCAAAACCACAACAAGGTATTGAAGCTCTCTTGGGGAAAGAAAAAAATTGCCATGCTGTGGTTTGCATGGACACCCTCCCCCACAAAAAAAATCATATGTTAATATTTGTGATGTAAGAGAAGAGAAATTTAATCAGACTCTAGTTTTGAAAAATGAGGCATTGGACAGAGATTAAGACTGAGGTCACCACGACTCCCTGGATTGACACCGGTGGTTTATGAGGAGAGGGAAGGAGGCAGACAGTCGGGCAGCTGCTCTGCTCTGCTCTCGCCCTCGTGAAGTGAGTTCTGGGATTCTGGGAGACCTTCATAGGATGTGGCTCCTGGACCTTGGACCTCCAAACTATGAGCTAAAGGAACCCTAATTCTATAAACCACCCAGAGCCAGGTGTTTTCTGCTGTTAGCAATAGAATGGACTAGAACGTCCCCTGAGTCACTGGGTGCCTGTGTTAAAAAGATGTATATTTTTTTGGAGAGGATTTTGCCATAGGGCGCGTGCGCTCGCCAGACAGAGACAGAGAGACAGAAAGCGAGAAATCACCCCCCAG
The DNA here is from genome assembly GCA_026018925.1 of Tupaia tana. Taxonomy (NCBI): domain Eukaryota; kingdom Metazoa; phylum Chordata; class Mammalia; order Scandentia; family Tupaiidae; genus Tupaia; species Tupaia tana. Next base: position 3,752,667 of record JAKSZU010000008.1, read on the forward strand.
GGGGGATGACCACGCTGCAATCCCTTTTCCTCCATTCTCTTCTCGGGATATTGGGCACGCACGCACACACGCGCCTGGTGTGAGTTTTAAGCCACCGGGTCCGGGACATGAACCGCGGTCGACTACATGGGAGTCCAGCGACATAGCCATTACACTAACTGCTGGTCCCAAAAAAGATGTATTTTTTTAAAGTAATGAGCACTTTAGAATGTGCTTATTCTTCCTACCTGAAAGATGCCATTCTGGGGTCAGTTCTTAGCTCCTTGTCATAAAATGGAATTTCCTTGAAATGTGACATTTTATTATTCATATGAAGACCCATGTTATTTCAACTAATAATTATCTTCTTCAGAATAAAAAAATCATTATAAAACTTCCTTCCTTATTCAGATTTCATAATAATAATTTGATTTTTCAGCAATTTTTGTGTTATCATACTTTACATTGTGAAATAGCCAATGCTATAATTAGGTCAGGACTGAGGACCTTGAAATGAACACGGCCACTGCTGTAGGGATCTGTCTTCACCTCCTATCCCAGTTATGATAACGCAGGGCTAAATAAAAACAGAAGTCTTACAGAAATAAACTGTAACATGTAATATGTGCTCGCTTTAAAAATTACCAAAAGGTGATTATAAATCATTTCTGTATTTTATATGTAGTGACCTGAGTTACTTCGATAAAATTCAGTATTTATACTAAATGTTTCTTCTGCAGCTCTATTATATAATAGGGATCTTTTAAACTTTATCTTTAGGAATTTGGTTAATTTTATTCTTATTTTATACCTAAGCAATGAAAAGTTTTAAATATCTTAAGGGGAACCAGTAATGTCATTTCCAGATATTGTTTGCTATCTTTGAAAACAGATACACTTGAAATTTGGATCTGCATATGAAGTGCTCATTGTCATTATTCACTACTAATTTTCTACCTACCAATTATAGCAAAATGAAGACTCCTTGTGTCCACTCATGAATCAGCCCTTGATTCATAGAAAAATAACCCAGTATTTTGACTTCTAAAATGAATAATAGTTAAGATCACTAGCTTTCCCTTAATTTTTTCTCCTCTTCACTCTTATTTTTCTTCCTCTCATTCTAAAATAATGAAGACAGCCCAACTTCTTGCAATTTCTTAAACTGTAATATTAAAAATAATCATTTAAGAAGAGCTTGTTAAAATATAGAATTTGCATTATAAGTGGTGTCTATATTAATAGATCTGGAAGGAAGCCAAGAAGCTGACTTTTACAAACACAGGGATGATCTTGATAGATTGTGTTCACTTACAGAGCTCTCAGAGCCTTCTGGAATTATTTTTTGCGTATCAGGAAATTGAACTCAATTTTTTTTAAATGTTACAGTGCACACATGTGGGAGAGGGGTACCGAGAGAGTAGCACCCCAACAGTCTCGTCACGCAGTAATCCCGCTCTCCAACTTTCAGCACCTCCAGACATGGGTACCTGTGTGTCTGCCGGCATGTTTCAGGCCAGCTGGGCTGGGGAGCTGAACTCACGGTTAGTCATGTGACTTGTTGCACTACAGTTTGGATCACTACCCACTCTACCACGTGGCTGGGCCTGAGTTGGGATTTTTGACTAAGGCACAAACGTGTACTATATATAACACACCAGTATGGCCAAGATAAAAATTTTAAAAAGAAATAACTGAAAGTGGTTTCCCTGATTCCTGGCACCTTTCTCTTGCTGACTTTATAAAAGCAGTCTGGTTAATAAAGTAATTTGTGAAGGAAATGTCTTTGGATGGATTTGCTGGAATGAACCGTGAATTCCTTTACCTTGACCTGGTGTGCTGGTGGCCTTGACAGGGCCACTCATAGAACTGTTCATTTTTACCAGTTCAGGACCCAGTGGATGGATGTTTGGCTTGTGCTCAATCTAGAGGTTGAGATGCTGGGTGGCTCTCGCTTGAAAAGCAGAATCAAGAATTTGGGCAATTATGGACCAGCCAGGTGGCACAGGAGTTGGTCAACTGAGCTGCAGTGCTGGAAGCCACGTGGCCCACTGTGGGGTCAGATCCCGGGTTGGCCTGGAAACATGCAGGGAGAATGTGCTTGTGATCAAGATCCTGGTGAGCTGGAAGGCTGAGGAAAAGAATTTGTACTATGATGAGTCACTCATCATACTACAAGGCAAGGGTGTTTCTCAAGAGTGTTTCTCATGAATGCACTGTGTATCATGAATTAAAAAAAAAAAAAAAGAATACTTTGGGATTATCTGTATAACTGCGTTACAGGAAATGATTCTTATGGAACCAAAGACTACAACACAGGGAGATAAGTGAGTGCACACACACAAACGCAGCGAAACAGTCATATGGGCTAATGGGCAGGCCACCATCCTACACTAACACGTAACCCATGCATTCCTGGGGGAAGACCTCAGTGAGGATCTCTGATGAACCACTAGACAATCGAGAACTTTAAAGGTCTCACAGGTGTAGACAGAGAAATGATCTATAATAATACCAATCATGTAAGAACTTTATTATCCTTTTGACACCTCTTTTCTGCACTGTGTCATTCCTAAATAACACTAAAAAAGTTTTTGTTTGTTCGTGTTTTTTAAATCACAGTTTGCAGTTTTGGGTCAGGGCAAAAAGGAGAAGGATCATGCCATCTTCTCTACCTCCAATGATCAGCTCAGAGAAGGTCCCGATTAGCAAAAGAGAAAAAATATATAAGTTTATATCAAGGTCAGTACCTTAAATATAACCTAGGGTCAGACACATTTAATCACACACTAAGTTGAGAATATTTATAAGGTTGTCATATAATTTTTTAAATGAAAAATTATCAGATAAGTCATGAGACTGCTAAAGTTTTCATCCAACGGCAGGCAAAACATTTCCCCAAATATATTTTAGAAGGAATTATAAATTCTGCTAGTTAGATATACCAGTGAAAAAGCCTGAGTATTTTAAATATTTATTTCTTGTTTATCAAAATCAAAACCCCTTTTATAAAGCATACAAAGATAAATATAAACACAATTAAGGACATCACGCCCTCTAATAATGGAATGAGCTAAAAAGTAAGCTTTGGTTTGACCATCTCTCTGAGACAGAGGAGTGTTACCATTGTTTTGAATGTGTTATCACCTGATCTCACCTAAAAATAATGCTTGGAACTTGGCATACGTGCATTTATTCATTTATTTTTTTCCTTTTGTTTCTTTCTTTTTAGTTTTGGTATTGGCCTTGTGCTTGCCAGAGAGAGAGAGAGGGAGAGAGAGAGAGAGAGAGAGAGAGAGAGAGAAAGGGAAAGTGATGAATCATCCTCTTGGGGGATGACCATGCCACAATCCCTTCTCTTTCATTCTCCCCTCATGATTTTGCACATGCACATGTACTTGCTGTGTTTTTTAGGCCACCGGGTGTGGAACTTGAAATAGTCAGTTGGCCATGTGGGATCCAGCTGTCATACCTCCACACCATCAGCTGGCCCACATGTGCTTCTTAATAGTTCTGAACAGTGATGGAAAATGCACTGTAGGTTGGATTTATATAGGTGTCTAGGCATATAGTCTTGAGATTTCTTCTTGATTCTCCATGAGAATCTTATTTGTAAACTAATATATCTAAATTTCCCAGTGGAACTAAGAAACTGTTCCATAAAATTAGCTATTGGAGACTTAGTCTGATAAGGGCAGAAAAACTTACTGATTGTTCAAGAACCTCTAGAAATAAACACTTGAGAGTCAGTTATGTGGTGATAAGGACATTTCCAATTGCTCAGTGAATTAAAAAAGGTGGTATTTGTAAAGCATTTAGAATAATGTCTAAAATATAGAAAGGACTCCATTGATTTAGACAGACAGATGATAGATTGATTGCCAGAGATATGTGGAAATGGAGACATGTAGACTGAGTGAGCCTGTCTTTAGGCGCTGCTGTGGGCAGCTGGGTACAGGGTCAGAGCTCAGGTAGCAGAAGACTTGAGCTGACATCTAAGTATAACTCCTTGCCTGGTTGGGCTTTCCCTTCCTTTTTGAGGCTTAGTTTCTTCCTTTCTAAAGCAGAGATAATAAAAAAAAATATATGAAAAATATGTGCTGCAGTTACCAAATTAGATAAATAACATATATAGTTCACAAAATGATTACCATAGCAGGAAAAATACTGGGTAATTTTCAAATTTGCACACTTTGTTTTAGCATGAAATCCTAGGAATATATGATTCTGTAGGACAAACGAGATGCAAGAATACAGTGGTACATAGTGGAAAGATCCCACAGCAGCCTATCTGGGCTCTAATTCATGTTCTGCTACAATCAAAGGACAGGACCTTGGGCTGGTCACCAGAGCTCTAAGAACTTCCACGTTATGTGAAGAAAGGCTCAAATAGAGCACGGGTTAACAAGCTTTTCTTTCTTTCTTTCTTTCTTTTTTTTAATGACTAAAGAAGGAAGAGTTAGTCTGTGAGGAGACACAGTATCCATAGCAATCACTCATCTCTGTGATCTTAGTGAGGATGTGGTTATAGACGGTTTACAAACAAATGGCCTGTCCTTGTGAGCCAGTAAAATATACTTATGGGCACTGAAATTCAAATTTTACATAATTTCAACTTGTCATGAAACAGCATTCTTCTTTAGACTCTTTTAAACCTGTAAAATTATAGTAATCACTCTTAAGTTGTGGGTCATGCATAAACAGCAGGGAGAAGACTGGATTCAGCATCAGGCGAGTTTGCTCACCACTACGCTAGACTAGTGTCAAGAGCCATTGCATTCTCAAATTTCTGTTTCCTTTACTATCACTGTTCATCTTTGATCTCTTTTTTCATTCTTATATTCACATCCCTATTTTTGTATAAGTTCCTGGCATTTATTCCAAAGATTATTTTATGCATAGTTTCAAGCTCATAATTTTTGAAAGACAATCACACACCAAGATAACACATTCTCTCTCCCATATTTAATGCTCTATAATTCATCAAAAGGTAAGTGAATTCTCTTCCTTTCAAAATATTCTTCTGGAATCTATAATCATAACCGACCTCGTTCTACAGTGAAAATAAACATTGCCAAGACTTGGGCCAAGACGAGTTATTCATTAAACGGAATTCGATTAGATAAGCCTAAAGTAAATTAATCCACATAGGAATCAGTGATAAATAATCGCAGCACTTATGTAGTATGTACTTGTTTATATAAAGAGAAGACACGATTTCCACTGCCTCACATATTAGCTGTTCAATTTTTGCCATGTGTCTGATTTCAGATTTTGCCATGTGTCTGATTCTTTCAGCAGAATGCAGGCTGATGCTTCTTAGCTGTATTGTAACGTTTTAGGGTTATTTACCTGGATTCGTTTTGTTCTAGTTAGATTTCGCTCTTCCAAGGAGATTCGAAGTGCCATTTATGCTATTAAGATAAGTGACTCTTTTGGAATGTTGTAAATTGCAGTTTTCTTGCTTTTATTTTAACTTTTAAAAGTATTAGAGATTTGTAGTATTTGTAGACCATATAATAAAAGGCTAAAAGAAACATATTTTTGAGTTCAGCATAGAATAATAAATGTTACTATACACAGAAGTACTTTAAACTTATGAGTTTAAAAAAATTAGATTAAGCAAATGACCTCATGTACAAGGCAAGAGATAAAAGTTAGACCCAAGAAAAGATGCAAAATTAAGAGATATTAGGTCATTGTAAAAAACTATTTTAGTCACATCTCCAGAATATTTCTTGTGGCAAATTGATCAGAGAAATAGTTGTCATTTTAGAAAACATTCTAGTCCTACAACTTTAACCAAATAACTTTCATTTTTAAAAGAATGCTTCTAATAGGCTAAATATAAAATGTCCTCCACTCTCCTTCCCCAGAGTACAAGCGACAACAAAGCTTATTTAGTTTTTCCCTAACTCATCTGTCACCAGTCCCGGGAAGCATGGTATAAGGAGCTCTTCTCCAGCCCTTGAGGCTCCTGCGAGAAGACCAGCCAGAGAATCCTGCCTGAACAAGTGGATGAGATGATGCTTTAAAGCAAGCAGCCTGGGAAAGCCTGATTTAGTATTAAGAGTCAAAGCTCAGAGTCTTAGTTTCTTCTGCTTTAAAACTGGATAATAATACCCATCTCAAGATGTTACTTTAGAGGATTAAATGAGAGACCAAATGTAATGGACTCATCTCAGAACCTGACACAGAGAAAGCAGTCAATACATAGTCGTTAAAGTAAAAATAAAAGTGTTCTAATGTTGGCATTCAGGAGAAAGAATATTACAGACTTATTATTTTATATATCTGATGGAATCATTTTCCCCAAACCCCAGCTGAGAAACTTCAGGCAAATTTATTTTCTTTTATGAAATTTGTTTTATGCTCTTCAAAACCAAGGAGTTAAAATAGTTTTAAAAATGTATTGGGATTGGGCCAGCCTATGGCATGGAGGTTAAGGTGGATGGATTCCACATAGCTGACATTACAGTTCAAGTCCTGGACCCAGTGTCTTGAAAATCACACTGTGTGTGTGTGGGTGTGTGTGTGTGTGTGTGTGTGCATACCTCAGCCCAGTGTCTTGAAAATCACTCTGTGTGTGTGTGTGTGTGTGTGTGTGTGTGTGTGCATACCTCAGATCGTGAGAGGACAATAGAAGTGAAGGGATTACAGTGTGGCCCTCTCCCCCACAGGTTGATTTCTCACTTTTCCCCCTCTGTCTCTGTCTCTCTCTGGTGAACACACATACCTTATACAAAAAAACAAAGCAAAAACAAAACAATCGAGTTTTAGGAAATTTAGAAGTTTTGAAAATAATTAAATTTAAGAGACCTCTTTTTGGAGACGTTTTTGCTATAGAATGCGTGCACTTGCCAGAAAGACAGAGACAGAGAGACAGAAAGCAAGAAACCACCACCCAGGAGGGATGGCCACGCCACAATCCCTTCTCCTCCATTCCCCTCTTAGATCTTGGGCACACACGCACACATGCCTGGCGTGAGTTTACCACTGGGTCCTGGACTCAAGCCGTGGTCAACTACATGGGAGTCCAGTGACATAACCATTACACTAATTGCTGGTATCTCTCTTCTAGTTTTCTATTTCTCTACCCTGTGAGGAATTTTTTGGGCATGCACACTCATGTGCCCAGATTTTTCATGCCTCTGGGGCTGGATTTGAACTGTATGGTAGGTCATGTGAAAACCTGCTTCCTTAACCACTAGGCCACAGGTGTCTTATTTGTACAGTAGATCATTTAAGACTCTTCAAGGTAAGAGTTGTGCCATCTAAACAAACAGTTCCAGTATTCTACAATAGGGGTCCCCACCCTCTTAAGAACTGGGCCACACAGCAGGAAGTGAGCATGGGCCAGTGAGTGAGGCTTCATCTGCATTTACAGCCACTCCCCATTGCTCATGTTAACACCTGAGCTCCTCTTGTCACATCATGGTGGCATTAGCATCTCATCAGAACACGAGCCCTGTTGCGAACTGAGCACACAAGGGATTAAGGGATTCATTCACTCCAATCCATGGAAAAATTGCCTTCCACAAAACTGGTCAATGGTGCCAAAAGTGACTGCTGTTCAATACCACTACAAAAAGTTGTGTGTTTGTTTGTTTGTTTGTTTGTTTGTTTTGTTTTTTAAAGAAGGTATAACTGATGTGGTAGGAGAGCAAAGAATGATATAAGATACTCAATTATTAGGTTATCAGGAAAGTCATGACACTTTTCTGCATAGAAAACCATAGAAAAGTACATCATGACTTTCTCAAAGACCTAATAAAACAGAGAATCCAGGATAGAGTGGAGACAAAAATAAAGGAAGAATGATGGCAACAAATAGTAAAGAGCCACATCTGTGACACATACTGAGTTAACTATGTCAGCAATTACTTGATTGTCAATATTCTAGATGCATAAATTAATAGTCATACTATCAGAGTAGATAAAGAAATGAGACCCAACTGTGTGTTCCCGATGAGAAGGCTGACTTAGGACAGCTGCGGTGGTAGTACAGTGTGGTAATAAGTCCACACTGGAAGGCCCCAGGTGGGCATCCCAAGGTCTCCCTGCACACACTACCACGTGCATGCCTGTGATCCTGGCGGGTTGAGGCAGGCTGGGGTTGACTTCATTGTGAAGACTCTTGTTAGGGTGCCTGCCACACACTCTCTGTGTTTTTCCTCTTTCTCATGGTAGAAATAAACTTTTAAAAATGTATTTTTTAAATAAACTCACCTTAAATATAAAGACACAGATAACTTGTAAAAAGATGGAGATAGATGGTAGCACTAACCAAAAGAAAGCTAAAGTAGCTATAGTAACTGGAGATAAAGCAGATTTCAAGGCCAGCACTATAATCAGGGGTAGAGTAGGGCAATGTTAAAGGGTTCAATTCACAGATGACATGCAATCCTTAACATATATGCACTTAAAAATGGAATATACAAATACGTGAGAAAAAACTGAGAGACCTATAAGGAGAAATGGATGAATCCACTACTGTTCATTAGTGAGTGAGAGACCTATAAGGAGAAATGGATGAATCCACTACTGTTCATTATAGTGCCACTAAGAGAAATGCCGGAGGCCTGGGGATTTTATAAAGAAGTAGAGGTTTACTCAGCCCATGGTTTAGAGGATCAGGGTCCAGAATGTCTGACTTCTGCTGAGGCTTTGACATGGCAGAGGGCAGGATTATAAGCAAAAGAGGGCATGGTCTGCAGCCACAGCACCATAATCGGATTAAATTTCCACCCTCCTAATCCCACCACAATGACAGAACACGTAATGTTTGGGGAGACATATTCCAATCATAACAACCTTTAAATGTGGTGAGTCATCAGGCTCCATCAGAAGTAGATTGTCAGCAGTCAGGAATCCCATTGGTGCATTGTTGAGTCAAACGGCAGCATCAGTCAAATGAGTCAAACTGGCATCTGGATAATACCATTCCACAATAGTATAATACATATCTTTCTCAAGCTCTCATGGAATATTTGCCATTACATTTCATATACTACATTTGGGGTCAAAAAGCACACTTTAACAAGTATAAAGGAATAGAAATCATACAGTATAATCTCAGGCCACTATGGAATTAAAATTGAAATTAATGACAGATGGGACCAGCAGTTAGCGCAATGGCTATGTTGCTGGACTCCCATGTAGTCGACCGCAGTTTGAATCCTGGACCCAGTGGCTTAAACTCACGCTGGGCACGTGTGCATGTGTGCCTAAGATCCCGAGAGGAGAATGGAGGAGAAGGGATTGCAGTGTGGCCATCCACTCTGGGGGGTGATTTCTCGCTTTCTGTCTCTCTGTCCATCTCTGTCTTTCTGGCAAGCGCACGTGCCCTATAGCGAAAACCTCTCCAAAAAAAGAAAAACGAAATTAATGACAGAAAGAGCACCAGATGGTGGCACAGTGGAAACACAACTGGACCCACATGAAAAGGTCCCAGGTCCTTGTCCCAAGGCCTCCCTGTACATGCAGACGTGTGTGTGTAAATGACCCAGTATGGCTGAGACTGGGATGCATTGTGTGTACAAATCGCATCAGGATGTCATTCTCTCTTCTCTCTGTCTCAGAAAAAATACTTTTTTTCCCCCTAAATGACAGAGAGTGATAGAAAACTCTCAGATGTTTTGAAATAATACATGAACCAAAGATCAAGTCTCAATAGAAATGACATACTTTGAAGTGAATTAAAATGAAAATGCAACTTGTCAGATGTGTGGTGTGTAGCAAAAGCAGTGCTTACAGGGAAATTCATAGCATTAAATTCATAGGTTAGAAAAGAAGAATGTCTGAAATCAGTCATTGAGGTTTCCACCTAAGAAAACTAAAAAACAAGAGAAAGTATATAAATCAGAGTAAAAATGAGAAATTATTAACATTAGCAGAAATTATGAAGTTGAAGACAGAAAATCAATAATCGATGAAACCCAAAACTCATTTTTTGCATAAAATCAATAAACCTCTAGCAGCTTCACTTAAGAAAACAGAATAGGGAACCAGCAGTTAGCGTAATGGCTATGTCGCTGGACTCCCACGTAGTCGACCGAGGTTCGCGTCCCGGACCCGGTGGCTTAAAACTCATGCCGGGCGCGTGTGCGTGCGTGCCCAAGATCCCGAGAGGAGAATGGAGGAGAAGGGATTGTGGTGTGACCATCCCCCCTGGGGGGTGATTTCTCGCTTTCTGTCTCTATTTCTCTCTCTGTCTGGCGAGTGCATGCGCCCTATAGCAAAAACCTCTCCAAAAAAAAAAAAAAAAAAAAAAAAAAAAAAGAAAAGAAAAGAGAATAAAAAAGAGGACACAAAGTACTAATATCAAATAAAAAAGGAATCCATTACTCTTGATCTCATGGACATTAACAGGATATTAAAGGAATATTATGATGAAGTCTATACCCACAAACTTGATAACGTGGCCCAATTCCTTTGAGGTAGCCATCTACTAAAATTCTTTCATGATCGAAATACTGAATAAGGGACCAGCAGATGGAGTGATGGTTATGTCTCTGGACTACCAACTAGTTGACCACAGTTTAAGTCCTGGACTCGCTGGACCTGGTGGCTTAAAACTCATGCAGGGCATGTGTGTGTGCATACCCAAAATCCCGAGAGGAGAATGGAGGAGAAGGGATTGCAGTGTAGCCATTCCCCTGGGCAGTGATTTTTTACTTCCTGTCTCTTCCTGTCCTTCTGGTGAGCACACATGCCCGAAGCAAAAATCTCTCTTAAAAAAAAAAAAAAAAAAAAAAAAAAGTAATACTGAATAAACTAGAAATAGAAGAGGAATTCCTCAGTCTGATAAGCGGTGACTGTGAAAAGCCCACCGGTCAAATACTGAATACTTTACCCCTAAGACCAGGAATGAGCAGGGTATAAGCTCTTGCCACTCACATTCAGCATTGTCGTTTGGAGGTTCTAGCCAGGGCAGTAGACGAGGAGGACGAAAGGCACGCGTTTTGGAAAGAAGGAAGTTGAGCCATGCTGGCTGTACATTGAAACTTGTCATCGCGCGCACACAGAAACTGCCTGAACTAATAACACGCTTACCATGGTAAGCAACATAAAAACTCATGCTTAAATATAAATTGTATTCCTGTGCACTAGCAATATACAATAAAAAACCAAAACTGAACAATTCCATTGACACGTATAAAAAGTATAAAAAGATAAGACGCTTATGACAAAATGGAAGCATTAAGTGTAAAATGTGTGCATCCGTTTTCTGGGGCTGCCATATCAAAGCGCCACAAACTGCGTGCTTAAGATGGCAGGAATGAGTTGTCGCATGGCTCCAGGTCAGAAATCCGATCTGCAGGTGCCATCAGGGCTGTGTCCTTCTGAAACACGTACAATTTTTGCCTCTGGTTTCTGGGGCGTGTCAGCAGTTGGTCCCCTTCCTGAGCTTGCAGCTGCACACCTCCGTTCTGTGTCACTGCCACGCGGTGCTCTCCCAAGTGCTTCCAGCTTCACACGATCACCTCACAGAAACACCAGTCTGTGGGACGAGGGTCTCCCTGCTCCGCGACTCCAGCTCACCACCCCTCTGCACTCTCTATTTTAAATGCAGTCACAACCAGAGGTGCTGTAGGCTAGGTCGTCGACTTCTGTTTCTCTAACCAACCCATCACAATTTGTATTCTGGGAACCACAAAATATTTTTGAACAAAATTAAAGAGGTCCTAAAGAAAAGAAAAACTGTCTCATGGTTATGGATTTTAAAACTTAACTCTTGTCACGATGCTTACCCTCCTAAATCTGCTCTTAAAAAGAAATAATGTGAAAATGTGATCCTTACCAAAACTTTATGTGCTTTGTTTTCATGTGGGAAATTGACAAGCAGATTATAAAATTCATCTGGAAATGCAAGAGACCTAGAATTGCTGAAATTATACTGAAAAGGTAGAATACAATTGGAGTACTTAGTATTTCTCAACTTCAAAAGTAACTGAAAGGCTACAGTAATTAGATAATGTGGCACTAACTTACCTAAATAGAGACATACAGATCAATGCAGTAGAATTGGGACTTCAGAAATACACTTTGACATTTAGAATTCAGTTGATTTTCTTTCATATTACCGAGATGATTTAATACATAATAGTATTTGTATCAAATGGTGCGAGGACAACTGGATATTTGCAAGCTAAAAGAATTACACTGGAACTCTTCTTTATACCATATAAAAATTAACTCAAAGTGGATTATGGACTTAAATGGAAAAGCTAAAATTATAAATTTTATTTCCTCTTAGAGGGAAACCTAAGAGAAAATCTTCATCATCCATAGGTTAGGCAATGATTTCTTAGATATGACACCAAACTCATAAGCAACAACTTAAATACTAGGTAAGGTGTATTTCAGTACAACTATAAAAAGAAGTTTGTGCTCATATTAAAAAGAGAAAAGGTAATCTACAAAGCTAGAGAAGACAATTGCCAATTACATTCCTGATAAGGCCCTAAAATCCAGAATGGATAAAGAACTCTTTCAACTCAACAATAAGGAGACAATCAACCCACATTTGAAAACATGAGATTGAATAATTGAATAGATCTTTCTCATACACAAACACACACACACACACACACACACACACACACACACACACTGGACTATAAACAAATGAAAAGATGCTTAATATAATTAATCATTATTGAAATGAAAATCAAAAGACAGTGAGGTGCATGTCTGCTAAGTAGGCCAGCGTCAAGGAGCAGGCAAGATCGGTGTTGGACCAGATGTGGAGACGGTGCCCCTCCCACGTTCGGGGTGTATGTGAAATGGCGTAGCCCTTTGGAAAATGTTGGTGGTACCCTCAAATGTTTAGTCTAGAGTTCCCACATGCTACAATGGTAAATGAAAATATGCCCTATGTACCCAAGAAAAATAAAAACACATCCACAAAATTATATTTCCGAGAAGGTTCGTAGTAAGCATCACACACCCTATGAGGAAATGGAGATCCCTCCGGTGACCGTTAGTGAGGGATGGTGAATAAGATGTGGCACAGACGGAGGGGCAACGTGCCTGTGTGTGTTCAGCATGGACCGACCTTGAAACATTCACTTAAGGTGGGTCTGTCACAGAAGACCACCTGTTGAATGATTTCATTTGTACAAAATGTCTGGAATAGGGTAATCAACAGAAACACAAGTAGACTGATAGCATCCAGGATCTGCATGATTGAAATCTAGTCGGAGAGTGCTGATGGCTTCATAGCCCTGGGAATATATTAAACATTGCTGACTTGTAGACTGGAATTGCAGATTTCAAAGAGTGAACTTTAAATTTGATGTTATGTGAATTATATTTCAATAAAGCAGTTTAAAAAGTTATATTACTGAGGGGACCAGCAGATGGCATAAAGGTTACATCGCTACACTCCCACATAGTTGACCACACTTCAAGTCCTGGATCCATCAGCTTAAAAGTCATACCAGGCATGTGTGCATGCGTGTCCCAAATCCCAAGAAGAGAATGGAGGAGAAGAGATTGCAGTATGGCCATCTCCCCTGAGGGGTGATTTCTTGTCTCTGTCTCTCTGGCAAGTGCATGTACCCTATAGCAAAAATATCTCTTAAAAACTAAATGAAAAATAAATTTAAAAAATTACATTACTGGGACCAGCAGATAGTGGAGAGGTTAAGGCCACTGGATCCCATATGGCCAACTGTGTGGCTTGAGTCCTGGACCCAGCTGCATGAAAATCACAGTGGATATGTGTGCATGAGTCCCCAGAATCTGAGAGGAGAATAAGGAAAAGGAATTATGGTGTGGTCACCTTCTCTGGAGAGGAGGGTGATTTCTCACTTTCTCTCTCTCTCCCTCTCTGCTCCCTCTCAACATCAAAATGGAAGAGAAGGGATTACGGTGTGGCCATTCTCTAGAAGGTGGTTTCTCACTTTCTTCTCTGTCTCTCTCTGGTGAGCATACACACCCCAAAATTCAAACAAACACACAACAAAAAACGAAAGTGTCGAGCTCCCGTCAAGTGTACGCAAGAGGCTCCAGGAATCCCCCGCGCTACAGAGGGGGTGCCGTCAGGAATCAAGCAATTCAGAAGCATTTAGGGATCATATGCCTGCTTCTAAGAAGTGGCACTAATTTTCTCTTATTCTCTTACCTTACTATAGTATTGATTATCAATTTAAAAAGGAGTTCTCATTGCCCTGTGTGGATATTCTCAAATATCCAGTTTCCTCAACGGCCCCTGTCCTGAGTTAATTACTAAGTGGGCTCCCCCTGCAGACCAGACTCAGCTTTTCTCTTACAAATGTGCTTCCTCCGGGGGCTCCCATCTGGGTGAACGGTGCCATCATTGACCCAGTTGTCCACAGAAACCTGGGCGTTATTCTTGAACACTCCTTCCAGTTACGGCCCCACCCGTTCAGTCCCCAAGTTCTGCGCACCTCACCCCACGAAGCGATTGCTGCTGCTCTCCAGCTCTCTCTGACACATTGCTGCCGTCCTCGTGGAGAGCCATCATTTTATCTGAAATACGGAACAAACTCTCTCAGACTGTCTGCAGCTTTGTCCCCGTAAGATCACTTCTCATACTGTTGCCAAAATGTTTATTTTCATCAGAGCGTTGCTCAGTGTTTTCCATTGCTCAGGGTATTGTCTCGCACTCCACATGGCCGGACCATCCTGCCCTTTCTTAAGTTCTTCAGTGAGGCTGCAATCTCAGGGTCGGGGGTAGAACCCTACTGTCATTCCAGCTTGCCTACACTGCAAACTTCCCCACATTGACCTCAGTGCTCTCAGGGCCTCAACCAGCTAACGCCCACTGAATGTTCAGAACTCACTGAGCTGTTGCTGCGTCTAGGACTCTTTCCCTGACCCCCAACCCGACTCAGTGTCCTGCCTCGGCGGTGACCACTCCTTAAGACTTTCTAGTAGTTGAATGTTCAATCTGGTCTCCCCTGCTGTAAAATGCTAGCTCTCAGAGAACAAAACACTCTTTTTTACTATAGCTTGTGTGGAAAAATTTCTAGGTTGACCCCATAGCTAGTGGTTAAGGGAGTTGGCTTCCAACATGGCTGGCTGACTGCAACTGAAATCCCAGCCCCGATGGCTTGAAAAAGACACCAGATGCATGTGCACGAGTCCTCCGAATCCAGACAGCGTGGGGAAAGGAGGAGGAGAGACTTGCGTGTCCATGCCCGATTAGAATAGGGAAGGAAGCCCTCCCTCTCTCTGTCTCTCTCTGGTGGGTGCATACACCTCTGATAATTAAAAAAAAATCTATCTGGTGCTCGATAAACATATCTAAATGTATGAATGGAATACTATCTGAAAGATAGATGCCTTCTAAGGTTTTTTGTAAACTTTCAAAGACATGTTACTACTCCTGTTTTTCTCTCCTTCCTGTCTTACAGGGAAGAACCCCATGCCAGGAGTGTCCTAGTTCTGAACAGTGTGGGCAGGAAGGAGAACAGATATTTTGTACGTTCGTCCCTGTGTGAGCAAGGTTGTGTGTTCGCTTTGTCCATCTCTGGGCCTCGGTACCCTAATCTGTCGCAGCATGGTAGCCTGTGAGGACCGGGAGAGGCCGTCGAGGACTCCTGTGGGGAGTCATGCCCCTGGGGGGGCAGCTCTTCTCATTCCTGCCGGTCACTGCTCCCCACTGCTCCCCTCCCCAGCCTGTCCGGGGAAAGGACATCTCTGAGGTTTGTCCTGACCAAAGCCGGTCCTTTTTACTCTGAGAAGGAAACAAATCCCTGCAACATTTCTAGGCTAGAGCTGGAGAAATAAACATGTCAATGAATATTGTTATTTTAAAATATTCTTTGTTTTATTTATAGACTGGATAAGTCCCTATTTTCCTTAGGACAATATACATTTCACTGTCTTCGTAGCGGAAACAATGGATAACGTGCAAGCCAGGCGGTTCTTTGACCCGGTTTTTCCATCCTCTGTTTTCAAGGGCTTGGAAGCAGCTCCGAAGGGAGGGGAAAATGAATCACTGCCTTTCTGCACTCGCATTGGGATTGTCAAATTGGATTTGAAAATAGCCTTATATTGTTTCACTTCACAATAGAGAAAGCATGGGCTTCTATCAGCCGCGTGACCTTTCTGGTTCGCCCGGCTCTCTTGTTTAATCTAAGGATTCACTGTCCTTGGTCTTGAACAGGGGCCTGGTTACAACAAGTTAATGAAAGACTGCGTGTCCCGTTACGCTCCACACACGCCAGCAAGCCCAGCCTAAAGGTCAAAGCCGAGTGGGCAGAGTTTGGACCTCGGGCTCCCTCAAGCACTTTGTCTGAAGAGAACAGCTCGCGCCTTCCTGGGGGTTACATCAGCTCCTTCTTCCATCCCTATGGAAACGCTTCTCTTTTTGGTTTTGCATCTGGGCTAACCACGTGACACAGCAGAGACACTGGTGAATAGAGGAGTCAGGCGTTGCCAACCATCTTCCAGAACGTGTGGCCAGGTGGTTACATTTTCTGGTCCTAGAGTCCAACTCAGTGGTTTCGGATCTGTTGGCAGGCCACACAGGCAGGTTTTAAACCACTGTTACATCATTATTAAGTCGGGATGGCCATGACACTGTCTTGCTGTGATGCGGTAGGCTTACTGGAGGTGAGGATTTTGAGAACTCTGTCTGACATCAAGTCACCGTTGGTGTTCGCTGTCCTTGCCAGGCTTCCTCCTCTAACGCCGTCAGGTCAGACAGAGGAGTGAGCGAGCCCCTGCAGGGAACAAGCGAGGGCGACAGCCATGCTTTGACTCCATGTGTTAGGGCCCAGCACAGACTGCGTCATTTGCTTTTTTCTTCAATTTGCTATAGGACACGTGCATTCCCCTAGGGAGACAGGGAGAGACAGAGACAAAGCACCTCCCAGGAGTGACGAGTACACCACGATCCTTTCTCCTCCGTTTGGCCCTCAGGATTTGGGGCATACACGCACACGCACCTGGCATATTTTTCAAGTCACCGGGTAGGGACTCAGACCAAGCTGTTGGCCACATGACATCCAGTCACCTTAACCACCATGCCACCTGGCTGGCCCTACAGACTTGTTTTATTCCAAAATAAACTGGCAAGCAAACAAATCCTGACTGAGCCTCTGTGCCTAGGGTTGCAGATAGTAGCCACATCATCTGTACTACAGTTTGAGGTTTGAACTATTAATAGAATTTATTATGTCTAACTTACTGGGACAGCAAGCCATATTTTACCCTGCATATCTGGAGTAATGCAGCAAGACATAATTTAGAGGAAACACTTGGAATTGTGATCATTACTTAGAATTAGATTAACTTGGGGAGTTTTCCTCTCTCTGTTACTTATCTTTCTTTTTTGGGGGAGCACGACTGGTTTATGTAATAGGAATGTGGTGTTCTCCCAGCCGAGAACGGGGTCAGTTTGTCTACACATTCGTCTTGTCAGAGGCCCACGCAGCTGTCACAGAACTCAGCTCCTAGATCGGAACCAGACGCAGGGTGATGCAGTGCGCGGAGGTGGTCATATCTCATTGGGACGAGTGCCTGGCCGAGTCTGGTTGCATTTTCTTTTTCTCCCTCTGAACACGTAGCAGGTATTAGGGGGGAGTTAGGTTTTGGGATGTTTAATTTCTCTAACTTATATTAAATAACACAGTGAGGCAGAATGAGAGTGGTCTTTAAAATGAGAGCGGACAAAGGCCAAATCCAAGGTCTGGTCTTACTGGGAAATGCATAACATCCCCAAGCATCAGCATCAGCACCTGTAAAATGGAGCTGACGTCTATTCCCTGTGGTGTAATAACTGAACACCTGCAACCAGGTGATTTGTCAGAATAGAGGTTTATTTAGCTCACAGTTTTGGAAGTCCATGGTCCAGGGACTGTATCTTGTGAAGGTCTTACTGCTGGTGGATCCCATGGCAAGGGCATCTCGTAGACAGAGCAAGCACATGCATGTCTGTGTCTCCTTAGACACTCTGAGGATGCAATGATGGCGCCCTGCCCAAATCCTAATCCCCTCCCAAAGGCTCTGCCTCTCAACACCATAGTCAGGGAAGTGTCCACCTTCATCCAGTCAACCTTGGATTTTAGGGGGACACTGTCAAACTATAGCAATGCCTGATTGTACGGATTGCTTGAAGATTAAATGCATATGGTGTGTACAAGTGTCTCCAGCTCTGTGTGTTGAGAGTAAGCTGCAAGTGTGAGCCCCTTCTGCCCTGGTCTAGATTCTCAGGCACTCATGAGCTGGGGCTGCTCCATCGCTGTTTGTGCTACTCAGCAGCATTTAGTCATCTCCCTGTCCCTCCTGGCTGCTGTCATAGGAGTGAGCATGTCTCAGACCTGTGGCTCCTAGCTCAGAATCCTGGCATCCATGATCATTTCAATTTAGGGAATAATATGTTCAAACAATTTCTTACCAATGATTTCTTTTAAATAGTGCTAACAGTCTGTTTGTTTTATAATGTAATGAATGATGAAATTTGCATGTAATTTGATAATGCACTTTCACATACTGGAAAATACAATTTATATTCAAATTCTGTGGTTGAGGATAAGTCAAAAATTATTATACATTTTTACAGTTAAAAATATAAAGCTCCACTTTGGAATCTTAGGTCTGAAAGAGACATTTGAGTTTTTATAATGTATCTTTTAAAATTTATAAGTCATAAACTGTGAACCATGAGGAGTTGAAGAATTACCACCAGGTGTCCTTGGATCCCACAGATTGCTAGTATAGTTTGTACAATATAAAAATAGTATTTTCACAATAAATACTATACTTTCCCAAATGTATGTAGGTTTTATATAATTAAGCAGAAACACACAGAAAAAATTTTGCTCAATGAGAAAAATTTCCATCATTGGTTTCTAAATAAGAAAACTCATATGTTGGTAGCATTAGTGGAAGAGGAGGGTGGATGTTTTTGTGTGATATAATGATTTGCCATCAGATAGGCTGGAAATCACATATATTATCGAAATCCCTTTCTTTTCTAAACTGAATCCTAGAATGGCCCAGTGACCCTTTGAGATGGCACAGCTAAGAACGAGGCAGAGTGTACTTCGAAAACGTACCTTCACGCTCAGTCTGACGTCCTTTCCATGACTACCTTGAACATTAAATTAAACTTTTAATTTTGAGATCATTGTGGATTGGCATGCAATTGTGAAATAATATTTATTGGTTCTGTGCTCTCTTCCCCCAGTTTCTCTGAATAGTTCATATTTTCAAGTTATAGTACAATAAAACAACCATCAACATTGACAGAATTGACTGATCTTTTTGTGGTCCATAATTTTACGTGTGTGTGTTTGTGTGTGTGTGTGTGTGGTGCTATACAATTTTATCACAGGTATGAGTTCTTGCATGCATCACCGGAGTCAAGATCTGGAACAGTTCAGACCTCAAGGATCCTTGCTGAGGTGTTTTTATAACTATACCACCAGCTCTCTCTCCCTGTCACTGGCTGGCTTTTCCTAACCCCTGGAGAACAATAACATTTTCTCCATATTCATAACTTTGTCATTTCAAGAATGTTATGTAAATATAATCATACAGTGTGTAGCTTCTTGGGATTGCCTTTTTTCATTCAGTTTCATTTCCTCAAGAGTCATTCAAGTTGCTGAGTGTATTGATAGTTTGTTCCTTTTGGCCAGCTGAGTTGATGCAGCAGTGACACATTTCATGATGCCGAGACCTTATGCTAATGCCCTGGGCTGACCTCCCAGGGTCCTCCTGTGCATCCCTGATGCATATGTCCGTGGTTCCGGCAGGCTGGAGCTAGGAATCGGAGAGTGATGTGAAGACACTGTTGGGTGTTTGTGAATCTGTTTCTGTCTCCCTCTCTCATGAAAGACAGAAACAAATATATTTAAATGTTTTTTAAATAGTTTATTCCTTTTTACTTTTATTTTTATTTATTTATTTTTCTTTGTTATTCTTTAATTATTTATTTATTTATTTATTTATTTATTTATTTATTTATTTATTTATTTATTTTGGAGAGCTTTTTGCTATAGGGCACGTGCACACGCCAGAAAGGCAGAGAGAGACAGAAAAACAGAAAGAAATCACCTCCCAGAGGGGATGGCCACACTGCAATCCCTTCTCCTCCATTCTCCTCTTGGGATCTTGAGCATGCACACACATGCTCCTGGTGTGAGTTTAAGCTGTTAGGTCCAGGAATCAAACCATGGTTGACTACGTGGGAGTCCAGCAACATGGCCATTACGCTAACTGCTGGTCCCTCCTTTTTATTTTTGAGCCATATCCCACAATGTGTATGTACCACAGTTTAACCATTGCTCATTAAATGGGTCAGGACCAGCTCGTGCCCTGGTGGTTAAAGCAGCTATATTCCATGTGGTCAACTGAGCTGTTCAAGTTCCAGATGTGGTAGCTTGAAAACACATCAGGCACATGTGCATGCATGCCTGAAACCCTGAAAGGAGGGAGAGATGGAGAAGGGACTTCCGCACGCCTGTCCACCATACGAGGCGCTTTCCCATTCCTGCCTCTCCCTCTGTCTGATTTGGGTCATTTTTACTTTTTGACTTTTATGAATAAAGTTGTTATGAACCTGCATTTCAATGTTTTGCATGAATATAAAGTTTCATTTCACTGGGCTCAGTGGTCAAGACTGCAATCATTACAGTAGCTGGATGTTCAGTTTACTTCAGTTTTGGTTTTGTTTTGACAGACTGATTGAGATATTAATGCAACAAAATTCACCCATCTGAAACACAATTCAGTGACTTTTAGTATATTCACAGAATCGTGCACTCATCAACTCTATTTTAGAACATTTTCATCACCCTGAAAGAAATAATGTACGTCTATTCATTATGCTGCAGTCCTTCCAATTTCCCAAGCCATAGGCAATCACTGCTTTACTTCTGCTCTCTACAGATATGCCTGTTTGGAACATTTCATATAAATGGAATCATACCATATGTGGTCGGTTATGACTTGCTTCTTTCACTTAGCATAACGTCTTCTAGATTTATTCATGCTGTGGCATGTATCAAGAGTTTTAGATTGCTGAATAATATTCTGCTGTATGGCTATACCACACTTCATTTATGCATTCTTGAGGTGACGCACCTTAAATTACTTGAACTTTTTGACTATTATGAACAATGTTTCTTCTTTTTTATTTTAAGTGTTTTTTTTTTTTTTTTTTTTTTTTTTTTTTTTTTTTTTTTTTTTTTTTTCCCCATGTGGCACAGTGCTCATGGAAGGGAGACAGCGAAAGAATGTGAGAAGTCACCCCTCAGGGGGATGGCCATGTTATAATCTGTTCCTCCATTCTCCTCTTAGGATTTTGGGCATGCACACACATGTGCCTGGTGTGATTGTCAAGCAATAGGATCTGGGACTTGAACCGTGTTCAATCCTGTGAGAATCCAGCACTGAACCTGTTGGCCTTGGATAAGGTTTCTCTCAATATTTGTGTTCAGGTTTTTGTGGGAATATGAGGTTTTTATTTCTCCTGAGTGTATACCTAGAAGTAGAATTGTGAATCATATGGTAACTCTGTGTTCAACTCTTTGAGAAAGTGCTAAACTGTTTGCACCATTTTACATTCCCATCAGCAGTGTATGAGGGCTTGCAACTTCTCACCATCTTTGCCAACACTTGTCATATTTAGTCTTGTTGATTATAGCCATACTAGTGGGTGTGAAGTGCTATCTCATTGTGGTTTTGATTTACATTTAGGATGTTGAACATATTTTCATGCATTTGTTGAGCATATGTGTATATATATTCAGAGAAATATCTATTCATATCATTTGCATATTTAAAAAAAATAAAATCATGTGTCTGTTATTGAGTAGTAATTATCCTTAAAAGTTCTAGATATAAATGCCTTATCAAATAAACAATTTGTAAAAAGCTTTTTTCATTTCGTGGGTTGCCTTTCACTTCCTTCATGAGATGTTCTTTGACGTCCAAAAGTTGGAAATTTTGATGATATCCAGTTTACTTTCTCTTTTCTTACTTATGTTTTTGGCATGATATCTAAGAAAACATTGCCTTATAGACAGTCACAAAGAACTACACCTGTATTTTCTTCTAAGAGTTTCATTATTTTATTTTAGTGCTTATGTTAACGTCCTTGTTTTATTTTAAATTTTTTAATAGTATGAGACAGAAGGATTTCTCAACTCTTTTTTTCTTTATCTTACCACAGAGGCTTGAACTTAGTAGTTCCAACACTATGTTGAAT
Source organism: Tupaia tana (assembly GCA_026018925.1). Classification (NCBI taxonomy): domain Eukaryota; kingdom Metazoa; phylum Chordata; class Mammalia; order Scandentia; family Tupaiidae; genus Tupaia; species Tupaia tana. Next base: position 3,774,838 of record JAKSZU010000008.1, read on the forward strand.
GAAAGTGGTGAGAGCAGATATCCCTGCCTGTTCCTGATCTTATGAATAAGCATTAGGCCTTTCGTTATTATGAATATTAGTAGATATGACTATTTGCAACTGCTATATTTCTACTTGAAGCTACTTCCAGCTTGCTGAGAGTCTCTCTCTATCTCTCTCACCCATGGATGTGTGCTGAGATCTGGCTGATGTTTCTTTTAATGCTAATGAATATGATCATATGATTTTTCTTCATATATTGTTGTGGTGATATGATGGATTCCATTTTTTCACATGCTGGACCAGCCTTTTATACTTGGTATAATCTCACTTATTTACAGTATGTAATTCAGTTTTTTTTTTTTTATTTGATTTTGCCTTAGGGCATGTGAGCTTGCCAGAGAGAGAGAGAGAGACAGAGACAGAGACGGTGAGAGGAAAGTGAGAAATTGCTCCCCTCACACAAACACGGGGATGGCCACACTACAATCCTTTTGCCTCCAGTCTCCTCCAGGGATTTTGGGCTTGCATGCACACATGCCAACATGCACATGTGCCATCATGATTTTCAAGTCACAGGGTTCGGAACTCAACCTCAGCTGACCATGTGGGAGTCCAGTGACCATCTGCTGGCCCCAGTTCTTTTTTATGTGATGTTAGATTCAGTTGAGTAAATTTTATTGGGCCCTTTTATGTTTAAGCTCAATAGCAATATTTGAAAGTAGTTTGTGCTTTTTTTTTTTTTTTTCTTTGCCTGTACTCTCTGAGTACTACTGATGTTCAAAATGAGGAAGGAAGAGCCAGCAGGTGGCATGGTGTTTAAGGCACTGGATCCCACTTGGCCAACTCCACATTCAAGACCTGGATTCTGTGACCTGAAAAACATGCTGGGCATATGTGAATGTGGGTCCAAAACCCAAAGAGGAGAATGGAGGATAAAGGATTGCTGTTTGGCCATCCCCATGGAGGGGTGATTTCTCACTTTCCCTCTCTCTCTTCGTCTCTCTCCAGAAAATGCATGTTTCCTATGGCAAACAATTCTAAAAAATAAAATAAATTTAAAAAAAGATGAGGGAAGAAAGAAGTCTTTTTTTCTCTATTTTATTTTTGAAAGAGATTGTGTAAAATTGTGGCTAATTATTCTTTAAATGCTTGATAGAGTTCAAAAAGTAAGTCATTTGGGCCTATAACCCTTATTGGGGTAGATTTTAAATTATTTCAATTTACTTACTGATTATAGAAGTATTTAGGTTAACTATCCATTTTGGTTGAGATTTTAGAGAGTAAAAATATTTCTGCTTCTCCTAATCTGTCAAATTCTGGAGCATACAATTGTTTATAGTATTCCACTAGTATTTTTTCAGTGATTTCAGGATTTGTAGCAATAAATTGTTTCATTCCTTATTTGGTAATTTTTGTCTGATCTTTATCCTTGTCACTTTTGCTAGTGGTTTATTTTATTAATTCTTTTAGGAGGCCAACATTTTGTCTTATTGATTTTCTTTAGTGCTTTCTTGCTTTCAATTATGATTACTTCTGCTTTAATCTTTGTTATTTTATTTCTTCTGCTTGATTTGGTTCTTCATTTTTTTCTGTAATTTTTGAGGTACAAACTTAAATTATGATTTCAGAGCTTCTCAGTCCCTAATGTAAGCATTTGGTGGTGTAAATTTTTCTTTTATCCTTGCTTGCCTTAGTTAAATCACACACACATTTTAATATGCTGTACCTTCATACTAATTCAGTGTTACATAATTTTAATTTTTTTATAGATTTCCTTTATCAGCATGCATTATTTTCAGTATATTGTTTAATTTAAAAATCTTCAGCGATTTTCTTATTCTCTTATTGTTTATTTTTTTAAGATTTTTTTTTAACCATAGGTATCTCTCAAGAGAGACACAGAGAGAGAGAGAAAGTGAGAAATCACTCCCAAGGGTAGCTAAATAGGTCATAATCCCTTCTCCTCCATTCTCCTCCCAGGATTTTGGGCACAAGTGTGTACACACACACACACACACACACACACACACACACACATGCCTGGTGTGGTTTTCAAGATGCTGGTCTAGGACTTGAACTGCGGTTGGCCATGTGGGAATCAGGCATCTTAATCACCATATTACCAGCTGGCTCCTGTGGTCTTATTCCATCGTTGCCAAGGAATTTTAAGTCTCTCTTTTTTTCTTGAGCTAGAAGGCACATGCACTTTCTGGAAGGATAGAGGGAGACAGACAGAAAGGAAAGAGAGAGAGAGAGAGAGGGGGAGAGGGAAAGTGAGAAAGCACCCCCTAAGGGGAATGACCATGCCATAATCCTTCTTCTGCATTCTCCTTTTGGAACTTTGGGCATGCATCTAATGTGCCTCTCACCTCCCAGGCCCAAGGCTTGAACCGTACAGTTGACTATGTGAGAATCCAGTCACCTCAACCACCATACTACCAGCTGGCCTTTTTCTTTTTTTTTTTTTTTTCCTAATCGAATTTGCTGATTCTTTCACGACCCTGGATGTGATCCCTCTTGGTAAATGCTTCAGACCTATTTGAAAACAAATGTGGGGCTAGGTGGCTTGAAAAGAAGATGCTGAGCACATGTGTATTTGTGCCAAAAATCCTGAGAAGAGAATGGAGTAGAAGTAATTGTGGTGTGGTCATCTCCCCAAGGGGTGATTACTCACTTTCTCTCTCTCTCCCCCTTTTCATCTTTCTGTAGCAAGCGCCCATGCCCTACAACAAACAAACAAATTAAAAAAGAAAACAAATGTATATTCTGCTGTTATTGGGGGGAGTATGACATATACGTTAATTAGATATGATTGATTGTGTTTTTTACATCTTCTGAATCCTTACTAACTTTATTTTTAGAAGCTGTACCAGTTGTTGAGAGTGGGGTGTTGGAATTTCCAACTTTAGCTGGAGATTTGTCTATATTTGCTTTCAAATTTGTCATACACTTAGTGTATTTTATGGTTCTGATGTTCAGTGCATACACATTTGTGACTGTGAGATCTTTCTGCTGTATTAATCTTTTATTGTTACATCATGTCCCTTTATGCCTATAGTCAGTTTCTTTGCTCCCAAATTTATTTTACTTAATACTAATGCTGCCCATTTTGTTTTATTTTTTAAGGTTTGCATATTACATCTTTTCCTACTTTACTTTCAACCTACCTGTGTCTTTGAATTTTAAGTGAGTTTCTCATAGTCAGCAAAATCTAATCCATCTCAGTGAGATTTGTTTTTTCTTGGTCAGCATTAAATTTTGAGAACTTTGAAAGGCAATTTGCTCACAAACAATGGTTTAATGTATAAATTTACATATCATAAATGTGAATGAATTTTGCCCATACTTTACACATTTAATATATTACTTGTATTCTTTGCGTGTACAATGTATGTATATTTACATAAAATGATTTGACTGTATGGTAAACCCAGTCAGATGTAAAAAACCCTGGTAATTATATTCATCAAAAACTTACTACAGACATATTAACAATCTACTGATGGCAGATTTATATTTAATTTCCCTTTCAAGGTAGATAATTTTACAAAATGTTTTAAAATATGCACTGGCATTTAGCCCCATAGTGACACCAGAGTCGATCTTTGCTTCTTTAGGGAAAATAGTCCAAAAGGCATCAAAGCAAATTTGCATTAAGGTTGGAATGTATCTCTCCAGATCAGTGCCTCCGACCCATAGTCCCAGATGCCCACGTTTATCAGCACCATGAGGGGGCATATCCCCTTGCAGAGGTTGGCTCACAGTAACTACACTTGGGATATGGATGCATAAAAGCACCCAATGAAAAGTCTGAGAATATTCAAAGTACTCATAATACTCCTGTTTGCATGGCCCTGTACTCTGCTATTTACAGTGAGAATTCATTGGCATCAGAAGACAAATAGTAATGGGATGATTTCACAAAGAGGAAGAATGGGGGGAATGAATTAGGTGACTCAGGTGTTAAATGTCTTCAGGCCACAGAGTGAGAACTGTGCTGCTAGTGGGACTGGAATGCCCTTGCTCTCCAGGGATGACTGGAATCTGTGTTGGCCAGTCTCCTCTGAGCCAGTGCTGCCAGGGTGATAGTCTTCTCTCCTTTTGTCCTCAAATCTATGACCAAATTCCTTCTGACTTAACATGCTTTGTATCTAAAAGTGGTTTCCAGCAGATTATATTATAGTTTTATAACTTCTTTCTCCCAGAAACCTTTGCTTCTCTTTCCTTTCATTTTTGAGTATGTAATAACTTAATAATTCAACACAAGGAAAAGCAATCACACCTTCATGTCTTAAGGGTGAATTTCATTGTGGATTCTAAATTCTGGAAATCCATGCCACGGATGTTGTAGATCATGATAACTCCACACTAATACATCTCAAGCCCTCTCTCTTGTTGGGCTTGCTTTATGGCTCAGGGATTAAGAATACAAACTCTAGTCAGAACTACTTGAGTTCAAATCCCATCAGCATTAACCTGCCAATTATGTAACTTTAGACAATTACATGTCCTTTCCACAGCTGCGTTCTTGTTTGTAAAATGAGATAATGATGATACCTGCTAACCATGCAGTTGTTATGAAGATTAAATATGATTATTCACATAAAACAAGTGAGAGCTTGGTGTAAATCAAGTACTCAGTGGACTTCATCTATTTGTAATAATTTCTCAGCATCGCCAAGTGTTTCATGACCAAAACTAAAGCCATGATTCCCACATTCATACTAAAAGACAGTTTCTCTTCAGCTTCCAAGAATGACAGTGACCTGGTTTTGCTCATGACTTTGTCAAAACTGATGCCTCTTTCTGCCTTCCCTTTCTTCTCTTCATGAGTAAGTTCTTCCTTCTCTCTATTCAGGTCATCACTACACCCATCTCTGTCTTCCTAGCCATGGCTCTCACCTAGTCCAAGCTGCCATCATACCCTGCACGGACGTCGGCGTTCACCAACTCACTGCCTAGACTGCCTTCTCTTGTCTCTTCCACCAGGTAGCAATCCTCTAGTTAGAAAATGTCATCTTTTTATATATATTTATAGAGAAGTGTGTTCTCACCCTTAATGACTTCTCACTGCAGACTTCCATGGCCCACTTCATGGTAGTCCACTTCACCACAATCTGGCCCTGAATATACCCCCAACCTCTCTCTTCCTGATGTATGTCTCCCTGTCCTTTGAACTCCTCCAGCTCTCACCTGTATCAGGGCTTCGCTTGCTTTATTTCTTCTATCTGCAAGCCTCTGGCCAGAACTTTATTGTTGGCTTCTTCAAATTAGTCTGTTTCAGTTCCCTTGTTAGCTTCTCAGACAGCTGACTCTACTGTCACATCTAAAATATCCCCCATCCTGCAGTTGTGGCCCACATATCTAGGTTTCAGTGTATTGAGAGCTGTCACAAATTTCATACAGTACCTACATTTATTATTTATTTTCTTCTCACTAATATGGTAGAATACAGATTCCCATGTCATCTTAAAGGCTTAGGACAGTGCTTGGTACACAGTAATTTTTTTTCTTTTTTTTCTTTTTGGAGAGATTTTTTCTATAGGGTATGTGCACTCATCAGAAAGAGAGAGACAGAGAGACAGAAGGCGAGAAATCTACCCCTGGGTGGATGGCCATGCCACAATCCCTTCTCCATTCTCCTCTCGGGATCTTGGGCATGTGCACAGACGCGTCTGGCATGAGTTAAAGCCACCGGGTCTGGGACTTGAACCGTGGTCGACTACATGGGAGTCCAGCGACATAGCCATTATGCTAACTGCTGGCCCCACCACAGTAATTCTTCAATGAATGTTTCCAGAACAGATAAATTTAAGAATAAACATAAAATAATAAAGGAATAATTAAATATGTCTGTGAAAATTTTGTAAGATTTAGGTTTTAGATAACTAAACTTTAAATGTTTATCAAAATATCATGAATCAATGAAATAATCAGTTCTGCATATTGTCAAGCTATGTTCAAATAAAGGAATTGGATTGTGTTATGTACCAATAAAATGTGATAGATTGATATTGGATTTTCTGCAATTTATGTCTTTCACTAATGCCAAGAAGAAATTGGTATAATTGCTTTTCATCTTATTTTCATTTAACTATTTGCAGAATAAGAACAATTGCAATTTTCCATAATAAAAATTGAGAGACAAGCAAAAGGACAAAAATAATTTGAGAAACAAAATGACCTTTTAATTTGAAATTCAATTTTCTGAAACTAAGTTGCTAGGCATTTCTCTGGTTAGACACTATCAAAAACAACAGGTTCTAATTATATTTTGCCCTTAAGAAAATTATGTGATTCCATTATATTTTTCTTCTATTGTGTCTTATAGAATACTATAAAATTCTTATTATAAAACCTGCCTAGGGAAATATTATGGACATATGCAGGACATCTGACTATTGGATACAAGCCTCTTAAGCATTTTGCATGTGTACCCTGGTGGTTTGCTAATAGGACATGAGCTGAAGTGTTTAAATATGCTGCTGAAAAAAAATTTGAAAGGTACTTTTGAAGAGATGAGATAATCAAGATACTTGTGTATATCACAAAGATACTGGCTTCCTTCCGGCTTTGGGCTAGGAATAGATGTCTTCCTAAGATGCTTTGACTAGAGGAGTAGACCTAGTAGACCCAGTTTCTTAAGCTATTTTCTCATCTTAAAGTAACTCTCACATAGCTTACAAAACTGTGTAATCAGAACAGCATGGTGTTGGCACAAGAACAGGTATTTGGACCAATGGAATAGAATAGAGACCCCAGAAATAAACCCTAAAGTATACAATCAAATGATTTTTGACAAAGGACACCAAACAACCCAGTGGGGGGGATCTCTTTAGCAAATGGTGCTGGGAAAACTAGGTGTCCACCTGCAGAAAGATGAAACTGGACCCCTATCGCCACTAACAAAAATCAACTCAAAATGGATCAAAAATCTAAACCTAAGACCTCAAACTATAAAGCTACTGTTGAAAAACACAGGGGAAACTCTGAGAGACTTTGGAGTAAGCCAAGGAGTAGGCAAAGACTTCTTAAATAAGACCCCTAAAGTACATAATACTTGGAAATAATCTCAAAAATAGACAAATAGGATTACATCAGGTTGTCTGTACAGCAAAAGAAACTACAATTAGTGTAGATTGACAACCCTTGGAATGGGAGAATATATTTTCAAATTATGCCTCAGATAAGGGACTGATAACCAGAAAATACAGGGAACTCAAGCAGCTCACACACACACACAAAATCAACCCAATTAAAAAGCAGACAACTCTCCAAAGAAGACATATGAACAGCCAAAAAGCATGTGAAAAATGTGCAACATCCCTTACTATTTGGGAGATACAATTCAAAACTACAATGAGATACCACCTAACCCCACTCTGATTGACTAAGATTAAAAAAAAAAAAAAAAAATTAGCAATGATAAGTGCTGATGAGACTGGAGAAAAGGGAACTCTCCTATGCTATTGGTAGGAATGTAAATTAGTACAGCCACTATGAAGAACAATATGGAGATTCCTCAAAGGCATACAAATAGAACTACCATATGATCTAGCAGTTTCACTCCTGGGTATCTCCCCAAAGGAAAGGAATGCACTCATTCAAAAAACAAAAAAAAACAAAAAACAAAAAAACAAAAACAAAAACACACTTGCATGTGTATTGCTACATTATTAACAATTACTAAGACATGGAAATAGCACAACTGTCCACAAACAGATGAATGGATTTAAAAAATGTGATACATATACAATACAGAATACTACTCAGCCATAACAAACAAAGAGACCCCTGCATTTGATAGAAAGTGGACACATATGAAAATTTTCTGCTAAGTGAAGCAGGCCAGACTATGAAAGAGAGGCATTGTATGTAGTCACTGAATATATACTGAATGTCTGTACTCTATGACAGAAACTGAAAGAGTGGAAAGTACAAAGGCATGGAGAGCAACTGTGGAAACTAGAGGCAGTGTGGGAGGAGGCTGGGAAATGGAGGAGGGTGAAAGGAGGGAATCAAGGAGAAAAAAGAGAAGCAATGAATTTAAGGAACACAAAAGTGGAAAATGATCTATTGATTAAATGTATGGTAATATCTGACTGAACCAATACACAACGTATTCATAATGGGTAAACTTATTTGGTATACTGTAATGAAATGCACTTATGGAATGTAAAATAAATACATAAAGGAAGAAAGAAAGCAAGAGAGAGAGAGAGAGAGAGAGAGAGAGAAGGAAGGAAAGAAAACTCTTGCATTGGGACCAGAAGGTGGCATGGTGGTTTGGGTGCTGTACTCTTCACATGTTCAACTATGATTTGAGGTCCAGACCTAGTGGCTTGCTTGCTGAATTTCCCTCTCTCTCTAAGTCTATCTCTGGCAAGTACACGTGCTCTGTAACAAATTAAATATAGTAATAGTGAATTAAATAAAAAGGAAAGCCTTTCCATGTTAAAAAAAAAAGTAACTCACATTGGAATGGCTCTTTATTTTCTTGGTTTTTATATTTTTTTGGTCCACTTTTATGGAGGTTTTATTTGACAAATAAAAATTGTATATACTTAAGGTGTCTGATGTAATGGTTCGAAATATGTATCCATTATAAAATGATAAGTGATTACTACAACCAAGCTAATTAACATGTCCATTACATTACAGTTAGGTTTATTTATTTGTTTGTTTATTTAGTTATCTCTGAGGTGAGATTCTAATGCTTATAATAACAGCATAATTCTAGTCTTTTTTTTTTTTTTTTTTAATTGTCAGTGGGCATGTGCACTCATAAGAGACAGGGAGAGAAAGCACCCACACAGTGGGGTGTGGTCGTGCCACAATCTCTCCTTGACTTTTCCATCCTGCCAGGGTTTGGAGCACTCATACATATGTGCCCAGAGTATTTTTCAAGCCCCTGGGGCTAGGATTTGAACTGCACAGTTGGCCATGTGAGATCTAGTTCCTTTAACCACTAGGTTATAGAATCAGCCCCAAAATACAAATTTTGAAAACAATTGCTTTAAATTCTTTTCCATTTCTCACCCCCTCATTTCCATTTGTGCGTTTATATCTATAGTGTAGCAATAAAAACATTTTCGTACACAAATAAGTGTCTTGAAGTAAAATGTGTGAATTTCTGATTCTGTTTCCTTATGTTGTGTATCTGTAGTGAAGGATAAATAGAAGCTGCTTTAGCTTCGGTATTTAAAATAAGAAAGAGTGGAATGGAGGTATTCTGGTTTATTGTGCGCGTGAACAACGTTGAGTCGACTCTCCACTGCTGTGTGTTCCAAAGCCCCTAGGCGCTGGAGCATCCCCACACCTCCAGAACCATGTAGTGGGCAGAGTAAGGAGACTGTTGCACTTTCACGTGGAAACCACCACGAGGGAAGAAAACAGGACAAGGGATTCGACTATAGCAATAAATGTAGACAATGAATATCATCCACCATAACTGTTGTGTCATCATTTTCTTAAATACATTTTCTTTTTGAGGACTTGTAGTGCTCTCCTCCTGTCAGTGACACGCGTCTTACTTTGCCCCTAAATGCGCTGTCTCAAGGAAAACATCAGAGAGCTGTGCTGTGTGACATTTAGCGTCGTGGCTGACTCTGTTACTAGTTTACTTATTTGGTTTTGGCACAAGCAAGCAATGAAGAATGAAGTTTTACCAAGTTTTAAACACTCTTATTTTGCACATATGTGGTTTTTCACCAGTTTATTTCAAAATCCAAACTAACGCCATTACTTTAAAAATTGAACTATTAATTTACACACCATTTAACTTCCAAGTGTGTTCTGAATCTAATTTAATTTTAAATTTACCTTTAAGCCATTAAGAAAATAAGATTAGTCAAAATACAATTGCAGACCATATGGTTTTTTCAGGTCTCTCCATTTCTGATGTGGGGTTTTATTTCAATGAGCTTATTTACTTAGCTCAGTGTGAAATTAATCAGTTTGTTGAACTACTCTTTCAGCTCTTAGATTTTGTTAAACCTTCTTAGTCTTCCCTTTAACAATCTGTAACTTGTTTTCTTTTAACTTCTTTTCAAAATAATTTTTTAATCTCCACTCATGTGTGATCTTTGTGAGGCAAAAATCTGCAGCTCACCAGCCTGGGATTCACACCCTGCTTCCATGTCTTTGCCCTCCTGTCCCCAGTGTCTGCTGTTGTGGCTACGGGGCGCCCGACACCCGTGTCCTGCCTGCTCACCAGCTCCCGCAGACAACCTTTAATGAGTCGGTGCCGTTTCTCGTGTGCAAGCACACAGCCTACAGGGGCCTGTCACAGGGAGGGCCTCGGTGACTGTGGCTGCCAGGAATGATTGCTGGATCTTCTAGACAAATCTTTACTTTTCCTAAGATTTCCCTCCAAGAGTGTCTCAGCAGTTACGGCCTATCACATCCACACACATGGAAACATCCCAGTCACAACAAAAACCAAAGACTTAGGAAAATTTGTAAGCCTGAGGCTTTCATAGGATGAAACAGTGCAAGGGCCAGCATGTGGCTTGGCCAAGGTGGCTGGAACCCACACGGCCCACCGTGTGGTTTGAGTCTCGGAACTGGCGGGAAAGTACAAAGCCCTGAGGGGCAGACTATGGTGCAGTGGTACAACGAGACGCTCTGCAGAGCTGACCTATTGCTACATTGCGGTGCTCTGAGGTCCCGGCCTGAGCCATCCCCGAGTACACCTGGCACCTGCGCCTGTGGTCTGCACTGGTGGAGGCCGCAGGTGGAGCACAGTGTGAAGACCCTGTTGGGATGTTCTCTGTCTGTCTCTCTTGCTCATGGAAGACATAAATATGCATAAATAGAGAAAAAAATATATAAATCCTTTGATAAAAAGTACAAAACTTTGCTGAAGCAGTAAAGAACAATTACGTTCCTGAATAAATGATCTCCATCAGAGTAGAGAGAGCTTCACAGGGTTGGTGTTAAAACGGAACATTTGATTCTGTGCGAAGCATGAAGTCCATGGATAGTTTTATGCTCATTCACATTTCCCGTGAACTTGTGAGGGCCTCTCACGTGTTTGTCTTCCCAAATTGCAGTTTTGATGTGGCTCTAATCACAGTCTTAGTGGGATCGCGAGTGGAGACAGGCTCTAAAAACATGCTCACTCTCTCCCGGGACCCTCTCCAAGCAAACTGCCCACCTCTCATTGTAGCTCTTCTTGCCACCGGATGCACTTCCTTGCTTCATCAGTGCGGTAAAGCCAGATCCCAGCCTGATGACACATTTCAGGGACTCGAACACTGCGAGGACAGCTTCCTCTGAGCAATGGAAAGCTATAGGGAGACCCCTACCCCTGCAGCCGGCCCTCCTAGGCCCCATGCCCTGAGCCATTTTCCCCGCTAGCACTGAGCACCTTCTAACGTATTCCTTGATGCTGATTTATCTTGTGTATTATCTACCTCTCTGCAAGAATGGAAGCTCAGTTAGACTCGGATTATCTTGTATTTTCCTGTTGCTTTATTACATATGTATCCACAGGGCCCAGGACAGTCCAGGCCACACGTGGTGTCCAGCGTGTTAATAACCACGTGCTGCTGAATTGCAGCCAATAGGGCTGCTTCTGAACAGCTGATGCCATCTCCCATCTTCCCTTCTCCTGTCTCAGCAGGCCTCTCCCATGCTTTTTCCCTACATCTGTTCACAATTACTGTTACTTAAAACATTTTCTTAAATTGCAGATTTTTTAAACTATCAGGTCTAATCTCTCTATTGCAGCACATTATTCTTGACAAAGCAGAAGATCACGCAAAACTTTATCTTACTTGCCATGAGAAGTACGCTTTCCATGTTCTCCAGACAGTTGCTAACCGTCACCTGTTGGCCGCCGCCGTTGGCCGCCGAGCCAAGATGGCGCTGCTGGCTGCATAGGGAGGCGTGTACAAACAACTCCTTCTACAGCCAATCAGGACTTGCCTCGCACAGGTGAAGGAACTTGCGAGTGGGGCCGCCGGGAGGACCCTATATATACCGGGAGAAAGAAGAAGTAGAGGAGAAGAAGCTAGCTGGGGAAGAGGAAGAAGCTAGCTGGCTGAAGGAAGCTGAGAAGAAGCTAGTTGGTAAAGAGAAGAAGAAGCTAGCTGGTAAAGCTGGAGAAGCTAGCTGGCTGAAAAAGCTGGTACCAGGAAGAAGCTAGCGGGAAAAGCTGAAACCTGCAGATAAAGACTGCGGGAGGAAGAACCGGGTGTCGTGCCGTCTCTTCTCTGCAGCAGCAGAGACGGCGCCGACAGTCACCAGCTTGGAAAGATGTACCCAGTACCTTTCTTCCGGGACTGGATGCTAGGGTCCCGGTCAGATACTGTTTATAAAGGAAATGTCTGGAGATTAAGCATCCAGCACCGGACCAAATGGAATGGTCCGCTCTACTACATGACTGAAGGTAAACGCTGACCGGCAGCTCAGACCACCCCGCCAGCTCTGCGTCTGCAGCAGACATCCATCCAGTCAGCAGCCGGAAGGCGCCCGAGTGGGAGCCGCCGCGTTGCAGGGGCCCCAAGTGCTGCAAAGCAGGGGTTTCTCTCCCAGAATGCCGGTTGTTAATATCTACCTCAACAGTTACCCAACACACTAAAATAATTCAGGGATCATAAAGTCATTTCCACAGAATATCTGCTGCATGGAAACATGCTCTCCATAAAAACTGCTATATGAAATATTCATTGATAAAAACTGTATGAAATGATCTCAGAAACAAATGCTTCAATATAGCAATACTGGTTCTCTGGATTGTGGGATTAGGGACATTTTTTTTTCTCCTTTTTCTCCAGCAGGAATACAGAGTTTCATAATCAGAAAACCTTTTATTACAAAGCACCTGCTGTGTTCTCCCCCCTCCTGACTTCCAGCAGGGCTCCCGGTGGCCCCCTGGCGTGGCCACCCAGGCTTTATTCTCGCCCTGCTGACGGCTTTGTCCCAAGCACGCTCCCCGGCTGTGGCTCTGACTCACCTAGGACTCTCCGCCTCAAGTCTGAGACAGGCACCTGCAAGTCTGCCTCCAGGCTGCCTGCTGCTCCCGCAGGGCCAGAGCTGCTCCGACGGCACGGGCGTGCTTCCCTCAGCAGACACAGGCTGGGCACCCATGGTTTTTAACTTGCCGGACTCTGCTCCGGTGACATTTTGTGGCTGTGGTCCCCACCTTTTGGGCACCGGGGCCAGTTTCATGGAAGACAGTTTTCCACGGAAGGGGAAAGGGGCTGATTTCTCAAGGATTCGAGCATATCCATTTACTGTGCACTCTGCCCATGGCTATCACCCTGTAAGGTATGCCAGAATATCAAACAGTTCACCACGAGGAGCACCACGCAGGTCCCCTGCACGCACAGGCCACAGTAGGTTCTCACACCTGTGACAGTGTAAAGCCACTGCTGGTATGACGGGAGCCCTCCCGCGGAGGTGGTAATGCGGGCAGCGGGAGCCCGGGTAACTGCACACGCAGCCCGGCCAGCTGCCTGCCAGGTGTGGTGACGTGGGACAGAATGAATGGACGTGACGTCACAGCTATGTGATCAGTACAATGGTTGGGAGATCTTTGATGTAAGGTATACAGTCTCAGAAACAAAGCACACACATACAGGGGACATGGAAAACAGGTCCTAGCTTACAGGGTATCCAAATAAGGAGAAATTAAACGGCATTCATAGGCGCTCTTAGGCTTTTCTCCTGCCTCTTTGGAAATGGATAAGAAAATAAATTAAGAGATAAGGAAAAAATATCATTCTTTTACTATTGCTTCCATCATTTAAAAGTAAACTAACTAACTAACAAAAATAGGGTTTTTGTTATTCTAATTTCATTTTTTTTTTAATTTGGGACACATATTCAAAGTTAATTATGTGCCAAAATACGGGAGTATTTTGTTGCTTTCTTGTAAACAGCCGGTTAGGAGCATAGAGTTAAGGAGGGCCCATAAACTTATCTTGTAACATTCATCAAACTCAAAATAACTCCCTGGGTCTGAGACTTCCAAGAAATAAAAATAGGAAAACAAAGATAGAGAGTAGCAAGCTGTAGGAGACCGCAGGGGCACATATTTTGGCTAAACAAAGGATCTAAAACAGGATAAAAGGGGACTTGGGGGAGGTCGGCCTGCTTCCTCCCCTTGGCACTGTCCCAGTCCGTCTGAGAAATGTCTCTCTGTCTTTTTCTCTCAGTGAAAATTGTGCTTGGCCTGTTTCCTGGTCCTTCAATCCTTTGCTGTGACAGGAAGCGTGAACTGTGTATTTCTCCGCCTAATGCAACCACGTATTCAATGTCTGTCTGTTTTTACCTGTCAAAAGTTAAAACGACTGGATGAGACAGTATACACAGCCAAGCACCTGCAAATTTTTTTTTTTAGTTTTTTTAAATTTTTTATTTAATTTATTTCTTTTTGGATATACATTGAATCACATTGTTTAGCTTACAATGTGAGCATTTCAATATGTGAACATTTCTCCCCAGTCCCATTGATCAAAATATCTTCAACCGATAACACCACACTTCCCCATCCCGTCAATGTTCTACCTCCATATCCCTTCTCCAAATGTCCTTCGTTAGGCCCCACTCCTCCACATACACCTCATCTGACATTCACACCCATCTCTTGTGTTTGTACAACCATTAGTCAATCAGTTTCAGTCATAGAGTGCAGATATTCGGTATATGTTAAGTGGGGACTTACAATGTCTCTCCTTCATAGCTTGGCTTGCCTCACTCAGCAGTAAATCTTCTATATTTTTCCACTTTCTGTCAAAAGCCAGGGTTTTGTTGGTTTTTATGGCTGAGTAGTATTCCATAGAGTATATGTGCCACAGTTTTTCAATCCATTCCTCCATACGAGGGCATGTGGGTTGGTTCCATGACTTTGCAATCGTGAATAGTGCTGCAATAAACATCAATGAGCAAGCACTTTTCCAATGAAGAATTCTTCTGTCCTTTGGGTAGATACCAAGGAATGGGATTGCTGGATCATATGGTAGATCTATTTGTAGATTTTTGAGGAATCTCCAAATTATTCTCCACAGTGGTTGGACCAATTTACATTCCCACCAGCAGTGTAAAAGAGTTCCCCTTTCACCACACCCCCACCACTTATCATTTTTTGTTTTTTTAATCTTAGACATTCTGACTGGGATTAGGTGGTACCTCATTGTTGTTTTTATCTGCATTTCCCTTACGATGAGGGATGTTGAGCATTTTTTCATATGCCTTTTGGCTATTCGTATGTCATCTTTAGAGAGTGTTTTATTCAACTCCTTCTCCCATTTTTTAATAGGGTTGATCATCTTTTTTCCAAACAGCTTCTTTAGTTCTTTGTGTATTCTGGTTATCAGTCCCTTATCTGATGCAAAATTTACAAAAATATTTTCCCATTCTGATGGCTGTCAACTCACACTAATTACTGTGTCTTTTGCCATGCAGAAACTTCGTAGTCTGATATAATCCCACTTGTCTATTTTGGGGATGATCGACTGTGCTTTGAGGGTCTTATTTAAGAAGTCTTTCCCTACACCAGTGTCTCCCAGAGTTTCCCCAGTGTTTTCCAGGAGCAGCTTTATAGTTTGAGGTCTTAGATTTAGATCCTTGATCCACCTTGACTTGATTTTTGTCAAAGGTGAGAGGTAGGGGTTCAGATTCATCTTTCTGCAAGTGGAAATCCAGTTTTTCCAGCACCACTTGCTGAAGAGGCTTTCTTTTTCCCACTGGATTGACTGGTACCCCTTGTCAAAGATCAGTTGACTGTATGTTTGGGCATTTATTTCTGGGGACTCTATTCTCTTCCATTGGTCTGTTTCTGTACCAGTACCATACTGTTTTGATTACCACAGCTTTGTAGTATATTTTTGGGTTGGGGAGTGAGATGCCGCCCACTCCACTCTTCTTGTGTAGAATTGCTTTGGCAATATGGGGTCTTTTATGATTCCAGACAAATTTTATGGTTGTCTTTCCTAGGTCTGTGAAGAATGTGTCTGGTACTTTGACTGGCATTGCATTAAATATGTAGAGCAATTTGGGTAGAATTACCATTTTGATTATATTGATTCTTCCAGTCCATGAACATGGAATGTCCTTCCCAAGACTCCACCTCCTAGACTCTCCTTGCCTGCCAGCAGGCGCAAGGTCCACCTACAGGCTTCTGGCCAGAAAGGGATTTTGAGGGAGGGTCACCTCTGACCCCCACCCCACTTCCAGACTCCCCAGCCCAAGACTCCACCTCCTAGGTAGGTAGATAGATCTCCCTGCAGAGGCTTTTTTCTTGAAACCCCTCTATTCTCTTGTTAATACCTAGTTCTGCCTCGCACCTGCAAACTTTTGTTCAGCCCAGATGAGTAGTCTTATCAGCCAGATTCCACAAAAGCAGGCTAGACAGGGCCTCGTGTTAGAGATTTTGGGTAGAAACCAAAAGAGACGAGAATGGCTTTATCTCCATTCTGAAAAGTACCATTGTGTGTCCTGACCAAGTTGTCCATGGCTGCATACGAAGTATTCACCAATGTTAGTGGTTAAAACACCACCATTTGATTATACCTAGTGAAGGTGAGCGGGAAGGATCAGACAGGGTGACAGTTACAGTGACACAGAATCCGGTGCGTGGAGCTGGGGTCAAAAGTGGCTTTCCTCACATGCTTGGTGCCATGATGTGACTGGCAGGAAGCAGGGCCCTTGTCCCTCACCCCGTTTGTACAGACCCATAGAATTTCCAGAGCCCGACAGCTGGCTAGTTCCAGCTCTCTCACACTGTCAGTGCTCCACGGAGAACATCTGAAGGGACAGGAGATGGAAGCTGTCAATGTCCTGAGGCCTGTAACCAGAAGTGGGTCCAACTCACTCACTCCGAACACCTTTGTCCCAAGTGGTCCTAGAGACTGCTCAGAACTGAGTGGAGGGATGCAGAATCTGGGTTTGTCTTTAATATGCTCAGTGTTGTACGAGATGATGCCATTTTACACTCAGCCTGGGGGCACAGTTGGTGGTAAGTGGATGCAGCACACAGCAGGCCAGAAGCCCAGTCATTCTAGGAGCACGCTGTGTGTGCCTGATGCTTACATTCCCAAGATCCTGCAGCCTAGGGGCTGGGGAGAGCAGTCATGCCATGACCAGACCCTTTCAAAGGTTCCCATCTCTTTATCTCTATCATGAACAAGAAAAAAACAATCTAGAGCTAGCAGGTGGCATGATGGTTATGGTGCTAAACTCCCACATGACCAACAGTGGTACAATTCCCAGACCCAAAAGCTTGAAAATCACGCTAGGTGTGTGTGTATGTGTGTGTGTGTGTGTGTGTGTGTGTGTCCAAAATCCCAGGAGGGTAATGGAGAAGAAGGGATTGAGCATGGCCATCTTCCCCCGGGGTATAATTTCTCACTTTCCTTCTCACTGTCTCTCTTCTTGTCTCTCTCCTATGAGCAAAGACAAAAAACAAAAATATTTTATTTTTATTTATTTATTTTAAATTTGCTACAGGGCACAGGTCATTGGCAGAGAGAGACAAAGAGCGAGCAAGAGAGAGAGAAAGTGAGAAAACACACCACCGGGGAGATGGCCACTGCAGTGCCTTCACCTTCATTCTCTATAAAACTCACATGGTTTTTCAAGGTATACACTTAGTACAGAACAATCAAATTAAGGTAACCTTAGCCTGCTGGCCGCCTCCTCCTCCTCCTTCTCCTCCTCCTCTTCCTCCTCCTCCTTCCTCTTCCTCCTCTCCTTCCTCTTCCTCTTCCTCCTCCTCTTCCTCCTCCTCCTCTTCCTCCTCCTCCTTCCTCTTCCTCCTCTCCTTCCTCTTCCTCTTCCTCCTCCTCCTTCTTCCTCTTCCTCCTCTCCCTCCTCTCCCTCCTCTTCCTCTTTCTCCTCCTCCTTCTTCCTCTTCCTCCTCTTCCTCCTCCTCCTTCTTCCTCTTCCTCCTCTTCTTCCTCCTTCTTCCTCTTCCTCTTTCTCCTCTTCCTCCTCCTCCTCTTCCTCCTCCTCCTCCTCCTTCTTCTTCTACCCCAGGGAGGTAAAGTAAGCACACGCATCTGTGAGAGAAAGAAAAGGCACCTCCCTCCAGGGTCTGGTTATGCCACAATCACCTCTCTTCCACTCCTCCTTCCTGTCACAACCCTGAGTACATGCACATGAATACCCAGTAGGTCTTTCAAGCCACTGAAACTGGGGTATGAACCATATGGAGTCATCCACATGGACTCTGACTTCCTCTGTGCAGTGCTTAACCACTGCACTATTGTCTTGCTATCATATACATGGTTCCTAGAAACTTAACTCACCAAAAATACAGCAAGCTGGGTCCTTTAGTATGGTTTGAACCAACTCATTCTTGAGTACATTTTTGAAAGTCAGACATCAGAAAATGAAACAACAGATTAAGATTT
This sequence comes from Tupaia tana, assembly GCA_026018925.1. Lineage (NCBI taxonomy): Eukaryota > Metazoa > Chordata > Mammalia > Scandentia > Tupaiidae > Tupaia > Tupaia tana. Next base: position 3,793,182 of record JAKSZU010000008.1, read on the forward strand.
AGCATCAGAGTTACGAGCTTGAGCTCTGGGTTCAGGCAGATCGGCTTCTTTTGGAGAAGTGATTTATCCCTAGGATCTACCACTGTGATAGCGGAGGGGAATAACAGTAAGCCACCACGAAGGAGTGTTGATCATTTTATAATAATACAATTAATTACTTAGCATAGTGCTGAGACATTCTGGTACTCACTTAAAAAATACTATTTTGGGGACCAGCAGCTAGTGTAATGGCTATGTCACTGGACTCCCACGTAGTTGACCGCGGTTTGCATCCCGGACCCGGTGGCTTGAAACTCATGCCGGGCACATGTGCGTGTATGCCCAAGATCCCGAGAGGAGAATGGAGGAGAAGGGATTACGGCATGGCCATCCCCCTTGGGGAGATGATTTCTCGCTTTCTGTTTCTCTGTCTCTCTCTTTCTGGCGAGCACACGCGCCCTATAGCAAAAACCTCTCCAAAAAAAATTTTAAAAAATACTATTTTTATGAGGTATAGGGAAAAGTCTATTTCATTTTACGAGTTATAAGAAGAGACTGAAGAAATGTATAAAATTCTAAATCATAGTTCGATCAGTTAATACTTGCCTCAGGTCACTATTTTCACCAAGAAAAATAAAATGAATGATCCAGGCATGGTCTCTGTTTGTGAGCTCACTGCCTGAATCAGGTTCAGAGAGCTGCTGTAACAAAGTGCAACAGAGGGAGTGTCTGGAAACACAGGGGTTCACTCTCACCATTCCAGAGTTAGTAACCTGAAATCAAGGTGTCAGAAGGACTGTGCTACTTCTGAGACTTGGGAAAAACCCATCATTGCCACAGCTCAGTTTCTGGTGGTGGCATCATTCTTGGTATTTCCTGCTTCACTCTTGATTCCACTGCTGTCATTATGTGAAGGTCCCCCATGTGTCTCTCTCTTTACATGGCATTCTTCCTCATCTTAAAAAGAAACTACTCATTGGGCCAGCAGGTGGCACAGTGGTTAAAGTGCTGGACTCCCACATGGCTGACCAGTTTGAGTCCCAGACCTGGTGGCTTGAAACTCACACTGGCTGTGTGTGTGCATGTTCCCCAAATCCCAAGAACAGAATGGAGGAGAAGAGATTGTGATGTGGCCATTCCGCTGGGAGGTGGTTTCTCACTCTGTGTGTGTGTGTGTGTGTGTGTGTGTGGCAAACACACTTGCCCTATAGCAAAAATCTTTAAAAAGAAAAAGTATACTAGTCATTTTGAACTATGGCACACCTTATTAATTTGACAACATTTGCAAGACCCTATTTCCAAAAAAGGTACCATTCTCAGATAGTGTGGATTAGGGATTCAATTTTGCTTTTTGGGGAAAATAATTCATCCCACGGTGCTGTATGTATCCTATGGTTCTTCAGAATTTATGTTTTTCTCATGTGCAAAATGCATTCACTCCCATCCCATCATATCCCAGATTCAACCAAATATAGTATCAATTCTAAATTCAAGATCTCACTCAAATGTAATTAACTCAAAAAGTCCCACATCTCATTTTCTAAACCATCTGAATCAGTTTTTAATGAGACCTGGGAAATAGTTTATTCTAAGCAAAATTCCTCTCCATCAGAACCTATAACACCAGACAGCTTCTCTCTTTTCAAAATAGAATGGTAAGACTGACATGGCATAGACATTTCTATTCCAAAAGAAAGAATTTAAAGAGACAAAAAGGGCCCTGAATCCCACGCACGTCTGAGCCCTCGCAAGGCAGATTCCATTAGAGTTCAAAACCTAAGAATAGTCCTCTGTCCTAGTGTTCTGTCTTCTGGCTTGCCAGGGACGCAGTACCCCTCCGCCCCTCTTGGCTCACCACGGCAGTACTCCCACCATCATCTTACCATGAGCGCAGTTCCCACTGGAGTGGCAGCCCTGCCCCCTTGACCTAAGGGGGCCTCTGTGTCTGAGGCTTGAACAGATAGTTCTTTCTTCCTTTAGTCTTGTAAGTTGAGTTTAACAGTGTTTCTGCCTATATAAAATTCCCATCCTCCTCTGTATCTTGTGAGCAGCTTATGGGGACCCATCAGACAAGAGGGTTCATTGTAGACATATAAAACACCTTAATCTCCTTAAAAACTGTGGTCCAGTCACACCCTTGAATCAGTCTCCAGGACATGCTGAGAATTTCTGGCTATTTTAAGAATCTTCTAAATCATCAATTCGAGTTTCTTTTTTCTTATCAGTTCTTTGCTCAACTGATCTCTTTTCTCTTGCATTTTCCTGCAATCAAGAAGAAACAATGTCCCACCTTTCACACTTGGCTTGGAAATTCCTTTCGCTAGATATACATCTCATCACTTGCAAGGTCTGCCTTCCACAAAGCAGCAGAACGTATTTCTGCCAAGATCCCTGCCACTTTACTACAAGGATTTTTCTTTCCTTCAATAATATGTTTCTCATTTTGGTTGAGACCTCACCAGAGTCACCTTTACTATTTGTATTTCGATCTGTATTCCACTCATGAAGATATATGTTTTCTTTATTATAATAGCATCGCCTCCCTCTCCCCTATACTTTTGAGCCCTCACAGAATCACTGTGAGGGTACAGGTGCTTTCAGGGGAGAGGCAAAGAGTGACATAGAGAGGGTAGTGAGACATCACCACCCCTGCCCCGAGGGGTAGCTGTGCCGTAATTCTTTCCCCAGTCCCTTCTCTTGCACACACTCCAGGCGTGACTTTCAAGCTGCTGAATATGGAACTCACACCCCAGAGTCAGCCACGTGAAACCCAGTGCTTTAACCACCACCCTGCCTCTGGCTGCCTGAATCACTTTAACATCCATATTTCTATTAACATTCTTTTTCTAGAGAGATTTTTGGCATAGGGCATGTGTGCTCACCAGGAGACAGAGAGAGACAGACAGAAAGTGAGAACTCACCCCCACCCCAGGGGGTTGGCCATGCCACAGTACCTTCTCCTCCATTCTCCTCTCAGGATTTTGGGCATGCACGCATATGCACCCAGCATGAGTTTTAAGCCACCGGGTCCTGGACTTGAACTGGACTACGTGGGAGTTCAGACGTAACCATTACACCATTAGCTGGTCCCTCTATTAACATTCTTTTAAGGCACTCTAGACTCTATTAAGTTCCACAAAGCTCTTCTAGTCTCTAGTCATCACCCAAAACATAGACCCTATCTATATCCATAAGTATTTGTTGCAATAATATTCTACTTCCTAATACCAACATTTGTATTGTTTCTTCAGCACTGCCATTGCAAATTACCACAGACTGAGTGGCTTAAAACAACTGAAATTTAATCTCAACTTTATGTTTCTAGAAGCCTGAAATCAAGGTATTGACAAGTCACATCCTCTTCGGATGGTCAGGTACTGGTCCCCAGCCTGTTAGGAACTGGATGACACAGCAGGAGGTGAGTGGTGTGCAAGCGAGCAAAATTTCATCAGTATTTACAGCCACTCCGTGTCACCGCCAGAGCTCTGTCTTCTGTCAGGAGTGGCATTCCATTCTCATAGGAGTGCAAACCCTATTGTGAACTTCACGTGGGCAGGATCTAGGTGTTGCATTCTCATGAACTCTTCTCCTCCCCACTCCTATTCATGGAAAAATTGTCTTCCATAAATCCCAGCCCTGATGCCAAAAAAGTTGGAGACTGCTACTCTAGGAGAGGGTCCTTCCTTGCTTATTCTGGCTTCCAGCAGCCTCAGCCGTTCCTTGCAGCTGCATCCTTCCAGCCCCTGCCTCTGCAGTGATGTGGCGTCCCCTGTGTACCCCTGTCTGTATGTTGTGTTTTCCATCCTTAAGGTCACCATTTGTACTGGATTGGGTCCCAAACCAACCACCTCATCTTACCTTGCTTATATCTCTAAGACAGTATTCCCAAATCAGGTTATGTTTACACACAGGTCCTCGGGGTTAAGACTTTAACATATGTTTTAATGGACACCATTCAACTTATAACACTGCCCTCAGTAGGTCATGTCCAATGGGGCTAAGAGGTGGTTCCAGCAATCTCAAATCCTGTTTTTGAACTGAATAGGTTCCTGGAGTGGAATTTTAGGGAATGTATCTGCCTTGTCCATGCTGAAGAAGGAAGTTTGAGCACCATAAATATTCCTGCCTGCCTGTCTGCCGTCAAGAAAACCCTGATCCCCAGAGTCTCCTCATACCCTCTAGGCTGGATAGATAAAGCTCGAGGAATCTTCTAGCAGGTCTAGGGCACTCATGTGAACATGGGCCAGCAAACACCATGTGCGAATTTAGTTGAGATTGTGCCCTTTTACTTAGTTGTAGCATTTGGAATGACTGTTCCTCAGGTGCTGCTAAGCAAGCAATAAGAAAACACCTGGATTATTTTAAAAATTGATTTTGGTATCAATATACTATTGTGTTATTAATGTTTAATACTGGGCAATGTGGGATCTATAAAAATTCCAATATAATGGAAATGTGTGTAATAAAATTAAATTTCCTTCCTAGAAGGACACTGAATGGACTATAAAAGAGATTCACAAAACTAAAATGTCATGATTTTGAAACCAGAATGATCAACTACTTAGGATAAGTATAAGTCAAGAAATAGTAACTGAGATGCTCTTAGGCCTGCAGAGCCTGTTACATATTTTAAAAATATTAAACGTTTTCAGTGGTTAAATAAGTCACAACTTTCTCTGAGTTTTTAATCTTATATAGGTACCTTATTTTCCTAAAGTACAATAATTCAGCTCTCATATACTCCTGAGGTATAATCTTTTGAGTCTCATGGGAAAAGAAACTTCTTGAATAATCATCTAAATTTTACAGCTGCATTATTTACAACGTATACTTTATTTGAAAATTTAAACTGGTGGTAACTACAGATTTTCTTGTGCTTTCTTTAAAATATTTAAGGTCACTTAAAATTAAAATTATGACTAGCCAAAGTCAGTCTTAAAGGGGAAAATATCAATTAAACAACATAGTTGTTAATCACAACTACTGAATTTTAGCACATGGATACGCTTTTTCAAAGTGCAAAAATTTAGATTCCTGTCTTTTCTGCCTCTGGCTTAACCTTCCAGACTGAATCCCGGATGTGCTGCTGGCTTTTGCTGATTGACAGATTGCAAATGCCCAGCACAACATCCAAACACAGTTTTGACTGCATAGAAGAGAGCACAGAAAGAATTAATCTAATATTCAGTTTGGCAGCTCTGTGGAGTATCAGTTTTGCATTTTCTCTTTACTCCCCTGGATGTGATTGGCATATATTTTGACCATCATTTAGGGTAGGATAAGGGAAGAAAATTTTCTGGCACTCAGATTGATAGATCATTTTACCTCATTATAATTTCCCAGTGTTATTATACAGGATGTTGCTAAGGGTCCAGCCCTTTTTCTAGCTCACAATCATAATGAATATTTTTTCCATTTTTCTCTTTGAGGCCAACACTTGGTTCAAATCAGTTCAGTTTTCTAATACATGATTAATCATATTATGGCTATTAGGCATCATTTCTCAGCACATTTTGAGATATCTATCTTCAACATTCATTCTAATGTAAGCATTTTAACATCTTTAAATTATAACCGCACATTATCATTTTACTTTGTATAAAGTATGAGCTTATAACAGTTAATATATAAATTATGAATTGACATAAGATAAAATTCACCCATTACAACAGGCAAGTCATAATTTTTTAACAATTTAATAGTTTTGTGTAGCCATTATTATAATTACATTTTAGGTCAATTTCAGTTTTGTAGAAAGTGTGCTCATTGGACACCATTTCTACTCTTAACACCAATTACTTTGGTTTGTGTCTAAGAATCATTGCCTAATTAAATGCCATAGAATTTTTTTTTTTTTTTTGAGAGGTTTTTGCTATAGGGCACGTGTGCTTACCAGAAAGATGGAGAGAGACAGAGAGACAGAAAGCAAGAAATCACCCCCCGGGGGGATGGCCATGCCTCAATCCCTTCTCCTCCATTCTCCTCTTGGGATCTCAGGCACGCACTCACCTGTGCCCGGCGTGCATTTAAGCCACCAGGTCCGGGACTTGTACTGTGGTTGACTACATGGGAATCTAGCGATGTAGCTATTACACCAACTGCTGGTCACAATGCCATAGAAAATTGTCATAAAGATTTTTATTCAGTGTGTGCACACATGTGTGCATATGTGTATATATATACATGTATGTCTTTTTAAATAGTTTTTAGATTTATCTTTAGGTTTTTGATTCATTTTGAGGTTTTTATTAATGGTATAAAGTAATATTTATATCTATACATGTACAAATAGGGATTGATATCCACTTGTCGAAGGGACTTCCCCAGTTGAATTTTTACGGCACATTTGTTGAACTCATTTGAAAATACATATAGACTTAATTCTGTTGTCTTGATTTATATGACATCTTTAGGTAATACCTCACACTGTTTTGATTTCTGTAGTATCCCAGTTTCAAAATTGGATAGGGTACATTTCCCACCTTTGTCCTTCTTTTTAAATGTGTTGTGGTTGTTCTTATTCCTTTGTAATTTCATGTAAGCTTTACATTTATCGTTTTCTATAAGAAATGTTTGGTTGACTTTGGACAGATACCATATTGTATCTATAGATTTGCAGAGACTTGCCCTCTTAATAATAGTTCAATTTCTATGACATTTCTTAGCAATGTTTGGTAGATTTTAGTGTAAAAGTTTGCATTTATTTTGCTAGTTTTTTTAAATTTTTAATTTTTTCTTTGACCCCTAGGCGTTTTATTATTTTGATTGTTGTGATTGAGAATTTTTTTTCTCTACTTTGTAATGCCCGCTACTATCATATAGAAACACAATTTATATTTATGGTGATCTTTTAACCTGTAACCTAAGTGTTCATTAGTTCCAGTAGTTTTATTGTGATCCTGTATTATGTTCTATGTTTTTGTGATGTGCTGGCACATTTATTATTATGAAGTGCATTTTTTTCTCATGTAATACTTCTTGTCTTATAAATCTATTTTATCTTATACTGATAAAACTAATCTAGCTCTCTGATGGACACAAATTTTATGGAATATCACTTGCTATTTTTTTATGTATGTCCTTCTGTCTAAGTTGTGTCTCTTGTCAATGACATACATCTTGTCAATGACATACAACTTGTCAATGACATACATCTTGTCAATGACATACATCTTGTCAATGATATACATCTTGTCAATGACATACATCTTGATTTTTGTCAAGACTAATATCATCTGTACCTTGAATAGAGGTTTAGTTGATTTATATTTCATGTAATTATTACGGGTTTTTTTGGTCTGCCTTTTGCTACTTGTCTTTAAATTATCTTATGTCTTTTCAGTTCTTCTTTATTGCCTCCTTTGGGGCTAACTAAGCATTTTAGTGTGTCATTTTAATTTGTTTATGTTTTTAGTGTACCGTATTGAGTTATTTTCTTAGTGTTGGTCTATGGTAGGGGTTTGCAGATTTTTATAATGGGTCATATAGTTAGGTATTTAAAATTGTATTGGCCATACATTCTCTATTGTAGTGGATCAACTCTGTCATTGTAGTGTGAAAACAAGCACAGACAATGTGCAGATGAACATCCTGGCTGTTTTCCAGTAAAAATGTACATATCAAACCAGTGGCAGGCCAGGTTGATCTATGAGTCATGGTTTTGCTTACTCAAGTTCTAGGGATTTCATCGTGTGGATTAATTTATTCCAATCTACGTCAGAATCTTAATAGTTTAATTTTGGTAAGAGTTTATTTTGGCACAAAAATATTGAAATTCTTGCAGAACTTTTTTCTTTTCTTTCCTTGAGAGGTTTGTACCTTAGGGTGTGTGCACTTGGCAGAGAAAGATAGACAGAGACATAAGGAAAGTGAGAAATCACCTCCCGGGGGAATGGCCACACTTCAACCCCCTCTCCTCTATTCTTCTGCCAGGATCCCAGTGTGATTTTCAAACCACAGAGTCCAGGACTTAAACCGTGGTTGGCCATGTGGGAGTCCAGCGATTTAACTGCTGGGCCATCTGCTAGTCCCATGCATAGGTTTTTCAAAATACACATTTTTTGATAAACTTTTTGAAGACTCCTCATATTGTCATATATTTTATATCTATGTTACAAACTCCAAATACTGTGTTAGGATTACTGATGTATATATCTTATGTATTACTGATGTATATATCTTTTAAATAAGTTAATGTAGGAAATGAGAAAATATATTTATAGAATATTTGATATGTATCCACATATTTACCATTTATGACACTTATAACTTTTTCTGTCAATTTATATTACTGGTTTGTTATTTCATTTCAAGCTAAAGGATTGTTTAGTATTTCTTTTAATTCAGGTCTGCTAGCTTTCCTCATATTTCTTTTTTTCCTAAGAATATTTATATTTTACCTTTGTTTTTAAAGACTAGTTTTGCTGGTTATAAAATTTTTATTTGATAATTATTTTCTGCCATCAATTTGAATACAATAACACATTACTTTTGCTGCTTTTATTTATTATAAGAAATCAAGGAATAATTGTATTGTACAATATATGATTGATCATTTATCTCTTGCTGTTATAATTTTTTCTCCTTTTCTTTATCTTTCAACAGACTACTATGTGTGGATGTGTTATCCTTTTGTCTTCATTTATTTGAGATTTATTGGTTCTCTTTCATTTTCACATTCTTTACATTAAAGTGTTTTACTAGTTGGGAACTTTCAGATTCATTTTTTCATATACTTTTTCTTCTTCTTTTTGTTTCTCCTTTCTTTTGTGGTTCCATTTCATTCGTGTTGCTATGCTTGGTATTTTCTGTGTAGGTTTCCAAAGCTCTGTTCACTTTATGTGATCTCTTTTCTTCCTGTACTTCAGATTGTATAATTTATTTCTTCTTCCATCTCAAATCTTACATTAGGTAATTCTCTAGAGAATTAATTTTAGCCATTCAATTCCATGGAATTTCCATTGAATTGCTCTTTTTCTTAATAATGTGATTGCTTATTGAGATCCTTTATTCACATTTTCATTATTCTTTCCTATAATTCTTTAGATATGATACTGTGTAGTTTTATGTATGGATTTATAAGATCTGCTGTAGACTGCTGAATTTCATATCTGTTGACAGAGACAATATCTATGAATATTGATAGGTTGAATAGAATACTGTAAAGGTTGAAAAGACTACTGATATTCTCTTTTTGGTGAATATTGATCATGCTTTCTTGTTTCTTTTTATTTTGCATAATAATGAACATTTTGATCACTCTTGTAATAACTCTGGATTCAGACTTTTCTTGTTCTTGTCTTATCTGTATGTTTTAAAATTTGCCCGGACAAAGTTTATAAGGTCTATCCTCCCTGAGGAGATAGAGGCTGTTTATTTCTCTGCTCCCTTTTTTCCCCTTATATTTATTTTTAAGTCTTACTTCCTTCTGGTGACTATTGTGTTTGAATAGCTTAAAAGGATTCATTTTAGGAATGGTAAGCTTTGTACTCCCTGCTGATGGGGCTACATGTAGTCTACAGAAAGTTTTTAAATGTCAGGTCATTCTAAAACTTCCCTGGCTTTAACTTTCAATGAATTCTCATGCCTCTTCTACACATGCACTCAGGCTTCTTTTGCCAAGGATTTATGTGTTTCTTAGCACCCCTAAAGCCTCTGCTCTGTGCACACATTGATTCCTATTAATCAGGGATATGTGGACAGCAAATTAAGTCTCCTAGAACTTAAGTTGCTATTGCAACTTCTATAACTCCCTATTAAATCCAATGCTACTCCTTCAGTACATCGTTTTCCCCAACAGAACCTTCATCCAGAGCTGGAGTCACTTATCTCACTTTGCAGTTGACACTGAGATTGCCAATTTAACTGACAGTGCTCCACATCAGGTTAATCCTTTACTACAATGTTTGTGAAACTGCTGGTTTTCATGGCCTCTATACTCATGTTAAACAACTGTGTCAATAGGACTGAGGGAATTCTCGGACAGCCATGGGGGCAAAACAGTTACAAAAGTGGCTTGATCCATAGCCAAAGGTGATTACAGCAGCTAGATCCCCCCTGGATGACCATCGTTTGACTCCCAGCCCTGGTAGATTGCAAACTCAGTTTTAATTGAAGAAATTTCATTAAAAACAAACAAACAAACAAACAAAAAAAAAAACAAAAAAAGTAGAAGTACCTAGGAATAAATCTAACCAAAAAAGTCAAAGCAGGGAAAACTATGAAAAACTAAAAAAAGGAATTGAAAATGACACAGAAAAGTGAAAAGACATCCCATGTTCTTGAATTGGAGTTACAATGGTAATACAAAATGTCAATCCTACACAAATTAATATACATATTTTATGCAATCTCAATCAAATTACCAGAGACATTCTTTACAGATTTAGATAAAAGAATCACAGAGTTTCTCTAGAACCATGAAAGACCTTATATAGCCAAAGTAGGAGTAGGAGGCATCTCACTCCCTGACCCCCTAAAGTATTAAAAAGCTGTGATAATCAAAACAGCATGATTACTGGCACACAGACACACACACACACACACACACACACACACACAAGGCATGTAGATCAATGTAAGAGAATATAGACCCCAGAAGTAAAGCCCCAAACATATAGCCAACTGATTTTTGACAAAGGGCACCAAACAATTCAGTGGGGGAAAGCAAATCTCCTTAGTAAATGGTACAGGAAAAACTGGATATCTACCTGCAGAAAGATGAAACTGGACCCCTAACAAAAACAACAAAAATCAACTCAAAATGGATCAAAGGTCTAATAAAAAAAAAACTCAAAATATGAAACTACTGATAGAAAACACAGGTGGAACTCTTGGAGACATTGGAATAGGCAAATATTTTTTTCATTTTTTCTTTCTTTTTTATTAATTTTAATTTATTTATTTACATTCATTCACTGTACAGCAATACAGTATACAAAATGAGATTTTACATCCAGAATACATTGTATATTGGCTCAATCAAGGATATTGACATACATGTTATTGTCAACAAATAATTTTCTATTTCTTACTTCTTATATATTTTGCTTCCCCCCCCTGCTTGATTCCCTACCTCTCACCCTCTGCCAATTATCCCCCTCCTTTGACACTCTCTCATACCTACAGTTGTTCTCCATGCCTTTTTTTTCACATTTTATTGATTCACAGAAGATCTTAATAATTTAAAAACTGAATAGCAAGCACAGCTGATATATAGATATCTATGAGCACATGTCTGACTTTAGGCATAAACCTCAGTGAGTAAATTGAACATATTATAAAGTAACACCTAGCTGGGGCTATATGGCTTATTACAGTAATTAAATAGGTATTAATAGGTATTTTAAATGCATTTTTTTAATTTCAAGGAAAACAGTTTTAGTCTTAATAGATCAAAATAAAAAAAAAAATGTTAAGAAAAATGTTCTTAAAACTTAAAGCCAGGAAAAAGGTTAGGATTCATTTCAAATAGTAGGTAGATGAACCTATCAATACAATAGTTCAAGAGAAGACAAAAATCCTTAAATGTGGACATCAAAGCATCAAATAAAATCAGTAATGTTTTATTCTAAAGTAAAAAAATTCTCTTTCACTAGTTCAGTCTCATGTATTTAATCTCTCTTCTATAGAATTTGCAGTATTACTGTGTCTGATATTTCCATTTAAACTCTGGAAGTTGATATTCAACTCCAGACTTGTCCCTACTTTTAGGCTGGCCATTCTCTTGTTTTGTTTTGTTTTGTTTTGTTTTGTTTTGTTTTGTTTTTATACTCTTATCTCTGTGTTTTAAACTTTAGTTTTCCTGGTATAGCACTCCCTTCAGTACTTCTTGGAGAGCTGATCTGGTACTGGTAAATTCTTACAGGTTTGTTTATCTGAGAACGTTTTCGTCATTTTTTCCATATGAAAGATAATTTTGCTGAGTATAATATTCTTGGTTGAAATTGCTTTTTACTTAAATATATTTTTTACTTTTTACTTTGAATATATTTTCCCATTTTTTCCTTGCTTGTATTGTTTCCAATGAGAGGTCTTACGTTAGCCTGATGGGGTATACTTTGAAAGTAAATTGATGTTTTTCTCTTGCCAATTTTAGTATCTTGTCTCTGTCTGCAGTTTTGGTCAATCTGGCTATGATGTGCCTTGCAGAAGATCTTCTTTAGTTGATTCTATGTGGGGTACTTTGTATTTCTTGGGTCTGGATGTTTGAGTGCCTCTCTAGGTTTGGGAAGTTTTCTTCCAGAATTTCATGGAATAGATTATCAATGCCCATATTAGCTTCTTCACCTTCTGGGGTAGGTACTGATGATCCAGATATTTGGGTGTTTAATGGTGTCCAGTATTACTCGTATGCTATTCTCATTTTTTGGGGTTATTTTCTCAGTCTTTCTGTTGAAGTATTCTAAATCAGAGATTCTGTCTTCTATATCTGAGATTCAATCTCCTGCATGATCTAATTAGCTTTTGATATTTTCAAGGGAGGTTTTGATTTCCTGTATTACAGCCTTAATCTCTAACAATTCTGCTTGATTATTTTTTATGATTTGTATTTCCTCTTTCAGATCATGCAAGAACTTCCTCACTTCCTGGAACTCATTGTCTTTTTTTCTTCTGCATTTTCTAGAGTTCATTCTCTCTCCTCTCTTTCATCTCTGTTAGCTTTGTCACTTTAAATATTCTAAATTCTTTATCTGAAATTTCCTCGAGTTCCCTTGTATTGTCTGTGGAGGAAAAGGAGTTATTCTTTTCCATTACAGGAGAGATATTTTCTTGGTTTCTCATATTTCCTGTGCTTCTGTAGTGGTTTCTGGTTATCTGATGTATTGTATATTTTTTCCTAATTTTTGGAGTTAAATCTGAGCATTCAGAGGAATGCAGGAGGAGGTGACATGCAATCTATAAACAGAACCATTTTTCTCTCCCTTGTGCAGCTAATTCAATGGAAATTAAGGATTAATCTGACCCTAAAAGCATTCAGATATTTGGCTACTAAACTTGTAGACCTGTCTAAAAAAAAATCAATGTGTGGAGGCAGAGTAGAAAAGTGACAAAGGTAAAAAGAAAAGAAAAACAAAAACAAAAAAGAGAAGATACAAGACAAAAACAAAAAAAAAGAAAAAAAAAATTAAGCAAACAATGGAAACTGTGCAGCATACTAGTGCATTGCACTAATGGGGCCACTCAGAACTCAGATATAGATGTCTGATGATTGGCTTGTCCTATGGAGCCAGGGGGAAAGGTAAGAATTAGCAAGACAAAGGAACAGCAGAGAGCTAAGAAGTTTAAAAATTAAAAAAATGTAAAAAATAGAAAGAGAGATGGAGAGAGACAGAGAGAATAATATTGTGTTCTAACCTGGCCCCTGGCTAGATCTGGGAGGGGTCAGGAGGGTGAATTCTGGGTAGAAGGTCTTTGGTGGTTCAAATTCATGAATATAGGTGGCTGCTGATTTGCTTGTACTGGCTCCTGGCTATATCTGGGGGGCAAGAGGGTGAAGTCTGGGCAGAAGGTCTTCAATGGTCCTAATTCCTCTGCAAATATTTCTTGAACGAGATACCCAAAGCACAGACAATAATCCCCAAAATAGACTAGTGTGATTACATCAGATACAAATGCTTCATGACAACAAAGGAAACATTAAATAAAGTGAAGAGACAACTCTCAGAATGGGAGAATATATTTGTGAACTATGCCTCAGATAAGGAACTGATGACCGGGAACCAGCAGTTAGCCTAATGGCTATGTCGCTGGACTCCCACGTAGTCGACCGCGGTTTGCGTCCCGGACCCGGTGGCTTAAAACTCACGCCGGGCGCGGGTGCGTGTGTGCCCAAGATCCCAAGAGGAGAATGGAGAAGGGATTGTGGCGTGACCATCCCCCCTGGGGAGTGATTTCTTGCTTTCTGTCTCTCTGTCTCTCTCTGTCTGTCTGGCGAGCGCACGCGCCCTATAGTGAAAAAACCTCTCCAAAAAAAAAAAAAAAAAGGAACTGATGAACAACATATATAGGGAACTCAAGCAGCTTACCTGAAAAAAAAAAAAATCAACTGAATTAAAAACTAGGCAAATAAGCTGAACAGACAGCTCTGGGAAGACATACAAACAGCCAAAAAACAGTTGAAAAAATGCTCAGCATCCTTATCAAAAGGGAGATGAAAATTAAAACCACAATAAAAATACCACCTAACCCTGGTCAGAATGGCTGAGATTAAAAATCTACAAAATGACAAGTGGTGGTAAGGATGGGGAGAAAAGGGAGTACTTCTACACTGTTGGTGGGAATGTAAATTAGTACAGCCAGTGCGGAAAGTAATATGGAGGTTTCTCAAAGACCTACAAATAGAACTACCATAAGATCCAGCAATTTCTCTCCTGGGTATCTTCCCCAAAAATAGAAATACATTCAGTGAGAAATACACTGGCACATCCATGATTTTGCAGCATTATTCACAATTGCGAAGAAATGAAATCAGCCCAAATATCCACAAATAGATGAATGGATTGAAAAAGAAGGCTTAGTCAGAAAAGTTTTTGCACATCTATGTTTATTGCAGCATTATTCACAATTGATAAGACATAGACCCAACCCAAATATTCATGAACAGAAGAATGGATTGGAAAAGTGTGGCATATATACTCTGTGGAATAATACTCAGCCATAAAAATCAACAAGATCCTGGCTTTTGACAGAAAGTGGATGAATATGGAAGATTTACTGCTGAGTGAAGCAAGCCAGGCTATGCAGGAGAGACATTGTATGTACTGATCTCACTCTGTGCCTGAAACTGAAAAACTGAAGGATATAGAAACATAGAAAATGGTTATAAGAACCAAATGAAGTGTAGGAAGAGGGAGGGAGAAGGATGAGAGTCTGAGAAAAGACATTAAGGAGAAAAATAGAGAGGCAAGACAGTTATGGGACAAAGAAATGGGTTATTATCTGTTGATGATAACATGTATAGTATCCTCAACTAGGCTGGTGAGAAATGTACTCATGTTGGAACATTCACTTTACAAGCTAAGTGATGTATGAGATTGAATGTATTAAAGACATTAAAATAAAATAAAATAAAATATATATAAAAAAGAAAAAGCATGGCACATATACACAGCAGAATACTACTCAGTCGCAAAAAAATGATGAGACCCTGGCATTTGATAGAAAGTGGATGAATGAGGAAAATTTACTGCTAAGTGAAGTAAGTCTATGAAAGAGAGGCATTGTATGTCCCTACTCAGTATATACTGAATGTATGTACTCTATGGCAGAAACTGAAAGAATGAAAGGTATTAAGTCATGGAGAGAAACTGTGGATACTAGAAACAGTGTGAGAGGAGGGTGGAAAATGGGAGAGGGTGAAAGTGAAAGGAAGGGAATCAAGGGGAGAAAGAAATAAGCAAAATGTTTAAGGGACATGAAAATGGAAAATTATATGTTAATGATAATGTGTATGGTAATGTCTTTGACTGGACCAATATACAATATATTCATGATGGGAAAATTAATTTGGTATACTGCAACGATACACAGTGATTAAATATTAAAAAAAGAATAAATAAATAAATAAAAAGATATTTGTGTACTAAGTGGTGAAATGATAAAACAGCTTCAGGAAGATAATACATAATTCATATTTTTAAATTTAAAATAAATTCTAAAAGAAAAATTAAAGAAAAAGTAAAACTTATTTGGTACATGTACATGCATGCCCCTAATCCCAACAGGATGGAGAAATGGAGGACAAGGGATTGCAGCATGACCACACCCCACTAAGAGATGTTGTCCTCACCCTTTGGCATTTAAAAAAAAAGTCACAAACTGTTGGCCAGGATTTTTCACTGTCCTTAGCTGAAGTCCTGTAGTCTACATGAATAAATGTTGTTTGTTGTATGACTTTGGTTAAGTTCCAGGACCTAAAATAGCTGATTTGGACCATTTTGAAGTTTTATTGTTGATATTTGAGAGATTGATGAAGTTCCTCACGCCAAAAGTCAGAGTCACATTTTTACACAAATGCTCATTTAAAAGGCTAAAGATACTTAGACACTTTTCTTTTAATCCAACTGTTCAATAGCTGAAGTCAAATTTGTACCTATAAATTATTCTATAATAGCTACATTTAATCAAATCCAGCAAATATAATCAAAGCCTTTCAATAAAAGAACGGGCTTATAATAAAAGAAGAATAAAGCAACTAGGAATCAGTGCTGATTTTCTATTATCAATGTATATAATCAGCTCTTAGAATTGTGAATTTTATATAAAGACATATTCTTCTACTAAGAGAATTCTGTTCATCAGAAGTAGTGCATGATGCTTTAATTTGTACATGTCATCATAATTACTGACTACCCAGGCAGTAATTGTGCAAAATCTGAGTATTATTCAGAATTGTGAATTTTCAGTTATGCAAATAGTATAACATGGGGTTTTTTATTTTACAGTTTTAGAAAAATAAGTATAGCATACCAATTTAATGCTTCATTGGCCATACTTAATTTGTTGATGTATTTTTTTCTTAAACTGTAAACTTTAAATACCTCATTCTTATAATGTTAAAGGCAGGAATTCTTTTATCTATCTAGTCATTGTCAGTCGGATTTATACTCCAAAAATCCATCTCCTGAACACACTCCTACTTTTTTTGTTTGTTTCTGGAGAGCTTTTGCTATAAGGCATGTGCACTTGCCAAAAGACAGAGAGAGACAGAGAGACAAAAAGCAAGAAATCACCCCCTCGGGGGATGGCCACACCACAATCTCTTCTCCTCCATTCTCTTCTCGGGATCTTGTGCACACACGCACAAGTGCATGGCGTGAGTTTAAGCTACCAGGTCCAGGACCAGAACTGTGGTTGACTACATGGGAGTTCAGCCACATAGCCCTTATGCCAACTGCTGGTCCCCATACTCCTACTTTTAAATGGTTCATTGGAGAAATACTATGGTAAATAATGTGTAGTAGAAAATCTATAAGTAGAACGTACATAAACTATATTTTTTAGCAAAATCTGTAAGGCCTCTGATAAGTCATGTCTACGTCTTTGCTTGAATTATCTCATGCTTCAAGTAAGAGTGCACCATTGAGCTAAAATGCCTAAAATTACCGATTATGAACATGTTTGTGACTATAATATGTTACATGTATGTAATTATAATTGATCATGAACCTGTTTCAATTGCAGTAAATATCAGTAAAAGTGTACCCTCAAATGACTTGATATGAGAGCAAGAAACATCTTCCTCAGGAAATCCCAGTGGTCCGTGTTAGAAATAATTAAGGGGGTGCAGGGCATATGGAAGCAAAGCAGGATCATGCAAAGCTCCTCCAGCCAATCCCACGTGCAGAGTGCAATGAACGCTGAGCACAAGTGCCTGTGGTCTGGCGCTGTCCGAAGGTTGAGACGGATTACAGTACTGGGACCCTGTGGGGGTGCTGTCTCTCTCTGTCTCTCAATCTTGGCAGAAATACATGAATGAATTTTACATATTATTTAATGAATACAAAGTAATTATGAAAGAACTTAGATTAAACCACTTGCATTCATTTAACAAAAATCCTTCCCTCCTATTATTAAAACTATACATGATCATTCAGGCTGTGAAGAACATATGAAAAGTGTACACAAGTCAAGACAAATAATCATTTTTTTCTTTGTAGAGGTTTTTGCCTTAGGTTGTGTGCACTCACCAGAGAGAAACAGAAACATTGAGAAGAAAAGTGAGGAATTACCCTTTGAGGGGATGGCCACACCACAGTTCCTTCTCTTCTACTCTCCTCCCAGGATCTTGGGCACACATACACACATGATTTTCAAGTCACCAGGTCCAGTACTTGAACCATGGTCTGCTATGTGGCAGTCCAGCAACATAACCACTATGCCATCTGCTTGCTCCAAGACAAATGATCTAGAGTGCTAATTATATAACAAGCCATCAGTCAGTCAACAACCCAGTAGTCATCTTCACTCTTGTTTTGTTGTTGCTATTGTTTGAATTTTTTTACTATAGGGCACATGCATTTGCCAGAAAGAGACAGAGAGAGGGAAAGTGAGAAAACACTTTCTGGTGGCATGGCCACACCACAGTCCTTTCTCTTCCAGTCTCCTCAAGATTTTAGGCATGCATATACATGTGCCTGACATGTTTTTCAAGCCTCTGAGTCTGGTACTTGAACCACATAGTCAAGCATGTTGGAGCCAGCGCTTTAACCACCAAAGCTCCTGCTGGCCCACTTTACTCTTTTATTTAATTTTAACAATTCGACTTACTTTGTCTTTTCCTCCTTTTACCCTACCTAGTGAGTAGCAGCAGGTACTGGACAGTTCTATAGGCATTAGCAGGCAGGCACCAGTAAGTCAAAGAAGTACTTCTTTCATTTAGATTACTAACTGACGGGATGCCAAGAGCCGACAAATCTGCAGAGCACAGACAGGGCTCTGTGCCTGGTACAAGCAATACTACCAGCAAATCCTCTGCCTCTCCTAGTGTCTCCCTCAGCCTTAGGCTGTCCCCCGCATTCGCAGGCCAGAGAGTACTGGGTTCTGTACCCCATGCCTCCTGCTCACGCTCAGCAGATCGAGCCTCTGACCCCCGAGCCTGATCGAAAACCATCCCCTCTCATCCAATTAGCGCTTAGTCATGCCCGAATCCCAGAACAACGGACATCTTCAGGGAGTTCCACTGCTTGTTGACACACAGTTAATCCCATCCATGACTGGACTTCAGGGTTTTGGGAAAATCTTGTAAAACACCAATTAATTCAGAATCTGATGCTGGGGCCTGGGCAGTAGTGTTTCTGAAGGCTCTCTGTTTTCAATCAGGCCCACAGACTCCCAGCATAGTTCAGTGAAGATCTACCTTCCTGTCCTGTGATGGGTGCTTACTCCAATTAAACTGGGATTCTTCAAAGAAGGAAAGACTGATTTTGGAGTAGTGACCAATCACGTCCATAGAGTTTCTCACGGTCTCCTCGAGGGTTAAGATGCACCTGGGACATTATACTCTGTGAGTGTGTAGGGGTGGGGGATGCAGAGGGACAGACAGACTGACCAGGGACCGTGGAGAGCTGCACTGATGTTTGAGCTGAGTTCCAAAGAATTAATGGGGGAAGAAGAGGTTGGAACAGGTCAGTGGTGAGGCAGTGCTCTGTGGGGCTGACCTATGTGGGAGGGCTCCAGGTTTGCGTCTGGAGACCACCTTGAGTGGCCTGGACCCATGGTTGCACCTGGCCAGGGCTGGGGGAAGGTCACGGGGTCCAGACCCTGTTGGGAGTGCTGTTTCTCTTTTTGTCTCTATCTTGCTCTTGGAAGAAAGAGATAAAGAAATGTTAATAAAAAAGAATTAATAGGAACTCACCAGACAAGCATTGGTCATGATCGAATATTCAGTGTTGATTCTTTTTTCTGATCACGCTGTGGAGACAATGGAAGGTACAGAGGGATAACTTGTAAGCAGAGAGACAAGACAGAGGCTGTGAGGGTACTCCTCGTGAGGAGTCGGTGTAGTAGAAATGGATTTGCAGACAAAGCCAGAGATACAAAGGGTACCTAGAGAAGAAACTAAGAGATGTAATCAGTACCATTGCTCACTCTGAGGAGAACTTCTAGGACGATGGCCACTTTTCTGCGTCAACGGTCAGGTGAGTAACTGTGCCATGTACAGAGATGGGAGACACTAGGGCTGGACAGGCGTGGGAGGTATTGGCATGGGCTGTGGGCTGTGCTGCAGTCCCTGAGTGATGCCCAGGGCCTATGCCCAGGTATAAGGGGAGAGCAGCCTTGGGAGTCACTGCAGCATGTGCAGGCCTAGAGACCAGGATTTCTGTGTTGTTTATGAGGGGTGGTTGAACTAAGGTCTCAGTGATTACATTGGGAAACAAACACAAACCCACTCTATTAAAGAAAAAAATAGCACAAGCCTATGACGTATTGCATGAAGCAGTGAAGGGCTAGGGTGCAGCGCAGAAAGCAGCAGTGGCAACTGGTAGGTAACTGTGGCTGTGGCACTGCCTGGAAATGGCTGCGCTGTTAGCACTCTCTTTCTGAAGACCGGTGGGCTCTGAGGCCGCTCACCATTCTAAGACAGAGTCGAAGTTCTCTGATTCGTTCCACGTGATAAGCTGCTCAGGGTCTTGTCAGGATTAAGAGCGCCTTTAGCTTGTGGAACTGCACATTATGTTCCAGACAGTTTCTGTGAAATAAGGCAGAGATTGTCATGTCTATTTTTTTTTTTAAACTGCCCTCTGTGATTGAACTTTTGTGAGCAGAACATGTTTTAGAAAGACTCAAGAATGCCTAACTCAATTGCAGGTTCTTCTTCTGTAGATACAGTATTTCTCTCAGTAGTGATCTCCTGAGGATTTGAGTTTGCCCTGAAAGGATCAAATTTGTCTTTGATTGTAACAAGACTGCTGTTCAAGTATCCCTGGGCTTTGGAATCTCAAATAGAGTTGCTGCCATTCTAGAGAGTCTGAAATCCTTGGCCATGAGGTTCTTTATTTTACTATACCATGCACAAATGCTTATTTCAATAATATCAAGCTTCTTTACATCATCTCAAACAGTATTTAAAAAAATCCCACCTTCTCTTGCTTACCTTTTCCTCCATTTCCCTTTGACTTCTACAATATTATACATACTTCCATAGGAAAGACTGTCTTTATATAACCAAATCACAGAATAACCTACAAATGTATTCAACTAAGCTCCCTGAGTTTTGATTGTTCAAAATACAAACTTTATAATCTTCCCTATTGCAAAAACATGAAGGCAATAGTCACTGTTTCACTTTAAATCCAAGTTATCGGACAGACAACCATGGAAAATCCTATTATACTTAAAGCCGTGTTTAGAAGGTATTTTTGGAGAGGGAAATTCCATAGTATCAATCTCATGGTGTCATCTTGATTGTATCCCAACGGCCCTGCCCCAGCCCCACCTCCAAATTGAGGTATTACAATTTGGTTGTATTGTGAAAGTATTAAGAGAAGACTTCATCTCAATTATAATGTTGAAAGGTGGGATTTTTGGGTAGTGCGTAGGCAGCTGAGTGGGCTCTGTGATCGAGTCCTGGTGGGTTTATAAGGAGAGAGGAGGAGACTGACAGAGGCACATGGACACTGGTCTGTGTCTTCCTGTTCCCTTGTGATGTGACGCCCAGCACAGCCTCAGGACCCACCAACCAAATACCCACTCCAGATGCAGCCCCTGGGGCTTGGATCTCTAAATGATGACCTGAACAAGCATCTATTTTCACAAATTCTCCAGAGTCCAGTATTTCCTCTTATTAGTAATAGAACGAACTAAAACACACAGCCATGACACTTTTTTAAGTGAAAATGAGGCACAGCATTCCAGTGACGAATAAGCTTGCTAAGCATCAATTAAGTAACTGCCATCCCTCGCTTCATCTGTATGCCTGATGAATGGTCACTGACAGTAAGGTGAGAACCAGCAGACTTATAAGCCCATGTCCAACTATCCCGACCATTCAGGACGTCAGTTTCCTGCAACCTGTGAAACAAAGAACTCGGAACAGTGTGTCATTTTTGCTCTAAATTTAGCACAATATCCTTCCACTACCTAAAATGTCCTATTCATTTTTCTGCCTGATGAAATTCTTACTCATATTTTGTAAGCTGACATTAATGCCATTTCTTTGGGGAAGTATTTTCAGTATGCCAAGATGCGTTTCTGCTTGCTCTGTTGTGTTAGTTACCAGATGATAGCGAATTACCTCTGCGGTGGTACGTCTAAGAGCCTTTTACCTGGAGTGTAAAGCCTCTGTTTCCTTTTATATATTGTAAGATCTTTGATCCAAATTTTAAAGCTCATTAATTTTGCACATTAGTCAGCCTGTTTCAATTGCAAGTAATAAAATCCAGTTCTAAATTGGCTTAAACAAAAGAGGAGCTGATTGGCTTTTCACTTGTAAAGGAGGATGCAGAGGAAAGGGGTAACATTGGCTCCAGGCTCATCTTTTTTTTTTTATTTTTTTCTTTTTTTGGAGAGGTTTTTGCTATAGGGCGCGTGCGCTCGCCAGACAGACAGACAAAGAGATAGAAAGCAGGAAATCACCCCCCGGGGGGATGGCCACGCCGCAATCCCTTCTCCTCCATTCTCCTCTCGGGATCTTGGGCACGCATGCACACGCGTCCGGCGTGAATTTAAGCCACCGGGTCCGGGACTCGAACCGCGGTCGACTACGTGGGAGTCCAGCGACATAGCCATTACGCTAACTGCTGGTCCCGGTTCCAGGCTCATCTTAAATGCAGATCTCACAAGGAATGATGGACTCTAGTTCTTCTCTCTTCATTTTCCATTTTCTCTTCCCCTAGAATGATCACCACATGACACAGGTGTTTCCTTATGGGAAGAGGACTGCAGTCCTACCTCCTCCCGAATCGAGGAGCAGCAGTTTGGAAGGGCTCATTTCTAGAAAGTCCTCGAGAAGTTCAGGTGTTCACCCTGACAGAATCAGCCTGAGCCAAGGTCTACCTCTTAAGGGATTTATTTATTTATTTATAGAGTTTTTTGCTATAAGGCGTGTGTGCTCACCAGAAAGACAGACAGAGACAGAGAGCCAGAAAGCAAGAAATCACCCCCTCCCCCAGGCAGGCTGGCCATGCCACAGTCCCTTCTCCTCTCGGGATCTTGAGCACACTTGCATACGCACCCAGCATGACTTTAAAGCCATGGAGTCTGGGACTCGAACAGTGGTCGACTACATGGTAGTCCAGCGACATAGCCATTATGCCAACTGCTGGTCCCTCTTAAGGTTGTTAGCATGGGCAGATGAGGACAATGAGCCGACTGGGTCCTGGACATCAACTTTTGAACCCAGTGCTCCCCTTGCCCAGATGATACTGGATGAGAATCACAAAGGGCTGTGAGTTCAAGAGAAAGCAAGTGCTGCTGGCAAAAGGAAAGAAGGTGGGTACCAGGGTAGTGAAGAGTAGTTACTAAGAAGAGTCACCATATCTGTGCACAGAGCACTGATTAGAATCTCATACTATGACACAAAGAGTGTATGAATAACCTGCACAGAATGCAGGGAAAGAGATGAAGAAAGAATAGCAAGAACACTTTGCTGAAGTTTAATCCCTCTAAAATTATGCTTTGGGGAACTTTATTTCAAAAGGAACGGTATGTTTTTTATTTTTTCTTTTAATTTCTGTAATACATTCAATCACATACGTCACTTATCTTGTAAAGTAAATGTTCCATCATGAATACTTTTCTCACCAGTCCAGTTGGGGATACTATACACGTTATCATCAATAGACAATAACCCATTTCTTTGTCCCATAAATGTCTTGCCTCTCTATTTTTCTCCTTAATGTCTTTCCTCAGACTCTCCACTTTCTCTCACCCTCTTCCCACACTGTATCTGGTGTATATAGCCATTTTCTATGTTTCTATATCCTCTAGTCATTCAGTTTCAGCCACTGAGTGTGGGGAATCGGTATATATTAAGTGGAAGTATACAATGTCTCTCCTTCATAGCCTGGCTTGCTTCACTCAGCAGTAAATCCTCCATATTCATCCACTTTCTGTCAAAAGCCAGGGTCTTGTTGATTTTTATAACTGAGTAGTATTCCATAGAGTGTATGTGCCACAGTTTTTCAATCCATCTTCTGTTTGTGGACATTTGGGTTGGTCTTATGTCTTAGCAATTGTGAATAATGTTGCAATAAACATCAATGTGCAAGCACTTTTCTGACTAAGCATTCTTCTGTCCTTTGAGTAGATACCAAGAAGTGGGATTGCTGCATCATATGGTAGTTTTATGTGTAGATCTTTGAGGAATCTCCATGTTGTTTTCCACAGGGGCTGGGCCAGTTTACATTCCCAGCAGCAGTGTAAGAGTGTTCCCCTTTTACCACATTCCTGTCAGCATTTATCATTTTTTTTTTTAATCTTAGCCATTCTAACTGGGGTTAGGTGGTATCTCATTGTGCTTATCTCCGCATCTCCCTTAATGGTGAGGGATGTTGACTATTTTTTATAGGCCTTTTGGCTATTCATATGTCTTTCTTAGAAAGTTGTTTTTTCAGCTCATTCTCCCGTCTTTTAATTGGGTTGATCATCTCTTTTCAGGTAAGCCGCTTGAGTTCCCTGTGTATTCTAGTTATTAGTCCCTTATCTGAAGCATAGTTTAAAAATATTCTCCCATTCCGAGGACTGTCAATTCGTACTAATTACTGTGTCTTTTGCCATGCAAAATCTTCTTGATCTGATGTAATCCCACTTGTCTACTTTTGGGATTATTGACTGTGCTCTGGGGGTCTTATTTAAGAAGTCTTTGCCTACCCCAATGTCTGCCAGTTTCCCCAATGTTTTACAGCAGTAGTTTTATAGTTTAAAGTCTTAGCTTTAGATCTTTGATCTATTTTGAGTTGATTTTTGTCAATGGTGAGAGGTAGGGATTCAGATTCATCTTTCTACAGATGGATATTCAGTTTTTCCAGCACCATTTGCTAAAGATGTTTTCCTTCTCCCACTGGATTGACTGGTACCCTTTGTCAAAAATAAGTTGGCTGTATGTCTGGGAGTTTATTTTTGGGTCTCTATTCTGTTGTATTGGTCCATATGTCTGTTTTTGTGCCAGTACCATGCTATTTTGATTATCACAGCTTTATAGTATATTTCCAGGTCAGGGATTGAGGTGCCACCCACTCTACTCTTCTTGTGCAGGATTGCTTTTGCAATACAAGGTCTTTTATGACAGACAAATTCTTTTTTCATTTTTAGTTTTTGAGAGGTTTATGCTATAGGGTGCATGCGCTCACCAAAAAGACAGAGAGAGACAGAGAGACAGAAAGTGAGAAATCACCCTCCCAGGGGGGATGGCCATGCTGCAATCCCTTCTCCTCTATTTTCCTCTCAGGATCTTGGGCATACAAGCACATGCGCCCACTGTGAGTTTAAGCCACCGGGTCCGGAATTCAAACCACGGTCGACTACACGGGAGTTTAGTGACATAGCCATTATGTCAATTGCTGGTCCCGATTCCAGACAAATTCACCGATTATCTTTTTTAGATTTGTGAAGAATTTCTCTGGCACTTTGATTGGGATTGTGTTATATTTAAAAAAAAAAAAAAAAAAAAAAAAAAAAACTACTCAAAGCTACTAGAGATGAGAAGTGCTGCTCATTTACATCGTACAGATTTATCCATAATAGGAAGGGATAAATTAACAGGAATGTTAATTTAAAAAACACATTTTCAAAATTTTCCACAAATATGAATGAAAATAGTGGCATGAATAATGAAGAAGAAGAAGAAAACTGCATTTTTTATCCTTATTTATAGCACAGTAGGTTACATATTTTTCTATGTTTATTTATACATGAAGAAAAAATATTTATACTGTGTGTTAGGAAGTTTTGCTATACAAATGCATAGTGAAATAATGACTAGTTATGAAAAATAACATATTTAACTTTATTTAGTTGTTGACTCATTTTAATTTTATCAGAGAGGGACAGAGTGAGAAATAGAGAGAGAGGGAACGTGAGAAAGCAAGCTGCCAGGTCCAGAACTCGAATCATGGTCAGCCATGTGGGCATCCAGCACCCTTAGCCACCACGCCACCTACCAGCCCCTCTATATTTTTCTATGCAAAAATGTGTCATGACTTTTCTGACAACTATATATATAGTTGAGACAGAAGGGGAGAAAAAGCAGTCTTCTGTTCACGTGTCTGATTTGCGTTCATTTATGTATTTCAGAGGGAACAGGGCTTGTCGGTGCTGATTTCTGAGTCTTGTCTAGATGTTTGCCGAAGTGGTGGGTGCACTGGAGTTTGCCCAGGGAAGGTGAAAGGAAGCAGGCAAACCACATCAAAACATCAACATTTCAATCCATTCATCCATACGGGGGTATTTGGGTTGGTTCCATGTCTTAGCAATCGTGAATAGTGCTGCAATAAACATCGATGTGCAAGCACTTTTCCAGTGAAGAATTCTTCTGTCCTTTGGGTAGATGCCAAGGAATGGGATTGCTGGCTCATATGGTAGTTCTATTTGTAGACCTTTGAGGAATCTCCAAATTGTTCTCCACAGTGGTTGGACTAATTTACATTCCCACCAGCAGTGTAAGACAGTTCCCCTTTCACCACACCCTGACGGGCTAAAGGATGTACAAACACAAGAGATGGGTGTGAATGCCAGATGTGATGTGTGTGGAGGAGTGGGGCGTGGGGAAGGACATTTGGAGAAGGAATACGGAGACAGAGCATTGTTGGGACAGGGAGGTAGTGTTGTTATATTTTGATCAACTGGACCAGGGAGAAATGTTCACATATTGAAATGCTCACCTTGTAAGCTAAATAATGTGATTGAATGTATTAAAAAATGTAAATCAATAAATAGATAAAATTAAATAAAAATATTTAAAAAAATCAACATTTCAACAGGGACCAGAGACAAAAAGTATGTAAAAAGTATGTAAAGGAAATAAAAACTAGAAGATTGGGGAGCTAGGGAAAAGATCATGGATCTGAACTGTCATGTCAGCTCACATCAAAGAAGAGTTGAGAGGAGACACTACATCCTGTCAAATGCTGCACAGAATGCTAGTGGTGTAAGGGCTGGACCTTCTGAGGTATGTGATTTCGAGGTCGTCATTGTGGACAGCACAGAGGTCAGTGGGCGTGTTGGGGAAGAGAGCACTTTCTGCTCAGTTTATGGGCACATGATGGATTACACGCACTCGTGGAAAAACAGAAGGCAGCAGGAGCAGACACGTGGGTTACTATAGTGAAGTGCAACGCAACATGCTCTTAATCCTCACAATAAAATGTAAACTCAGGCTGTGCCAGAATGAGAATTTTTTTAATTTTTATTTTATTTTGTTTATTTATCTTGGGTTCTTTAAAATAAAGTAAAAGAAAAGTAGGGGAAACTGAACATATAGTAACATCACATGTTTTACTTTTTATAATCATCTGTTTGTGGGTCAGTTTTTTCTTTTTTCAAATTATCTAAAGTTCACATGAATCTAACTTAGACATTTGTGGTGATAATCACTATATGTAAGTTAGTTTGAAATGCAGAAATTAATACAGCACTATAAATGATACCAATTACTATTTCCTAAATCTAAGAAGTAATTCCAAGAGTAATAAGTATTTTTTAGAGACCAAAAGAAAGCCCCAGTAAGTAAGTGCTAAAACTTACAAGTTTTCACCATAATTTTTTTTTTTCCATAGGGACTGTGAGCTCATGGAGAGAGACAGAGAAAGAAAGTGAGAAACAACCCCCCCCCCCCCCCCAGGCTGGATGGCCATGCCATAATCTCTTCTCCTCCATTCTTTTCTTGGGATTTTACACAAGTATGCACATGCACTTGGTGTGCTTTTCAAGTCACAGGATCTAGGACTCAAACCATGGTCAGTCACATTAGAATACAACATCTTAACCACTATGGCCCCTGCTGGCCCCTATTTCACTGCTTTTAGTATTCACACTGAAGTACAATTTATTTATGTTGGCTCTCCAAGGTCAGATGACTAGAAATTAAGAGTGTAGGAAGGGAAATTTCGGGGTGGGGGGGGATGGAGAGGTAGGACATTAGTGGGACACAGATATGGTTTATTACCTGTTGAGGATGACATGTATGGTATGCTCAACTGAGGTGATCTGAGGTGTGTATCATGCTGGATAAAGTCTCTTTACAATCTAAATGATATATAACAATTGAATGTATAGATCATAATAATCAACAATAATAATAAAAACAAGGACCTTAAATTAGGTTTCAAATTTCCACCATGCCAATATCCACTTTATTCATCCACACTGTTGACAATGTTTAACTTGAGGGATAGAGTAAGAGGGGTTACAAATAATAATAATTTAATGTAATTGTGGAGGAGTTCAGCAGAGTTTCTAGGTTATAGAAGTTCAAGTTCATCCCCTTGAATTTCTTCACTAAGTTTTAACTCTGGAAAGTTTTGACCTTCCACAAAACCTGAAGATGATTATCAGATAGAAGTGAGTATACTTGTGAGAAAGACCGTCGGAGATTTATCAGTGTAGACAGGAGATCCAAAAGAATCTGCCCTTGAAGTAAATAAAGGCATTCCCTAAGCTTACAGCACAATTGTTTTAATCTTTCTGAAAATAAATTGTAGGGCGATTTGTTTTCAAGTGAATGGGCAGTATATCCATGAGTTTGTTCTTATTACTCGCTCTTTGTGGAAACCATAAAATGTGCATAAAAGGGTGACAAACATGGCAATATATTTACAGAAGGTACATATTGTAAATAAGGATTCTGATGGAGGCCCTTGAGATGAAGCCTTATCTTATGCAATAGCCTTAGTTTGGTTCTGTTTTTATAGAAACACTCCAAGATGTGGAGAAATGCTCCACAATAGTTACGAATGGACCATATGGATTCAAAGTAGCCAGGATGTGACTGAGTCAGCACGTTCTCACCCACCTGGGTATGAGGATGAAGGGAACAGCAGTCCTGCTGCTCTAAACAGTGACATAGAGACCACTGCAGGGAAGTGCGGGACGCTGAATTCTCACTGTAACTTGAACTGCGGGTGTAATATTCGATCTAAAATTACTGGCAGGTCTAGTAGTAAATTTGGCATCTTCCATGTTAAAGAATGACTTTCT
The DNA here is from genome assembly GCA_026018925.1 of Tupaia tana. NCBI lineage: Eukaryota > Metazoa > Chordata > Mammalia > Scandentia > Tupaiidae > Tupaia > Tupaia tana. The sequence goes on from JAKSZU010000008.1 coordinate 3,821,796, forward strand.
GCTAGAACCTAGTAGGTTTAGATGAATCGGACACTGTGAGAAGTTAAAACTGACATCACCTCTTTCCAATAGTCAGTCTTTGAAACGGTGTCAATCGTACTCACAAACACAGCTTATTTGGAGGTAGGATTTCTTAGTTCCAAAGAGAAATTATGGCTTGATGAAGAGAGAGAATCTTTCTTGCCTCAGCCAATTTTATGCTGAGAGGAGTTACAAATGTAAGGTACATTTATATATACTTTACAGAGTATAAAGAAAAAAATTGCTAATTCTGATTGAGAATCGAGAGACTTGAGAATTTCTGTGTCAAAAATTGTGGCAGCTTCTAAAGTCAAAAGAAACTTTTCTGTAAAATATCTGCTTCTTGTTAACTGAGCTGTGTTTCGTTCAAACATACTTATGTCACAGTCTTTGTTTTAGTGAGTTTTTTTTGTATAAGATTATTTTAAAAGTGGCAGATATTTAATTTTGGTGGGTGAAAAGCTATTGGAATTCTTTCTGCTTCCTACTTTTCTGAATTCTTATAATTATCATTTTTATTTTTCTTATAGGAATAGGAATTTTAGGTTAATTAAACCAAAGCTTTAACCCTAGGCAAAACTGGGATGAAGAGAGGTTTATTTTCAAGGTCTCCTGATAGTATTTTTAATTATTTTCCTGGTGTCCACATCTTTCCATTGAGCTCAGAGCATTGCTGCTGATTGGATCTTGCTGGTCAAGAAGGGGCCATCGCCAGAATAATTTACTCCAGACAGTTTAATGGACAAATTATTCTCCCTGTAAGTATCACATTTCCAGAGAAAGCAATAAGCTTCTTAAAATAGAGAGAAAGCATGGCTTTAGGATTTAGACAAGCCCATTTCGTAATGAGATCCACATAATATGATCATAAACATGTTATTTCTTTGAGCATCGGTTCTTATACATAAATCATCTTACTATTTTGGGAAAGATTTAACATGAACGTACACATCTCTCTGTTCCTCAGGCCACGTGTTAGGTATAGCAGATTCTGCAGAACAAAAGTCCGTTGTCACAGCATTTCATAAGCTAACAGACAGACGGCTGTTCACTGCAGCTGCACATGCGACAGTAACCAGATCACACCAGCATTCTTTGTCAGGAGAGGACAGTGTAGCACGTGTCCACACAGCCATGGTCTACCTACAGGGTACAGAACGTGCTTTGGGGTTGTTGACATTTGATACATGTAGAACCAGCAGGTGGTGTGGAGGTTAAGGACTGGATCCCAACTAGCCAACTCTGCAGTTTGAGTCCCAAACCAGGCAGTGTGAAAGTCATGCGAGAAGCGTGAGCATGCATGCCCTAAATCTGGGGTCAGAGTAAAGTGATTTCAGTTGCCATTCCCCCCACCCCCAGGCTGGGGTTGGGTTGGGAGTGGTAATTTCTCACTTTCTCACTTTCTCTCTCTCTTTCTTTCTCTCTCTTTTCTTTCTGTTTCTCTCCAACAAGTGTACACTTCCTATGGCAAAAACCTAAAAAAAATTATTTTTTAATTAAAAAAGATAAAAGTACATAAAAGTGCTACACACACACTATGGTGATTCAACTAAAAGAGACATCATGTCCCTAATTGTAAAGGTAGAATTTCAGGCTATTCTCTTCCATGCAGCTTTTGTGGCTGGTCTGGAGAACGAGGCAGTTTTCTTATTTTTTAAACAGAATTCAGGTATTTATGTTCCTAATAGTGTCTATTGCTCAAACACACACACACACACACACACACACACACACACACACACACAGTCCCCCCATGACCCCACAGCACACACATGCACATACTGTGATACAGGAACAAAGTTCGCGTCAATTAAGAGCATTGTTTAAAGGGAATCTTGCAAAATGACATATTACTCAGCATGCATTAATTAAGTAAGTATAATGGAACATTTATTTGTCTTCCTTTTGCAATAAGGCCAAGTCTTCTCCTTTGAGCACAGGCCTCTTGCACAGTCTTGCTAACTAGTCTTCTCATCCCACTTGCACAAGCAGGACTTGGTTTGCATTTCCTACACATATTCACAGTTTCATTTTATCAAGTGTAATAATACTTAGATTTTAAAAAAACTGATCTGAATACAGAATCATTTTATATTTTATGAGTTCCTTTACCTATTTCTAATTTTTAATTGATTTTGATAACATTTATTCTGTTTCTTTTTGCCAGAAGGTAGGTGTGCTCACCAGAAAGACACAGAGAGAGAGAGGGGAAGGAGACAGCACCCCCATGAAGAACGAGCGCACATAATCCCCTCTCCATCTCTCCCTCCTTCGGGATTTTGAGCAGGCTTGCATATGCACACGCATGTTCTCAAGCTGCGGAGCATGTTTAAGACTGGGACTACTAGTTGGCCAAGTGGATTCCAGCCACCCTAACTACCAGGCTGCAGGCTAGCCCTAAAACATTTTTTGGCGATTCACCTTATTTACATTTATCCAAACAATTATAGATTATATAACCCAATTTTGTATTTTAGCATGAGTATTTCTCCCTATTATGTAAGTTTTTGAATATTATATTGTGTAATCCCAATAGCAAACTATACTGGTGTAAATGGATTCAAAGACAATCACAGATGATGAACTCAGCAAAGCTCAAGTTGGCAGAGCTGGAAGTGCCCACACCTCCTGTTTTCAGTAAGCATGGTGACAATCAATATAGCTAAGAGATTTTTTCACTAAATTAAGAAAATTTCAGAGCTTAACATTTGACTATGAAGTCAGTGTTGTTTTCCATGAAAAGAAGTTTTAGTGCCTTTTAATATTCTCACCTTCTAATATCTTTATCTTTACTGAAACTCAAGACTAGCATAAGTTGTCAAAACAAAGTGTTACTTGATCAAACCAAAAGAGAAAGACCTGCTCCCCCTGCTCCAGCTCTTAGTGAGATGTTAGATGGGGTACAGTGACACTGACAGATACGTGAGTAGTGGTGGACAGAAACACACACACACAGATCTTACTTAAGGTCAGTTTTTATACTACAATTTGTTTAAAAATACTTATTAGCTATGTTTTGTGTAATAACTCTATCAACAAGGCACTCATTTTATTTAAGATTTTAGAATAAGTTACTCAAATGTTATTTTAAAGGTTAAACAAACATAAATTAGGAACCATGGTTCTAGGGGGCCAGCAGGAGGTGTGGTGGTTAGGGTGTTGGACTCCTGCATGGCCGACTGTGGGTGGAGTTCCAGTCATGGTGGCTCGAGAAACATGCTATATGCATGCTTGCCTAGAATCCCAGAAGCAGAATGAAGAGAGATTGCAACATGGCTGTGATTTCACTTTCCCCTCTCATTGTCTCTCTCTCTCTCTGTCTCTCTGGAGATTGTATGTGCCCTATGGCAAAACCTTAAAAAAAATCAATTATAACAGAAAAATTCCCTAAGAGACATTAGAGTCAAATGAGAATACAGAGGAAATACTTGGTATTTGCATCAAATGAATAATTTCCTTTGATACCTGCTCATTTCCTTGCCTTTTGCCACAAGCATTCCCGAAGCTGTACTTTAAAGGTGGAGTCTGTGCCTACTTCACCCATCACACCCTACGGCCCAAGAGAGCACCCTTAAGAGCACTGAGCACAGGGAGACCCAGAACTCGACAAGCACATCTAACATGGCTCACACTAATTCTACCTTGCACAGTTTTCTGTCTTCAAACACTTGGTCAGTATTATTTACTAATTTGTTAGAACTCTGTTTAAAAAGGATTGAAGCCAAGCAGAGCAACTGCCTTATTTTGAGAACAGCAAGTGTATAAGCCACTGTTACGTATTTGACTTGACTGGCTGAGTAAAATCAAATTGCCTTCAAAATATAAGTTAGGTTACAGGCTGGTATTTCAGAGGGCAGGTCAAAGGCTGATGTAGTCAGAATAGTATGGATCTGTCATTCCTGACAATAATTTCTATGGAGCTGGGTGTCGGCGTCCACTCCCAGGCTCGGCGCTACTATGGAAGAAGCATAAAAAATGAGACAAAAGGTAGAGTAGAAACAGACACAGGCAGCCTGAGCCTAGGTAGGCCAAGCAACCTGTGCCGCCCAGATGAACTGGACGTCTTTATTTATAGAACAGGGAGACATTACACATGTATGTTTTATGACACTTCATACATTGGTTGCCAGGTTACAGACAATAAGAAGCAGTTAACAAATCTATGAGGGCTTAGTCACACCAGGCCAGGTGTATCCCTTGGTGATAATCCCATCAAGAGAAAATCTCATCTTCCTTTCTAATGCAGAGAACTAGCTGTTAGGTGTGGGGAAGGAGCTAAAGATCTTCTCGCACCACCACACCCAGAGTAGGCTAAGGAACCTTTCAGATGCAGAGCAGGGATTGGATTTTACCAAGATGTTTCTTGAAGTCCATCAGATGTGTCTGTTGGCACGCCCCTAGCAATTTCCACCCTTGCTCTGTCTGCAGCCAAGGTCAAGGAAAGACAAGTTACAAGGTTCTGCCAAACCCCAAAAGAGCATGTGGTGTTTGCTCAGAGCATGTCCCCACACCTCAGACTCTCTCTCTTAAACATGTCCCCACAGCTGGGGTTGAATTTGATGGTGCGTAAAGAACAATACTAAGAGTGAAGACGGGAAGAATAAAAAATGTCAATACTGCAAATACAATACTGTACAAAAGGAAGATTTATGTTGTAGTACAACGTCTGTGAAGGGGAAGAAAACCTCCACAAAACTCAAACTCAAGCTAAGAGTTACACCTAATAAAGCAACATCAACAAAGAAAGGTTTGATAGTTTCTTTTTCTTTCTCTCTTTCTCTCTCTCTCTCTCTCTCTCTCTCTCTCTCTCTCTCTTTTTTCCCTCCCTCCCTCCCTCCCTCCCTCCCTCCCTCCCTCCCTCCCTCCCTCCCTCCCTTCCTTCCTTCCTTCCTTCCTTCCTCTCCTTTCTTCCTTTCTTTCTTTCTTTCTTTCTTTCTTTCTTTCTTTCTTTCTTTCTTTCTTTCTTTCTTTCTTTCTTTCTCTTTTTTTCCTTTCTTTTTTTAAATAGGTTTTTGCCTTAGGGTGCATGCACTCGTCCAGAGACAGAGTCAGAGACAGTGAAAAGGAAAGTGAGAAATCACCCCCACGGGGTATGGTCACACTGCAATCCCTTCTCCTCTATTCTCCTGGGATTTGGGGCACACATGCACACATGCCCAGCAAGGTTTTCACGCGTGTGGGAGTCCAGTGACGTAACCGCTTCGCCATCTGCTGGCCTTGGTAGGTCATTTCTTTTGTGACTGTTTCGAAGCTAGAAATACCTTGCATGTTTTGGTTCCACCTATAGAATCTTTGATGAAAACCCACTATGTGCTGGTCCCTCTACCAAATTATATAGAGAGTAATTCTAGTCACAGAATGATATGAACAAATTTTCTTGATTTTTATTATTTCCAATACAATTTCCAGAGAAACTTACAATGAAAACAACTGGGGTTTAATTTTGGAGTTTGAGAGAGACTTTGGACCAATGGAAGAGCTGAGATTTTGCACATCATAGAGTAAAAGAGTTCACATTAAGATGTAACAAATCCATTTCTTTAGGCCATGTATAGTCACAGCATAGTTGCCATAAACTCTATGGCAATAATTTAGAAACAACGGATTATTTTAAGAAGTTAAAGGACTAGCCCATGGCCTGATGGTTGAGGGAGATGGATCCTGCATGACTGCCCATGGCTTTTGAGTTTTAGACCCAGTGACTTGAAAAATATGCCAGGTGTGAGTGTGTGTGTGCCTAGAATCCAGAAAGGAGGGAGAAGTGGAGGAAAAGGAATGGTGGTGTGACTGCGCCCCCTGGGGGAAGGGAATGCTTTCTTCCTCCCCCTCTCTCTGTCTCTCTCTGGTGAGCACATGTACCCTCTGGTGAAATTTTTTTTAAATTACGATTTATTAATTTCTATTGCAAAAGAGGTACTAAACTTTAATACTTTAACTTAGTAATACTCAAAAAAGTTCAGATACAAGGACAGTGATAACCTCCAAAAATATTAATTCATCGGCCAGAGAGCTTGAAATCACAAAATGGAGAGTTGGCACGTGTTTCATATTGGAATGTTACTAAGAATGACTGAAACTAAATTTGAATTAAAAATATACATACAATTATTCTAACTGTAAAACTAATATACAGGTTTAATTTCAGGCATACATCAATGAGTTAAGTCCAAGCATACTGAAATAGAGGGGAAAAAATAAGTTAAAGTAGTTTCGAAACCTAAAAATTAATCTAGCAGCATAAAATTAAGCACTACACTGACGAGGTCTAAAAATACAGGGATAAAAATTTTAATTTAAAAACTAGCTAATAAAATCAAAAAGTGTATCAAGAAAATTATGTAGCATGACTAAGTATTTATTTCTAAGTCTGCATGAGTGGTTCAAGCTTACATAAATTATAGTAGGAAAAAATCTAGCTCTTAAAACATGACATTTAATGATGTGAAATGACTATTTCTCTTAAATACTAATAAATCAGGACTAGATTGAAGAAATTTATACATTATAATAATATTTTATAATATAATATTTCTCCTACAGTCAATAGCAAATATAGTCAATTTAAAAATACTGACGCAGCTATTATTAAAATCAGTACAAGTTAAGGGCAAGTGCTATGTCCAGTATAGGTAATTATTAGATTATTTAGGGATGAGAACTAGCAATGACCATCCAAGAATAATACAAACAACACCAGATTGGACAAGAAGCACATTTATTTATTTTTACTTATATCATTGTACACCTAGAAAATCGAAGACTCAACTAAAGCCAATTGGAATGATTTTAAACAATTTGATAACTCTCTTGGACATATAAATGGCATTAGATCTTCTTCACCAATGAGCAGTGAAGGAATGTATCTCATTCCCAGTATTGACAAATAAATTAAAACTTCTTAAAAAGAAGCAAACCTGGGGCCAGCAGGTGGCATGGTGGTTACATTACTGGATCTCCCGCATGGCCAACAGTGGGTCCAGTTTCGGACCCAGGGGCTTAAAACTCTGCCGAGTGCTTGCATGTACGTGCCCAAGTTCCTGGGAGGAGAATGAAGGAGAAGGAATTGTGGCTTGGCTATCCCACCTCGGGGGGTGACTTCTCACTTTCTCTCTCAATTCTCTCTGTCTCTCTCTCTCTGGATAAGTGCAGGTGCCCTAGGCAAAAGCCTCTTAAAAAAAGAAGAAGAGAAAGAAGCAAATCCTGCTATTTCTAGCAACATGAACCTGGAGTGTATTATACTAAGTGAAATAACCAAGACACAGAGAGATGAATACTCTAGGTTCTAACTTAGACATGGAATCTAAAAAATGTCATACTCTCAGAAGCAAAAATTTTATATTTTGCATTTAAGTCCACGATTCATTTAAACATCATTTTATGTAAGGTATGATGTTTAGGTCAAAGCTTATATTATTTTATTTTGCTATGGGTGTCAAATTGGTACAGCACCATTTGTTGAAAAACTTGTCCCTCCTCCATTGGGAGGAAATTTGCTATGAAATAAATCAAATGCCAAACTGTCCCAGGTCTGAGGTCATGGAAAACACATGCTATTGTGTGACATCAAACATGAAGCAGCGCTATGCTCCCAGCTAACTGTGCTATGACATAAAGCGTTTGTTATGCGCATGTACTGTTTTCTGTGCTTTCCAGTGCATTTTCATTTAACCCTTTATGAAATATGTATCGTTTTTATTCCCATTTCACATTTAAAAAAAATTCACTTGAGAAGAACTTACTGATTCTCACTGGAATTAAATGGCCAGATTTAGGCTGTGGGGTTTTATACCCTGTGCTCTGAACCGTTGTAATGTCACCTATCACTTTCCACTTCAGATTCAACCTTTGTCTACCTAATGTAATACTCGCCAATGACTCTGTGACGTAGGATTTTACTCCAAAATCAGTGTCAGCATAAAATCAATCTTTTTCTTCTGGCTTTTTATCCAACTGCACTTCGAGGTCTTCTTTTTCTATGATTCTTGCTTGCCCTTTGAATTATAGTTTGCTGGCAATGATATTTTTAAGGTTTTTGCCATAGGGCATATGTACTCACTGGAGAGAGACAGAGAGAAACAGTGAAGCAAGTTAGAAGTCACCCTCTAGGGGAAATGGCCATGCCACCATCCCTTCTCCTCTGTTCTTCTCCTGGGATTTTTGGGTACATACATACACATACCTGGTGTGATTTTCAAGTCTCCAGGTCCGGGGCTTGAACTGCAGTTGGCTATGTGCCTTAATCACTATGCCCCCTGCTGATCCCTCACTTGCAATTTTAAAGAATCATTTTCTTTGTGTTTGAAAGGACTCTAAAACCACATAATATAAAATTCTCACCCACTCTCTCAACTCATCCAATCTGTAAAGCTGTAAGGATTTTGAGTGCCCGCCCTTTCTGTGTGCACATCGCGTGCCCACTGGAAACATGCCGCAGTGAAATTTTATCTTTCCTGTTTATGTTAGGCTGCTTGGATGCCAGAAATGCTTTATTTTAAACTCGCTTTCAGTGAGCGTTTAGTGGAGGCTCGCGGTAACTGTTGCTCTTATTTCTGCACCGATGGCGACGCCGCAGTCCGCAGTCCGTAACTTCCCGAGCTCTTCTCTCTGCTCCTCAAGTTCACACGGGCTTCTACAAGCCATGCCCTTAGCGGAATAACCTCCAGAACTGGGAAACCGTGACTCGTGGAGCCAGGAAATATGCCAACATTCGAGCTGAGCGTAGACTTCACATTTCACTTACGGAAGACGGGGGCTTCTGAATACTTAGTTTTTGTTTGTTTGTTTGTTTGTTTGTTTGTTTTTTATGCTAGGGCACATTTTCTCAGGGGAGAATAAATCATGAAACAATACAAAGAATGTTATATTTGATCATTTTATCATCAGCGTTCATGTTGTGAAACAATTTTTGTAACACTGGAACCGACATATTTCATTCTTTCAGCTTGACAGAGTTCTAATCACTCAGCTGAATGGACACTATTGTCTGTCATTGTTTTACATATGCATAAAATATTCAAATAGGTTTTTAGATATTATTTCCAGAGTGTGGGCAAGCAATTTGGACAATGTTACAGTGTTAAAAAAAGAAGCACTAAGCCAAAGAACAGATGTAATTTACTCCTATTACTCTAGAGTCCAGAATACCATAAAATAACCAGGCTAAGGTTATTTACCCTGTATGTGAAAACGGCTGTGATTCTTCAGAATTTCCAGAACATTCTTGAAGAATTCAAGATGAGGAAGGATTCACCATCATCTAAGACTGATTCTTGCCATTAGTCTACTAAATATTTCACTACTTCTTATAGAGAAAATAAATTAAAAAAGGTTTAACTGGAACATAAGAGAATACCAAAATTTCAGGGTAAATTGGTAAATAGTTACAGAGGAGGGTAAGTGATATCTCTGGCCCTCATGCCTCTTAGTAAAATCGTCTTCATCCAATTTCTGTTCAAATCCTAAAATTTATTTATTTTTAAATTACAGTATTTTTCCTTTCTTTCTTTTTCCCCAGAAAGCATTTGTGCTCACTGGAGACAGAGAGAGAAAGAGGAGAAAGGATCCCCTGGGGGAGAGTCACTTTGCAGTCTCCATGTCTCCATCCTGTCAGGATTTAAGGCAATGACGTACACAAATGGTTGGCGTTGGTCACACAGAGGCCATGTGGCACCCAGCTGCCTTAACCACCAAGCCACGGAGCTGACCCTTTAGATTATTTTTTTTCTTTCTTTTTTTTTTTAACTTTATTTATTTATTTATTTATTTTAATTTGACCAGAGAGGGACAGCAAGAGAGAGAGAAAGTGAGAAAGCAAGCTGCCAGGTCTAGGACTCAAACCGTGGTCGGCCATGTGGGAGTCCAACACCCTTAACCACCACGCCACCCGCTGGCCCTTACATTATTTTTCTAAACACTTTAATTAGCACAACAGATTTAGCTCTCACTGAACTTCCAGTGAGTACGGAAGTTATTCTCAGGGTCACTAAGTGTAGTTATTCTCTCCATCGCCACTAGACTGTAAGAATGAGCATTTTATCAGTGGTGACAAGGATCAGGAGCTGGGAAGACATCTTCTCCATTCATTCTTACGTTCCTTTTAACATTGGGTCTGAAATCAGTTTGTGTTTGGTTTCACTTCATAGTCCCGTAAGTGTGGGTTAGAGTTGTGATTGTCCAGTCGATTATTGGAAGCTGAGGAGTACCATGTGCACTGTGACTTGATGGAGCTAGGAGGGCGGCGAATGTCGGTGGCAGATGAGACAGAGAGACACTGGCCGCCTTGTGCATTCCACATGCTGGGCTCTCAGTGGCGTTTCACAGGAAGCACCTCCTTGCTTCTCACTCCCCCATTTCCCCAATCTGTGATTTAAGAGCAGATGATTTCATAATAAAGGGAAGGGCTGCATACCTGCCACTTGAGCACGTGATGTGCTGGTCAACCCGGATTTCCTAGCTGTTCAAGCATTTGAGTGTTTGACCCACTGACCAGAGGGTGAAAACCACACATCAATGACTGGGGTAGATTATTCAAGTCCAAGAAGCATACATTTATTTTATTCTTGGGACCAGCAGATGGAGTAATGGCTATGTCGCTGGACTCCCATGTAGTTGACCACAGTCTCGCTCCCGGTGGCTTAAACTCATGCCGGGCACATGTGTGTGCACGCCCAGGATCCCGAGAGGAGAATGGAGGAGAAGGGAATGCAGCGTGGCCATCCTCCCTGGGGGGTGATTTCTTACTTTCTGTCTCTCTGTGTCTCTTTGCCTTTCTGGCGAGCGTACGCACCGTATAGCAAAAATCTCCAAAAAAATTATTTTATTCTTTCACTTTAAACATTACATTTACCAAACTGTTTTATTTATTTATTTAAATTGCTAGGTGGTACATGTACTTATAAGAGAGCTACAGAGAGAGGGGGAGAATAAAGACCCCTGATGAAACCTGGTCACGCTGGGACCTCTTCTCCCCACTTTCTGTCCTGTTAGGATCTGATGCATGCACACAAGTGCCTGGTGTGTTTCTTTCAAGTCACCAGGGCCGGGATTTGAACCGTGGTTGGTCATGTGGAATCCAGCTCCCTCAGTGACTAGTCTACAGGGCTGAATCCTGTTGTCTTATTGGGTTGTTGGAAAAGTCATGGCATATTTTTTTTTTATTTTTCTATGCAAAAATGCATCATGACTTTTCCAACAACTCAATATTTAAAATAAATATTTAGGAAATGATAACAACACAATGTGAGACTTGCTGTGAGCGCTGTTCTTACTGCTTTACATGCTCTGTGTATGTAGACCTCCTATGCCTCAGAGAATCTCTGGGCGGGGGAACATAATTATCTCTAGTTTATGTATGAAAATAGAAGCAAAGAGGGCTTTAGTGGCTGACCTGAGGCCTCAGAGGTACCAAACTGCTCAGCCATTACACCAGGCGCTGCAGGAAGGGCCCAGTCCTTCCTCTCTTCCCTGTGGCCTTCAGAAAACACTGGGAAATGTGACAGAAAAATCAAAAGTCAATCATGTGAAAAAAAATAGCTATTATTTTTTATAAAATTGAAATTCAGTTTTAACTTCCATATTTGCTGGTTTTCAAAATATATCAACTTTCTGTTATTCTAAAGACACCTCTATAAATTGATGTTATGGCTATGCTAATTCAGAAAACAAAACTTAATCTCTTTAAAAGAATCGGATACGCGGTAATGCAGTCCAGAACCTCCGGGTATTAGGCGGAGAGGCCTAGGTTCTGCTTAAGGGACAGGATTTTAACTGGCTCGGGAAGACACTGGGGGAGGGGGGGTGTTGGCTGGAGAGAATGAACGAAGGAGCAAACCCTGAATTGCCCGGAGTGCAGCTGCGCCTCTCCCAGCTCGGGGGCCGTAGAAACAACCAAAGGGAGGAAAAAGGCTCTGACAATCACTTTCCATTTATTATCTCTGATTTTCTCTCTGTACCTTTTTTCCTGTCTTGCTGGCTTTTTCTACCTGGTAGAAAAATATAGCAGGGAAAAGTGCACAATTTTACGTCTTCTCACCGCCGCCAGGGAGAGAGGGCTGATTCTCTGTCCAGCGGCAGTCTGAGAAGTCTCTGGCAAGCACTCAGGCTGACATTTAGAAAATAGCCTCCCTGGATTCGGCAAGGTGGTCAGAGACGCTGCTGTGCGCGGGCGGAGGAGTCCTGTGGGTACGGGTGGATCCCAGAGCCCAGTAGGTGTGGGGGGAGGCACGGTCCGAACAGCGGCCAGAAAGACCAGGAAGTGTTACATTGCGATTCAACAATACATAACAGGAGATAACGGAAAGAACGTGAGTATAAAACGTTAAAGAAATAGTGATTCGAATCCTGGTTCAATTAATTACTATTTGGGTGGTTTTATCAAGTTATTTACTGAATGTCTTGTCGCATGAATTGCTTCTTCTATAAAACGTATTAATTAAATGAGATAACGTGTAAATAAATATAAATGGGCCTTGACTTCCAATTTTTCAACTTTACGATGGTGCAAAATTGAGACGTGTTCAGTGGAAACTGTGCTTCGAGTGCCCACACCTGTCCCTTTCGGTGCAGTATTCAGCACATGGCGTGAGTTACTCCCCTCGTCGTATGACAGAATAGGCTTTGTGTCAGAGGGCTCTACCTAACTGTAGGGGTGGTGAACCCAGAACGAGGCCCGCGCCATAGTAGACTCAGCGAGTTGGTGAGCTACCACTGTTCTCACCACCACCTCCTGCCACTGTCACAGCTGCCCCTGCTAGCACTGCTGCTCCCCCCAGCGACACTACTGCCAGTATGTCCAGACGCGTCACCTCCACCCCTGCCACAGCCACCACGACTGCGCCCACCTCTGCGTCCCCCCCAGTGCTGCCACCCCCCTGCGCCCACGGCTGTGGTAACGACTGTCCCAGCACCACTACTGTCACCGCCATTATGACACACTGTGTCTCACCCAACTCCTGTCACCATCACCGCCACCTCTGCTAGTGCTGTGACGGTGGTTCTTCTGCACCAATCATCTTCTTTTAATCACCTTTTAACTCCCACATTCCATTTTAATTGTATTCCCTGCGTTTCATCAAGTCTACAAGTATATAGCAATCTCTTAATCTGTATTAAATTTATAAAGAAATGCTATAAAATATAGTAAAGGAACAAGCCGTATAGCCATAAAACAAGTGCAGTTGTGTCAAACAGTGGATTAAATCTATTAAACCCCTCCTTACCACTCTGCTTAACATACAAGAATTTGACCTACAAGAATTATTTTTTACCCATCACGCCATTTTCTTTCTGTCCGTATTTTCTGAACACATCAAGCTGGGTTAGACATTTAAAGAAAAATAAGTACTAGATTTATTTCTAATCTAAAAATGTAAGAATGTCCTTGTTTGTTTGCTTGTTTCGTTCTGCAGTAGGATGCATACACTCACCAGAAAGAAATAAGAGAGGGCAAGTGAGAAGTGGCCACCCAGGGGAATGACCAATCCCTCCTCCCGCAATCCCACTGTAATCCCTTCTCTACAGCCCTCTCAGGATTTGGGGTACGAGCTCACACCCAGCATGACTTCAAGCCTAGGTGCAGATTATCAAACCACAGTTGGCCATGTGGGAATCCAGCACCTGAACCATCACGCCACCTGCGGCCCGAAATGTCTTCTGTTTTTATTGCCAATGAATACGCATTTGCAAAATACCAAAAACTGAGTCTCAATGGCATTGTTCCTTTGCATTAGTGCCTCTGAACACAGTAACAGACCTTCAGATGGAGTGGAAATGCACTGTGCTGGGTGCTGAGAGACAGCTTTGGCCTCTGACTTGCCTCTTTGATTTATTATTTCTGCCAACTTGGACAAGTTTCAAGCTCTGAGTCTTACTTTCCATATCTCTAAAATAAAATGCCTTAGCTAGATGGTCCCCAGGACCCCTCAAAGTTGTGGTACTTCCAGTTCTGTGTATAATGCCCAGAAACCAAGGACGCTCTACAGTATTCACTCTCATTTGTTTAGCAGAGCATACAACATTTAATATACAAAAAGAAAATAATATGAAAGGCACTTGCCAGAAACAATGAGTGTGTCCATTAGAAAGGGATGTGAGCTCTTAGGTGTGAGGAATAACTCGACTCAACCAAATAAATAATGATATAAACTGACTGAGCTGGAATACACAGTACTTTAGAATAATTAGAAATTGGGATACTAGAAATACACACATAACATTTGTCCAGGGTTGGGTCCAAGCAGCAGCAAAATGCCAACACACCTGTACCCACATGTGAAAGGTTCTAGGTTTGTGTCCCAGAACCTCCCTGAGCTATGCAGGCATGAGTGACCGTGATCCGGGCTGGCTCCGAACTGGTGGGTTGTGGTTTGTCCTGATCCTGTTGGGGAACTCTCTCTCTTTGTTTCTGTCTCTCTCTTTCTAAGGGAAGAAATAAGCTTACACATAAAATTTTTCAGGATTAAAACTGGGATATTATGACTGTCCCAAAAAGAGCAGAATAAATTTTAAATCATAAAACTAATGCAGTGCTGGAATGTGAAACTAAATTGGAAAGAAAACAGTGCAATAAGGAAAGAATATTTATCTTAAATACGAATCTTGAACTGAAGGTTTCTGGATGAAAAGTTGGCAGTCATGTGTATTTCAGTGGTAAAAGTAGGGTGGACTGTCCCCTGGTAGATACTGAGCCAGCTGGCACGTCTCTGCGGGCCTCTCACCTCCAGGGTCAGCAGCGTGTCCCCTTCAGTGCCTGCTCTCCCTGCTCGGGCCTCTAAGTCTCCCCTGCTCCTCTGACGCACACGCCTGCAGGCCGTGCTCCTGTAGACAGGTTTCTCGGCCTCTTCAGGCCGTGCTTATTTTCTGTATAGAAATAGTCAAGACACTCCTGGTAACGTAAACTTTTCTCCCCTTGGTTTCTACTCCATTGCAAAGCACATAGTAAACTGGTTAAATATTTCCTGGCTTATTCTGGTCTGAATATGCTTAACTTCCCAGTATGCTTATGCACATGGAGAAGGTGGGGGGTGGGAGAAGCAGGGCGGAGGGGGAGTCAAGCTCACGTCATCTACAAGGCCGGGTGTTAGAAAGGGAATGGGGCGGGGCTGGGCACTGTGCAGGACGTGCACCCAAGACCTCCTGGCAGTCGGGCTTCCTCCTCACGGCAGTCCGCAGAGCCTGAGGACTTGCGAGTGTGCTGATGAGTCTTTGATTTGCATTTTAGAAATAGTATTCTGGTTACGCCAAGAACTCATTGGAGGGGACCAGGATTTGGCTTATTGGCTATGTTGCTGGACTCCCATGTAGTCGGCCGTGGTTCGAGTCCCGGACCCAGTGGCTTAAACTCACGCCGGGCGCGTGTGCGTGCGTGTGTGCCCAGGATCCCGAGAGGAGAATGGAGGAGAAGGGATTGCGGTGTGGCCATCCCCCCGGGGGGTGATTTCTCGCTTTCTGTCTCTCTGTCTCTCTCTATCGTTCTGGTGAGCGCACGCGCCCTATAGCAAAACCTCTCAAAAAAAAAAAAAAAAAGTAAAGAAACGAAGTCATTGGCGAGGTGAGGCTGAAGCTCGGGGTCAGTGAGACCACCAGGAGAGCGTCGGAGTAAAGGGCGCAGGGACCGGGACAGGAGCCGAGAAAGAACTGGCGACCCGTTGAGGAAGAGCGTAGCCAGGGGAAGACCCTGCAGCAATGGATCTGGCGAACCACACGTCAGTTCTCCTCATAGGAAGTGCAACTGTCTGAGCTCCCACAGGAAGGACAGCGAAGAGCTGTGAGGAGAAGCCAGCTAGCTCGTGAATCGGTGTAAGTGCACTCATTTCACAAGCGCTTGCTGAGTGCCGTGGGCTAACGGCACTTCCCACGGATTCAGGATGGCGTAACTTCCGGGATCACGAGGAATATTAAACAGCCAAGTGCACAGTGGGGTACCCTGCGGTCAGAACAGCGAGCGTGGAGAGCAGATGGCCGGAGTATACAGCGTCGGTGCATCGGGGTGCTGACTGCGTAGCTCTGGGAGGTCGTGGGCTCACCCCCCAGACTGGCCAGGTCTCCCTGGTGCTGCAGAGGTTTTCCTACGCGGCGACCATCAGCCCCGCCCGGCGGTGACCTCGTGGTAAATGGAGCCGCGTCCCGCCTGGCCGACTCTGCAGTTTCAGGGGCTTGAATCCGCCAGCGTGTGTGGGCACCTAAAATTCCGACAGGAGGGAGAAATGGAGGAGACAGGCAGGCCTGTGGTGTGACCGTGACCGTCGCGGTCCTTTCTCCCACTCCCTCTCTCTCTGTCACTCACTCTCTGGAAGGCACACGCACCCTCTAGCCATCAAAACCAAAAACAAACAAAAAGATACCAAGCAAGCGTTGTGCTGCCTGGTGTCCTAACGTGCCATTGCACTGGAGTTAAAGCACAAAGAAACCACCAGAGAGTTCACGCGAGGAAACGGCCTGTTGGCCGGTTTCCGTGTTTCCACAGGGGACCCGGGATCTCGAGCAGGTGCTGTGTGAACTCCTAACGGTGAGGGGACGGACCTGCTGTACAACAGCAAGAAAGCGAGGCCACGAAACTCAGAGAGTCTCCTTGCTGTTGTATTCACTGCTGCTGTAAAGAGATCAAGTTTTTAAGAATACCTTTTTATTAAAGAAGCTCTCTGAAATCGCTCCCATGAGATACAAATGAAATGTCAGGTTGCTAAGAGGTTCTGATTATAATCCCTCCATCACTCTCATATTCTTAGAAGTTTCCGACACAAACTTCCTTTCAAAATAAAGTCCACCTCTTAGGCATTCCTAAAACGCTGGCTACTTCTGTCTGTTTCCTTCCGGGAAGCGGGAGCACCGGGGAGGCTACGGGAGGTGACACGTGCGTGTGCACACGCGCGTACTTGGAGATGCACACGGATGTGGGTGCTCAGGGAGGGCCTTTCCAGGGCCGCGGGTCAGGCACTTGTCAGACACGGGTTCCTAGCACCCATCAGACCCAGGGAGTCAGAACCCTCTGGGCAGGAGCTGTGGCCTGCAGTGTGGTCAGTGACGCCTCCGCCCCCACACACTTCCAATCCAGAGTTTGGGGACATGGCCTTCTGTGGATGGTTTGCAAGGAGTCCGCACCACAGTGACCCTGACCTCAGTGTACAAGCAGGACGCTCCCGGGCCGCACACACCTGCTTCTTACGTGCTTCCCAGAAGGCCACAGCCGGCCAGCGGCAGAGTTGGACATCTCAGTGTACAAAGGGGTACGATCCTGAGTTTTCACCTCTTTCCCTGAGCATCGAAGTAACGACAACTGCCCTTAGTAAGGACTGACTGTCACCCCCTCCCAGCAAGTGTCTGTGCTGGAGTCCTGATTCCTGGTGTCTCCGAATGTGGCTGTCCTCGGGAATGGCAACTCTGAAGAGGTAACCAAATTAACGTGAGGCTGTAGGTTAGGATGGACACTACCTCCCGTGAGACCCGTGCCCTGACACGGGAGAAGGTTAGGATGGGCACTTCCCCCGTGAGACCCATGTCCCGACACGAGAGGAGGTTAGGATGGGCACTGCCCCAGTGAGACCCGTGTCCCAACATGAGAGGAGGTTAGGACAGCGACAGACACGAGGGAGACTGAAGACAGGCGAAGGTCGGTCCTCAGGCCCAAGAGCCCAAGAGCGAAGCCTTGACAAAAACCACTCATGCTGACACCTCCATCCCAGGGTCTGGCTCCGGAAAACGCCGGTGTCTACCCCACCCCGTCGGTGCCGGCCGTCCCTGCAGCCCAAAGAAACGAAAGCACCTTTTTGTCGCGTGACAAGCATGTCTGCTAAAGTACTTATTATATTACTGAGTGTGATACATGTCAATTCAGAAACTGTTTATGGACTGTGTAAAATAGTACTTGTCTGAGGTTTCTAAAACATAAGTCATTCTACAAAAGTAGTACTTTATATTAATGAAATTGACATGTAAACACGACATACTGAAGAAGACGACAGCCCTAAGCACATGAACGTGATAGCCATTGAAGCTTTATTTTTAATCGCCTGCTTATAAATTATTGACATAGCTTCAAATTATTGGTAAATAAGGCAGAAAATTATCCTCCTCACATGCCAAATCACCTCCACGGGGCTTTCCTGCCTTCCATTTGAGCTAGGCAGGGATGACGAAAATCGTTGCCAAATTCCGAAAGAAGTTGGCCCAGACGTTGAAGCTTTTTGCTAAAGCTGGAGTGTTAGGCAGAAAATGGTACAGGAAACAGATTAAATCCACATAGCATTTTCCAGGAATTCGCTCTGTCTGAGAGTTGGTAACAGGACTGCACAGTCTTCTTGCTGGTCTGTAGTTGCTTGCATTGAACGTGTGTTGCCTTGTTCCGATCGCAGCCCAGCTCCGAAATGACCCTATACAATAACCACTTACCTACTGACAGCCACAGCTGGAAGCACCCGGGATGCTGCTACACGAGTGTCCACCTGCTTATTCCTGAAAGGCACATTTTGTCTTTGGCCTTGAGTTCTTAAGGGAGAAGCACACGGTGGGGTCTGGTCGGGACGGTGGAGAGGCTAGGGAGTGGGCACATGCACATCAACAACTTGGTAATGAATTTCCTTCTCTAAATGTGAAATTAGATCCTGGCTACGAATCTTAGCCCTCATCCAAAGCGATTACATGCGAAATTCTAAATGTAGGTATGGCCATCACTTATTTCTCAATCCTGTAAACAACCTCAGGATGATTTAATGATTTAGCTAAATTAAAGAAGGTTAATTTGATCCAATATTGCATTTTCTTTGTTTCTTTAAATAAGGATCAGGCTTTCTTTCTGTGTGTCACATATTAATCACTCAAATACGTATGTAATTAATGTCTAGTGAATGTAAATATATATAGTTGAACATACTTTTTAAAACTTTATTAAGACAGCTGTTGCAATAAGTGCTACTGAATTCACTGTCTTTACCGAGAACCACGTGAGGTCTGTGGATAAAAGGATGACATGGGGGCCAGGAGGTGGCATAGTGGTTAAGGTGCTAGACACCCACACGGGTGATCACAGCTCGAGTCCCAGACCCAGTGACTTGAAAATCACTCCAAGTGCATGTGTGTGCCCAGGAGGAGAACAGAGGAGAAGCCACTGTGGGGTGGCCATCCCCCACAGGGGTGATTTCTCACTTTCCTTCTCTCTGCCTTTTTCTGGAAAAGGCACACACCCTATGGCAACCACCATTAAAACAGAAAAAAAGGAAGATGACACAGAAACTTGCTGCCCAGGTCTCGATCCGGCCTGACGGGAGGTGCAGCACAGCCGCTCTATCCTCAGGCCCACCCTGGTGCGCCGTGCGCCTCCGAGGAGCAGTCAGTGCGATCAGACCGTGCCAGCTGCCCCCCACCGTGCACCAGCTGCCCATCACAGTCTGTGGGCTGCCGAGTGCCTGTGCGTGGCCTGCTGTGCACAGTGGTCCAGGGAGGGGCAGAGTTCCTGCCGCTGAAATGAAGGACTGTTGCTCAGAGAAAGTAACGCGTGAGCTGCCCTACACGGTAAGTTAAAGGTGCAGGCTCTGCCACCAGACGCCCAAGCTGAGTGCTGGCTCTCCCTGCAATAGCTGCAGTTATTAATTATTACTTAGTATCTTTGAATCACTATTTCCTGACCTGTGAAATGAGGCTAAAACTATCAAATTCATCTAATAGTGACGTCAAATGAGATATCATATGTAAAATACTTAGAAGTATGACTCTAATGTAAGGCAAAACTTCGACTTTGAATTTGTACCTCATCTTCCAGTTGGTAACCAGGAAAATTGTGTAACTTGGTGCAAATGAATTTCCTACAGACAGGTGGAGAGCGCCAGTTTATACTCCACAGGCTTATATTAAATGAACTCATTCATCTACACATCTTCATATACAATAAACAATCAATAACAATATTTTTATTGACTTACAGTGGGTGTTTATAACTCAGTCATTAGAAATGATCACCCTGCATATATTCATCTGGACACATCTGGTAATATAGGAGAGTACTCAGACAGAGGAACAAGCAAAAGACATAAAAAGTCTCCCAGAAGTCCATGGACTTCTTTATGCACATTATGCTCTGCCCCAAAATATAATCTTATACTTTAATTCCATTTTTCCATGAACTCATTAAAAGCACTAATTCCTGTAAGTACATGGGATATTCTGCCTGTTTTTGAAGTGTTTGAGCATATCATTAGAGAGTATAAGATAGAATTGGAAAGTAAATCTACATGATAGTGATAGTACATATTGAAGTTACTCTTGAGCAGATTACCATTTTAGTATATTTGGGCTGCTACGACAAAATGTTGTAATGGGAGTAGTTTATAAACAATAAAAATTTATTTCTCATAGTTCCAGAGGCTGAGAAGTCTAAGATCAAAGTGCCAGCCTTAGAGGACTAAATTTCAAGTTTATAGATGGTTCCTACTCTCTCTTGCCTTCAACTGGTAGATAAGGTGAGAGATCTCTTCCTTGCTTTTTTATAAGGTCACTAATTCCAGTTATGAGGGCGATCTCTACTAATCACCCCCAAACTCCCCAATTCCTAATACCACCACCGTAGGGGTTAGCATTCAGCATACATGTTCTGAGGGAACACGAACATTTAGATCACAGTGACTGCCAATTGCCCTTCACTCTGACTCCAAGCACGTCTTCTTTACTGACAGAAGTCTTATTTTGTTCATGTGTCAGTAAACCTAGTCCCAGAGAATAATGAGCAGTTCGAAGCAGACATAGTGACACAATTTTTATGCTACTGATTGGTTGTTGGGAGAAGGACACACAGCCCAATTCTGGCCAAGAAGATGTGTAATAAAGTGCAGAGAATCAGAGTCGGCCCCATGCCACATGGCTGAGGGAGCCAGATCCCACATGGCTGACTGCAGTTTGAGTCTAAGCCAGGCCCTGAAAAGGCTTGAGGGACCCTGTCCCAGGGAGCCAGTGGGATGAAAAAATGGAGGAGGGATTGTGTCGTGGCCACGCCCCATTGGTAGGTGCTTTCTCCCTGCCCCTCAACCTTCATCTCTTTCTAGCAGGTGCATGCATCTTCTGGCAGTGTGTGTGTGGGGGGGGGGGGCAGAGAATCATCAGAAGGGCTGTCTCTCGCTATCTCCAGGACTCTCTGCTGCCATGCTTTGTGCTCGGTCATGCGAGTACCAGCTGTTGGTGCAGCCCTCTGGGGTCAGCACGGCTAAGGACAAAGGCCACACATAGAGGAAAGTGATGTTCAGGGCAGTAACAGGGACGGGGAATCCATGGATGCTACTTATCTACAGCACTCGATGATGAAAACAGTTATTTATAGCTTAAAGGAGCCGCATGCCTAAGTTTCCACGAATCTTACATCACAGTCTTTAGACTCAGACTGGCCAGCTGAAATCTGCTACATTAGATTGTATAGTTTCATGAGGCAATTTATAATAACTGATACAGGAGAATTAATAGGTTTGAAGGAGGAAATTGTTTTTTTTTTTTGTTATTGTTGTTGTTCCTGAAAAGTTTATTAGAATGTAATTAATGTAACCGTAAGTAATATATTAATTGTGAGAAATTACATTATTTCAAAAAGCTTAGCATTGACAGAAAAGAAAGGACTGAGCATTAACTTGCAAAGAGAGAGGTTTGAGAGACATGTGTGCCGTACAGACCCCAGTGTGGTGGTTGTCAGGACGGTCTGTAGGAGGAAGGTGTGTGAGCATTAATGTAGAAGAAATTGTTGAAACAGTGGACACCAATCTCCAGGTTAGACTTAGGGCTGATGAGAACAAAGACAGCTCATGAGCTACGGGGGCTAGAAAAGGTCCGAGTTGGCGAGGAAGGTGAGCGTGGGCTCTCCAAGGTGAAGAGCAAGGTTTGTCTGAGGCACGTAAGGTCCCAGAGGATTCAGGTTGTATCTGGGATAATGGGTGTACCTGAGAATCCCTGCAGTCGGAAAGAAGCATGTGGACAGTTAGTCACCTGGTAAGTAAGCACCAACAATGATGAAGATGTAGGAATCTGATACACTGGGTTGTCAGAAAGGTCATGATGTATTTTTCTCTTTTTCTATGCAAAAATGTGTCATGACTTTTCTGACAGCCCAACATACTATCAGAGAGAATGGCGTGCCTTGACTCAGTATGTAACAGCTTCTTTCCATTTCATTTTGCCAGACGACTCATGTGCTCACCAGAGTGATGAAGAGAGAAACAAAGAGAGGGACCGTGGGGCATGGTCAGCCTCCTTCCCTTCTCCATTGCTCCCTCCTTTTGAGGTTTTGGGGTCATATGCACAAGTGCCTGACAGATTTTTCAAGCCTCCGGGTCCTGGACAGAAACCATGCAGCCTGTCATGTGGGATCCAGCCACCTTAACCACCACATCACCCGCTGACCCGTAATAGAATCTCAAAATATGAGAGAGAAAAAAATCTTGGCAGATGTGGTAGAGGGACTCTCTGAGCAGAGGTGGAATTGAGGCCAAATGGCCACTCTTCAGACCTGAGACATGTGGTCTATGCAAGACAGGAACTTTGCAAAGCCCTTTTTGTTCAATTTAGTAGTAAGAGTGTGGTAGCTGCGTGATCAGTGTGCATTTTAGAGTGAAGAACATGAGGTCCTAATGAACTTGCCAACTTCTTAGGAAAATTTTAAAAAGTACATCATATCAGATCATCTTGAACAACTTCAGCAAGGGATTCTGGTACTCTTTGTAGATCTATTTTATCAGAAAAGTCCTTCTGGACAAGGAGGTGGAGATTCAGGAGCAGAGGCTGTGAGACTTCCTCAGGGCTTGAGTACTGTTAGAGCCCAAGTATCAGGCCTGACAATTGTTCTGTTGTATCTACAGAGAGGACTCAGGGGCCAGGCCCAGGTTTGGTGAGTTTTCTATCACTTTTAATACTATTTGGATTATTTTTGAATTACTCTTCTTTCCAGATTGACCAAACCAAATAGCTTTATATTTCTAATATCATGTCAACCTATGAATTCTCAAGCCAAAAAAAATGCCATTATGACGTATTCATTTAAGTAAAGAAAACATTATCATTATTTTATTGGATTACCTTTAAATATGCTTTGTAAGTCCTACTGTTTTGCTTTTCTGACTGTGACTGTGTGGCTGCGTGTCGCTGCATCAAAACACACTTTCCAACATCTCTTCTGTATTCAGTAGGTGGCTTTTACACTTACTTACATCATTATCAGGCAAACTGGTCATTAGACTGGGGGAGAGCCTGAAGAATTGTCTTCTACTAGAAACAAATGGGAGGAATCATATTTTAAATCATTTGAACTGGACAGCACTGCATATTAAGTTTCTAATGTGGTGCTCCAATTACCCTCTAATGAGGAATCACAACTCACAAATACATCGGGGAGAAAAGTTTCGCGTAGAGAAGCTGGCTGAGGATCAGCACTGAGGTTTTAATTTCATCTCCCTGCATGGCTGACAAGGAACAGGAACGAAGTGGAAACACATCTAGCACAGGGTAAATATTTGTGTTTAGGGGATAACCAAGGAAGTTCCTTGCCAATTTTGAACGCATCACTCATAACAAAAACCCCTGTCTTTAGATAGAAGTCTTCAGAAAAAAAGTTGTAGAAATTTAAAAGTAAGACTGTGTACAATAAAAGAACTTTTAGAGGATGCATTCACATTTATAGCAAAGGTAATAAAATTTGTAAGTCTTATTTTTTTATTTTTTATTTTATTTATTTATTTATTTATTTTTTGGAGAGATTTTCGCTATAGGGCGCGTGCACTCGCAAGACAGACAGACAGAAACATAGAGACAGAAAGCGAGAAATCACCCCCCAGGGGGGATGGTCACGCCGCAATCCCTTCTCCTCCATTCTCTTTTCGGGATCTTGGGCACGCACGCACATGTGCCTGGTGTGAGTTTTAAAGCCACCAGGTCCGGGACGTGAGCCGTGGTCGACTACGTGGGAGTCCAGCGACATAGCCATTACGCCAACTGCTTGTTCCCAAAATTTGTAAGTCTTAAAAACAATGATAGTCTTAAAAGCAAAGATAGTCAAAAATATCTATACAACTGTGCATATAAATAAATTCAATGTATTCTGCTCCCAATATGTCACCCTCGACTTAAATTCAAACATCTTGACTTAATAGATACAGAACAGAAAGATGGGCAAGTTAAGTTTTTGCTTTTCTCCTTATAAAGTGGAGAAAAATCAACTATGCCTCATGGGGTGCTTAAGAGTAAATCAGATAATGGACCCAAGTTGTTACCGCAGTGTGTCCCGTCCCTGTTCGAGCGCCACGTGTCCTGACCCGGGGGGGGGGGTTTCCTGAGGGAAGGAGTGAGAGCCAGGACAAGCAGCACAGTGTTACAACACGGAGATGACACAGCGTCTTCAGGGTCGTCCATTTATTGTGGGCAGCACGGTACAGCACGGAGACGACGCAGTGTCACAACTCTTCAGGGTCATCCGGAGAGGACGTGGTGTTATAGCTCTTCAGGGTCTTCCGGAGACGATGCAGTGTCAGCTCTTCAGGGTATTCCAGGTCGACTGGAGCCGATGTGGTGTTACAACTCTTCAGGTTCTTCAGGGTCGTCTGGCGATTGTGGGCCAGGCATCCTGGTTATATATATGTTGCTGGTAGGCAGTGATTGATTGTAAAAGGTGGGTTATGATTGGTTGTAAAAGGTAGGCTATGATTGGTTGCTTTTGGACCAATCATGAGGTGCCGGATATGCAAATCTGAGGGATTCTAGTGGCCAATCAGAGCAAGGTTTTGAAGGTCAGGTTTTTTTTTTTTTTTTTTTTTTTGGAGAGGTTTTTCGCTATAGGGCGCGTGCGCTCGCCAGACAGACAGAGAGAGACATAGAGACAGAAAGCGAGAAATCACCCCCCAGGGGGGATGGTCACGCCGCAATCCCTTCTCCTCCATTCTCCTCTCGGGATCTTGGGCACACACGCACACGCGCCCGGCGTGAGTTGTAAGCCACCGGGTCCGAGACGCGAACCGGGGTCGACTACGTGGGAATCCAGCGACATAGCCATTACACTAACTGCTGGTTCCCAGAAGGTCAGGTTTTTTGAAGGGAACCAATCATGGCAATTATTTGCTCTCTGAGAAATCTCTGCAGACTGGCTGGTGCGCAGCCTCCTACAGTAGTGCCCAGCTCATAATTAGCTCAACAAATGGCAGTACCAATTATAGCTGCCAAGATGCTTAGATGGAATTTTGTGCTATCGGTGAGCTCATTGCATTCTTTAAAGAATTCGACTTTTTTCTCTATAGTATTACATACTTGTAACTTGCAAATCCATAGTGCATTCCTGTGTCAGTTGAGTAACTTGTGACTTTACTCATTTAACTGTCACGCGTGGCTCTGTCAGAAAGATGAAATGATCAAGAAATCCAGTGTGACTAAGAATGAGGAACCAGTATTTCAGATCAATCCATCAGCTGATGAAGATAAAATGATGACAGACAACTTTATTCAACATGCGTTTTAAAGTATCGGATTAAACTTACTTATTTGTGCTCCAAGTACTACACTGGGCACTAGGGACACAGGATTGAATGAACTAAATTAAAAATCTCTTCCCTGGCGTTGTTTAAACTTTACATGTTTGACTTAACACGTGGGACAGCTGTTCCTACAGAGAACTGAGTACTGGGCTGGGAGTAAAAAAAAAGGCTGAGAGGGTTTGTGCTTCAAGGATTTAAGCGGAGCAGGAGAGAATCTCACCCCGATCAGGCCAGCTGAGACTGAGATGAAGAGATTGAAGGATTAAAGATTAAGGAATGAAGGATGGCTTGGGATGCCTGTCTCTCTCTTTCTTTCTCTCTCTCTGTCTTACCCTCTCTCTCATGGAGGAAATAAATGAGTAAACTTAATTTTTTTGAGCAATTATACCAAATAAAAATTGTTCACACAAATTTTAAAAAGTAGCAAATGAAACATCCAGTGAAAAATGTTCTAAGTAAAAAATCTGACAAAAATGTCGAGGATTAGTAGATTAAAGGGGCCAAAGTACATCATAATTTATAAAATATAAAAAAGTAAATAAAATATAAATAAAACAAATATATAAATAAAATTTTAAACTGTAAATAGATTATCCTGAGATATAGAATTTAAATGATGGAAATTGAAATTAAGAAAGTTTAGACACAAAGAAGCAAAAACAGGATGCTCTTATGCAGAGATAGAGTTTCAGAAAGAGAATAGTGAAAATTAGAAAAAATGACAGATTTTTACAGTATTGGGAACATACAGAAATCTTTAGATCTAGGAACCACAAATATCAAGAAAGAAAAAAGTAGAAGGAATATAACATAGATTCTTTTATGGTAGATTTCAGAATGGTGAAGGAAATTTACAAAAAAATAGAATTAGTCCCAGAGAAAAGATTGTTCATTTTCTACTCAGAATGCAGAATACCAAGAGCAGAAGATAACATCCTTGGACTGATGAAAGCAAGTGCCAATTTACCTGTTTTGAGTTCACACATTACTTACCAAAATGAGGAAATTAAGAAGTGTTTTTAAACAAAATCATGGAAATTTACTACTAAGAGTTGTTTGATAAATGAATTTCTGAGAGATGCACTTGCAGAAGAAAAATGATCTTGCAAGGAAAGTTTGAGAATCAGAAATGAATAAGGAATCCAGTTCATGGTTTGATTACTAAAGTGGCCAGATTCCGCATGGCGGGCTGCATGGTTAGAGTCTCAGAGCTGGTGGCCTCAGACACATACCAAGTGCATGTGGTGTGTGCCCCGAATACTGTAAGGCAGGAGAAGTGGAGGGGAAGGGATTGTGGTCTGACCGTCACCACGGGTGGTGCTTTCATGCTCTCCCTAAGCAAGTGCACAAGCCCTCTGGCAATATTTGAAAAAAATTGAATACTGAATCAAAAATGATCGATCATTTGGTCTGTCTAAATAAACAGTGATTACATAAAATAGCCATAACTTGGTGAATGAATAAGCATGTTCTGTGGTACTGAGATATAACAGCATCTTGGCCAGAAGATGGTGACTTAAGACCACCACCTACTTTGAGGTCTTTGTACTGTTTGAGAACAGTGCAAAAAATATCATTAACTTTAAACTCAAAATTTTACCATGCCTTCATAATTTAACATGCCCCTAAAAAGCTTAGAAATAGTCCAGATCACTGGGGTAGGGGAGCACATTAGAATTTTAAAAAAAAGTTTATATATATATAAAAAAAGGTAGGCAATACACATAGAGATACACAGAAAATAGAATAAATTGAGATACCCTTCCAGTGAATCTATGTAGGGAAAGATTGTTAAAATTAGAATGCATACTTCTTAAGCAAATGTCAAATATTTATGATACAATTACTTTTTTAAAGTTTCTTTATCAGGGATCAGCAGGTGGCATAGTGACTAGGGCACTGGACTCTCACATGGCTGACTGCAACTTGAATCCCAGACCCAATGGCTTGAAACTCATGCGGGGTGCATGTGTGCGCATGCCCAAAACCTGAGAGGAGAATGGAGGAGAAGAGATTGCAATTTGGGCATTCCCTTGGTGGTGGTGGGGGTGATTTCCCATTTTCTGTCTGTTTCTGGTGAGCACACATGCTCTATAGCAAAAATCTCTCTCTCTCTAATAAAGTTTATTTATCATTCCATCTGTGAAAGAGGGAGACAGAGAAGTGAGGGGCACCCTCAGCAGGAGCTTCATGCCACCATCCTCCCTACCCTAGGCTGGCCAGGAGCGCAGGCACATGCATGTGTGCCTGGCATATACAGGGCAACCCTGGGATGCAAACCTGGGACCTTTCCAGATGGCCTCATCGTTGCTGGGCAATACAGTACCACCACACCGCTGTGGATGGCTGAGGACACAATTCTTCAGTATTCACATATATAGTGTAAATAGAAATATAAGGAAATTATAAATCAACACATTATGACAGTTTCTGCCTGAAGGGTGATGGCTAGCAAATGCAATCAGAAGAGCACTAAGGAAAAAAAAGTCAATTGTAAGTTTTATATTAGGTTTGTATTTTTTTTTTTTAATTTCAGCTTTTTGGAGTTGACAATTGACAAAAACTGTACATATTTAAGATATACAACTCACTGTTTTGGCATGTGTATACACTGTGAAATGGTGTCTGTAGCTGCGTCTCCACCTCACATAATTACCGGTGTGCATGTAGAGAATGGAAGAGCTGGGTTCCTAGTGAATTTCATGTGTACAATGCATTAGGATTTGCCGTGGCCACCGCAGTACATGTCGGGTCTCTAGAGTTCACTCATTTTATAACTGAAGTGTAAACCTTTATCCAACGTCTTCCTGTTTCCCCCATCCTGGACTTCTGGTAAACACCTTTCTACTCTGCTTCTATGGGTTTGCCTTTTTTTTGATATGACATATGAATGAAATTAAGTAATTTTTTTTCTTTCTGTGTCAGGCTTATTTCCTCCTGTTATAAATGACAGCATTTTTATATTTCTTAGAATTTTGCCATAGTGCATGTGTGCTTACCCAACTGAGACATAGAGAGATACAGTGAGGGAAAGTGAGAAATCTCCCATCCCCCCAGAAAATGACCTTGTGGAAATCCCTTCTCCTCCATTCTCCTTTCGGGATTTTGGACACGCCCACACAAATGCCCAGCATGATTTTTAAGCTGCCATGTCCAGGACTTGAACCATGGTTGGCCATGTGAGAGTTCAGCACCTTAACCACCATGCCACCTGCTGGCCCCTATGGCATAGATCATAGATGAACCACTGGCAGTGGAGAAATCACTCTGGTTTGTCATATAAAAAAGAGAAGGGGGAATAGAACCTAGAAATGCCAACCTGGACAGGAAGGCCACAGGAAGAAAAGCTTTGAAATGGGCTTACAGAGTAAGGAGGGAATGCTACTGAGGACCAGGTAGGTGGAGGGTCAGAGGTCAGTTGCCACAGAGATGTCAGGGAAGGGAAGGACATACATTTGTACACTAGATTTTGTAATTTTCCTCACTCATAGGAAACCTGCCTCGGCAGAATCTGAAAAGAATGTAATCTATCAATATGTTCAGCAATTTCAAGAATCTTTGTTGTGGCAAGAAATAGCTAGAACAATATGTATGGAGGATGACGTGCATTCTTTTTACTTAATTTTTTTAAATGAATAGCTTGGAATAAATGCATGTACTTAATGAGAAAAAAATACAATACATGAGGGGTTAAATTAAGATAGAAGAGAGGGCATACTTGAATAATGCATAAATGTCATTTACTCAGCCAACGGGTGGTATGGAGGTTAAGGCAGCTGGACTCCACATGGCCGACTGCAGTTCAAATCACGGACCCCGAGGCTTGAAAAAAACAACACGCAAGTGTCTGTGCAAGCCCCAAATCCCGAGAGAGGAATGGAGGAGAAGGCAGGATTGCCGTGTAGTCATCCCTTCTGGGGACAAAAAAAAAAAAAAAGAAAAGAAAAAAAAAAGAAAGAAAGAAAAAGAAAAGAAAAGAAAAAGAAGAAAGAAAGTAAAAAAAAATTGTTCTGGAAGAATTGAGACTTAGAACACTTTGGATAGGGGGCTAGGGTGATCCCAAACTTACTATAAAAAAGAATCTAGATGTAGTGATATTTCTTCAATGATTTTAAGAGCAGTTTTTAGTTCTTTTTCATGTTATTTGCAATTAAAAATAAAAAGGATCAGACAAGAAGACATAGCATAGATCTGATTTTAGTTAGTTGTTTCTGTGATCCCCACGAGCAGTGGCTCCACAGGTTCCACGGTCTGCGCCCCGCAGCCAGTCTGGACAGGAACGTCTCTGTGAGACTTGGGCTCTTCTCTCACCTGGCTGTGTGCTGAAGCATGTGAAAAGCTAAGCTCTTTCAAAGCCCTACCACTGTCAACAAGAAAAAGGATCAAAAGTAACTTGATCTTACTCAAGGTTATTCACCCCCCCTCACCAAGACCCTTCTCAATGCCTTCTGAATATAGTCAGGCTTTCTTTTATCCTAGGTGCACTAATATTGAAACTGCTTCAGAATCAAAATACTGAAAGTTCTTAAAAAGCATTTCATTATATAGTAATAAATCAGTAGGTGAGCCCAAAATACAATATCAGCTACAAGAACGAAATTGAAGAACTGTAGTCGTCTTGTGCAGTTCTGTTTATTGTGATAGGCATTTGCTGTTATTGGAGTGGCTACGTTAGTTCTAGTTTTGTGTTCACCAACAGGAGAACTGTTCATAGTGACCTTTAACATGTAGCAGGTATTAAAATGACAAAAAGGAAGCAAGAAAGCAGGAACGATTTTATTGTTGTTTGTATCTGTTCACGGACATTTGATGTTTATTCATTAATTAAACTTTACATGGCCTTTTAGGTTTTTTTTAATCTTTAAAATATTCCTGTTTGACAAAAGAAAAAATGTAGAAGGAAGTATGTAACAGTTGGAAAATAGATTATTTATAGTCTATTAAAATTAAAACAATCTCCAAATTACTAATTATCCTTAAATTACAAAATGCAATTGCTGATGTCCAGATTTTTCAATTATAGGAGCCGTTTTTCTCTTTGAATCTTTCTTATTAAAAAGTAACCTTCTTGGGACCAGCAGTTAGCATAATGGCTATGTCGCTGGACTCCCATGTAGTTGACTGCGGTTCGAGTCCCAAACCCGGTGACTTAAACTCACGCCAGGCGTGTGTGCGTGCGCGCCCAAAATCCCAAGAGGAGAATGGAGAAAAAAGGGATTGCGGCGTGGCCATACCCTCTGGGGGGTGATTTCTCGCTTTCTGTCTCTGTCTCCCTCTGTCCTTCTGGTGAGCACTCCCACTCTATAGCGAAAACCTCTCCAAAAGAAAAAGTAACCTTCGTGACCTGACCGTAGATTCTACCACCCTGGCCAGTCTTCCTTTCTTTCCTGACTTTGGGGTGTAACTTTCTTTCTCCTTCTTACTCTTTCCTCCTTCCTGCTTATTCTCCCTTCCTCCCTCCTCCTTCTCTGTCTGTGTCTCCTTTTTTAATTGCTAGGGAGGCTAGGTGAGAGAGAGAGAGAGACAGAGAGACAGAGAGAGAGAGAGAGCGCCCCCAGTGGGCATGGTCACACTGCAATCCTCTTGCTCCGTCTCTCCTCCCTGTCAGGATTTTACGCATGCACGCACACATGCCCAGTGTGTTTTTTCATGCACGCAGCTGGGATTCGAACCGCAAGTGTCTGTGTGAAATCGGGCTCCTTTAGCGGCTGCTCCTGGGGCCAGCCCTCAGCTAACTTCCTCTTTGGCATACAGATAACCTCCATCATACCTGCCGAGGTGGATCGAGACCCTCCACAGATTTATTTTAACCTCTCTGCTCTATGATCCACACTTCCCTGAGGATTATTCCATAAACTCCGCACAGTTCCACCTCGTGTCCCTGCTGTCTCTCATTGTCCCGAACTTTCCTCCTTCGTCTTCCTTCCTCCACTGTTCTCCCCCGTCTCATCAAACCTCACACCCAGATTTCCCCCTCCTCCTGGAGCCCTGAGTCCCCACGTGTGGGAAGTTACCTGAGCTCCTGCCGGGGGCCAGGGGTGGTTGTGACTACCCGCTCGTGGGCTCCGGTTAGACAGGCTCTGCAGGATGGGCAGCCTGGAGACCTACAGCACCAGCCCGCGCTGCAGGTGGACGGGTGGGCCCAGAGGAAGGGGCAGCGCTCCTCAGGAAGCCCCAGGAGAGCCTTTAGGACTGACCCATTTCTGCAGTTAGTCTTTCATGAGACAGAGACACAGAGACAGAGATGCCCCGAGTCATGACTCGTGATCCCCTGCCCCGGCCTTTCAGCCAGCCAGGACCATGGCCGCCTGTGCAGGCTTACCTGGGCGGGATGACCTGGCAGCGCCCATCTGCGGCAGTCCAGCGCCTGGAGAGGGGCCAGGGCTCCCCGGCAGCGAGGGCTTAGGCGTGTGGGCCCGTGCTCTTTGGAAGAGTGTCTAGGAATGGGAACCAGCGGTTAGCATAATGGCTATGTCGCTGGACTCCCACGTAGTCCACTGCGGTTCGAGTCCCGGACTCGGTGGCTTAAACTCACATCGGGCGCGTGTGCGTAAGTGCCCAAGATCCTGAGAGGAGAATGGGGGAGAAGGGATTGTGGCGTGGCCATCCCCCCTGGGGGGTGATTTCTCGCTTTCTGTCTCTCTGTCTCTCTCTTTCTGGCGAGCACACGCGCCCTATAGTAAAAACTTCTCAAAAAAAAAGTGTCTAGGAACAAGCCAAGGAGCCACAGTGAGGTGGGCGGACACAACCGCTCTGAATGGCCGCGGTGTAGGAAGCAGGAGCCATGGAAGCATCCTCTCTCGGTACCTTAGAACCCGCGCGGGACTCAGCACTTGTGACTGTAGGGACCGGAAGTCTCCAGAGCTGAGACCGGGCAGGAGGGCGAGGATGGCACGGACGGGAGCAGGGGACTCGCAGGCCCTGACTAGGGCGGGGAGGGACGCTGAGCAGGGCTTCCCTCTGCCCATTCGTTTTCATTCTGGTGCAGAGGGCAGGGTCGAACCCCCATCTGGTGGGGCTAACGTGCCAGCGCGAGAACGCTCCTGCAGCCGGCGGATGGCGTGCCTCGTCTTCAGCGGCAGGGTGCAGTGGGGCCTGCCGTGCTCCGCGCACCCCCGCGGGGCAGCCTGTCGCTAGGTCAGGACACGCACTTGGGAGTCATCTGGGGAGGAGAGCGGCCACTAACGAATGCGTGATCGCACAGGGCACTACGGGAGTAAGCCAAGCCGGGAGGGCGGCGAAGCAGCGTCGCTTTTCCAGGCAGCGCGCCCAGGAAGGCCTGCAAGGACAGCCGGGAAGTGGCACGGGGACCCACTGGGCTGTGGGGAACAGACCCCAGCAGAGGCCCTGGGCGGGCGTCCTTGAGAACTGAGTGTCTACAGGAGTTCTCAGGACCGAGCGCAGGGCCGTGTTCGCGTGTCCGTGTCAGAACCCGCGTGAGAACCACAGCATGGGCAGCGGGGAGACAAACCCATGGCAGTCGTGTTAGCCCCACTCAGCGCTTACTGCAGACCACGCGGTGTCTGCCGGCCGGCCGAGAGAGCTGGGGGCTCTGCTCCAGGGGCTGTGAGACGGAGTGCCCTCCAGGGAGTGGCAGCTGTCCCCTTCCCTGGCAGGCAGGAGGGGCAGGGCCGGTCCCTGTCAGGGGACAGGGGTGCGCACTACCAGACACTTACATTGTCAGGGGCTCCAGGGTCCCTTGTGGCTGGTCTGCCTAGTGCGACAAATGCTGCGGACAGGTCAGGCAGGGTCAGCAGGGTCACTGATCGATGGGCCCGTTACTGACATTAGTAAGAGCTGTTTTAGGTACTAGATCCATTATCCAAGAGAGGATGATTGGGAGAATTGTATAAAATATAAAACTATCATTATAAACCACTGCTTTGCTTTTTTAATTGTCAGAGAGCACATATGCTTGCCAGAGAGAGAGAGAGAGAGAGAGAGAGAGAGAGAGAGAGAGAGAAAGTCACCCCCTCCTCATTCCCCCTGTAATGAGTGGTCACACCACAATCCTTTCTTCATGTCTCCTTCTGGTCAGGATTTTAAGCAGACACACATACAGGTCTGGTATGTTTTTCAAGCCACTGGGGCCAGGATTAGAACCTTTAGTAGCCATGTGGGGCCCGGCTCCCTATGCAGAAGGCTTAACTGCTGTACTACCAGGCCAGCCCTAAATCTCTGCTTTAGTAGCTTTGCAACCTATTCATTTTTCAGAGGAAAACGTTCTAAGTAACAGGTAAGTACACAGTTCCACAAATGTCAGGGACACTGGTGTTGTGCAGCTGTCACCACGGCCTAGGGCTGGAGCATCTAGACCGGCCTGCATGGGCCCTTCCGCCTGTCCCCACTCGGGCTCTGCCCTCACCTGGTCTCAGAGCAGCCACTGTCCGCTCGCTCTTCAGCTTTCGCTTTCCTGGACATTTCATATCCATGGAATCATGAGTTGGTGGTCTGTGGTGTTTAAATTCTTCCTTTCTGTATTTATTTATTTTAAACTTTATTTATTTTTAGCTTTCTTTGCCATATGTGTGCATGTGCTAGCTGGAGAGAGAAAGAGAAGAAGAGAAAGACAGGGAAAATAAGAAGTCATCCCTGGGGGGGTGTCCACACCACAGTCCCTTATCCCTGGGGGGATGGCCACACCACAGTCCCTTATCCCTGGGGGGATGGCCACACCACAGTCCCTTATCCCTGGGGGGATGTCCACACCACAGTCCCTTATCCCTGGGGGGATGTCCACACCACAGTCCCTTATCCCTGGGGGGATGTCCACACCACAGTCCCTTATCCCTGGGGGGATGTCCACATCACAGTCCCTTATCCCTGGGGGGATGTCCACACCACAGTCCCTTATCCCTGGGGGGATGTCCACACCACAGTCCCTTATCCCTGGGGGGATGTCCACACCACAGTCCCTTATCCCTGGGGGGATGGCCACACCACAGTCCCTTATCCCTGGGGGGATGTCCACACCACAGTCCCTTATCCCTGGGGGGATGTCCACACCACAGTCCCTTATCCCTGGGGGGATGTCCACACCACAGTCCCTTATCCCTGGGGGGATGGCCACACCACAGTCCCTTATCCCTGGGGGGATGTCCACACCACAGTCCCTTATCCCTGGGGGGATGGCCACACCACAGTCCCTTATCCCTGGGGGGATGGCCACACCACAGTCCCTTATCCCTGGGGGGATGGCCACACCACAGTCCCTTATCCCTGGGGGGATGTCCACACCACAGTCCCTTATCCCTGGGGGGATGTCCACACCACAGTCCCTTATCCCTGGGGGGATGGCCACACCACAGTCCCTTCTCCTTCATCCTCTTCCTGGGATTTTAGGCACACATGCACATGAACCCAAGTGTGATTTTTCAAGCCACTGGGTCTAGGACTCGAACTGCAGTTGTCCATGTGGGAGTCCAGCATCTTATCCACTACGCCACCTGCTGGTCTTGGTGTTTGAATTCTTTCATTTAGCACAATATATCTTTTAATTTTATTGCTTTTTATTATAATTTCTGATTTACATTTAATCTTTGTATGTATTTGTGAGGTACACTGTAGTTTTTCAAACCATGCATACAATGTGTGATAAATCAAGGACATAAATGTATTAATCATCATCGATAAAGAGCATTACATTATTTTTTGCACTTCTAATAATCATTCTACTCGATTTTTGTTTGTTTTCTTTCTTTTTAGAGGTATACATTGGGTTAGCAATGTCTTTTCTTCTTTTGTATTTAATCAGTGTACCTCTTTACAGCATATGAAATGGTTATTCTCAGCATAAATACACTGAGTATTAATTAAATTATAGATATTACCATGTACATTGTCACCAGAAATCTCTTCAGCAAATGTTGCTGGAAAAACTGGACATCACCCACAGAAAAGTGGAACCAACTGCTATTTCTTAGCACTAATAAAAGTACACTCAGAAATGAATCAAAGATCTAAACAAA
The DNA here is from genome assembly GCA_026018925.1 of Tupaia tana. Taxonomy (NCBI): domain Eukaryota; kingdom Metazoa; phylum Chordata; class Mammalia; order Scandentia; family Tupaiidae; genus Tupaia; species Tupaia tana. The sequence goes on from JAKSZU010000008.1 coordinate 3,857,263, forward strand.
ACACCTCAAACTATACAACTTCTGGTGAAAAACACAGGGAAAACTCTTGGCGACATTGGAGTAGGTAAAGACTTCTTAAATAAGACCCCAAACCACAGATAATAATCCCCAAAATATACAAGTGGGACTACAGTAGACTAAAAAGCTTTTGTAGAGCAAAAGAAATAATAATTACAGTAATAAGACAGTCTTCAGAATGGGAGATAAACTCTGCCTCAGATAAGGGACTGATACCCGGAATATACAGGGAACTCAAAAAGCTTACCCACAAAAAAATAATCAATCCAATTAAAAGAAGGGCAAATGAGCTGCACGGACAACTCTCCGAGGAAAACACGAATGGCCAAGAGCGTATGAAAGCATGCTCAACATTTCTCATCATAAGGGAGATGCAAATAAGTCACAGTGAGATACCCCTTAACCCCAGTTCGAATGGCTCATTACAAAAATATGGAACAAAGTTTTTGAACTTCGTATTGTAAGGGTATTAGAAAATTGTCTCTTTTAGTATTAAATAGTATTCCATTGTATGAGAGAATAAAATTTACTTAAACACTTGTATGTTGGGAGATATTTAATTGTGTCCAATTTAGGGCTATTCTGAACAGTATTTAGCTAGCACTTCAAGGAAGCCTGTTTTGCACTTGCAGTTTCTAGAAGATCCAGAGTTCTCCTTTCAGCCTCCTGTCATCTTTGACCTTGGTATCCACGTGCCCATCCTCTTCCCACGCAGCCATGACTCTCTTCATTTTCTGGGGACATCTGATTGGCTGTCAGGAAGGGCATGGATAGAAGAAGACGCCACATCTTTCCCGACAATCTAGTAGTCCCTTTGGATCTGCCTGTGAGGAATATCTAGGTCCTTTAGATTTTGCTCAGACCGTGTCTTTCCCCTTAATTCTCTTTCCTGGCTCTTCTACTTGGAGAAGTATTATCCATTTCGGAATGTCCAGTTTGCAGATCACTTCCCTGGTGAAGCTTAAACCAACTCAACCAGGAAAACTGCTCATTCGTTTTGTACTTCTGTTGCATGCCACACCTTTCATTCACAGATATTTGAGTGTTTACAACAATAATTTTTATTTAGAAAACAAAGGCAAAAGAAATATGGCCCTTTTGTGTAGAATGAACATTTCTAATTATGTCATAGGCCAATATTTATATATCGTTTATTTATTTTGATAGATATTGATAAGTTTATTCGTAAGGGAGAGACTAAAGGACAAAGAAAAAGAGAAAGAGATTGATTTTTCCTTTCTGTTTTTTAAGGACTCTTTTTGGAATTATTAATTTAACTTTATTTTTATTATTATTGTTACTATTATTATTCAGTTTGACCAGAAAAAGATGGAGGGAGAGAGAGAGAGAAAATCCCCAGGTCTAGGACTCAAACTGCATCAGCCATGTGAGAGTCACCTTAACAACCACCCCACCTGCCGGCCCCGAGATTGACTTTTCTAAAAGTTTGTTAGTAATTTTATCTATGTCAGAGAGAGAGAGGCCCCCTCAACCTCACCAGGGCCTTCATATTGTGACCCCCCCCCCAGCTGTCTCCACTCATGATCATGGGCGTGCATGTGACCCAGCAGGGACAGGGAGACCCCAGGAAGGGAACAGGTTCTTGTGTGGCTTCAGCATAACTAGGCGTTGCATTCCCATTGCCCACCATGGCTGCTGAGTTATTTTCCACATGTTCTCCAACTCCGGGATTGCCCTGCCTCGGTCTTCCAGCTGGCAGGGACTCCAGGCTCACACATCGTTGTGCCAGCCGGTTTGGGATGGGCTAGGAACCAGCCCCAGCTTCCCATGTGACCTCAGCCTCAGAGCAGCAGAGCCATGCATTTCTCTAACTGTGTAGACTGCGTTTCCAATGAGATGGTACCTATTTCAAACTCGTATCTTTATGTGTAAAACTAATACGAGTACCGACAGACCCTTCATAAATACATATCGAATGGATTGTGGTGCATTTACATTTACTTGTATACAGAGCAAACCTAAAATTAAAATGAAAGTTCAAAAAGATTTATTTCATTTTTGACACAATTAAAATGTAACATTGGGAGACCAGCAGATGATGTAAGGGTTACATCACTGGACTCACATGGCCAACTGCGGTTCAAATCCTGGACCCAGCGGCTTTGCAACTCACACTGGGGACGTGTACATGCATGCCCAAAATTCTGAGAGAATGGAAGAGAAGGGGTTGTGGCCTGGCCATCCCCTCTGGAGGGTGATTTCTCTCTTTATGTCTTTCTGTCTCCCTCTGTCTCTCTGGCAAGTGCATACACCCTATAACAAAAATCTCTCTCTAAATATGTACATATATACACACACACATACATATAAATATAATATTGGGTCATTGGAAAAGTCCTAACATATTATCCTATGCAAAATTGTGTCATGACTTTTCTGGTGACCCAATAGTAGATTTTAACATGCACACATTGCAACCACACACATTTATTTATATAAAGTTTATAGTTACCAATCATTTTTTTGTAACTGATCAAGCCTTGAAATGTTGAAGACACCGTGTCTCAATTTACTCAAGACCAGAACTATTCTCAGTATGTGACCTTGCTTGGCTTATCTCAGCATGGTTTCAGAAAACCCGACCTATCCGTCTGGAGTTATGAAACTGACAAAAGGGGGTGTTCTTCACCAGTTTCTTCATAATTCACATTTTCCTAATTGTCTGGGATCGGTGACCTCTGGGTTCCAGTTCTCACATTAGAGCTTCTTTACCACATTCATTTTTATCCTACTGGGGACTAGGGTGCCATCTCTAGTTGGGGAAGCAGGAGGTGCAGGAGTGTCCACCTCTCCCCGCTCATCTTCCCAAGGGCCCCAGCCTCCCCGGGGGCTGGGCCTGCACAGCGGCTCTTCCCTGAGCCCTAGGTCTAGAATAAACCATAACAATGCAGAGGAATTAAGGGTGATTTTGGAGACAGAGGTAGAGATGGGAGTTTGGTGACAAAGCATCTGGTAGCCACAGCCGTAGGGTCAGCCTGATGGACGTGACAGGGTGGCCACATGGGAGCAGGCTCTTCAGGGCAGGACTCCTGTGCAGGTGCATCCACGTCACCTCCTGAGCTGGTCTGTGCTCTGAGTCCAGCCCTCCAGCCTCTCTGCTCATGAATGCATCTGCTGCTTAAGTTCATTCTGGTCTCTGAAGCTAAGAAGCCTACCTGCATCAGGAGCAAATTCTTTATAGATGCTGGTAACTGAGACTTTATAAAACCTTAAAATTATCTCAGTGTGACTATTTTATGGACATTCTCGGAGTAAGGACATCAGGGCATGACACATACACACACACACACACACACACACACACACATAATTTGCATGTGCATTTTCAAATGATTTTAAAAAAAAGCACATTGCAAATGCCTGTCAGATACCACAGCTGAAGTGACCCACCACGATGCCAGTGGAGACAGGACGCCCTGAGGAGTCCAGTCCTAGGTCTCAGCACCGTCGTGACCCTCGGGGACATGCAGCAGGTATTTGATGCACAGCCACTGGTGTTTCACTGGAATAAAATTGCTATCTATTTTAAACAGGAAAAAAACTAGTTACTTGAGTAAGATGTGGGATTCTATAAATGTAAGGATATTGCAGACTTTTTATGAGCAATTAAAATTATAAAGGTTTGGCTGATACAGAATGTATCACACAGACTTTTTAAAGTTTAAACTTTATGTGGCAATAAAATGACTAAACTCTAAAAATTTAGAAATTACAAAAAATGGTGGGAGTAAGTTGGTTGTAATTCTGCTCTGCACAAATGCTATTATCATGTCGATATATGTGTCTACTATTTTTGTCTACAAAATCATATATATTTGAATGTACCTGGATTTACTCTCCTGTTTTGAAATTTTAAAGAACAACTTACTCTGGGACCAGCAGTTAGCGTAATGGCTATGTCGCTGAATTCCCATGTAGTCAACCATGGTTCGCATCCCGGACCCAGTGGCTTAAACTCACGCTGGGTGCATGTGCGTGTGTGCCCAAGATCCCGAGAGGAGAATGGAGGAGAAGGGATTGTGGCGTGGCCATCCTCCCTGGGGGGTGATTTCTCAATTTCTGTCTCTCTGTCTCTCTCTGTCTGTCTGGCGAGCACACGTGCCCTATAGCAAAAAACCTCTACAAAAAAAAAATAAAAGAGTATTTTACTTTTAAACTTACTTTTGGCATAGAACAGAAGGGAATAACAGTAATCAAAATTTCAAATAGTTTCTGACGGCAGCAAAATATTTTACTAAGTGTGCATTATCACAATTCATTCATCTAATCATTTATATTTGGACATGTAATTGGCTTTTTTTTAGTATAAAATTGCTGTAGATATTCATAAAGATGATTTCTACATACTTACTTGCTTAAAGTAAGCCCAAATTGTGGACTAATTTAACCAAAGGATATAAATGTTTTAGGCCTTAGCACTTGCTAACAGCCCTCCCAGAAGGACTGCAAAATGTGAAGAGGTGTCACAGACCCAGAAAACATTCACTGTGTGGCCCGCCAATGTGACTCAGCTAAATTCTTCACATACATGTTAAATGACTCCCACTGTTCCCTCAACCTCCATTAGGGAAGACCTCGGAGACTAGAAGAGACACTAGATGGCCGGGCTAGCACTGGAAGGTCCCGCAGGTAAGAGGGAGCCCCATCGGCGTCGGTACAGGACTCTGGGATGACCGTGAGGGATTCTGCGGGGCGCTATTTGGAGGACCAGCTCATGCCCTTCACGTGCCAGCTGTGCATTCCCCGATCCCTGGCAGGATCGCAGAGCGCCGGAGCACGAGGGCGTCCCTGGAGTGTGAAGGCGCTGAGACGGTGTGCAGGGAGGCATGGTAGCCCTCGGGGCTGGTAACTCAGACTGCTCAGGGGCTTTGTTAGTGGGATCCGTCTTTCCAGGTTCGGTCGGTGTCTGAAACCTCTTGCCCATCACAGAAAGTTCCATGTTCTGTTTGACATTGCAAACAAAACCATGCAGAAACTATGGTAGCCGCTGGAGAACAGCGTTACACAGTTTATCGTGTCGTTAGGTAATACGTTTGTCTCTCAGGCCCCAGTGCCGGTGACCAGAAGTCGCCCATCAGTCAACGAACACTGACAAGGCAACTCTGCGTTGAAGGTGGTGCTGGCCGTCTGGAGCACATGTGAGACAACCCCCACACGTGAAGGCAGGTCGGCTGACTCACTGCCACGAGAGTTAGAAGGAGGGGCCCAGGGGGTCCCAGATTCACACATGGGCTTTCCTTCTTCCCAGCTGCATCCACACGTAGTCCTTCTTCCCACTCTACTGAGCCACGGTGGTTTGTGCCCTTGCTCAGCCACTGTTCCTGTTTTGGTTCATTGTGTGTGAGAGATAGAGACTGAGAGAGCATGTGTATACATGTGTGTTGTGTATGCATGTGTGTGCATACGTGAGTACATGTATGTGTGTGTGTGTGTGTGACTGTGTTTGAATGGTGTTTGTGAATGGTGTAAATGTGTGTTTCAGTGTGTGTGTGTGACTATGTAGTATGTGAATTATGTGAGTATGTTTATGTGTTGTCCTACATGTAAGTGTGTATGAGTGCTGTGATATGTGTGTGACTATGTTGATAGTATGTGTGTCGTTCGTGTGTGTGAATGTGAGCACACACAGTGTGATGAAAATGCTGTCTTGGTCTGAGAAGACCCAGTGGTAATCTTACTCATCTCTCATTTTAGGTACTTAATGTTTTAGGTTCGTATTTTAACACATCTATATGTACTCTTTCTTTCCTCTAAGTCATCCTCTAGACGGATAGTAGTTATTTTGGAAGCAGAGAGAGTCTTTTCGTCCCAGTCATCACTGTATAAATTCTTACCTACATCAGTAGCAATAAGAGGAAGTGGGTCCAGGGAGTGACCGTCTAGACTATTAGTAATTATGCTCTCCATCGATGGTGCTTATAGTTGGGTTTCCACAGCAACAGATGTAACACCACTGATCATTCATTAGAAATTCTGTGTATTGGGCCCACCCCAGTGCACATGAGCAAAAACTGCATGGGTGTATAGAACGTGTTTCTTCACTGAGCGCTAGAGAGCTACTTGAGATGTCTCCAGACCCGAGTGGCTCTGAGTTGGCCTGCCCTAAGCAGTTTACACAGGTCTTTCTGCGGATGCTCTTTACTTAGGTATGTGGACCTGGGAGTCAGCCCTGTTGCCTAGTGGTTAAGGGAGCGGCGTCTGACGTGGCCAACTTCTGTTTGAATCCTGGCCCCATCAGCTTGAAAGACATGGTGGGCATGTTTTCTCACATGCATGCCCCAGATCCCACCAGGCTGGAGAAATGGCGCAGAGCAGATTGTGGCATGATTCTTCTCTCGGAGCTGCTTTCTCCCTCCTCCTCTCTCTTTCTGTCTCTCTCCTTCTCTGTCTCTGTCTGGTGAGTGCAATGCCCCCTGGAAACATACGAGAGTTTCCTTTCTCCGTCCTTGTGAGCCCATGTGTAGCATATTTTGTTTTATCACTGCTCTTATGTTTACTTTTAATTTCAGAAATTGTAGTAGGTGTTCAGTACTATCACATTTTGAGTTTAATTAGCATCTTCCTCATGATTAAACAACACAGATTGTGTCTGCTGGTGGATGGAACCTGCCTGATATTTGCAGTGGGGGAGATGAACATCCATGGATCTGGATCTGGCTCAGGAAGGCTATTAGTTGAACTTGCAGCTATTTATTTGTTCAAAACTGGACATTCTGAGTTCATAAACAAGGAACCGAGTGATCATTAATGGGTACAACTCCACAAAAGGATGACAAATGTGACATATGCCCGAGAGAATTCATAATTTGCTGGGGGGAGGAGTGAAAATGAGCATATAAACTAATGAAATATACTTATATCATATAGCATATACTACTGATAAAATATAATGGGTTGTATTAAAGTCATATTGGACAGATTTACAGAAAAGAATTAGGAAAACACAAGGGGCCATGACTTCCTTAAGAAATTCAGTTACAGTTCTGTGATCCGTAATCGTGTATTGCTACAATTTAATAATGCTGACACTTAAAGGGAAAAAATGCCCACCTATGTTGACATGGCTGTTGCTGTTTTTCCTTCTCTGCAGTAATGCATAAATATTGCACCATGCACCACAAGCAAAGCTGGCATCTACCGTGCGGTCGGTGTGTGCTGTGCTTGTTCTAGCCTGTGCTATTCTCACTTTATCCAATACTGTATTTTTTCCTAAGTCATTATAATTGTATTTGAATTTATGCTTACCTCAGTTTTATGGCTTCATCATGTTTCAAAGAATAGCTGTAAAATATTATTACTTAAATATTTTCAAATTTATGTGGTCTAGAAAAACTATTTATGTAGCTCCTATCACAAGACAGGTATTTTGCACGGGTTTGAATACAAGAACGAATTCCACTGTTTCTCCTCTCTTCCTCATCGTCCCAGACAGTTGTGAAGATGAAGGCCGAAACATGATCGATGATGCAACGGCACAAGTTTTATAACAGAGTTATGGACAAAGAAAACTGAGAGCAGGGTGGGAGCTTGAGGCAGGCGTCTCAGTGCGGGTCCAGCAAAGATGAAGATGCTGCCCTGCCCTTCCTCACCAAGCTATCATTCCTTAAACTTGGAGGGAAGTGAGTTAAGTGGTTTGCTAAACAAGGGAGATGATTTATTTCTTAAGAAAATATAACCAGGGGCTGACTCCATGGCCTGGGGGTTAAGGGCAGCTGGATCCCACATGGCGGGCCTGGTGGTTCAAGTCCCAGACCTGACAGTGTGGGAAACAGCCATGCAGGTGTGCGTGCGTGTCCTAAACCCCAACAGGAGGGAGAGGGAGGAGAGGGCCTTGGGTGTGACCACCCCCACGTGACGAGCTTTCGCTCCCTCTCTTTCTCTCTCTGTAAGCACGTGTACCCTGTAGAGGAAGAAAGAGGGAAAGAAAGAAGGAGAAAGAGAAGGAGGGAGGTAGGAAAAGAAAGAGGACGGAAGGCAGAAAGGGAAGGAGGGACGCAGGAAGGAAAGAATGTGACCAGGAAGAGTGAATGCCAGTAACTGTTTGGGCTTATTTGGGGAAAAACAAGGTTTCGTTAATGAACTCGATGACAAATGGAGTAACGTTTTCTAATCACTTGCATTTTTAGTTCATAAAAGTGTAACAAGCATATCAATCCAGGTTGGTGGGTACATTTCATCTTGTTAAAATTTTTCACTGAAATTCTACACAAATAGGTTAAAAATAAAGTCCAGGGTGCCTCCCATTACCCAGAAGAATGGCATTATCTTAGCTCACTGCTCCTGTCCGCCAGAAATTCCGTGTATGTGCTCCTGACTTCCAACACTCTTACTCTCGTAAGAACGTCACTTTCTAACTGAGAAAAATGTCCAGCCTAATTTTCAGGGTTTGCCTTGCTTGTTTTTATTTGCGTTAAAGTGTTTTTTGAAGGAAACAGATCTGATGGTTCCTTTTCTTCTCGTGATATTGAAATACTGAGTGGAAAAGGAGAATACAATGACTTAGCCATCCCCGTGGAAGGGATGGCTCTCGAAAACGTTTCCCACATAGGGTGACAACTGGTTGGGGATGTGGCAGAAGCCGACCCTGTTTCAAAGACTATTCATACGAGAGACAGCACTTTAAAAGCATTATTATGGGTCCGTTTTTACACCAAACTGTGATAGATATCCTCTTTTACTTATACATATGTGTAATATTTTCTCAAAGACACATTTTGATAAGAATCAGAGAAGCAATTTATAAAAGCAGTTAGGGAGAACCTGCTACTGCTTCAACGCACGACTGTCGCCTGGGTTAATTTCAGGGTGCCTTTAGTGTAGCCAGGAGAATCACGTGAACATGTGCCCGAGTGAAACCACCCTGAAGACGCTTTGCACTTTACTGGAAATGGGAAGGAAGCTTTAAGACTGGCTTCTAGGTCGGAACTGGGAGTACAGCCATCCCGTTACATGCTGCTGATCCACTGGGACGGCGAATGTCGAAATCACTATTAAACGTTGGAATCTCCTTCAACACGAGCCAGCAGAGGTGCTAACAAGAGCTCGGACCCCGAAAGCCCACCAGCCTCCTCTGTGTGGACCCGAGTCAGGGAGCCCTGGCGGGACCAAATGGCAGCACATCCGATCAGCGCGTTCGACTACGGATGGGTCAGCCCCGTGTTAGTTTCCAGCATCCTGGCTGGAAGTGTCAGGTAGGGACATTTTATCCAAGGAGACAAAAGGCCTGCTTCAAACAAAGCCAGGCTTTACTACTCCAAAGTATGCTACACGATATATGTACATTTTTTGCTCGCAGAGTAACTAGTGGCATCACTTTTGAACAGATTGCTAAGGATTCACTATATATTGGGGTTACAGAGAGAAAGTAGCAGGAGAAATCAATTGAGTAAAAAATACACAAGTGAAGACAGGACTTCCAGGTAGGGGTAGTTTTTCTAAGGAGAGACTAGAATACGGTGAGCTGACAGATACGTGAGGGTGACGGGACACAGGCTGGCTATCAGCACGGGGCTCCTCGAGCACGGAGCTCCTCGAGCACGGAGAGTTGAGCGAAAGCCTGGGTGAGGAGGCACCAGGGCACAGGTCCGAGGGAAGAGCTCTCTTTTTTGCTATAGGGTGCATGCACTTGCCAGAAAGACAGAGAGAGAGACAGAGAGAGAGACAGAGAGAGACAGAGAGAGAGAGAGAGACAGAAAGCAAGAAATCACCCACCAACGGGAATGGCCATGCCTCAATCCCTTCTCCTCCATTCTCCTCTCGGGACCCTGGCCATGCACATACGCGCTCAGCATGAGTTTAAGCCACCGGGTCCAGGACTCAAACCACAGTTGACTACATGGGAGTCCAGCAACATAGCCATTATGCCAACTGCTGGTCCCTAGGGAAGAACTTTCTGGGCAGTTGGAAGCAGTAAGTACAAGGGCCCAAGGAAGGAACAAACCCGTCACATTTAGAAAAAGATGGCCTCTCAGTAAACCAGAGAGAGGGTGGTAAGAAATAAGAGTTAGTGGCTTGACCAGGAGCCAGTCCTGTAGGGTGTTGTTGGGTGAGGGTTTTTCCCAGCTCCAGGAAGGTGGCAGTAGGTATTGTGCCATGAGGGAGTGTCACAGCATGACTCACATTTCAGTGCTATAGGCTGTCTTGGAAGTGTCAGACGGGCTCAGAGAGACCAGCAAGGATGCTCCTCCCAGAATTCCATCACCAGGAAGTGGGGGCGGTCCACATACCAGGGCCGCCATGGTGATGGGAGAACAGTGTGCTTCTCAGCTTATGGGAAACAGGCACACCGGAAAGGAAGGAACGGAGGGCCCTGGAGGAAGGCATCTGTGGCAGGCTGGGGGCAGGAGCCTATTTGACCTTTGTAAAGGGAAAGATAATGATTCTATTTTAATGCTAGTTTGAGAGGCCCTGGGAATATTGCAGTATTGTGGCCAGGCAGACAGTCCCGCTGTCTCAGAGTCAGAGTGAGAACAGGGCTTGCCTGCTGGGGATGCGGAGGGGTGGCTGAGGTCATGACGCGGGAACCATCGTGTGGGGATGGTGCAGAGCAGACTGGAGGGCCTTGGCCCCAAACAGACTGTGCTCCAGGTTTTCGAGACGCACATATGCCTCGGGCAAGATGGAGTATTTCTTTTGTTAAGTGCATTTATTTAGTTTTGAGAGAAAGAAGAGAAAGGGAACCTGGGCAGGGTCTTGCTAGGCCCGCTCACCCCCAGGCCTTGCAGCATTCCAGCGGCCCAGACTGGCGGGCGCAGGGAGGCTTGTGCTTCCGCATCAGGCAGCAGCACCTGCTGTCTGCCTCACCGAGAGGAAACTGCTGATTGGAGCCCATTTGTTTGTTTATTTTTGACTGTGGAGCAAAGAACTCTTGTGTTTTAAAAACTGACTTTTAGAATAAGTCATATCTAGTATTTATTATATGAAACAATAAATGGGAAGGACATGAAGTGCCTAACCCTGGGGTCAATCAGGGGCAAATAAGAAGCCTGACAATGCGGCTTTCCCCCAGATGGAGCTCTGGGGAGGAACCTGCGTGCCTTTATGACCTTAAAGTGGAAGCCACAGCTGGGGCCCCGTGTGGTGGCGAAGTGCTGGACTCCCACACGGCTGACCGCAGCTTGAGGTCCAGGGCTGATGGCTTGCTTTCTCATTTTCTCTGCTTCTCCTTCTCTATATCTCTTCCTACTGAACAAGTTTAAAAACTAATAACAATAAATAAAATGAAATAAATAATTATTTAGAAAGTAAATCCATAGCTGTGGGACATGGTTAGATGCTAGTGCCCACATGCTCTGTTCTAAGGAATGAGAGCAGGAAGTGAAGTATTACCATCACTCGCCCAGCGCCTAGCACAGGGAACCCAAACTGATCGCTCCAAAGTACAAAATCTCCTTTTTATCAAATTTACTGTATAGTCGTCTCTTCATGTAGCTTGCAAAGTGGCAAAGACGTTTCCTCACAATTAAAAAACAATTAAAATCTAGGTTTAGGTTTTAGTTATTAGATACTGATATTAGACATCGATTTGTTATCTATGAATAGTAAAATTCAAATACATTTAAGGGGGAAAAGAATATACTTATTCAAATTCTGCTAAAATATTGGGTTGTCGGAAAAATCATGACCTATTTTTTTCTATGTTTTTTTCTATGGAAAAATGGGTCATGATTTTTCTGATAACCCAATATATGAATGATCTCAACTGTTTTCATATAAAATGTTAGGGGGACAGTTGAAGAAATATACTTACATAAGTGTAAATGATTTAGTTGAACTTCCTGAGAATTTTGGAAAGAAACTTGAAAAAATAAATGCCAATAGATAAATATTATTTTATGATAGGAAGGATGAAAAACTTCTAATAAAACATTCCAATGTGTATAGCGTGTGTTTGTGTAAGTGTGTGTGTGTAAGCATTTAGTTCACTCGAGCAGATGGTGTCGAGATTATGTCACTGGACTCCCACATGGATGACCATAGTTCAAGTCCTGGACTTGGTGACTTGAAAACCATGCCAGGTGCATGTGCATGCATGCCCAAGATACCAGGAGGAGAATGAAGGAGAAGGGACTGCAGCATGGCCATTACCCTGGGGGGTGATTTCTCACTTTCCCTCTCACTGTGTCTGTCTGTCTCTCTCTCTCTGGTGAGCACAAATGCCCTAAGGCGAAAACCTCTATAAAAAGGATAGGACAAAGGAACTTTGAAAATGATGGAGCTGTTCTGGGTGGTATTCGGGCAGTACACACATGACTCTGCATCATCAAAACCAGCCAATGCTTGTAGAGCGCAAGCATGAACTCAAGGATGGTCTAATTAAGAGAAAAACCCACCTGGATGTCAGACAGCATCAGGATGAAATTCAGACAAAAACATCAAGCGGTACGGCAAGGCACAACGTGACGAAGCTGAGAGTGGGCAGGGGATAAGCTGACCTCAGCAACAGTGGACAGAGCACTGTTTCGTCTGGAAACAGTCAGGCTAAAGAAGAGTGACGCACGTAATTCTGCACTTTATCGGAAAACTGCCCTTTTGCAGAGATGCAGTTAGCAATTCTGAAACCACTTCACAAGCAGACTGGAGATTGACAAATAAGTGAATAAATTATAGGACAGAAGATCCAGGTTTCTCACTGTCAGAGAAAGGACCAAGGGGTTGACAATGACCCTTGTGGTCCTGGATTATAACTGGAGATATTGGGGCCAGCTGGTGAGATGGTGATTAAGGCACTGAACTCCCACAGGGCCGACTGTGGTTCGAGTAGCAGACCTGGCAGCTGAAAATCACTCCAGGCACATCTACCTGCGCGCCAAAATCCTGAGAGGAGAACAGAGGAGAAGGGATTGCAGCATGGCCATCCCCATGGGAAGTGATTTCTGTTTCCCTTTCTCTGCCTCTCTCCCGTGAGTGCATACACCTTATGACAGAAAAAAACAAAACAGAAAAAAAAATTGGAGATATCAGTGTGAACTCGGGTCTGCTTTAATACCATATACAGAGACAGAGAGTAGAGTTACAGTTACAGGCTGTATCTGTCAGGGTTCTCCAGAGAAACAACTAACGGGGTAGATGGGTGGGTGTATCAATACACAGACAGAGATTTGTTGGAGGAAATCCTACAACAGGCCACCTGCAAGTGGGGGACCCCGGAATGCCTGTCATGGGGCTCAGCCCCTTCCCAAGGCCACGGAACTGGGGAAGTCAGTGGTGTAAATCCCGGTCCTAGCTGAGGGAAGGCCTGAGAACCACGGGATTCCCAGGGTCATCCCTGGAGTCTAGGAGCTGAGGAGTCTAGAGTTCTGATGTCCAGGGATGGAGAAGAAGCGCGTCCCAACTTCAGAAGAAAGAGCAGATGCGCCTTTCCCAGGTGTTTGTGCTATCTGGCCCTCAGCTGAAAGCATGGCGCCCACCTACACTGGGTGAGAGTGGCTCTTCCTTCCTCACCTGCTGAGTTTCATGTCACCTGCTGACATCACCTCACAGACATGCCCAGATAAAATGGTTTACCACGGACAGTATTCTCCGCTGACTGCTAGGCTGAACTACCCCATGGAGTATGTAAGCTGGAATACATATTCCATGTATGTTCTTTCTAATACTGCCCACGGACAGGGTCTACAGCCTGAAATTCCAGTAGCCATCAGTGAGCTTTGTGTCTATATCTCAGTTTCCAAGTGATATCTGTAATAAAATGAACTCTTGGGAGAAATGGTTGATTCCAAACCTGGGACAAAGAAAATACAAGGTAAATCTGGTGAATATTATAGCGCTAGGAAGTAAGAGAGTGTTAAAAGGAAAACAAAAGTTAAATGAAGATGGCATCATGTCAAAAGCTCCCAGGGGAACCAGAAGTTAGCTTAGTGGCTGTGTCGCTGGACTCCCATGTAGCTGACCATGGTTCGTGTCCCAGACCCGGTGGCTTAAAACTCACGCTGGGCGCGTGTGCGTGCGTGCCCAAGATCCCGAGAGGAGAATGGAGAAGGGATTGCAGTGCGGCCATCCCCCCTGGGGGGTGATTTCTTGCTTTCTGTCTCTCTGTCTCTCTCTGTCTGTCTGGCACACGCATGCGCCCTATAGCAAAACAAAACAAAACAAAACACCTCTCCCCCCAAAAAAAAAAAAAAAAAAAAAATAGAAAGAAAAGCTCCCAGGAGCCAGCCTGAAGGAGCTCCTCAGAGTTGCAGGAAGCCACATGTCTGACCGTGGGCTAATACGCCAAGTCCACCGGAAACACGCAGGCATGCCCCAGATCCCAGATCTCAGGGAGCTGGAGAGCTGGGAAACGAGGCAGTGCTGTGATGAGACCTGCCGCGGGTGTCTCTCTCTCTCTCTCTCTCTCCAATAAATAAACAAATAAGTATATAAAGAGCTCTGGTGGTTTACTTTCTCACTTCCTCTCTCTCTGTCTCTCTCTGATCAAACTGGAAAATAATAATGATAATAATAATAAATAAAGTTAAATAAAATAATTGTTTAAAAAAAAAGAGCTCCTCATCACGAAAACTAGAACAATTTGAGCAAGAAAATGCATAATGTACTATTGGATTGTAGATTCATATGTAAAACAAATATACACAAATCCATATTGATATAAAAAGCAAATATAACAAAGGAGACATATTCCAAACAGAAAACATTCTAAAGATGTGGAGTTACACTCCTTTCCAGGAAGTGGAGCATAATTCTCCTATTAAACATGGACTACACTTAGAGACTCATTTTCAAAATATAGCATATATAAAGGGAGAAATAATCACTTCAGAATGGAAGAGCGTGGCAAGCGTCGCCTTAACCGAGGGGTCGAGAAAGCACCCCCAGCCATGAGTCATGTTGATAATCACAGAGCTCCCAATAGAATGAGAGAGAAAGGGCACTCACCCCACGACATTGTTCACAAAAATCCATAAACCCAGTCTGACCACGAGGAAGCTTCAGACTAACCAGATGGAGAGCCCTTCCACAAGGTTGCCTGAACTGTATTGATCAAAACTGTCAAGGCCAGGGGAACGAGGGGAGGCTGAAGCAATGGCATTGACTGGAGGAGACTAGGGAGGCATGCAGGCCCCTGCAAGGTGGTGTCCTGCCTGGGCTCCTGGAACAGGGAGAGGACCGAGAGGGAAAGGGAACGTCTGAATAAAACCTTCTGATGTTCAGTGAATGGTGACAAAGCGGTGTTAACACCTCACATGTTATATTAACATGTTAACCTTGGGGAACACTGGTGATGGGTCAATTTTCTGTACTGTGTTTTGAAATTTTCTCAAGATGTGAAGTTATTCTAAAACAAAGTCAGTTAAAAATAATTTAAAAATATGTTGTAAAGGAGTTATATTTTCCTTTCAGGCATAGTGAATGGGTTAACAGAGGCCAGATTTGTGATCCTACTTAAAATAAAGCTGTGGTAGGACTGGCAGGTGGAGTGGTGGTTAAGGCGCTGGACTCCCAGATGGATGACTGCAGTTCACGTCCTGGACCTGGTGGCTTAAAATCACACCAGGCACGTGTGTATTTGTGCCCTAAACCCTGAGAGAAGAATGGAGGAGAAAGAGCTGTGGTGTGGCCATCCCCCCGGGGGGTATTTTCTCACTTTTTCTCTCTCTTTCTCTGTCTCTCTCTGGTGAGTGCACACACCCTATGGCAAAAAAAGAAAAATTAAAAACAATAAATAATGCTGTACTCATCAAGGTAGTGTGGTACTGGTGTAAAAATACACAAATAGATCAACAGGAAAAAGAACCTAATTTTTTTTTCTTTTGAGAAGTTTTTGCTATAGGGCACGTGCACTCGCCAGAAAGACAGAGAGAGACAGAAAGTGAGAAATTACCCTCCGGGGGGATGGCCACACAGCAATTCCTTCTCCTCCATTCTCTTCTTGGGATCTTGGGCACGCATGCACACGTGTCTGGTGTGAGTTTAAGCTGCCGGGTCCGAGACTCAAACCACGGTCGACTACATGGGAGTCCAGCAACCTAGCCATTACGCCAACTGCTGGTCCCATAAAAGAACCTAAATTAGAACCACATTCATGTGAACAACTGGTTTTCAACAAAGGAGCGAAGCAGCTCAGTGAGGGAAGCATCTCTGGCAGATGGTAATGGAGCGACTGTATGTCCACAAGGAAATGGAATGAACCCCTGTCCACACTCTTAATGCCATTGTGGCCACCGGATCTCTTCTCTACATGCCTTGTGTCCACTTCTGTATTAGGTTATCTGGCTTTTTTCTTATTGATTTTTAGAGGACTTTACCTACTTCAAATACTCTTTCAATTGCATTTTGTTGCAAGTATGTTGTATGAGTGTGTTACTAAACTCTTTAATGTTATTTTCAGGACACTTGTAAGCAACACTTCAGACTTACCGACTTTCTGCAGCTCCAATGCATTTCTGCAATATAAATCATCCTATTTCTACTTCCCACTGACTGCTGGCTTAGTGTGGGTTTAAGCATTCTTTGGACTTCTAAGGAAGTTACTTATCACTTATCTGATCGCCAACTTCCAAAACTCGATGTCCTCTCCTGTTCTTTGTAATTTTTAATTTGCTTTTCTAACCTTTTTACTATAAGCTCATTGGATTTTGCTTGGTGGAAAGACACGTGTTTTCAGTTTTTCATTTTGCCATGTTTAATGAGAGAACATTCCACTATTTGACAGGTATATTAAAAAAAAGGAAATAAAACCATGAGAGTGCCTCATTTAGTACGTGGTTCTTCCGGGGACTGGTATTCCGTAGCTGGCCGTGGCTCCTACAGCGGCACAGACATTCTCCCTTCTACCCTCAAATAGGCCTGCCCACTGGTCTGTTGGTTCCATGAAATCACAGTTCAAAGGCTTGAGTTATCTTGGTCTGGAGGACTGCTAGGAAGGTAACCAAAAATCAAATCAAGTTCTTCTGAACCTGACTGTAGCCTCCTCTTCCACTGAAAAAACTATGCCATTATCTAAAATAGGCACTTACCTGATAGACTTAAAATGAAAAATCAACTGGGAGCGATTTTAACTCAGAGCCAAAAAAAAAGGAGAAAACTGCATGTTTGACATTTATGCAAGACAGCTTATTGAACAATGTGTTTGCTGGTTTTTCTAATAAAAGGAAGACACGCTCTTGGGCACTGGGCTTAATTTCACATGCTCTTTGTTCCAAGTCTCTGAGGAAAATTCACAAGTCCTGAGGGTTAGAAGAACTGTTTCCAGATAATACTCACCTGGAGTCTCTCGGGACTGAATTCCATTTCTGACACGTACACTTGATTATAGCAAATTGAACTTCAATAATATCTGAAATTTTTGTACGAAAGAAATGGTATAAACTATATTTACTGCCATGTTAACTGGTAACCTTTTGTTGACTTCTGAGATGAATTTCAAAGGGCGAAACGCTATGCTTTGCCACAATTACCTCTTCCCTCGGAGAACCCTCTCAGCTTCCTGGAAGTGTCATGGTGATTGCGAGTCACTTACAGGCTCTAGCAAGCTTTCCCTTGTTGTACTGCGATTTTATACTGCAGACTAGGGAGCTGTTTAAAATGTACATTTCATGATGAATGAAATGTACATAAAATCACATAGTGCATTATTAAACTTCCCTGAATAACAAAATGTGTGCTGTGATCTCGCTGAGCAGTAAGTGTATAGAGGTCTCCCTGAGACACAGCGTGTGCAGGCCCTGTCTGCACTGCCACATAGCTTGTGCGTGTGACGCTGACACCACTCACGCCTTTACTGATCTGATGCTCCCCGGGCTCTGGCAGATGTGCGGGCCAGCTACGATGCTTCTGCGGGCAGAGAACTTACACACGGGGCATACATGAGAGTGAGAGCATTTTGGAGTTTTGGGGAACCAGCTGCAGAAAAACAGAAGCTTGGGCTGACACAGCACAATGCAAAGCACTGCAGGTGCAGAGGCGGCTCCACCTCCAGAGGACGACCGTGGCTCCAGAACAGCAAAGCTGAGAAAATGAAGTGGCCGAGTCATTAGGGACAGGGATATTGACTGAGTCCCGACGACACTGGAGATCCATAAAAGGAGGTGAAGCTGAAGAGCCACGTGATCCGTCATTTATAATTGTAAATGCTCACAGTTCGAAAGATAGCTTCACACCCATGCACAGCACACACACTGAGAAGTCCTGCAGCTCTCCCACCCCACCCTAGGAGCTGGGTGTGGTGGTGTGTGCCTCTATTCTCATCCACTCGGGAGGCTGAGGCGGGAGGGTGGCAGGCTCGAGGCTGGCCTGGGGCAACATGCAAGACCCCTCTGAAAAGGCCTGGCACCTCTGGAGTCTGCAGCAGGGAAATTGCTACACACCCACACTCTCTTTTTTTTTTTCTTTGAGAGGTTTTCGCTATAGGGCTTGTGCGCTCGCCAGACAGACAGAGAGAGACAGAGAGACAGAAAGCGAGAAATCACCCCCCAGGGGGTATGGCCACGCCGCAATCCCTTCTCCTCCATTCTCCTCTCGGGATCTTGGGCACGCATGCACACGTGCCCGGCGTGAGTTCTAAGCCACTGGGTCCGGGACACGAACCACAGTCAACTACGTGGGAGTCCAGCGACATAGCCATTACGCTAACTGCTGGTTCCCCCCACACTCTCTTTAAAAGAGAAAGAGAGTGAGTGCTTTAGCAGCAAGAAACAGGACGAATCTGGGATACCAGGTGATTGTATTTCCATTATTATGAACATCCAAGCAAGGAATAGTAAGAGAACCAGCCTGAGTGGTGGCTCAAGGGGGCAGAACAGCGACCCATGGGGGCCGTTATCAGGAGGAGACCTAGCAGAACTCCGCGGTGCGTGGGATGCGGAAGGGCGAGACAAGGGAGAGATCGATGTGGAGCCCATTTTCCTGCCTCGGAGCTCGCGGTGTGGGGGTTTGACTGACAGGTGAGGTGTGAAAGCCAGGTGTTCGTGAGTGGGGAAATGCTGACTTCCACTGTCAGGGTGCTTATTCCGGAGACTTCTAAAGACACCGGTCATGCTGCACATGTGCATCTGGAGTTCAGAGAATCTCTGGCCTAGAGATAGAAATCGGTGATTGACCCTTGAGTGGATGAGGCCAGAGGCTGTAGCCTTCAAAGCACTGGCATAGAGGAGGCAGTTCCTAGAGGATGAAGACTCAGACAAATCGGAACAGTAATAATTGACTCCAAAGATCCTGATAGCAACACTAGGTAAGGGCAGAAAGAAAGACCAGAAATTAGATCAAGAGGGAATCATCGCACAAACCACGTCCACTGCCATTGCTCAGGGATAACTCACATCGTCGTCTCCAGCTGCTCAACTCGCCCATCAGACCCAAACTCCGTTACAAGAACAAGCGGAATGAAGGGTACGTAGGCCGAGAGTGAGGGGCAGGAGGAAGACCGAGAGGAGCAGAAGACGCCCTGTGGGTACACCTGAGAGTGCCGTGGACTTGGCCCGATCACCACGACTTGGGAGGACAAGATAAAATTGTGAAGGAAACACGTTAGGTCAGAGAATTAGCCGGTGTTGTCAACGCACTCGGTGGACACCCTGCGCGTGGGAATGTTGTGTAACAAGCCAGCGGGAGAAGGGACGCAGCAGGGCCCCGAGTCTGTTGGTTAGGAGGAAACAGTCATCCCTTACCCTCCTCAGTCCGCTGCATTTCCCGGAATTTCTACCCGGGAAGCCAGGGTGCAACATGGTCTTCATGCCACACCTGCGAAGCCAAATCGTCGTGGTCTGATGGAAATCCTTCCGCCCAGGCCGCTCGCCCAGGCCGCTCTGTCCTGTCAGCAGTGGCCGGAATCTGTTCCCGCCACCCACCCCCAGGTGCTTCCCTGGGAAGAGATGGCCTGGCCGCTGCAGCTTCCAGGGATGGGCTTTTGATTACTCAAGGGGAACATGCAGACACTTTTTGTTGTTGTTGTTCATACAGGGGAGGTCATCTTGAAATATTTAGAATACTTCTTGTGGCTCAGGTTAAAGAGCTTACTGTAGATAGAAGCATGGAAAATGGTTATGGAGGGACCAGCAGTTGGTGTAATGGCTACGTCACTGGACTCCCATGGAGTCGACCGTGGTTCGCGTCCTGGATCCAGTGGCTTAAAATTCACGCAGGGCGTGTGTGCGTGCGTGCACGTGCCCAAAATCTCGAGAGGAGAATGGAGAAGGGATTGTGGCGTGGCCATCCCCCCCGGGGGGTGATTTCTCGCTTTCTGTCTCTCTGTCTCTCTCTGACTGGCAAGCACACGCACCCTATAGCGAAAACCTCTCCAAAAAAAAAATAAGCAAATGGTTATGGAAATGGGAGACAGTGTGGGAAGAGGGTGGGAGAAGGAGGAGTGTGAGAGGGAGGGAATCAATAGGAGGCAAGACATTTGCGGGACGCGGAACTGCATGCTTATTGTTTGATGATAACATGTATGCTGTCTTCACCTGGGCTGCGGTGAAGAGGGTTCACGTGGAGTAAATTCACTTTTCAAGTCATAATGTGGCCCCATCTCTGCATCCTTTTTACTGTTGCTTCTCAATATTCCAATTCGTAATTTCTTTTTTTCTGTTATTGAAGTCTTCTAGTTAAAACTGCAAGTTTCTTATAGAAAACTGAAGAATTGAAAGTTTCTCTTCAGGGATTTTAAACTGAAATCGATTTGATTTTATAATCACAGAATATTGTCATTATAGCTTAGAAGTCAAAAGTGCAAAGTGTCAGATTTAAGAAGTTAAAACAAGCCCTGTGTCAGAAACTACCTTTTCAAGACAATGACCGTACCTTTACGATTGCAGCCGTTAGCACCAATTATTCAGCCAAAAGATTTAAATCTTGTGTTTGCTTTTTCCCTTCTCCCTTCTCTATTTTTTTTTTTTTTTTTTTTTTTTTTTTTTTTTTTTTTTTTTTTAGAGATTTTCGCTATAGGACGTGTGCGCTCGCCAGCCAGACAGACAGAGACATTAGAGACAGAAAGCGAGAAATCACCCCGCACGGGGGGATGGTCACGCCGCAATCCCTTCTCCTCCATTCTCCTCTCAGGATCTTGGGCACGCACGCACATGTGCCTGGCGTGAGTTTTAAGCCACCGGGTCCAGGACACGAACCACGGTCAACTACGTGCGGAGTCCAGCGACATAGCCATTACGCTAACTGCTGGTTCCCCTCCCTTCTCTATTTTACTGTCCCTTTGATTTCAGAAACCATGGTAGATACAGACTCCTTTCCTGCATCACACTTCACCACGGGCTTGCTGACTGTGCTCAGAATACAGTCCTAAGCAACAGTGAACAGAGCAATGCTTTCTCCCCGTGTCCGGGATGGTTCAGGGGGATAAGACGCCACTCCGCCGCTCCCCTGTGCCCGAGCCAACAGCTCACAGCCTGTGCATGAGCACGCTGGGCTCCCACAGGACTCTGAAAGGGCTCTGTGCCTCTGGGAGCCCAGACCTCTCCACTGAGCAGCGAGAACAGTGGGTGAGGTGGCAGTTCCCAAGCTCCCGGTATTGGTACTTTTCAGGTTAAAGTGCTGTCATTCTTATGGAATGACAGGCTAGTTCTGCAAAATCCCAGACATAAGTAAAGCACAAGTGACACATTTTAAATCACCTGTGGGCTGGTGGTGTGAGAAGCACCACAGTGGGGATTTCAGGTACTCGTCCGCTCGCGTGTTTCTCCCCCGCTGGTCCCAGACTCTAGTGCACTCAGCTCCTAGGGGACAGTTGAACATGCCATACATGGACAAGTAACAATAGCCCTTCAAGACATTACAAACCTTATGTCAACAGATTCTAGACTGGGAGATTATAATCCCCAATTACTAATTCTACTGCCTCAAATCTCTTATTGTACCCTTAAAATGGTAGGGCCTTTCAACATCAGGGAGTGAAGTTCATTCTTTTGAATATCGCGCTCACTTTCTGGCCAAAGAAAGAGTCATCGCTCATTCACAGGGTTTTCAATTTGCCTTCCGTTTATCTCTTATGTCATGAATTAAAATGATGACTCTACTACCCCCCAGGGAAAACAACCTTTTTTTTTTATCCCCTCCCCCCCAGGGAAAACAACCTTCTCTTCATTTTAAACATTACTTGAATGGTGTGGCAGGAGTCTCTAACATTTAGGGTTGGTGGCATTTCCACCTGCTTTGAAGAGTTTCCCAGGCGTGCTCACTGAAAGGAACACAGTGGGCTTCTTGTTCCACTTACGTGAAGTCCATGTAACTTGAAGGCTGGGATTCTGATCTAGCCAGGGACTCCTTTTCCCCAAGTTTTAGCAAGGTGTCTGCTTAGGAAGATTGTTATCTTTTTGCATCACAGAGCAGTGACAGGAATGAGGCTTTAGCAAAACTGATATGCGGATCCAGACAAACCCTGCTTGCAGGTGTTAGCGCCTTCAGAGCAAGCAGCAGGAAGGGGGCTCTCGAAGGCACCCAGAAGCCCCGCCGTGCCTGTGCAGAGATGCAGGCTACTGAGTTGCATCCGTACACTCGTCTCCAGCCAGAGCTTTTATTTCTGTAAAGAGGACAAGTGACTTAATGTGGCTTAATTTTAACTAAGTGAAGCAATTAAAGTTACATGATAGTTTTCAGCCCCAGCCAGGCACTCTCATCCACCTTGCTCTGCACATTATCTGCTTGGAAATCACTTCCATTATGCCGATTCCATTTTTCTCCCCGTTTCAGTGAATCACAGCTGTAATTTTCAGGTAGTGGCAGAAGCTCAGGAGTGGGAAACCTTAGCATTTCCTAAAAATGCCAGCCTGTATGTCTGTGCATAGGTATCATGTAACCAGTGGACTTTGCTACCTGGCACTGAAGCTAAAATTGTAATGTAAAAGCCTTCCACTTATGCTAAAAAAATATGTGAAAGTGAGTGAGCACAAGAGTCAGGTTCTTATTTTTTTGAGTAGCAGACAAATTTATTGTAAGAAAATGTTGAAAATATTGGTCAAAATAAAATACATTTTTCATCGTTTCTTTGGACCAAGAACTAAAGCATAAATTTTTACATGTTTGACCTCTGGACCCCTTTCTGTTTTCTTTCTTTATTTTTATTCATCACTCAGGTGTTCAGCCTTTTGTATATAAAACCTTTCCTAGAAAATTCCTTCAGATTACAGTAACTTTAGACAACTACCATATGTAACAGTCCAGGTTCAAGAAGGTAAATTTGTTTCAGTTATGTATTTTAATTTAAAAGGTGAATGAAAGCCAAAATTAGTTCATATATCAATTATTATGTTACATAATAATTTAAAATTACTTCAGAAAAAATAAATACATGAATTTTTAATGAGGAATCTAAATTTTAAGCTATAATTTGATATTGCATAACTACTTTTGGACTTATTTCTCCTGTTTATTGAAATGCAAAACATAACATAATTTTTTCTTTTTTTTTTCTCTTTTTGAAAATTATGTTTACTTTTTCTCTGGCATGGTGTTTTTTTGGTATCATGTAAATTGTACTATGAGAATTTCTGTAGTTTTAAAATAACTGAATGTTGTTATTTTTATTTCTACTAAAAGGTTTTTTTAATTTATTTACAGTCATTCACTGTACAGCAATACAGCATACAAAAAGAGATTTTTCATCCAGAATACATTGTATGTTGGCTCCATCAAGGATATTACCATACATGTTATCATCAGCAAATTATTTTCTATTTCTTGTTTCTTATATATTTTGTTTCCAACCCTCGATTCCCTACCTCTCACCCTCTGCCAATTCCCCCTTTCTCCCACACTGTCTCTGGTATCTACAGTTGTTTTCCATGCCTTTTTTTTTTCACATTTTATTGATTCACTAAAGACATTAATTAAGTTAAAAACTTTCAATAGCAAATAGAGGTTTTATATATATATATATATATATATATATATATATATATATATACACACACACACACACACACACACACACACATATATATATAAATGCATGTCTGACTTTAGGCGTAACTTCAGTGAGTAAAGTGAACATACTTTAAAGTAGTACCTGGGGTTATGTAGCTTACTGCAGTCATTAAATAGCTATTAATACATTTTTAAGTGTCTTTTTTAATTTCAAGAAAAACAGTTTTAGTTTTAATACATCAAAATCAAGAAAATGTTAAGAGAAATTTGCTTAAAATTAAATTTCTCTTAAAATCCAGGACAAAGGTTAGGATTCAGCTCACATGGTAGGGAAATGCACCTTTCAACAGTTCAAGGGAAGACAAACATCCTTAAATATGGAAATCAAAGCATCAAAGAAAATCAGTAATATTTTTAGTCTAAAGTCAAAAACTTCTATTTTACTAATTCAGACTCATTTTGTTAATATCTTTTCTATTGAATTCACAGTGTCACTGTGATCTGATCTTTCCATTTAAATCCTGGAAGTTAAAATTTGACATTATTATTGATATTTCTGAACTTGTCCCTGCTGTTAAGTTGGCCTTTACCTTGATCATTTCTAGTTCTCTTATTTCTGTCTGTCTTTAGTTTTCCTGATACAGCACTCCCTTCAGAACTTCTTGAAGAGCTGGTCTGGTGTTGATAAATTCTTTCAGGCTTTGTTTATCTGAGAAATGTTTTGGGCTCTCCTTCCCATATGAAGGACAATCTTGCTGGGTATAGCACTCTTGGTTGAAATTGTTTTTCACTTAACACTTTGAATATATTTTTCCATTCTTTTCTTACTCGCATTGTTTCCGGCGAGAGGGCCGATGTTAACTCTGATGGGATAGCCTTTGAAAGTAAATTGATGTTTCTCTCTTGCCAATTTTAGTATCTTTGTCTGCAGCTTTGGTCAATCTGGCTATGAAGTGCCTTGGGGAAGATCTTCTTGGGTTGAATCTATGTAGGATCCTTTGTATTTCTTGGGGCTGGATACTTGAGGGTCTCTCTAGATTTGGAAAGTTTTCTTCCAGGATTTCATGGAACAGATTATCAATGCCCTTATTAGTTTCTTCACCTTCTGGGATACTGATGATCCATATGTCTGGGCATTTAATGGTATCTGGTATTACTTGTAGGTTATTCTCATTTTGGGGGGTTATTTTCTCAGTCTTTTTGCTGAATTTTTCTAGATCAGAAGTTCTATCTTCTACACCTGATATTCAATCTTCTTTGTGATCTAATCTGCTTTGGATATTTTCAAGGGAGGTTTTGATTTCCTGTATTACAGTCTTCATCTCTAACAGTTCCATTTGATTCTTTTTTATGATGTGTATCTGCTCTTTCAGATCGTGCAGGAACTTCCTCACCTCCTGGAACTCGTCTCTTTTCTCTTGCACCTTCTGGAGTTCACTGTTTCTCTTCTCTTGCATCTCTGTTAGCTTTGTCACTATGAATATTTTAAATTCTTTATCTGATGTTTCCATGAGTTCCCTTGTATTGTCTGTGGAGGAAGAGGAGTTATTCTTTTCCTTTAGAGGAGAGGTATTTTCTTGGTTTCTCATATTTCTTGTGCCTCTGTGGTGGTTTCTGTCATCTGATGGATCATATGCTTTTTTCTAGTTTTTAAAGTTAAATCTGAGCTTTCTGAGGAATGCAGGAGGAGGTGACAGGCAGTCTCTAAACAGTACCATTTTTCTTCCTTTGCACAGCTGATTTAATGAAAGTTAAGGATTAATCTGACCCTAAAAGTATTCAGATATTTGGTTACTGAGCACCTATACTTTGTGGAGGCTGAGCAGAAAAGTGAGAAAGGTAAAAAGAAAAGAAAAAAAAAGAAAACCAAAAAAGGAGGAAAAAAAAAAAGAAAAAAGAAAAAGAAAAAAAAATTGACAAAAAAAATGAGGCCTGACAGGAACTCAAACATAGATGGCTGCTAAATGGCTTATCCTATGGGGGGAGGGGAAAGGGAAGAATTAGAAAGAGTGGCAGAGAGCTAAGAAGTTTAAAATTAAAAAAAGATTAAAAATATATAGAGAGAGACAGAGAGAAGAATAAGTAGGGTGCTCTAACCTGGCTCCTTGGCTAAGTCTGGGCAGAGGGTCTTTGGTGGTCCTGACCCCTGAATGCGCCCACTCGGAGCTCAGATAGAGATGACTTGTGATTGGCTTATCCTTGCTCCTTGGTGGAGAATTGGAGGGAAAATGACTGCAGTGTGACCAGGCTCTGTTGAGAGATCCTATCTCCCCCTTCTCTGTCTCTGTTTCTCTCTCTCTTATGTGTATGCTTGTATGTTCTACCATGAATAAAAGTAAAATTTAAATGAACAACAAAACAAATACGCAAAAATCCCAACTATTTTACATTGTTAACATTAAGAAAATGAAAGGTAGGTAAGAGCAGAAACATGCAAATTTACTGTCGTGACCAGGTCATTCCACATCTTATGCTGCTGCCTTGTAAGGGATGACTCACTAGTTTCTCTAACAATAAAGGACAGAAAAATATGTACCACCAATCTGAGGAAATATACTCATAAATGCATATACATGGTATAAAATATGAAACGCACACAGTTCGTTTTGTCTTGTTTTAATATAACTGATGACAAAGAAAACATATCTGTGTGTGTGCATGCGTATGTACATTTATTTGTTGTATGGCATGCCAATACCATGAGCATCTGCAAATCTACTCCTCAATTGAAAAACTGAAATGTTTGAATGAGTAGTGTGCATAACTTTATGTTGCTCTTGTACCCGTTTTTCGCTGAGAAATAACACTAATTGAAGTTTGCATTCATCATTCCTTTGCTTTCTTTAAAAAACTTTAAAATTTTCAGGTAGTTGAAGATTTCCAGAAAGTTGCAAAGTTTGCAGGGAGCTCTCTTATATGCTTTACCCAAACTCACCCAAATTTAACACCTTGCATTATTACAGTGCATTGTCATGAAAAACAAGGAGCCAATATTGGTACAATTCACAGAGCTCACTAGATGCACGTGCTCATTTGTGTGCATGTGTGCCATGCCACTTTATGCCATATATATCTTTTTTTTTTTTTGGAGAGGTTTTCGCTATAGGGCTTGTGCGCTCGCCAGACAGACAGAGAGAGACAGAAAAACAGAGAGACAGAAAGCGAGAAATCACCCCCCAGAGGGGATGGTCACGCCACAATCTCTTCTCCTCCGTTCTCCTCTCAGGATCTGGGGCACGCACGCACATGCGCCCGGCGTGAGTTTTAAGCCACCGGGTCCGGGACGCGAACCGCAGTCGACTGCGTGGGAGTCCAGCGACATAGCCATTACGCTAACTGCTAGTTCCCACCATATATATCTTAATGTACCTTCCCCCACAACCAAAATACTTGACTATACGTTCATCACAAGACTCCAACTTTCCACTCATTTATGGCCACGTTCAATTCTCTGCCTCAACTGGAACTCCATGTAACCACCAATTTGTTCTCCATTTCTATAATTTTGCTATTTCATGAATGCTATACAAATGAAATCATATTGTGTGTGAGCTTTTAGAAAGGTATTTTTCACTCAGCATAATTTCCTTGAAGTTTTTTCAAGTTGCTTTGTGTATCAATAGTTTGCTCTTTTTCATTTTTGCATAGTATTCAATAGCATGGTTTTACCACTGATTGTTTAACCACTCACTATTGGATTGTTTAACCACTCACTATTGAAGAATATTGTGGTTGTTTCCAGTTTGAGCTGTCACAAACACAACTGTTATAAATCTTCACATACAAGTTCCAGAGTGAAAATAAGTTTTTCTTTCTGTGGAATAAATGTCTAGAAGTATAACTGGTAGATTATATTGTAAGTCTACTTTTAGTTGTGCTTTAATTTTTTATTTGTAAGAGAGACAGGGAAAGAGAGGTATTTTGG
Organism: Tupaia tana; assembly: GCA_026018925.1. Taxonomy (NCBI): domain Eukaryota; kingdom Metazoa; phylum Chordata; class Mammalia; order Scandentia; family Tupaiidae; genus Tupaia; species Tupaia tana. The sequence continues at coordinate 3,885,035 of JAKSZU010000008.1, forward strand.
AATAGTTTTGCCATATTACAATTCTTCTGTCATAACCTCCTAGTCAGCAAGGACCACAGGCACATGCTTCCATGCCTGGTCTGTTCAGGTTGGACTGGGAACCAGGATCAGGCCCCTCACATGGCCTCAGCCACGGTGCAGCAGGGCTTTCCTACTTGTGCTGTCATGGCTGGGCCTAGTTTTAGTTTTGAAAGCAACTGCTGAGCTATTTTCCAGAGGAATTATACCATTTTATATTCCAGCAATATTACTAATCCACTCTCTTCATATTCTTGCCAGAAATTTTTACACATCCTTTCTAATACATTTAAAATGAAACCTCATTGTAGTTTTAATTTGCATTACTATAATAACCAATGATAGTAAATATTTTCATGTGTTTATTTACCCTCTGTATATTATCTTCAATGGATTTTCTTTTCATGTTCTTTGCCTATTTCTCTAAATAAGTTGTTAGATTTGTTTTTATTTTAAAATTTCTTTTTAAGTTTATTTCTTTTTTTCATGAGTGAGAGAAAGGAAGAGAGAGAAAGAGAGACAGAAGCCTCAACAGATTCTTGATGCCACAACCCATGTCCAGCCCCAGACTGCCCTGGATTATGAGCACATGCATGCTGGCACACTCGGGGAGGTTTTCAGACCTAAACCAGGAACTTTCCCATGATGGACTGCCTTACAGATCATTGCATTTTACTACTGCCCGCTTTGTGTTTGTTCTCAATGTGTTCTGACAGTTCTTTTATTTATTTATGTATTGTAGATAAAAGTCCATTTTAGGATATGTGATTTTCAAATACATTCTCCCAGTGTATAATTTGCTTATTACTCCTTCCAATAGTATCATTGGCATGAAAAAAAAAGGTTTTTTTTATTTTAATAAATTGTAGTTTATCACCTTTTCAGCCTATGGGTCATGTTCTTGGTGTCAATAATAACTTGCTTATGAGTCCTGGAGATTTTCTCCCTTGGCATTCTCACAGAAATGTTGTAGTTTTAATATTCACATTAATGTCTATGACTTGTTTTGACTATTTTTTACTTAATGCATGAGTTTGAGGCCAGATTCTCTTTCATTTATTTTTTAATATGGGTATCTTCTAATGGATAGACCCTGTAATGGAAAAAGGTATCCCTTCTCTCTTGAGTTGCTTTAATTGTCTACCAGGAACTAATGGATATCTTCACATAGATTTCTTTCCAGGTTATTTCTTCCATCTCATTTATCTATGTGTATTTCCCTCCACTAGTACTAGACATTCTTGATTACTATAGTTATATAATATGCCAAACACAAATAGAGTAATTCTTCCCATTCTATTCTTTTTATCATTTTAGGGCCTATCCTTTGTAAATACATTTTAGAAAAGCTTATTTATGTTTACGACAATTTCATTGAGCCTACAATTAATTTTGGGAAAACTGACATTTTTAATATATTGAGACAATCCATGAACATGGTATGTCTCCATTCATTAACATCCTCTTTGAATTCTTATATTAGCATTTTATCATTCTCATTATACAAGTCCTGTATATGTTTGTTATATTTGTATCTAAATATTTTTTCTTTTAGATCATTCTAAATATTACATAATATTGGTTTTCTGTTGATATTAGTATAGAAAATTAAGTTGATTTTTTTGTTTATTTTGTATCACGTTACTTTATCAAACTTTTTAGTATCAAGAGATTTTTTTTTTTTTTGTAGAGTGTTGAGATTTCCTATGGGGAAAATTATGTGGTCTGCATATAGTTACAGTTTTGTCAAATTCTTTCTCTATGCATATTGATATGCTCATGTAATTTTTGTTTTATAGTTTGTCAATATGTGAATAAGATTGATTGATTTTCAAAAATTGACCAACTTTACATACCTGGAATCAATCCTGCTTGGTCATGGTGGAAATTTGGGGACACATAATTGATTTTATACATTGTTTGACTTAGTTTTCTAATTTATCATTGAAGAGTGTTTTTGTTTGTTTGTTTGTTTTACTGTAAATATACGACATCTAGAGAAATATCATCCATTAGAGTTCTTGTATGTGTTTGGCTTTTTCTGGTTTGGGCATTAAAGTGATACTGACTGCATAAAATAAGTTGGAAAATATTTCCAGTTTTATAGAAGGTATTATGAAATATTAGTGTTAATATTTGGAATATTTGACAAAACTTTACAGTAAAGCCATTTGTGTCCAAAGATTGCATTTCAGGAATTTTTAATGAAAAATTTAAATTCTTCAGTTGTTGTTGGATAATTTATGTACTTATCCTTAGCCAAATTTGGTAGTCTGTGGTTTTAAAGAAATTATAGTCCATTTCATAAAATTTGTTGACTATATAAGCAATGTTTTCCTAGTAGTTGCTTATAATTCTTTTAACACCTCTAGCATCCTTTCTGATAGTCTCTCCTTTATTTCATATATTTGTGATTTGTGTTTTCACACATTTTATCTTTGTCAGTCTTGTCAAAGTTTTACCAATTTTATTTACTTTTTTTCAATAAGAACCAACCTGCTTGCCTCATTAATTTTTTCTGTTGTTTTACTGTTTTCAATTTCATTAGTCTCTGTTCCTATATTTATCTTTCTTTTATTATTATTTTTAAATTTTAGTATTTTTCTACTTTCTGGAAGTGGGAACTTAGATGACTTACTTGAAATGTTTCCTTTTTTCTAAAATAAGCATTTAATGCTATAAATTTTATACACTGGATTGCTTTGGACATAATCAATAAATTTTAATGTATTTTTATTTTCAATCAGTTTAATGTATTTTTAAAATTTCCATTGAGAGGGACCAGCAGTTAGCATAATGGCTATGTTGCTGGACTCCCAGGTAGTTGACCATGGTTAGAGTCCTGGACCCAGTGGCTTAAACTCACGCCAGGCACGTGTGCGTGAGTGCCCAAGATACTGAGAGGAGAATGGAGGAGAAGGGATTGCGGCATGGCCATCCCCCTGGGGGCTGATTTCTCTCTTTCTGTCTCTCTGTCTCTGTCTGTCTGGTGAGCACACATGCCCTATAGCAAAAAACTTCTCCAAAAAAAAGAAATTTTCCATTGAGACTTCCTCTTACAACCATGAATTATTTAAAATCTTACTTGATTTCTGCACAATTGAAGACTTTTTTTTGTTGTTGTTCATTTTTCAGTTTGATTCTATTATGGTAAGAAACATCTTCTACATTATTTCAACTATTTTAAATTTGTTCATGTTTGTTTTAGACAGGATATAGGCTACTTTGATGTTTGCTTCATGGACACTTGAAAAGAATATGTGTTTCTGACTTTGTGAAAGTTCTCTAAATCCTTTTGATTGATGATGTTGTTTAATTCTACTATATCTTTTCTGGTTTATTTTCTATTATGAATTGTTGAGAGTGAGATGCTGAAGCCCCCAACTATAATCGGGCATTTATACAGTTCTTTTAATAATAGCAGCTTTTGCTTTATATATTTAGAAGCATTGTTGTTGACAGCATAGACACTTTGGATTGTTATATATCCATCCATTAATCCATTTATAATTTAAGCAATATTCTCTTTTATCCCTAATATTTTTTCCCTGACATCTTCTTTATCTGATATTAATATAGTTATTCTTGATTTTTATTATTTGCATTTTAGATATTTTTCTGTTGTTTTCATTTCAACCTACTTACGTCATGTTTAAAGTGAGTTTCTTTTAGATAGCTAAAAGTTGGATTGTGTTTTTAATTTTACTTTAAATTTGCATTCCCCAATTCTTGGTCCTTTAGTTTCTTATCTGAGTGCCTATTTTATTTTTATTTTTATTTTGGTTAGAGGGCACATGTGCTTACTGGAGAGAAACAGAGAGAGTGAAGGAAAGTGGAAAACTACCCCACCCCCATGAAACTATCCCACACCATGATCCTCCCCTGCCTACCCCCATGAGGTAGTCCTACCACAATCCTTTCTTTTTCATTTCCCCTTTAGAGATTTAGGGCATTCTTGCACTCATGCCTGGCTTTTTTTTTTTTTTTTTTTTTTTTTTTTCCTCCTCTAAGCAACTGGGTATGAGACTCCAGATGTACAGATGGCCATGTGGGATCCTGCCACCTTAACTCCATGCCATCAACTTGGCCATTTTATTGTGTTCTTCTTATTTCTCATTTGTATATTTTTTATATTCTTACTTTCCAGTTGGATACTTGAAAATATTTTTAGAATTCAATTTTGACTTAATTGTAATATATTTGAGTATACAGTTTTTAAATGTTTTAGTAGTTCTTCTAGTAGTATTATGCTATATACATATTTAAGTTATCACACCTTACTGCTGTCAAATTTATCACCACAAATAAAGAAACAAAACCTTACTCTTTGTATACACACACACACACACACACACACACACACACGCATATATAGATTTCAGCCTCCTATTATCATTTTTACTCTATTTGGGAAACTTCCATTAGCTTTACTATAAGGGTAGTCTTTCTAGCAATAAATCATTCTATTTTTTTCCTTTCTTCTTTCTTCTTCCTTCCTTTCTTGTTCCCTTTCTTTTTCTTTAATTTTGATTTAACCTTTCCTTATTTTAAGCTTCTTATTCCCTCTTTATTCATGAAAGGTAGTTGCTCCAGAGATAAGATTTGCACATATCCCTTCTCTTCTTCCCACTCTCACAGTTTTGAAGTGTGCTGTCGTTTGATTGGGTGTTTCTGTGAGACCATGCATTGCTTCTCTCTTGCTCTCTTCATTTTTGTTTTTTTTTTCTGTCTTTGGTTTTCAGAGTTTTTATTAGTGCACTTTAATGTAGATTTCTTCTACTTAATTATTTTTGGGGTTGTCAGCTTCTTGAAGCTCTATGTTTATGCCTTTTGCCAAATATGGAAAACTTTAAACCATTGTATTTTTGAATATTTTTGTAGATTTGTACTATTTCTCCTCTCTTTGTGGGATTCTAATGACACACAGTCAGATCTTTTCTAATTGTCCTGTCATTCTTTTAGTATATGTTAATCCTTTTGTTAGTTTATTTTCTTTCTGTGTATGAGTGGTTTAAATTTTATTCTTTTGTCGGAAAGTTCAGTCATTTTATTCTCTATTATTTCCTCTCTTATGTTAAACTCATTTAGGTTTTGTTTGTTTGTTTTTCTTTACTCATGAGAGGGTGAGTGAGTATGTATGTGACAGTGAGGAAGCGAGAGAGATAAATGAGCACCCTCCTCGAGGTCTAGCCCCGCTGCCTTCTCTGTCTTCCAGTCTTCCAGTATGTTGGACCATGGGTATTTGAGTCTGTGCCCAGTGTGTTTTGTACTCATCAATCATGGTTGCCATGTGGGATCCAGCCTTGCCTACGCAGTGCATTACTATAGTGCCAGGGAGCCAGCCCATCCTGCAGTATATTTAAGAGATTTTAGTTTGGGGGGTCCAGACAGTAGTGCATGAGTAACACAAAGTTCCACAAGGCTGATCTACATGGGTTGGTTCCGGGTTCAAGTCTGGAGACCTCCTGAACATACCAGGCACACATGCTCCCATGCTCTGGGGCTGACTGAAATTGGGGATGGACTGCCATCTGGAGACCCTGTCGGTGTGAGCTGTCTCTTTCTTTCTCACTCACAGAAGGAAGAAATAAACTTAATATATTTTAGTTATTGTATTATTAATAGTATAATTTCCAGTTAACTTTGTTTTTATAACTTTCACTTCTTTGCTAACATTTTAAAATTTAAAAACATGAGACAAGTTATAGTTGTTGAAGCATTTATGTTTGCCACTCTAAAATCCATTCAATTCATTTCATCATCTGATTCACCTATTTTGATATTATTTGCTTGCCTTTCCTAGTTCAAATTGTCTGTGATGGTTCTTGGGATGATGAATTATTTTTTGATTATAAAATGGATGTTTTATATTATAAAAGGAGAGTCTTACTTTTTTTTTTTTAGAAGGAATTTTGCTAGAGGGCACATGTGCTTGACAGAGAGGCAGAACGAGATGGAGAGAAAAAGTGAGAAATCACCCCTAAGGGGGATGACCATGCCACAGTTCCTTCTCTCCCATTCTCCTCTTGGGGTTTTGGGCATGCACACACATGCGCCATGTGTGAGTTCTGAGTCCAAGACTCCAACCACAGTTGACTACGTGGGAGTTCAGTGAGGTAACCATTATGCCATCTGCTGGTGTCAAGGGGAGTCTCTACCCTGTTTAAATCTTCTGTTTCAGTAGGCGATTATCTTATTCAGCCTTGCTGTATAGGCCTTGGCTAATTGTCACGAGCTGTGGAGGCAATTGTCAACTCATTTCCAGAGCCCTTGCAGTGCATTCTGGCTGGTCTCAGGCTTCTTGCTCATCTATGTTCCCTCTAGAATTCTGCACATCCCACGTGGGCTGCTGAGTGGGCAAGACTGGGCCTGGGCTGTGAGCCCAGGTTACAGGTCTGCCACCGTCCCGGGTGTCTCGCATGAGCCTGCTGAGCCCAGAGTGCAGCTGTCAGTTCTGATGCCTCCCTGCTTAGGAGGTGGGGTGGCACCATCCCATCGTTGCAGCAGGTGGGATCAGACACTCTCCTTACTGTGGAGCTGGAACCCGCTGCCTCCACTGCCCATGTACCTGGTGGGGAGCAGTTCCTTGGCCAGACCAGGAACTACTGTCCCCGGGTCAGGAAGCTCCCTGCGATGCTACTGCTGGTGTGGAGGTGGGGGTGAACAGGGGCCCAGAACCACTGACAGCACTGCTCTCTGGGGCAGGGTGTCCTTGACGGCCATGGGTGGGGCCCCCACTGAGAGCACTGACAAGGACAAGGACACCCCAGCTCAGCAGGGAGCTGCAAGCACTGGCAATGGTGGGCAGGCCCTGACGCGGCCCCTCATGTGCACGGGGCGCATCACCCAAGAGATCTTCGCTGCACCAACCATTTCCCAGACTCTGAAGAGAGAACTTGTTTTGAGTTTCTGCTATTTTGTTTGTTTTTGATCCATGATCTTTTGACAGTTATTGATTGTTGCACTGCCCAGTCCGTGATCTGGGATGTGTGAGAATAGAGAATGCATTTCAGGGACTTGCCAGTCTGAGGGCCCTAGCCTGCATACCCTTTTCTTTCTTCCTTAGAGGCTCAGGTAGTGACTGTCTTTTGAATTATTTCCAGGATTATTTAGTTGTATTTACAGAGAAAGGGAAAGTGCATTTTCCTTGTCTTGGATCAAAATTATAAGCCGTGTTCTTTTAAAAGAGCTGAATGTATATTTAAATAGTAAGATGTTTAATTTTCTTGTGTTTTAACATTTTAAAAATTATAAGGCACATTATTTTCAGGTACCTAATTTTTATTCAACATTTAATTTGGAAGACTTAAACAAGCTCCTTATGAGTAACTTCGTTCACGGGTGAAATAGTATAAACCTCTTAGACATGCCTGCCACACCTTGAGCCCCAGCTGCCTTCCACGTTGTGGCATTGATTTCAAGAATAAGAGACAACTTGTGTGGCTGTGGAAAACCTTAACTTTTGATTTTTGCACTAATCGTGTACAGAAGTATCTTGTCATGACACCGACAGGATTCTGTCCAGCATGTCACAGCTGTCACCTCTGTCCAGCATGTCACAGCTGTCACCTCTGTATCCTCTATGGAGGATATTCTCTGAACATGATAGGGGACTGTGCATGGAACTGTGGCTTCAGGATCTCCAGGAAGGCCCACTTGCAGTGCAGCGGTAGTAGGGCACAGCCCACTGGGAGGAGGAGACAGTCGGGGTTCAGTTTCTGGGTGGACTCGTACATGCAGGGCGTGAGCACACGCCTGTGTTCCTGACTGGCTGGAGGCTGAGGTAAGGCAGGGGAGGATTGTGCTGTGAGATCTGAGGCCCTGTTGAGGGTTATTGTCTTTCTCTCTCCCTCTCCCTCTCCTTCTCTTTCTCTCTCTCTGTGTCTTTCATGAAAGAAATAATTTATTTTACTAAAGAATTCCAATGTAAGTGACTTAGATAGGACATTCACAGTTGTCTCATATATAAAAGTTCATGTATAATTATTCTAGTTTTGTGGCCATATCACTTAGTGTTTGCTGCCCAACAAACGTACTCCAGTCTTGGCTACTTGCCATAAAACGTGGTCACTCGTGTACGGGCCTGCGTCAGCCAGGGAGCTCCAGCCTTCCACGTGCTCTGGTGAGTGGCCGTGGGTTAGCAGGAGTCCTCATGGTCTCTGAACTCTCACACGTCCAGGGAGTCAGATGGGAGAACTGGGCTCCCTTCCACGTGAGCCTTTTTAGAAAATGTTTCTGCCACGGAGCACACGCACTCACGAGAGAGAGAGAGAGAGAGAGAGAGAGAGAGAGAGAGAGAAATGAGAAAGCATCCCCTAGGTGGGATGGCCAAGCCACAATCCCTTCCCCTTTATTCTCCTGGGATTTTGGGTGCACCCACATACGTGTGCCCAACATAATTTTCAAGCACCAGGTCCTGGACTCCAACTGAGGTGGGCCCCGTGGGAGTCCAGCACGTCGATCATTACGCCACGTGAGCTTGTTGCCATCCAGCAGGCTCTTCTGCTCCTGTTCCTATGACCTCTGGAAAGGTCTGAGTGCCCATGTGAGGCGGCAGAGCGTCAGGAGCCCTGGTGGGACCGACATGCCTCTTCTGCAGTTGCATGCTATTGACCCAGCCCTGCGTAGGCCTAAGCGCCGTGGACCTAGACATTTTCGGGAGATGCTATGAAGCCATTGTTGAGGAGCCTGGATCAGGGGAGACTTCAGAAGTGTGCTGTTCTCATGATCTCTTTGCCCTGAGAGATGAGATCTCTCATGACCCATGTGTGTCTGCCATCCCAAGCTGACTGTCAGGTCAGCTAGTGTCGAGGCGAAGCACACAGAAAACATTCCGAAACATTCCGTAAGAAAGTCAACAGGGGCCAGAATGTGGTGTAATGCTTAAGACCCTGGACTCACACATGGCTGACCACTGTTCAAATCCTGGACCTGACAGCTTGAAACTCAGGCCAGGCACATAGGCAGGTATGCTCACGATCCCAGGAGGGGAAGGGAGAAGAAAAGATTGTGGCATGACCCCCCCAGGGGTGATTTCTTACTGTCCCTCTCACTGTCTTTCTCCAGCTAGTGCACATGCCCTATGGCAAAAACTTAAAAAAAAAAAAAAAAAAAAGTCAATAACATATCATTGAACAGCTTGCTGTGTCCTTTCAGTATTCTTTAAAACTTAAACATTCCTTTTGGTATTGTGGAGCTCTTAAAGCAGCACTGGTAGTACTGCGGCCCTCTCATGCAACACGCAGTGCTTGGCCAGAGGCTCGTGGGCTCCAACCCTGACCTGTGTGTATCTCACTCTGCGGCTGCATGAGGAGCCCCTAAGTTTGAGGCAGCTGTGGCTCAGTCACCACGTGCTGCACCTCACAACAAAAAGCTCCAAAGCTTGCGGGACAGAGTATCTCCTGCTAACTGTCTCAGGGTGCCCAGCGAGTCTGGGCAAGAAGAAAGCTTCCTGTTGTTCTCCAGACGTTCATTGTATAAGACCTTGTTTCTTCTTTTCCTTTATATATTTTTAATTATTTATTTAATTTGTTTATTATTTTTCTCCAGTTTGACCAGAGTGAGATGGAAAGAGTGAGAAAGCAGACTGCTAGTCTGGGATTCAAACTGTGATTGGCCACATGGGACTCCAGGGCCTTCACCACCACGCTACCTGCCAGCCCCTTTTCTTCTTTTGTAATGTGGAAACTGATGGCATTTTTCAAACAGTGATAAGCATTATATTTAAAAGGAGCTCTGAGTTATGAAACTCTTACTGTTCAGAAAATAGAAAAAATAATGGCTTTGAAAAATACATCATCATTTCCTCTCTGGTAGAAAGATGAAGCTAAGATGAAGTCTAAGAGGAAGCTATTTGTTGAAACCTGGGTAGTATTTTGATAAAGGCTTGTTTCATTAAATAACAGTACAGGTACAGTAATTGTTTTAAATTTTTTAAATAGGTAAAGTTTCAAAATATGTTAAATTTCGTTGATTCCAGTTTTCTTTCTTTAACTTTTCCATATTTGCCATTTATGATTGAGTTTGTTTTTCTTAGTGCTTCAGAATTTTTAGTGAATGTGATTTATTTTATACAAAGCCTGGGACCAGCAGTTGGCATAATAGCTATGTCGCTGGACTCCCATGTAGTCAACTGTGGTTCGAGTCCCAAATCCGATGGCTTAAACTCACGCCAGGCACGTGTGCATGTATGCCCAAGACCCTGAGAAAAGAAAGGAGGAGAAGGGATTGCAGCATGGCTATCCCCCCTGGGGGGTGATTTCTCGCTTTCTGTCTCTCTGTTTCTGTCTTTCTGGTGAGTGCATGTACCTTACAGCAAAAACCTCTCCAAAAAAACAGTCATTTAAGGACAGATAGTATAGATATATGTATATTAAAAAATATACCCAGGGTAACTGAAGTCAGAAATAATTTTGAAAAGTCCTCAAAAAGTTCATGAAATATGAGTACTATGAAAAAGCTATGCATGGATTTATTTATTTTGGGGAGGGCAATGAAATAAACTCATAAATTCCATTTTCCATGAACTTTTGAAGTCTTAAATTTCACATTTAAATTTTCAAGTTAAATTCTTATATCAGAAATGGAAACCAACTTCTGGATTCAGCAAACAGGAGTAGAAACAGTTCTGACCATTCCCCACTTAACTGCAACTAAAAATCCTGTCCATCACGTACAAGGTTTCCAAGGCCTAAAGACATGGCGAGGATAGCAGACCATGAGGGAGTTCGGGACTTGAGGGAGCACACGGTGGGAGGACCCTGGGATTCTTCTCTGCCTCCTGTATTCTGGCTGGATAGAAACTTTGAATTCCGCCTTCCCTTTCTTGACAATAAGGCAATACATTAATTAACCCACTGTCTTCTAAAATTTTTTATTTTACTTTTATTTTATAGTTTTGCTATAGGGCATGTGTGCTCACCAGAGTGAAAAAAATGAGAAATCACCTTCTGGGAGCATGGCCATACCGCAAGCCCTTGTCCTCCATTCTCCCCTCAGGATTTCGGGTGACTGCACACATGCCAGCCTATTTTTCAAGTCACCCTGTCCAGACTCGAACCCTGCTGTTGGCCGTGGGGTCCAGCCACCTACACCACCACACTGCTGGCCGGTTCCATCTAGTTCGTGAGCTGCTGTGCCCTCCACTGCGGACTGTGACGTTTTGCTCTACTGTTTTTGCTTTGTTTCTTCATTCCACTCACTCTGGTGTTTCAGTAAAGCCTTACAGAGGTCACATCTACTGTTTAAAGAAGATAAATGGGTGATTGTAGAATTGAGGCTGATGAACAAAAAGCATCAGCTGAAGCCTCTTAGTCATGGGGTTTTCTTTTCTGCTTTTGCTTTTTATGCTGGGTACAAGAGGGTAGCTTTGGTCCCTGTAATCTAGGTTTGATCTGTTCTCTCTGCACCTGTAGATGCCAGGTATGAATATGACCTCCCTTTTTTTTTTTTTTTTCTTTTTTAATTTTGCTATCGGGTGTATGTGCTCAGTAGAGGAAAGAAAGAGAGAGGAAGCATCCTCAACAGGGTGACCATGCCACAATCCCTTCTCTTCCATTCTTCTCTCATGCACACAGCGTGTTTCCATCGGGTCTGGGGCTCAGTCTACGCAGCTGACCATGTAGGATCCAGCTGCCTTAATCTCCATGCCACCCACATTCCTTAAGAGTGTTCCCACTTTACACCTTGGTACTGACCCTGTAAATACATAATTCTATTGGAGAGGTTTGATGTGTATTTACTAAGTTCAGGAATTAAATCCATAGAATATATCTACAGAAAAAAGTAAATAAATGGAGAAAATAGGATTAGGCTAAAATTAGTAGTTTGTGGGGCCGGCAGGTGGCATGGTTCTTAAGATGGCTGTACTCCCATGTGACTAACCATGATTTGAGTCCCGGATCTGGCAGCTTACTTTCTCACTTTCCTCCTCTCTCTCTCTCTGTCTCTCTCTGGTCAACCTCAAAAATAACAATACAATACAATACAATACAGTACAATAAAGACAATGAGTAAAATAAAAAAAAAAAAAAATAGTAGTTTATGTAAAATAAAGAAGCACCCTGAGAAAACTTAGATTTAAAGATACGGTGAGATTGCAGTGCACCTCCTATGATTTTACACAGTAAGTAATTCTGAATTATATAATTCATCAATTCAGAACAGACAAAAAGAATCCGCCGACCAGCCCTGAGTCACTTGCATGGCCCCTGCTCGGTGCTGTGCTGGGGTGTGAAGGTGTCGTAACGAGAGCAGGACAGAGACTCGTCCCCTGTGGGTATTTACTGCGGCATGAAAGGTCGCCACGGCTGGTGACTCTCAACAGCACCCGTGCACGTTCTTGGGGCTGCGGGTCCGGAGGGCGGGCGCAAGGGACCTGCATAGGTTCTAGGCTCAGGGTCCCAGAGGGCACCCTCTTTCGTCCGCCAGGCCGTGTTCATCTGGAGCATAGGTCTCCTCACTCTTATTTATGTCGTTGGCAGAATACGGGTTTTGGGGGTTTTGTTGTTGTTGTTGTTATTCTATAGGGTTTTTTATTCCTTTTTAAGTTGATGCCTTGTCATTGTACTTACTGTGGGGCACGACGTGATGTTCCAGTGCGTGTATACACCATGTAGTAATCAAATTGAGGTCTCAGCATAGCCATAACTGCACACACTTATCACGGCTTTATGGTTAAAATATTAAAAACTTCTCGGGGCCAGCAGGTGGTGTGGAGATTAAGGTGCTATATCCCACATGTCTGACTCTGGGGTTAGAGTCCTGGACTCAGGAACTTGAAAATCCCAGCAGATGGGTCCAAAATTCTGAACGGAGACTGAGAAGCCCCATGTGGGGTGCTTTCTCTTTTCTCTCCTTCTGTATATTTCTTCCTGGTGAACACACATACCCTCTAACAAGAAGAGAGAGAGAAGATAGGAAAAAAGACACACACACACACACACACATAAACGCCAGGAGTCTACAAAAAGTCCATGGAAAACGCATACTATGGAAAAGCTTTGCGTGGATTTCAAAAAACATTTGCACTAAAATAAACTTGTGTCTTAATTCCATTGGTCCATGAACTTTCTGAAGTCCTTCGTAAAATGCATTATATTAACCATATTACTTTACCATGTAGTAGAACACCAGAGCTATTCTTCCTGGTCAGCTATAGCTTAGTGGTTAAAGGAACCGATCCCACATGACTGACCACAGTTTGAAACCTGGCCTTATGTCTTGAAAAGCACCTTGGGTATGTGCATGTGCGTGCCTAGAACCCTGACAGGATGGGAAATGGAGGAGAAAGGATTTCAGCATGGCCGTGCCCCACTGCAATGCTTTCTCCTCTTCCCTCTCTTATCCTTTGGCTATTACAAAACAAAACAAAAAACACACAAGCTAATCTTCCCTTCTAGTGTCACATTGTATCTACTAGCCAACCTCTCTCCACCTTCCCACCGCAGCCCCTCCCCAACCTCTGGTCACCCCTGTTTGACTTTACTTCCATGAGATCAACTTCGTTTTTAGCTTTCACATGAGTCACCACGTGTTATTTCTTCGTCTGTGTCTGGCTTATTTGACTTGCCACAATATCTTCCAGATTGACCCTTGTTCTTTCAAATGACAGGCTTCCATTCTATTTTTTAAAAAGATTATTGCTATAGGGCATGTGCACTTTCTAGAGATAGAGAGACAGGGTTAGAGAGAAAGAAAGTGGAAAATCATCCCCCAGAGGGGATGGCCATGCTACAATCCCTTCTCCTCAATTCTTTTCCCAGGATTTTGGACATGCACGCACATGTGCCCGGCATGAGTTTGAAGCTGCCGGGTCTGGGACTCAAACCATAGTTGGCCATGTATGAGTCCAGTGATGTAGCCATTACACCATCTGCTAGACCCTGATCTATTCTTTTTTATGGCCACATAGTATTCTGTTGTGTAGCGAGAACTGTTCTTCACATTTCTCAAGTGCCAGTCAGTGGTTATGCCACCTCCCAGTACCCACCTTCTGTAAGACTTGGACACGTGACGCTCTTAGCATGGCAGCTGACTGCATCCCAGCCACCAGGAGCCTGTCTAGTTTGACTCTCCGACCCTTCAGGTGATCTCTCACCTGGCCAAGGTTGGAGGCCCAGGTTCATCTCCTTCACATTCCATAGATCAAAGTTAATGATTGAGAAGATCACGTCAGCAAAACCCATTCACATTTGTCTTGTCATGGAACTCATCCCAGGAGAGAAACCCGCCACACTCACAAGTTCCATCCAGGTCAGAAGTATGTGGGGCGGGGACTCAGGGTCCAAGTTTGTTCCCCCATACCTCACAGACTCTCACTCTGCTCCAGCTCCGTTAGGTGTCCCGTTGTTCTGGGAAACCTCTTGCAAAGGCACGTTTATAGACTTTTGTACGAATGCGACTCAGACTCAGAGTCAGACTGAGCCCCTGAATCAAAGCCTGTTTTCACTCAGCTACACGGTGACTCCCAGGCAGCTGGACCTGTGCCCCTGGGACTCCCCAAAATGACAGCACTATTACATGTAGACACCCCACCTGGCTCTCATTTTACTACAGTATTATTTTCAGAACTAGACTTGAGTTCATGAGATGAAAAGTAACATAAATGGGATCATTAAAAATTAAACGGTAAAGGCAGAAACACCATTCTAGCCTCTAGAATTAGCAATCTGCTACTCAGCCTTGAATTACAGCACCTCTTAAAGGGTAGACCTCCTTTCCCCACCATAAAACTGAAGTATAACTAAATCTCATTAAAAAAAAAAGTTATTGCTTCTTGGCATCAAGTCAGTAGGCTGTTCCTCACAATGAATGCTTTTACATATTTTTCACTAATTTAAACTTAGAGTTTTATTATAAGGACTGCAGCATTGGAAATTTAGATGCAAATGCCAACGACTGGCAGGTGAAATTTTGAGCAGATTACCAAATATCCTCTTGTACTTGCTTTAAGGCCAATTTCCCCAAAGTGTGTTCTGTAGAACTTAATCTTGTGATATTAGCCATTTGGAAAATAGTATCTTATTTTCCCTCTTAATGGGGATGTGAGCTATTCTTAGAAATTGGCAAGGAAATGTGGTAAAACGGTGTAAGTGTACCCGGTGTGCACAGCGTCCTCGGGATAACGCACATCATTTCAGCGTGCAGCTCTCATTGCGTCTCCGTTGAATGCTTACAGGACTCTTTTTTATCTCCACATTTAGGCTTCTCTCCAGAATGTTGAGGTTGCCGGAGAAGTGACCCAGCCAGCGGAAAAGACTGCTCTACGTAATTCAAGTAAGGCTTCACTCTGCAATAAAGTATTGTGAGAAAATTAGTGACAAAAAATAATCACTTATCTATATTTCCATAAGATAATTGTTGTACTTGATTTTTTAAAATGTTTTCCCTCGCTTCTGGAAAAGTGGAATTTTTCAAAGCTGTGGTACGGGAAGAACAGTGACTCCCCAAACATATTAGACCATATTTGGGTGTATCCGTCCACAATATTCACTTAAACCACCATATTAAATTGACGTTCTTTTACTAAGCATCAGCATGAGAAGCATCGCTCAGCTGTTCAAATGCCTGTTGTATCAGCAGAAGGCCAGCGGGCACTCCCACGGTGAGAGCTGGAGTCTCGCTCATCAGTGAGTAGTTCCTGGCGCAGGGCAGACATGCTGCACGCCCAGAGGCCGGCGGGGGGCGTCTCCCAACACGCTTCCCAGTACTGGGGACGCGGCGGCTCCCACGTGCTCCCTCGTTCCGAGCAGGGTGCGTAGGCGTGAAATCAGTGCAATCAAATGCACCTTCAGAAAGGGAGCGTGAGTCGGCACAGGTGAGGTGGGCAGGGGCATCGCAGTCCCGCCCTCACTCCAGGACAGCGGTCACATTTGGGGGGAGTCACATGCTTTTTGTTAAGGGCAGAAACTGGTTGCCGAGCTCGGGATCAAAGTCACTCAATCGCCCAGAGTTCTGTGTTCCATCCTGGCAGTCTGAGAACTCACAGTGTGGCTTCAGTGAGAGTTCAAACTCGCTGTCGTCTGTGACAGTTGGAGGAACGCTGATATGGAAGTGTGTTAGGGGAGTCACACGGTTCAGGACTAGGCTCATCCGTGCACACTGCATATTCAGGGGGAAGTGTGTTAGGGGAGTCACACAGTTCAGGACTAGGCTCATCCGTGCACACTGCATATTCAGGGGGAAGTGTGTTAGGGGAGTCACACGGTTCAGGACTAGGCTCATCCGTGCACACTGCATATTCAGGGGACTCCCTTCCCAGGCAGGCATCTCAAGGGCTCCGGCAAAGCTGCTTGTAGCCATCGGGCCTCGGCGTGGCTGCCCGTCGTAGACAGTGTGCTGTACGTGGAGGGCACGCGTGCAGTTGTTCTCACGGCCGCGTCCAGGTGGGACTCGGCTGCTAGTACCTGGATTCTTCTTCCCTCCACTCAAACCAAATCCCTGCTCACGTGGGCCAGCACGCCTGTGTCCTCATCCTTACACACGGTATTGTCATCATTCATATAAACTCAGAAATTCCCAAAGCACATTTTCCTGTGAAGTAAGAACTCTTCCTAGAGCACTCAATAAGCTGCACGATATCCAAAGTCTCCAGGTGCTATCTCCACAGCTAGGCCTTTTTCATAGTTAGAGCCTTTCTTCAAAGAAAACCTCATCGAGAAGCCCAAGAGATGAAAGATCAAAAAGAGCATTTTTACTGAAACAAGAAAAGATGATCGAACTTGGGCTCTTTGAATCTATTCCTCATCCCCCAGAGCCCCCAGACTCGCGGGCATTAATACTTCTTTGAGCACAGCAGCTCCTCGGCGTTCAGGTCTTCCCTGGGAAGCAGTGTGGGAAACTGACCTGAAGGAGACAGAGAAGGCGGTGGCACGCGGCTCTGCGTGGCCGTGACTGCTCTGCAGAAGGGGTCGTCTGTGAGCTACTCAGGCTTCCCCAGTGCCGGGGCTGTCCTGCAGCCTTTCACATCAGCGGTGTGCAAAGCCACTCTCATGGTCTCCAAGTATCCTATGCTGTAAATCCTGAAGAAAGGCCAGTAGAGGGTTCATGGCGTAGGTGGAAAAGGCAGTTAGATTCAAGAGGAATAATGGAAATACAGTTGGGGGTGGCTGTTCTCATGCCCAGAGCATCTTCTTCTGACAGTCACAACAAGTTACTAATATTTTGTTATTGGAAAAACGTCTCTGCATTGTTTTGGTACACATATCCTAGGACCTGCTGGGAGAAGGGCTAGGCAACCTCTCCACTTGACACCTCCCAGGCCCATGTGCAGTGCTGGCTGCTCTCCGCCCCATTTCCCTAGAAAGGGCGTCAGATAATGAGTGGCACAAAAGAAACCTCAATCTTGTATGTTTCCATTTAAATCCATTTTAAAAATTCAGTCATTAAAAAAAAATACATCTTTGGATGGATTCCACACATTCCTCCATCGTCCCAGGATGTGTCTCCGCCTCCAGCTGTCTTATTCATGCTCACGTGTGCCCACATGTAAAGCTAGACTTCCTTCATGGCTCAGTGGAACGGAGGCCAGAGCAAGAGCGGCGACGTCGGTGTCCGCTGCTGCCGCAGGTGGGCTGCCGCCTGCCGGTGCTCGCCGCCCTCGACCACTGGCCAGAGCAGATCTCAGACTTGCTGGGCATTTTCTTGTTGCTAAGGGGACTTAAAAATTTCATTGCGAAATGGAATTAAATTACAAGTTTACTTTCATGCAAATTTTGTTTGAAATCTATGCATAGTTTTTTTGTTTTGTTTGTGTTTTTTTTTTTAGTTGGTTGTTTGTTTAATTGACTATGGGTTCATGTAGTTACTGGAGAGAGACACAGAGAAAGAAGAGAGAGAGTGAGTGAGAAAACATTCCCCCCGTCCTTGACAGATGGACATGCCACAATCCCTTCTCCTCCATTTCTCCCTCCTGTTGGGATTTTGGACATACATGCACACAAACCCAGCAATTTTCAAGCCTCCAAATCCAAGACCCATGCTACACAGTCGGCCATGTGGGATCCAGTCACCTTAACCTCTTAACCACAAGACCATGGGCTGGCCCACGTGCAGTTTTTTTTTTTTTTTTTTTCTTTTTTATTTCATTCTTTTTTTTTTTTGGGGGGGGGAGAGATTTTTGCTATAGGGCGTGTGCACTCACCAGAAAGACAGAGAGAGACAGAGAGACAGAAACCAAGAAATCACAGAGAGACAGAAATCAAGAAATCAACCCCCAGGGGAGGTGGCCACGCCACAATCCCTTCTCCTCCATTCTCCTCTCAAGATCTTGGGCACGCACGCACATGCGCCCGGCGTGAGTTTAAGCCACCGAGTCCGGGACTCAGACCTCGGTTGACTACATGGGAGTCCAGTGACATAGGCATTATGCCAACCGCTGGTTCCCACGTGTAGTTGTTTTATCATGAACATTTTCCATGAACGTTTTGACGAAGTCTCATGTAAATACTATTTTCATGGAGTTTTTTTACTATTGCAACTTTCTGTGTCATGGGAAGCCTGCGTCATCTGTTCTTACACTTCACTCACTTATTTTTAAACAGTCTCACTGTGGTGCCCAGGTTAGCCTCAGCTCGTGTCCTATGCCCCCAGCCTGCCGAGTCTCTGGAGTTACAGGGGTGTGCCACTGTACCCACCTTCACACTGGGCAGAGAACCGGGCTTGGCCTCCCGGGCCTCAGTGCACACCCCACCCAGGGCCTCGCACGTGCACGTCACAGCTGCTCTCGGATTCAGGTTCTGTCGGGACATTTGCCACCAGAATTGTTCAAACACCCAGTCCTTTCAGGTGTGTCTGGGATTCGGCGTCCTTAGTGTCAGTGGCAAAATGTTGGCATAAATCTAGCTTTTCTGACAGTTGTCAGTCACGGATAATAATGACAAACCTGTCAAATGTGAAAGAGCTTAGCCGCAAGCCCAGGGCTGACCTCACGTCCTGGGCGTGTCCTTAGCCCATCCCAGCGGTGAGCCACTGCAGACCCCGTCGCTCACTGGGTCTGGCTGAATAAACTGCCTGTGACGAAGGCAGGTGTAGCTCCCGGCCAGGAGCTCAGAGCCACGAGGTTTCCAGGCTGAAAACAAAGATGCAGACTTGGGTTTTGCTTGTTTTCTTATTTTCTGTTTCCATGAGCACCTGAGGGAAGAAATGACAGGGTTTTGGTTTTCTATGGCCCCAATATTTACTCTCATACCAAAACGTAGAGGATCCCAGTAAATAATTTTTAAAAATATGATAAATTGATGAGAATGTTTCTGTAGCTACATCTTGAGCATTTGGAAGTCTTTCTCCCATAGGTGAGAAAAGTCTGGCTTTTTAAAAAAATTTTTAAAAAAAAATTTTTTTTAAATTTCTCTTGCTTGCTCTTTCTCTCCCTGGCCAATGTGGGTGGAACTCTTGGAACCACTTTCCTCCCTGGACAGGTTTATTCTAGACTGTTTCTATCTTGGCTGCTGCTCCTCCTTCCCCCGATGTTCAGGAAGACTCAGTCAGGCGAGGGCTGGGCGGGCCAGCGGTACTGTGGTGGTTCAGTGCTGTGCATGGGAGCCGGATCCCATGCGGCCCGTGCTGGTCTAATTCTGGCCCTGGCAGCTGAAAGCATGCCAGGCACATGTGTGTGCCTTCCCCAAACCCTGATGGGATGGAGAAACGGAGTAAAAAGGACTGTGGCGTGACCACGCCCCACTGCAGTGTGCTTTGTCTCTCCCCCCCCTCTCTCTCTCTCTCTCTCTAGTAAGTGCACACACCTTCTGGTAATTAAACTTTAAAAGAGCGAGAGCAAAGGTTGGGTAATTCTGCCCAGGTAGAGACCATTGGAAGCCTCTTGAGACTGCATGTGTGCTCATGGATCTGTGTCTGTCTATGATGAAGTAACTGCTATGTCACACCAGACATTTTTGGTGACAAAAGAAACAAAAAATTTGCAAGAAATATTCCCATATGTATTAATGTGTTAGATGCTGAGAACAGAATCAAAGCAGAAAACAGACTTGGGGAAGGCCTGAGTAGGCCTTGGAGTGGTGCAGGGGTGCAGAGCTCCAACCTCCACGTGCTCCTCTACCTGCTGTCTTCTAGCTCCCCGCCTGGTGTGGGCTCACTGGCTGCCCAGGGGGATAAAGCCCGTCTGCAGCCATGCCTCTGTCCCTGTCTCCCCTCTCCTGGACGCAGAGGCCAGGCTTTAGCACAGCCTTCACCGTGCCCACAGAAGATGATCCACAATGGCCAGGGTGCAGGTCTAATCCATCTGGACCCACAGAGCCCAGATCTGCTCAGAGAGGCTGGGAGTGCGGGAGCTGAGAGCTCAGGGAGGAAACACTGACCCGTGGGTCAGGAGCAGGGGTGGTGTCACGGCAGTGTATACTGCAGCCTTCCAGGGCCCACGCACATAGGGCCCATGTTTGGTTAATGCTCCTATGTCTGTAACAAATACTTAATTTGCATACATTGATATTCACTCATTATGCTACAGTGTCGTGTGGGTTGACAAACTGTGATGTCATGAAACCACAATTACTGTAATATATGGAGGAGTTTCGCCACCCAGAATATCCCCTGGGCCTCTACTACTCAACTCTCCTCTCCTCATTCCTGAGCCCCTAGAAACTACCAAGCTTCTACTGATTCTATAGTTTTGCCTTTTCCAAAATGTTATACAATTGGAATCATACCATTTGTAGCATTCCAGACTGGCTTCCTTCGCTTAACAATATGTAGTTTAGATTCAACTGTGTGTCTTTGTGGAGAAGTAGGTAGTTTATTTCTTTCTAAAAGTATGCCATTTCATCATGTATTATGGTTTATTCATTTATCTACTGAAGGCCGTTCTGAGTAAAGCTTATTAACAGATTATAAGAAATTAAGAGATTGTAAATTTATTAAGAAATTATTCTTTACCCATTTTTCATCTTGGTAGTCTTGTCAAAAATTAGTTGCCCATACATCCTTGGATTTATTTCTTGAGTCTCTTTTATTCTGTTCCACTGGTCTGTGTACCTGTACCATGCTGTTGTGATTACTACACCCTTGTCTATATTTTGAAATTAGGTAGTGGGATGACTTCAGCTTTGTTCATTTTACTCAAGATTGCTTTTGGATCTTTCATGGTCTGGTACAAATTCTATAATTTTGTTTTTTACTTCTATAAATTTTCCTTGGGAATTTTAATAGGGATTACATTAAATCTGTATATTGTTTTGGATATTATTGGAAATTTTAGCAATATCAATTCTTCCAATCCATGAATATGAGCTATCAAATTAAAAACTTTCTCATAGCAAAGGAAACAATAAATGAAAATGTACCTATGGGGAACCAGCAGTTAGTGTAATGGCTATGTCGCTGGACTTCCATGTAGTCGACCACAGTTCACATTCCGGACCTGGTGGCTTAAATCTCATGCTGGACGCGTGTGCGTGCGTGCCCAAGATCCTGAGAGGAGAATGGAGGAGAAGGGATTGCGGCGTGGCCATCCCCCCTGAGGGGTGATTTCTCGCTTTCTGTCTCTATGTCTCTCTCTGTCTGTCTGGCGAGCGCACACACCCTATAGTGAAAACCTCTCAAAAAACAAACAAACAAACAAACAAACAAAAAAAACGAAAATGTACCTATAGATTGGGGAAAAACATTTGCAAACTATACATCTGACAAGGGGTTAATAGTCAAAATACATAAAGAATTTACACAGTTTGAGACCAAAAACAAGTAATCTAATTTTAAAGTGGGTAAAAGACCTAAATATACATCTTTCTAAAGAATATATACAAATGGCTATCCTATGTACAAAAACTGTTCAACATCACTAACCGTCATGGAAATGCAAATCAAAACCACGATGAGCTGTCACCTTATGCCTGTTAGGGTGCCTGTTGTCAAAAAAGGCAAGAGATGTGTTGGTAAAGATGAAGCAAAAAAGAAACCAATGTTGGTGGGAATATAGATTGATCAAATTATTGTGGAAAATAGTGGGAAAGTTTCTCAAAGAATTAGAAACAGAACTGCTGTATGATCCAGCAATCTCTCTGCTGGGCACATGAATAATGAAAATGAAATCGAGGCCTTCTAGAGAAATCTGTGCTCCCTGGGCACTGCAGAACTATCCATAATAGCCAAGTTATGGAAATAGCCCCAGTGTCTGCTGGTGATAGATGGATAAGGAAATTGCAGTATACATAAGTTGAGTATCACTCAGCCTTAATAAAGAAGGAGATAATGACACATGCAACAGCATGAAAAAGCCCGGAGGACATTATGCTAGTGAAATAAACCAGACAGGAGGACAAGTAATGTACAATTTCACTTATATGAGGAATTGTAAAAAATGTTGAGTACATAGAAACAGAATGTAGAATGGTAGTTATAAGGGTGGGGAGGAGGAGGAAATGAAGAAATGCAGGGTGAAGGATATAAACTTGCAATTACATAGAATGAATAAGATCCAACCTGCAGCATGAAAACACTAGTTAATAGTAATGTATTATATATTGAAAACTTGCTAAAAGAGTAGATTTCAGGTGCTCTTACCATGAACACACACACAAAAGAAAGACAGAAATGTCTCAGAACCAGATAGACGTGGTTGCACAACATTGTGAATTTACCAAATTAGTGTACTCCAAGGTAGTTCAAGTGTGTGCTGTGTGAATTTTACCTTGATAAAAACAAACACAAGGGGGGGAGGGAAAGGAGAACAAAGCTTTCCTATTATACAAAAAATCAAAACCCCCACAAATCTTACAACCTTTGACAAATATTTCAGATGCCCCATTTCTATTCTTCTTCTATACAACTACATAATTTTATATTTTTAAAATTTGTTTTTGTTTCCCCTACCAGATTGCAAACTCTTGACAATCAAGACTTGAATTTACCATTACTAATAGTACCTGTTTAACCCTAGTCATTTTATCCACCTTATCTGAACCGTGTTCTCCACGCTGAGGGAAAAACATTATCAGTGATTGCATTAGATCTTTTAATTAAACTAATGTGGCTCAGATCCTATGTCCTCTTATAGTCTCCGTTCTCAAAACTCATTTCTCTATAATTAGAACCCCTCAGATACTGCATATGGCTGTTGTGACTTGACCTTCCTTTGATCTTACCAACAGACTTTATCATAAACTTTATCTGTGGTCCTTCTTGTTAGCTTGGTGTCCTTCCAGCTTCCTTGCTTTCCCTCTAGAGCGGCCATTTGGTTAACCTATTTATGTCTTGCTATAGGGCATGTGCACTCCCTGGACAGAGACAGAGAGAGGGAGAGGAAGAAAGCCCCACCTAGTGGGGGCAACCACACCACAGTCATTTCTCTTCCATTCTCTTACTGGTATTTTAGATTTGCACGCTCACGTGCCCAGCGTGACTTCCAAACGAGTGGTCTGGGACTCGAACTGTGGAAGTCGACCATGTCAGATCCAGCTGCCTTACCCACCACACCATCAGCTGTCCCCGTGCTGATGCTTACATCATTGCTATCTCCACACATAGGTGAGGAGAGCGGTGAGCGGGGTTTGCAAGTTGCCATTCACGCACTGTACATCCTCATTTCTTTTCTTGTTTCTTTTATTTCTTTAGAGAGAGACTTTTGCTGTAGAGCATGTGTGCTTGCCAGAGAGACAGAGACAGAAAACAAGAAATCACCTGCTGGGGGGATGGCCACGCTGCAATCCCTTCTTCCCCATTCTTTTCTTGCACTCTTGGGCACACACACACACACATGCCTGGCATGAGTTTAAGCAGCCGGGTCCAGGACTCATTCCGTGGTTGACTACGTGGTATTCCAGCGATATGACTATTATGCCCTCTGCTGGTTCCACCCTCATTATTTTTTAAGTTTAATTGAGTTGGACTTGTATTTATAATATGCATTAATTCAACAAGTTATCATGTTGAGAATTTAAAAAGGTAACAACACTAATGCAATGAAAATGGTTGGAGAATGTTTGTTTCTATTTTTAAGTAGCAAGATTGCTAATGTGTATATAAAATTGATTAAAGATGGGAAAATGATGCAAAATTTAGTTCTGGAGATTTCTCAGTGATCCATAATTATAAATAAAAAGTTGGATACTTTTGGTTTTGAAATATGATATTACCTTTCAGTATTTAGAAAGTTTGGTTTAGGGTTTTCTATATATTACTTTTTTATTAACACTGGGAAAAAAATCAATAGTTTGACCAGGGGCCAATTGATTAAATGAAGAAACACAGTTCCCTTGAAATGAATGTCATAACACAAAGCAAGAATTTTTATGCTGTTTAAAGAACCAAACCTGATTTTCAAACTCATTCTGTACATGAGCGCTACAGTTTATAATGCCTTAATTCAATAGAACAAGTGGTAACATCTGAATAAGAATATAAGGTTATTTTGTGAAGTGAGATCAAAATTAAGACAGTCTATTTTAGAAGAGTGTCATTGACAGTGTGCGAATCACCATTTAAAGCTCATGAGTTAAAAAGACAGAGAGTAATGAATATGTAATAATAACACCACTCAATTTCTTTTCAGTGCCATATCCAGCTTTGATATATACATGGCAGGTTTTATTATGACTAATTGCATTTCTCCAAAGTTATATGTTGAGATAATGGCAGATCAAGAACTGCCTCTTCAATTTTTGTCAACTAACCCAAAATTTTCCACTGCACGACACACTAAACCACTTTAATATTGCAGTCTGAAGACTATAAGAAATGAATCTTTAATCAAGTAACAATATGATTAATGAAAATGGACTGGGAAAGAGAAATATGGAAAAGATGCAGTGTAGCTTTACCAGTAACAGGAAACATCTGTCAAGGATACAAGTGTTGGTGTGTAGGTGTGCGTGCACCGCGTGTCTGCATGCACCTTCCACCTCTTCTGAGCCTCTGCAGAGTCCCTTGGCTTCACCCACCTCTTGGTGCTCCTTCCGGCTCTGGCCGCCACTGGAGGCTTCCTGGTCTTTGAAATAAGTAAGGGGGCACAAGTCACCGGGTCTTCATCTTACACCTGCTTTCTGCAGCACTCCCTTCTTCCCCTCTGAAAATCCATACTGGGTTGAGACACTAGGGAGTCCAGAAGTGCTGTGAACTTCACGGGGCACCAGGCAGGTCTCTGACCAGGGGAGACTCAGCCCTGGACACATCCTTCTCCCCTTTTCCTCAGAGGTACTGTCCCCAGAACGACCCATTCCTGGCGCTTCGTACCCAGTGGCGGCCAGCTCCAGGCGACATCCTTGCGTGGCTGACTTCTAATGGCCGTCACTCCGTTACTTGTTTATCTTTTGTGGGGCTTTCCTGTAGAAACCGGAAAACCTGCCGCCCAAGTTCTGAAGGAGCTGCGGCTGCTGACCTGACCCGCCCTCGCCCTCTCTCGGCTCCCGGGCGGGCCAGCTCCTCTGCCCGGCTGCACCTGTGCGGGTGGCAGCTGCTCCCTCTGAAGTCGAAAGCCGCCTTCCCCTTCTTGAAGGCGACGTGTCCAGTGCTGATCTCCCACTGCCGCAGGCCTGCCTGGTGCACCGTGAGGTCCAGGGGCCCGGAGCCCGAGAGCGGCCGAGTGCGGTCACTGCCCGCCCTGTCCGCGCTGCCTCCCTCCGCGGCTCAGGGCCTCTGGCCACCTGGCTCCTCTGGGCTCTCCCTGACCTTCCCCTCAAAGCCGCGCGCGCCCCCCCCCCCCCCCCCGTTTACTTCCCGCAGACTTCCTGGCCCTCCGCCCTCGGTGACACCTCTGCTGAGCCCCGTCGCCCTGGCCGTTCCCCCCGGAGGTGAGGACGAGCCTGGCTCTGGCTCGTCTCCCCACACGTCCTGCGTTCGCGTCGGCGTCCCGCGGGTGCCGGCTCTCAGGTCGGTCCTGGTTTCCTTTCACCGTGTGTGCGATCGTCCATGGCGTCCATTCCCACAGCCATTCCCTCAGTTACGGCGCCGCCGGTGACCACCCACTCGGGGTTCTTCATCCGTGACTCCACTCCCGCCGCGGCGGCTCTGACCGTGCTCTCTGTGGCAGCATTCGCACAGGACTCCAGTTTGTCGCCTCTTCACCTCGGTGTCCATAACACCTTATGCTTCCACTCCATCCCATGTAGCTTAGGTCATGCGGTAGGCCTGCCCTGTGCCTACCAACCATGGGAGCCAGATCCCACCTGTCTGAGCAGTGGTTCGATCCCAGCCCCAATGCTTGCTAAACAGGCCTAGCATCAGAAATGGAGTTGGGCTGGGCATGACCACATCTCATAAGGACTGTTTTATTCACCCATCCTCACCCCTCTCTGTCTCTGCCTCCTATCTGTCTCTAGTGAGCACACAGGCCCTCCGGCAATTAAAAAAAAGATTTATAAGGGACCAGCAGTTAGCGTAGTGGCTATGTCGCTGGACTACCACGTAGTCGACCGCGGGTTTGCGGCCCGGACCCCGTGGCTTAAACTAATGCCCGGCGCATGTACGTGCCTGCCCAAGATCCCGAGAGGAGAATGGAGGAGAAGGGATTGCGGCGTGGCCATCCCCCCTGGGGGGTGATTTCTCGCTTTCTGTCTCTCTGTCTCTCTCTGTCTGTCTGGCGA
Organism: Tupaia tana; assembly: GCA_026018925.1. NCBI lineage: Eukaryota > Metazoa > Chordata > Mammalia > Scandentia > Tupaiidae > Tupaia > Tupaia tana. Next base: position 3,911,584 of record JAKSZU010000008.1, read on the forward strand.
GCGCACGCGCCCTATAGCAAAAACCTCTCCACAAAAAAAAAGAAGAAAAAATTTATAACCCATCTGTATAAGCCCCACGTATGTACACAACATCTACAACTTTCTTTGTCCTGCTCTCCAAGCAACTCATGTGGAAAAACCTTAACCAGGGTATAAAAATTTAAAAAGAGAGGAAATTTTAAATACATTCACTGAGTTGTCCCTACATAGATCATAATGCAATGGAAAAAATGTGTGCAAAGTGCTTAATGTAAATTCTATCAAATACTATATCAAATAATATAAGCAGATATTAGTGAATAGATTAAAAAACAAGTCTTTTTTAAGTTTCACCAATAATTTTTGAAAGTATTGTATATAAAATTTTATTTAATTTTTATAGTAGCCTTATTAAGTAGTGATATTTTTGTGCCCATTTTATGGCCAATAAGATAAATAAGAAGAACTATTAAATGACGCAAACCATGTAGATATACACCCAGGATGCAGCTGTTTCCGAGTCTGTAAGCACGGACCAATTGTCGTACTTTTTCCCTATGAAATCGCGTTCTTGGTTTGCAATGCCGTGACACTGGAGGGAGCAGCTTGCATGCTCACGCACGGCGATTGTAGCAGAAGCGCTGCAGTCAAGGACGGCAGGCCCACCCTGCAATGAGTGTTTATTCCACCCAGAGACGGGCAGCTTGCTGGCCGGCCCAGGGACTGTACCCCGGTCAGCCTGGTGATGGAGACCGTCTTGTTTGGCCCCAATGTGCCCTCTGTCGCTGTCACCTGAACAACTTTGTCACAAGCCCATGGACATGACAGTGAAAGTTGGGAGAGTTAAAGCAACACCACGCTGGCTGGCATCGCCGAACAGGTCATTCTAGCCTCACTATTAAACTACTGCTGTGCCGAAGCCACTTGCTGGCAGTCACTCTACCGTGAATGTCTTTGTGTTCTACACCCACTCGGCCCTTCCCCACACATTGTCACCAACGGTCCCATCGCGTTTCTGCGAATGCTTAGCCAGACTGCCGAGCAGTGGTCTTGGACTGAACATCAGCCCGGCGGCCACTCTCCTTCCAGGCAAGGTGAGCAGCAGGGGTGCTCAGTCTCCTGTGTCCTGGGAGCATCTTCCCCCTGGATGGCCCCAGGACCGTCAGGGACTGGGGCTGCTGCTCTCAGGAGGGGCTTCCCGTCATGCAGACCCACCTGCACACTCGGCCCAGAGTTCTCAGCCTCTGTGGGTCACAGCTGGTCCCCAGGAGGCCTCAGACACAGGCTGGCAGGGTAAAGGCCATAGGACCAGAGCAGGCCCTGGGTGTTTGGGAGTCCGTGCAGCTTACCTATGCCTTCATGCCTGCCCACGCCACTTCCCTTGGCGTTGGGGTCCTTCTGTGCAGGCTGCACGCTGTGACTTTGGGAGCCAAACAACACACCGGTCATAAGGGACACCAGGGACAGGGTCAGGTGGAGGCCCTGAGCAAGTTCAGTCTTTACTAAGCCCCTGTAACAGGCCCTTGTCTGGCACCTGACATCCTCTGAGGATGGGGGACCATGCTGTGATTCGCCGGCAGGGCCTGCCAGCCACTACAAGGCCCACCCCTGTCTGCCACTCCAGACATGGGATCCGCTGGGTCTTGTAGGTCAGCAGGCAGAGCAGCAGCCTTGGCCGGTCGCAAACACTGGGAAGTGGACACCTGGTCTTCGCCCCCTTTTCCTGACACACCACTCCTAAAATCCCTGAAATCTGTAACGTGGTACGTGTCTTTTGTATGCCGATGAGTTTGCTGGTGTCTGGCAACCCTGGCTGGCTTCAGCGAGCCCAAGACAGGATTAGAGAGGTGCGACTTCTAGCCCCAACTTCAAACCCGTGGGGAGGAGGGTGGACTGGAAGTTGAGTTGATCACCGCTAACCAACATTATGTAGTCACTTGTGCCTATGTACTGAAGCTTCCGTGAGTACTCGGAGGGTTCCGAGAGCTTCCAGGAAGTGGAACATGTGGGTTGGTTCCTGGAGGGTGGTGCCCAGAGAGAGCCTGGAGCTCTGTGCCCCTTCCCCCACGCCTCGCCCTCTGCATCCGCTCCTCTGCCTCCTTTGTGATAGCCTTCCTAATAAACTGGTAACCATAACCCCAGAACCTCCTATAGCAAATTAAGAGAAAGAGCAGAGGCTGTGGGGAGGGAACCCGGGTTTAGAGCCGGTAAATTAGCACTGGTAAACCCCAGGACATGTGGTTGGCACTCGGGAACTGTCTTCAGTGTGTGCAGCCTGCCGCTGACTCCGTGTCAGGGTTGATGGACTTAGTGGACCCCCGCTGGTGACTGCTGGCTTGGTGTGTGGAGAGACATCCCCGCAAGGTTGGGCACAGACGTCTTCTGTGTTGATGGCTGAGTGAGAGAGAATAAATGGAGTTGGTTTATTCCTGTATTCATAGACAGACTGCTGTGTTCTGGGTTTCACTCAAGGTAGCACATCTTTGGGTCACTCGGTAAATGAGTCAGGGTACACACCCCGGTGAGGGATCTGCTCCCTCCAAACTCCAGAGTCATGGTGGGGGCAGCACAAGGATTTCAAAACAAAACCTTGTCCTTCACCTTGGAAGGGCGACAGTTTCCACACCATCAAACCCTAGAAACTAAGTCAACAGAGAGACACTTACGGTGAAATTCATAGGGTGGAAATACTAGTTTATCATTATCCCATGTCTTTGTTATGTTTTTAAAATACTCGTTGCTCCAATAGAGCAGTGGTTCTCAAAACCACGTGTTCAACAGAAGCCCCTGGACAGCTTGTCAAAGCGCGGGCTTCTGGACCCACCGGGGAGTGTCTGGCTTGGTGGTGATGAACCGAGAGCATGTAGGTTCACATCCCCAGTGCTGCTGTCTCGCTGGGAGGACCACCAGGCAGAGACTGAAGCGGATGGTTTATGTCAGTGCGCTCGTTGTCAGCTACACTGTGGTCTCTCCTGACGGCTGCTTGTCCCCCCTCGTTCTGCTGGTGGGATTACAGACCTGTGTAAAGGCGAGTTAACGCAGACTTGCAGTGCCAGGTACATGTGCCGTGAGAGCCAGGCTGTCAGTGCGCTGTGTCGGATACGCTGTGAGATGCAGGGCAGCAGGTGCGCTGTGGGGTCCAGGGCAGCAGGTGTGCTGTGGGGTCCAGGGTGCCAGGTGCTGTGAGATCCAGGGCAACAGGTGTGCTGTGGGGTCCAGGGCAGCAGGTGCGCTGTGAGATCCAGGGCAGCAGGTGTGCTGTGGGGTCCAGGGTGCCAGGTGCGCTGTGGGGTCCAGGGCAACAGGTGCACTGTGAGATCCAGGGCAGCAGGTGCGCTGTGGGGTCCAGGGTGCCAGGTGCACTGTGAGATCCAGGGCAACAGGTGCGCTGTGAGATCCAGGGCAACAAGTGCACTGTGAGATCCAGGGTGCCAGGTGCACTGTGAGATCCAGGGTGCCAGGTGCACTGTGAGATCCAGGGTGCCAGGTGCACTGTGAGATCCAGGGCAACAGGTGCGCTGTGAGATCCAGGGTGTCAGGTGCACTGTGAGATCCAGGGTGCCAGGTGCACTGTGAGATCCAGGGCAACAGGTGCGCTGTGAGATCCAGGGTGCCAGGTGCACTGTGAGATCCAGGGTGCCAGGTGCACTGTGAGATCCAGGGTGTCAGGTGCACTGTGAGATCCAGGGTGCCAGGTGCACTGTGAGATCCAGGGCAACAGGTGCGCTGTGAGATCCAGGGTGCCAGGTGCACTGTGAGATCCAGGGTGCCAGGTGCACTGTGAGATCCAGGGCAACAGGTGCGCTGTGAGATCCAGGGTGTCAGGTGCACTGTGAGATGCAGGTTGCCAGGTGCGCTGTGAGATCCAGGGTGTCCAGTGTGCTGTGAGATGCAGGTTGCCAGGTGCGCTGTGAGATCCAGGGTGTCCAGTGTGCTGTGAGATCCAGGGCACTAGGTATGCTGTCAGGTATGCTGTAAGATCCAGGGCGCCAGGTACACTGTGAGATCCAGGGCACCAGGTACACTGTCAGGTATTCTGTGAGATCTGGGGTTCCAGGTGCGCTGTGAGACCCAGGGCACCAGGTACGCTGTCAAGTATTCTGTGAGATCTGGGGTGCCAGGTGCACTGTGAGATCCAGGGCACCAGGTACGCTGTCAGGTATTCTGTGAGATCTGGGGTGCCAGGTGCGCTGTGAGATCCAGGGCACCAGGTACACTGTCAGGTATTCTGTGAGATCTGGGGTGCCAGGTGCACTGTGAGATCCAGGGTGTCCGGTGTGCTGTGAGATCCAGGGCACTAGGTATGCTGTCAGGTATGCTGTGAGATCCAGGGTGCCAGGTACGCTGTGAGATCCAGGCTGTCCAGTGCTCTGTGAGATCCAGGGCACCAGGTGCGCTGTCAGGTATTCTGTGAGATCTGGGGTGCCAGGTGCACTGTGAGATCCAGGGCGCCAGGTGCGCTGTGAGAGTACTCCAGAACCTTTGTGTCCATCCTCCTTGCACCTAGGTTCTGAGTGACATTTACACAGCAAAACAGAACACTTAATACTTTCCAGAAGAGATAAAAATGTGATCGAGTATGAATATTGAATATGTTAAGCATAGCACATAGTGTCTAACAAAAAAAAAACATAAAAAGAAATAGTATTTTAAATAGATTTTTGTAACAGCTCTAAAAATGGAGGTTCTTTGCATCCTAATTCTAAATTTTAGGTAAATTCCGATCTATAGTAGTTCTCCTCTGGAATACATTTGTGTGAAGGTCATTTTGTGGACAATGAGAAAGCACACACTTAGGTTATAGATATTTCCTATTTTCTATTTGAAAATTAAATTGCCCTCCATGGTCATTTCGTAGTCTTCACTTGTTCATTAATTCACCCAACAAGTATGTGTTCAATCCTGTTATCTCCCAGGCTCTTCATGAACCACTGGGATTCAAAGGTGAATGTATTTAATGTTCTGCCTTTAAGGAGCTCAAAGTAAATTCATTTAATAACTGAATTTTCACAGAGGAAGGCTGCATTTTGCCTTTGAGTTTTCCTAGAATGCCTTAAATTTATTTATTTACATTATTTCATGAGAGAATTACAGAGAGAGAGAGAGGCACCCCGACAGGTCTTTACTTGCAGCTCACCCCAGTCTAAGTCAGTCCAGGTCACAGCACACGTAGGTGCCCCCAGTGTGCTCAGGGAGGGTCCCAGGGTGCAAACCTGGGACCCTTCGTGTGTGGCTCCGTTGAATTCCCACTGTGCCACCACCTGGCCACCCTTCAACAACTTTCACTGAGTAAGATATGATGCCTACAGCAAAATTCAGCTATTCACTGGGTTTACAGTCATTTTGTCATCTATTGAGGAGGTCAATTGGAATAAGTGGTGGCAAGAACCATGTTCCATGTTTTCTGCACTTGAGATTCCAATTCAGATTTATTTCTATTAGATGTGTCTGCTTCATGTCTGCTGCTGATAATATCAGTAATATTGTAAGGGTATGACTCTTGGCAATCGGTCTGAAATGTAGAGCTCCAGCTGACTTAAATTGTATCTCATTCAGGAAAAAAGAGAGAGAGAGAGAGAGCAGTGGCCGTAACTGAGCGGCGTGTCATAAATCACACGCGAGTTCCTCTCTATTTGAAAATCTGAGAAAGTTATGGTAACAGAAAGTCCTTTTTCTTTCAACAGGTGCCAGTGCTCTGTAGAGGCAAATTGTTTCGATAAAGCTTCTTGCACACTCGCAGAAGCTCTGCAAGCCATTTTACCAGTTCCTGTTGGTAAACACAGCAAGATCTGGGCACCTCGCAGGCATGACAAGCTTGGCCATTTGGGGGCATTTGGCTCCTGGGCGGAAGCAGCCACCTGTCCACTGTTAGGAGACAGGCAAAGCAGCTCGAGCAAGGGAAGGTGCAGTGACAAGATGGCAGAGAGGCCTGGGCTCCGACGGAGTGCTGCAGCGGCCCGCAGACAGCTTGCCTTCCATTGCAGCAAACCATGTGGTTTAGAGGGTTTATGGATAAGCACTTTGCTGTTTTTTCTCCGCCCTGCTAATGTTTCAAGAGTTTACCATTTCAGTATGTTTATATAGCTTGCCACACATCATAAGTATTCACTCTTTTAAGTTTATGAAATATTTGATTGAAAATATTAGGACTTTTTAAAATTGACTGATTTTCCACAGATGAGAGTTGCTGTGACCTCAGACAGTATGCAGTATCTGAGTCATTTAATGAGGGTAAGAAAACAAAGATTTTATTTTAAAATAACTTTTATTCTCACTTCAGTTCACCACAGCGGCAGAGTAGTACAAAAGATCAGTGCTTGGCAAATTGCCGTTCATTTTGAAACGTTGGGCCGTCGGCATGAATTGTTCTAATACAGCAGGTGAGTGAGAATCATTCCAGTCGTTCACAGGAGCCCACTCTGAAACAGTTTGGCAAAGCGTTTTTCTTGCCGGCTTTGGTTAGCTAGCCAGAATTGTACTGGAAAAGCTGCCCTTCACTACGGAAGTGCAAGGAGAAACCTCTTGAGATGAGACCACAGGGATGCTAATCGACATAAAATGTCCGTCCTCCTGGGACAATAAAAAGGAGAACTTCCAAAGGCCGTCCGTCGCATTGCTACCGCCCAGGGTTTCGTGCACTGCAGGGACTCGGAGACTCCACAGGGAAGGCTGCGTGTGGCCAGGCCTGCTCATGGAGGCCCAGGGAGCCCAGGCTGGCGTCTCACTCAGACGCAGCTGAAGTCCTCTCTCCTGAAAGCAGCGCTTTTGTCCACTTAGTTGGTTTGGCCAAAACCAGGGCAATTGTGCACACTGGGACATGGGAGGCTCTGGCTCAATGACTCATCTATGAATCTGAAAAACTGACCGTCCTCCTTGGTCCTTGGCTATTAAATCTGAAGACAGGAACATCAGCCCGTCCTTTGTGGCATTCCAGTGTTTCCGACTGCAGGATGAAAGTGTTCTGCCTACCAGCGTAGCATGGGCCTCCCTAATGGGCAAAAAAGTACAGACTTAATACGACCTTCCTGCTAAGTGTTGGTTTTATTCATTTATCATTAACAAAAGATCATACCTCTACTGTGTCTCAGATAGCAGTACAGGTGAAGTGAGTCATGAGCGGAACTTTATCTCTAACATTTAAACGAATACTAAAACTTCAGTTCTACTTAGGAGACTTTATGGTTTACATTCCTTTTCTGTCATTTGGAAGATTAATCTCTTCTCTTTAATTAGCATGATTACCTTATGTTAAGTACTCTATTAAAATATTTGAGTACTCTAATGTCTATCTTTAAATATGAATATAACTCTAACTTGGTCAAAACATACACCAGCAAAGGGACCAGCAGTTAGCGTAATGGCTATGTCCCTGGACTCCCATGTAGTCGACTGCTGTTCGTGTCCCAGACCTGGTGGCTTAAACTCACTCCAGGCGCGTGTGCGTGTGTGCCCAAGATCCCGATAAGAGAATGGAGGAGAAGGGATTGCGGTGTGGCCATCCCCCCTGGTGGGTGATTTCAAGCTTTCTGTCTCTCTGTCTGGCGACTGCATGCGCCCTATAGCAAAAACCTCTCAAAAAAAAAAATAAATAAAAATAAAAACCCATACCCCAGCATAATTGATTAACTAGACCATTATTCTAATCTCACTACTCTTGGAGTTTAGAGGAGGGCAGTGATCCTCTTTCTACACTAACTAATACAATTCTAGGATTATATAATTTGAATATGAATATGAATTTGAATCCAGAGAGTGTGCCATCATTGGGGAAGACTGTAGGTCCCATACATGAACAGAGTTTCGAGCACCCCCCACTGGGACGTGACCCCTGATCTACCCCTAGATTCAGGCATCTCCGGGTCACGGGTGCACACAGGCTGGGGACGTTTCCAGGGACAAACCTGGAATCTTGCCCATGGGCCTGTCTCGCAGGTATCTTGTCCCGTGGGCCAGCCTCACAGGGCATTGTTTTAGAGCTGTGCCACCGTCCAGCCCCAGAATTTGTTCCCGGTGGAAGTTTATGAGGTGGCGCAGTGGCCAGGCACACATTTGGGACCTCTGGGAGAGGTTTGCATCCAGATGCATCCCTGAGGCGTGTGGTGACCCAGCCTGGCTGAGGCTGGGGCTGATGCAGCATGAAGACCCTGTTGGGAGTGCCCATCTTTTTCTCTTTCATGAAAGAAATGAATAGGTGAACTTTCCATCAAGGGAACTATGCACTTTGGCTTTATTTTTTTAAAGGGCTTTGTATGCATGTGCACACAACCTTCTGCCTGTTTATTAGTCCGTCCGAGTGGCAGAGAGGGTGGAGGATGGATCCCTGGACTGAGGTCAGAGGTTGGAGCCCTGTCTTTGCCTCTCGATACCTTGGTCACCGAGCAGTTTTCTCCAGTCTCTGTGCCTCCGCTTCAATGTACATAAACTACAGTGGGAGGGTCAAAACTCTTGGAAATTTTTTTAACTTAATCTATGGTTTAGGTTATAGGTGCTATGCATATATCTTAGGGAAAGCAATATCTGAGTGTCTCTAAATAATGAAAACATATGGAATCTCAATTTTAAGTAAATTGAATAACAGTATCTGTCTTCCACAGATTTTAAGAGACAGAAAAGTAATTAAGTAAAATGATTCGTGTGTCTCAAAAGCAACATTCTGTGATAAGTTAAATTGGTGTTTGAAGAAGGAACTCTATCTCACCCTTTCCTCTCCTAGTCTCACTGAATAAGCAGTTGTTATCTACACATTCCTACAGATTTCAAATTAGCACATTATTAAATTTCAAAGACTCCATAATGGTGCAGGTGTAATTAAAAGATGTAAATCAGAAAATAAGATGAATTCTAACCAGAGCACACGTAGAGGAAGCGTGAGTAGGTTCTTCATGAATGCCCAGAACTTACTGACAAAAAACATTTTAATAAAACATTACTTTTATTTATTTTTCGTTTTAGTTTGCTATAAGGCATGTGCCCTTGCCATAGAGAAACAGAGAGAGAAAGAAGAAAAGTGAGATACAGAGATACATACTTGGGGGTGGGAGGGTGGTCACACCACAAGACCTTGTCCTCCACTCTTCTCTCAGGATTTTGGGCATGCACAGAAACGTGCCCAGCGTATTTCATAAGCCGCTGAGTCCAGGACTCAAACTGCATAGTTGTTCATGTGATATCCAGCTGCCTTAACCATCATGCCACAGTCTGGCCCAAAGCGTTTAGTTTTAAGAAATGGTATAGCCCACTATCTTGAGATGAGATTTTTAATATCAATAATTAGCATGAAAGTCTTTGTCCTCTGAGTACATAAAAGTTGTTTAACTGGAGTTAATTTCAGGACTCCTGAGGTAGGTATAGAAAATTCTTTTTTATAATATTGTTAGTATTTCATGCAGCTGGAGTAGGTGGAATTGTACCCCAGGAACATGCTGTCACATGAAGTTTTAGGACACTCTACCAGAATGGACCACTATCCACAAGAGATTTTGACATAGTGCCGAAGTAAAGCACAGAAATAGAAGTGAGAAGGCCCGGGTAGAGCACTGGACTTGCCGTGATGTGGCTCACGACTAGTAGCAATGCAGGCCTGGGCAGAGCACTGGACTTGCCGTGATGTGGCTCACGACTAGTAGCAATGCAGCATCCTTTGAGCTCACAAGGAGGTGGGGTTCTTAAGAAAGCTGAATGACACCATTTATAAAAAACAGATATGAAAATGTTAAAGCATGAATCATCATGAAGATTACGTGTCAATTTAGAACTTTTTTTTTTTAAGTTTTTGCCATAGAGTGTGTGCACTCATGAGAACAAAGAGACAGAGAGGGAAAGTGAGAGATAAACCTCTATGAGAAATAAACCTCTAGGGGGGAATGGCACACTGCAATTCTTTCTCTTCCATTCTCCTTCTGGAATTTTGGGCATACAAGCACATGTGCCCAGAGTGATTTTCAAGACACCAGGTCTGGGACTCGAACTGCAGTCAGCCATATGGGAATTCAGCCACCTTAATTACCACACCACCTGCTGGCCCTAATTTAGAACTTTTCTAGAAGCTGCCTTCAAAACTACTGTTTCCTCTTATATGAGCTCCTATACTCTTCCTGTAACAAAAATCTGGCTGGTTGAGGACCAGCAGTTAGCGTAATGGCTATGTCCCTGGACTCCCGTGGAGTCGACTGTGGTTCGTGTCCTGGACCCAGTGGCTTAAGACTCACGCCGGGCACTTGTGCGTGCTTGCCCAAGATCCTGAGAGGAGAACAGAGGAGAAGGGATTGCAGCATGGCCATCCCTCCTGGGGGGTGGTGGTGGTGATTTCTCGCTTTCTGTCTCTCTGTCTCTCTCTGTCTGTGTGGCGAGCACACGCGCCCTATAGCAAAAACCTCTCAAAAAAAAAAAAAAAAAAATCTGGCTGGTTGCAGAATCAGTCTCTTTTCTGTTTTGGATTATTTGGATCAAAGTATCTTCTTTTTTATTTTTTTCTTTTGTTAAATTTAATTCTGTTTACAAAAGAGTAAAGAGGAATAGGAAAAGTCATATGGAGCAGTATGGACAAGTAGATGCAAAACACTGAACACGTATAAGTAGAAAACACACAGAGTTTATCGGGAACAAAGGTCTACTTTTTTGAAGAGTAAAATCTGGCAGAGAGGCTACTTTAACAAAGGAATATTATTCATTTATAGATTTCTTTCTTCATGATCTTCAGTTGCAAAATGTTGAATTAAATGTATTCCCTGAACTGTGAACATCACCACTGGGCTGCGCAGGGTCCACCTGAGTATGTATGTACATTTATTTGTGAATATGTAACACACACCCACAACGTAGGCCTTCACAAAGATTCTCATCAGAGGTCTTTCTGTTGGTTGTTTGCATGCATTTTTTGGATTATAGAGGTCGTTGCATTCAAACTTATCTTATTCTGTTATATCTTCACTCTGTATTATATTTTTCAGATTTATCTGTTTTGATAAGTACACTTTTTAATTTCTCTATATTCCCTGAAGATTGACCTTCAGAATGCTTTCAGCATCTTGTCATCACAGAACACCAGGATGAACATCCCTCTGTATTTTCCCTGGTGGGAGATTATCTTTAGGGTATTTATCTGCAATCTCGCTTCCTGATGTTTGCACATAACAGATTCTTTCTTGTCAAATTGTTCTCCAGCATGATGGACTGAACTATCACTATGAACAATCAAGACGTGCCACTATGTCATCTTTTTTTACCTTAACGTTTATCTTTCACATTTAGGCTCTGGTTACATCTGATTTCAAACTCTGAACATGGCCTTATTAGGGATGATTTAATTTTTCCCCTTCACTGTGAAACATTTCCAGTACCATTTGTAAAACCATCCATTTCTCCTACTGATTCTAGTGGCATGTTTATTGTATTTTCAGTCTCCAAGTATCAACTGGCCTTTTCAATTTCTGTATTCTCTTCCATGGGCGTCGCCTCCTGCCAATGTCATGTTTATTTCCATTTTTGCACTGTGCCTGCACATTTGTTTTGCTTTAGAATGAGTCTTACTGCAGACAGCCATGCATGCCACATGCACATGTGGCGAGCTTGCCCCTCCACTAGGCGAGTCCAAGGCCAGTGACTGACTTTAGATGGGAGAAGAACCAGCACTGGGGGAGCAGCAGGGAGGCATGATGTCCCAGTGTCCGTTTGCAGGCGCTGGAAGTGGAGGGAGGACATGAAGGCAGGCTGGCAGCCCCTCCTGCCAGCCTTTGCCTTCCAGGCCCCATCGTGTCATGCCATGCCATTGTCCTGAGTGGCTGCTGACTATTCTCTGGAAGCAGGACGGGCAACAGTTTTACGAGACAACACGGACCGAGGAAGACCTGAACTAGAAGATGCCTGCCAGCCTTCACAGTCTTCAGCGGCTGCCGAGTCCTCTCTGTGCCTTCGATCTGTGTGGGCTCTGCAGACACCAGGAGCTGGCAGGTGGAGGCAGAGTTGTAGCCGAGTCGTTAACACCATCAGCAGTACAGTAGAGCATGCCTTTCTCCTTTCAGAAGTCATTTCTTCTTTAACTACCAGTTGATGCCTGTAGAACTTGGTTTTGGGTTCAGAAGGTCCAGAAAACAACTATTGGGTTGTTGGAAGTCATGATGTATTTTTCTATATTCTTCTTTGCAAAAATGTGTCATGGCTTTTCAGACAACTTAATATTGATGCTAGAATTCAAGCAATCAAAGTGTCTTTCTTTTTTTTTCCTAGATTTTTTTTTTCCATAGGGTTCTTGTGCTGTTGGGAAAGAGACAGAGAGAGACAGAGAGACAGGGAAAGAGAGAAATCACCTCCCACGAGGAGGAACACTCTGCAGTCCCTTCTCTTCCAGTGTCCTCTCAGGATTTTGGGTGTGCACAGACATGTACCTGGAATGACTTTCAGGCCACCAGGTTGGGATTTAAGCCACAGAGTCGGCCCTGTGGGACCCCGCGCTTTAACTACCATTTTACTTGCTGGCTCCCAAGCGTTTTTCCATACTCATTCGTTTCTCTGAGTCCACGTCTTTATAAGCTTGGATTTGGGGGCATCCCAATCATGAGGAGGTTCAAAATCTTGTAGCAGAAGATCAACAGTATGAAGATTAAGTGAAGAGATTTCAAAGCCAAACTTCCTGAGTTCAAGTCCCAGCTTCTGAGCCTGTTCAGTGTGATGTTGTGCAGATTGTTTTCATTTTTGGTCAAAAATGCATGTGAAATGCTTAAGGAGAGATTTCTTATTGCATATGGTTAGCATCATCTCACCCGAGATAGCAGGATCAAAGCGAATGTAGTCATGCTTAGGTCTGAAATGCATTCTAATAATGCATTCTAATAGAAGACACTTTCTTCTGTTCAGTAGAACTTTTTCTACTTTTAGTGTTTTAAAAATTCATTTTCTTCGGACAAGCAGTTGGCGTAATGGCTATGTTGCTAGACTCTCATGTAGTTGACTGAAGTCTGAGTCCAAGACCTGGTGGCTTAAACTCACGCCGGGCGCATATGCATGCGTGCCCAAGATCCTGAGAGGAGAACAGAGGAGAAGGGATTGCGGCGTGATCATCCCCCCGGTGATTTCATGCTTTCTGTCTCTCTCTCTCTTTCTGATAAGCACACGTACCCTATAGAAAAACCTCTCAAAACAAAATATTCATTTTCTTTTATTTAGTTAGGTAAAACCATTCAGCCACAATGAATTAGGACCCAACTCCTAGTGAGCTCATAGAAAAGAAAATCAACCAATGAGGAGTCGAGTCCAGAATTCTGCTGGAACAACCTGGAGAGATATGGGGCCGGCACAGCCAGACCCCACATGGGACTGCAGATGCTGGCAGCCCGGTACAAGGCTTCATCCAGGTCACCTGATGCTTAGCCAGCAAGCATGGTCTTCCCATCCATACTAAGTTCTGGAGCCTGGAGGGAATGTGGGGCGGGCCCACCCCCCCATACTCTGCAGTCTTCTTCCAGCATGCCCACTGTCACAGCAGAGGATGCAAAGCTACCTGGAGTTCCCGGACTCCTTACCTTTTACTCTGCAGCACATGGGCAAAGAAACAAGCTGAAGGGGTCTGCATTGCTGCTGTAGATGTTGCAGGAGAGATCTGGTGACCAGGAGGCTGATAAGCATCAGTGCACCTGCTCTTCAGGTTTACCATGCTCCCAGTACATTGGTTTTCCTCCGAGAGCCTGGGTCATGAAATACTTCCTTCCATTTGCCTACAGGGCTGTCCTGTCCCGGTGCGTGGATATAACAGCCTCAGACTTTCCCCAGCACCTGTGGCATGCCAGGCACTGTAGTGGGCACTGCACACCCATCAAGTCCTTGCCCTCGGGCAGTCGTGTGGATTAAGACTCGTTAGTGCCTCCAGGTTCCAATGAGGAAACTTAATTGCCAAAATAAAAAAATATTATCCCAGGATCACACTCAGTGTGTGCTGGAAATGGAACTTTAACACAGCCAGTGTAGCTTTGAAGTCTGCACTTAACCACTGCATTGTTAAATCTTTTGGTAAAACATTTGAACCTTTTCAAGATTATAACACCAGGAAATCTGAGGTCATGATGGTTGGATTTCTTGAATTACAGCATTGATGTAGAATAACACTCAGTCTTTCAGTCTCAGCAAAAACTTGGGACAGGTAGCAAGCAGACACGCTCCCTGAATGGTGAGACCGACAGTTGTTCTCTGCTCACCCTCGAAGTCTGGTCTGTCCCATCCAGGCACTTCTGAACGGCAAACCAGGGGCCCACTATTTGACTTTTAAATCAGTTTAGAGTAACTGGAAACACATTAGCAATTTCTGAAAGCATTTGGGTCTTCAATTCATGAAAGAATTGTGTGTCCACATTCAGAGTGGGCACGGCAACTTCAGGAGGAATCGAGGGAAACAAAGGCCAGATGGGGCTCTGAGAGAGGCCGAGGCCCCCGATGCAGCGGGGAACAAGCCTTTGTGATGATGCTACTTAGAGCAAAGTCAGCATAAAAACAAAACAACAAAAACCTCAAAATAGAAAAGAAATACATTCGCCATAAGTAGTCTACTTTATTCCTTACAGTGGTACCACTGTGAATGCTGTGTACACAAATATTGTTTTCTCCAGAGTCAGAAGGGGGCTCAAGTTTGTAAGAGGCTTTCTCCTTTATTATCCATTTATTTGTATTTTTAGCTTCAGAACTTTCTCTAACACCTTTCACTAACGGGCTACCTTGAGGTATACTAAGTGAACTACTTCAAAAAGAAATAATCTGCCATCAAGTCTTTCTCAGCTTAGCAACTAGAAGTTTAAAACAGTTGGCATATGCCCCAACGTCATGTGCCCACGGTCAAACAGCTAATGTTTAAAGTTTCTCCTTTCTGAATTATTTCCAGGAATTTATATAATATTTTGTTATAATAAAGTGGCTGGAGTTTCTGTTTTCCCCAAGAAACTTGAAATTAAATAGGATCATAGTTGGAAATAGAATTTAGGATGTTTGCTCTGAGTTTGTGTTTATGATTAGGAGAAAAAGCCAATGCTGTTCAAGTGAGAGGTTTTCTGTTTTTCTTGTATATTTTCTAATATTTGGATTGTGAGTCATAAGACTGGATGTTTACTCCATCTTCAAAGGGCTCTAAAGAATATTTATGGGATGGATATTAACTATTTATCTGAGTTTGTTTTCAGTCATGCCCATAAATGGACCAGTATTCAAAAAAGATGCAGGCCCTTGTCAGCACCTTGCATGATGTCCACATTGTCCCTCTTATTGTGACTTGTACACATTGGTTTATTTATATCTATTTATTTATTTATTTGTTTCAGTTTTGCTGTAGAGTGCATGCACTCACCAGGCAGAGAGAGACAGAGATAGCTAGGGAGAGACAGAAAGTAAGAAATAACCTTCAGGGAGATGGTCATGCCACAGTCCCTTCTCCTCCATTCTCCACGTGTGACCTTGGGCACACGTGCACACATGCCCGGTGTGATTTGCAGGTAGCTGGGTCTGGGAAGTGAACCATGGAGATGGCCGTGTGGGATCCAGTGCCTCTACCTCTGTGCCACCTCCTGGCCCTAGATTTTTGAGATCTCAAATCATACCATGCATTTATTACAATAAATGAGCTAATACTGGTACATTATTATTAGCTCAAGTCCACAGTTCAGATTTCCTCAGCTTTTACAAGATGCCTTCTTCTCTGTCCCAAGATCTCATCCAGGACCCAAGATGACTCTGGTTGTCGCATCTCCTGGGCTCCTCTGGGCTGTGATAGTCTCTCAGATTCCCCTTGTTCTGGGTGGCCTTAATAAACCTTCTGAGCAGAATTGGTCAAATACCTTACAGGGTACCTACCCATTCAGGTTTGTATGGTGCGTTCCTCATGGAAGTGCGGAGCGAAATGAAAGCTAGCGTCCAGGCAAAGCTGCTTGGGGAGCTGGTGACAAAGGGCGCCGCGCCTGCTGCACTAATAGAAAGCCTTGCTGAAACTCACAGCTCGGAGAGAAAGCGGCACGTTCACGTGCTGTCTTCATGCACCATGTGAAGGACGCTCACCATCAACATCATTTTTGAATTTGATATTGGCATTGACTGGCTGCCTGTCCAAAATATTTGACCGTGGTAAAGTTACCTCTTCATGCTGCGCTCTGTGGGAGGGAATGACCGCCCATGTCCGCATGTGAGGACTGAGCGGTTATGCTTTGTTTCATTACGGTAGAGAAACAAAGAAATTATGATTTCAATCACTTTCTTTCTTTTTTTGATATGTTTGTTTGGCTTTTTTTTTTTTTTTTTTTTTTTTTTTTTTTTTTTTTTTTTTTTTTTTTTGGCTATAGGGTGCATGCACTCGCCAGAAAGAGAGAGACAGGGAAATAGAAAGTGAGAAATTACCCAAGGGGGGGTGGCCACGCCCCAATCCCTTCTCCTCCATTCTCCTCTTGGGATCTTGAGCACACACGCACACGCACCTGGTGTGAGTTTAAGCCACCAGGTCCGGGACTCAAACTGCGGTCAACCACATGGGAGTCCAGTGACACAGCCATTACGCCAACTGCTGGTCCTTTGATTTCAATCGGTTTCTTACTTTCCAGCACTACAAAATAGTCCAGGATCATCCTGTTGATTTCTCATGAGTTCTAGAATCAGCCATTTCCAAGGAGCACCGGTTCCTTTAATTGAGCAACGGTATTAGAAACCAAAATCTGTGTGACGTCTCCTTCTTGCTATTTGAGTGTCCTCTTTCTCAGCTGACAAAGCAAGGAGAGATCTGTGGACACTCACCCGTTTTTAAGAAGACACCTCCACCTTTCTCTGTGTATGTATTTATGTTGAGTTGAACACGAGACAACGATGATGGCCCGAACACTGGCCTGCTGCCACTCGGGCCACTTTTACTGCCTCCACTGACTTTCTGCAAGTTCTCACTCCTGCTCCGAACCGTGACTCCTACCATGAAGCGTCTATTTGCTGAGACACTCGGTTCTAGAGTAGCAGTAATGCAACGTCAGGATTGCTGACCTAACACCCAGAAGGCACCTTTCCCAACTGGTGAAGAGTTACTAGGGCAGAGCCTTTTGCTGATTACCGTATAATCTGGATTTCTACCTTGAGGTCTTCCCTGGTTCCTTAGGTCAGAACCTTTAACCCAGTGAACTTGTTGTATGCATTTACAGCACAGGTAGGTTCTCTTGCCTCATTTTGAATTCCTTCCTAGGACCCCCATGTCCTAAGTGATTATTTTTTAAATATACATACATGTTTAATTTACTGTAGGTCACATGGGCTCACCAAGGGGTCGTGGGGGAGAGAGAGAGAAAGCACTCCTTCCCTGGGGCAGGAAGGGGAATGGCCGCTCTGCAATACCTTTTCCATACTTCTCTCAGGATTTTCGGTACACCTGCCCACACACCTAGCATGTTTTCAAGTTGCTGGGTCCAGGACCAGACCCATGCAGTCAGCCTTGTGAGCTCCAGCTGCCTTAACCACCATCCACTCCCCCGGCTGGGATGTGCTGTTTTCTGTTTGTTTGAAGTTGGATGCATCCAGTTCCATCCTGTGTCCTCTGAGTTAGGTGGCTCTTACAGATACATAGGGTGGTGGACATACCTGTAAGGACCACATGGACGATGTCACTGTTCTAAGCGATCCCCTGTGGTTGTTTTCCTCCTGCCCTCTTGTCCTCTGCTCTGCTCCTGAATCACTGACCTTTTTCTCTTTCGTCATCTCGGTATCTTTGCTTGTACAGAACAAGAGGTAATTGCAAGCCTACAGAATGTCACCCTTCCACACCGGCTGCTTTCACTGAACGATGTCCTGGGCTTTGTTCATGACTTGATAGTTCATTTCCTTTTATTACTGGCTGCAGTGTGTGCGCGTTTAGAGTTTCTTTCTGTTATGAGAAACAGATCGAGAGAGACCGAGGGAGAGAGACCCTGAGAGAGTCTTGTCATGTCACGATTCCTTCCTGCCTGTCCCCAGCCTCCCAGCCAGTTAGGGTCTCGGCATGCAGCTGTAACGGTGTGTTCAGGACAACCCAGGGACTGCATCAGGCCCTTCCCAGACGGCTCCCGTATCCCGCAGCACCTAGAAGCCTGCAGCACCGTGGCTGGGCCTCAATACTGTTCTATTTTACAGATAAACACAAGAGTTTTTAAAAGTTTATTTTGTGTGTTTCTTGACAGAGAGATTGAGAGACAGGGACATAGAGAGAAAGAGAGGGAGAATGTCTCCAGCATATCTCACCATGCCACCGTCCTCTCCGCAATCTCCCAGGCTGCCAGGATCATGGGTGCCCCTGGCATGGTCTCGAACCTGGGTCACCCATACCACTCCAGTGTCCCGCAGAGGGCCCTACTGTCTGCACGGGCGCAGCTGGGACTACTGTTCACATTCATTCCCTTAGAAGGACACCTTGACTGCTTCCAGTTTTTTGTTTGTTTTTCAGATTTTTACCATAGGGTGTGCACACTCACTGGAGCAAGACAGGCACAGAGAGAGAGAAGTGAGAAATCAGCCCGGGGGGTGGGAGGTGTCCCGCAGCCTCTCTTCTCTGTTCTTCTCCTGAGATCTCAGGCATGCCAAACACGTGCCCGGCGTGATTTTCAAGACACCTGGTTTGGGATTCTAATCACAGTCAGCCATGGGGAATCCAGCACCTTAACCACCATGCCAGCTGTGGCCCCAGGGTGCTCCCAGGCCACGTCAGCAAGAATGGACCGCATTACCTATGGAAGTAAGATTTCAGGTTACATGGGTGAAAGCTAAGAGTGCAAGGCAGGGTCATGTAAGGAGACTACGTCTCGCTTTGAAAGAAACTGCCAGACCGTCTTCCAAGGCGGCCGTACTGTCTGTGGCACGCCCGCAGCCAAGGAGGTTCGGCTGACCTGCGGCTTTGCCAGCAACTGATGTTGTCAGCTTTCTGGACTGGAGTCATTCTGACAGGTATGTGACGGTAGCTCACTGTGGCTCTCATTTGCAATTCTTCCCTGACAAATTAGGTTGAGAAACTTTTAATATGCTTATTATCCATCTGTGAGGTGCCTGTTCAGATTCTTTGCCCATTTTTTAACTAGCTTATTTTCCTGTTTTTGAGTTTGAATGAGTCTGTCTACACTTGAGAACCAGGCTCTCTGTCACACACGGGTTTTCCAAACAGCCTTGCCCGGACTCTTGCTCCTATTGGCCTTTCTTTCATTGTGTAGTTTTCAGTGCAAACGTTTTTATTTTCATGTAAAAGTCCAACTTCTGATTTATACTTATTTTCAAGTTTTGGGGTTGGATCTAAAATTTCATCATCCACCCAAGGTCACATAGGTTTTCTTCTATATCTTCTTGTAGAAGCTTTATAACTGCCTTTTACAATTAAGTGTATATTCCATTTTGAGTCAATTTTTGTGCAATTGATGTTTCTAAGATTTTATGTGTTTGCATTTTTATGTGTATGATGTTACTCTGTCCCAGTATCATTTGTTGCAAGAACTTTGTTAGAGATAGGTTGACCACATTTGCGGGGTTGGCTCTGTGTCCCCCTCTGCCTCCTAGGTCTGGACATCACTCAGCGTCCATAGATGCAGTGCACATTGTTACCGGCTTTACTCCCTCCCTGACTGCGGTCGGGACAAACCTCCAACTCTGCTCTTTGATCCTGAGTAGGCGATTCTAGATCATTGCGTGGGCAATTCTAGATCACTGTGTGTGATTCTAGATCATTGCGTGGGCGATTCCAGATCTTTTTGTGGGTGATTCTAGATCATTTGTTTGTTCATGCAATCTTTAGAATTGGTTTGTAACTATGTACAAAATAGTGCACTGAGATTTTAAATATGAACATGTTGAGTCTGGTAATTTAGAACTGGCAGCTTAGCAATACTGAATCTTCTAATCCGTGGACCCTGAATTGCTTTCCATTTATTTAGACATTTTTAATTTCCCATGTAAAAGTTGTGATCGATTTATTTATTTATTTATTTTTCAAAATTGTACCTATGGAGACTAGCAGGTGGCACAATGGTTGACTTTCTGGACTCCCACCTAGTCAACTACAGTTTGAGCCCTGGACCCAGTGGCTTAAAACTCACACTGGACGCTTCTGCATATATGCCCAGAATCTCAAGAGGACAATAGAGGAGAAGGGATTGCGCTGTGGCCATGCCTCTTGGGGGATAATTTCTTACTTTCTGTGTTTCTCTGGTGAGTGCATGCACCCTATAGCCAAAGAAAATAAAAATTAAAAAAAAAAAACTCTCTAGAAAAAAAAAATTTGTATATACCTTTGCATTTTATGTTGTTTTTTTCAAATTTTCATTATCCTTTTTTAGTTTATAGCAAAGTAATTGACTTTTATGTATTAGCTTTGTATCCCATAACTTTATCCTACTTGTTTACCAATTCCAGAGTTGTTTAATTTTTTTGGTCAATTCATTTGCGATTCATAAAATCAAGTCATCTTCAAATAGTTTTGGTCACTCACTAATAACCATATTCCTTTGACTCCTTGTCTCACTGAATTAGTAGAGGGAGGGAGTGGTCCCCCTGCTTTGATGTCAGGGTTTTTGAGAAGGGCCCTATTTCTTTCTTTCTTTTTTTAAAAGAATTATTTAATTAAATTAATTTATTTATTTTAATTTGACCAGAGGGGGACAGAGAGAGAGAAGAGAGAGAGAGAGAGAGAGTGAGAAAGCAAGCCACCAGGTCCGGGACTCAAACTGCAGTTGGCCATGTGATAGTCCAGTGCCCTTAACCACCGCACCACCTGCTTGCCCCGAGAAGGGCACTACTTCTCACTCAGAATGCTGGATTTCATGTAGCTATTCTTTAACAAGTAAGAAAATTTCCACCAATTCATTAGCTTCGGTGTTTTTATAAAGAATAGGTGTTGGGGACCAGCAATTAGCGTAATGGCTATGTCGCTGGACTCCCACGTAGTCGACCGCGGTTCGCGTCCCAGACCCAGTGGCTTAAAACTCATGCCAGGCATGTGTGCGTGTGTGCCCAAGATCCCGACAGGAGAATGGAGGAGAAGAGATTGCAGCGTGGCCATCCCCCCGGGGGGTGATTTCTCGCTTTCTGTCTCTCTGTCTCTCTCTGTCTGGCGAGCACACGTGCCCTATACCAAAAACCTCTTAAAAAAAAAAAGAATGGATGTTGGATTTTGACACAGACTTTCTATCCGTGTGTGTATACTTGCGGTTGCATGTGTGTGTGTGTGTGTGTGTGTATTTATCTCCAGATATTTTGGATTTCCCAGCTACCTTGCTATTATCAGGTTATAGTATAATTCCATTTTGATCTGAAAACACACCCCCTGGGGGGATGGCCATGCTGCCATCCCTTCTCCTTCATTCTCCTCTCAAGACTTTGGACACGCACACACACGGCTCAGTTGGCCATGTGGAGTCCAGTCACCTTAGCCACCATGCCACTGGCTGCCCCCCTTTCTCTTAGAGCATTCAAATATAACACAATTACTGAAATAAGTAGACTAATGTCCACTTTTTTTGGAACTGTTTGGAACTGTTCTCTATTCATTGTTCTTATTCTTTATTTCTTTCCCAGTTTTCTGCCTTCTCTAGTTTTAATTAAGCATTTCATATGACACTATTTTTTTTCTATTTTCTTTGCATATCAAAAATACTTCATTAAAAAAATGTCTTTTTTTCTCTAGAGTTTGCAAAGTACATTCATAACAATAGAGTGTAGTTTTAAATGCTGCTATAGCACTTTAATTAGAGCGTGTGCAGGCCAGTCCCTGTGCCATCTTCCTGCCAGTGACACTGGTGCCATTCCTCCCCTTACCTGGCCTGTATCACCACTCGGCACTGCTACTATTACTTGCTTTGAACAGACAGGTACATACCAAATGCATTAAGAATTAGAAAGATGGGAAGCCAACATGTGGCATGGTGGATAAGGTGCTAGAATCCCACATGGCTGACTGTGGTTCAAGTCCTGAACCCAGTGACTTCAAAATTATGCCGGGTGCATGTGTGTACATGCCCAAAATCCAGAGAGGAGGAAAGAAGGATTGCGGAGGAGGTGGTTTCTCACTTTCCTTCCTCTGTCTCTCTCTGGCAAGTGCATGCTCCTTCTGGCAAATCCTAAATTAAATAAACAAGCAAATACGTCAATTTAAAAAAGAATTAGAAAGATGAAATGCTTTGCATTTACCTTCATTTCTGTTTTTTCTGTCATCCTTCTCTCACTACACAGATCTGGTTTTCTTACCTGTATCATGTTCCTTGTTCCAAACAAACTTTTAACATTTCTTACAAGGCAAATTGCTGGCAATGAATTAATTCATTGTTTTGTCCTTATTTTTGTTTTTCAAGTGCAAAAAACTTTCACTTTTGAAGGATAATTTCACTTGATGTAGCATTCTAAGTTGCTGGGTTTTTTTTCTGTAAAGAGTGATTATTTCATCCATGCCCTTTTGCTTGCACATTTTTGGATGAGAGAGAAGTTTGACCCAACTTCCTCTACAGATAGCGTATACCCTCCCCTCCCACTCTTGGGTTCTTTGAAGATTTTCTCTGTTTTGATTTTTGGCCGTTTGAAAGTCATATGCCTAGGTACAGAGACACAGCCGTTTGCCCTGCGTCAAGCTCTCTGTGCGTGCGGCCTCGTAGATTCACGTGTGACCGACTTCGGAAAGTGCCCAGCCGCTGCTACTTTCTCAGGCCTCTCTCTGGGTATTCCCGCTGCACAGACCGTCCAAACTGTCCCTGTCCTTACACGGTTTCTCCTCCTTCCTCCGGCCTTTGTATGTGGACTCAGGAAGTTCCTGTAACGTAGCGCCAGGCTCATTCTTTATCTCCTTTGGCATATCCAGGTCTCCGATGAATCCACTAAAGGCTTGTTTCCGCTGCAGCTTTTTGTTCTGACGGTTCCAAGTTCTTTCTTGGCGTGTTGGCTTCTGTTTTCCTTTGCCATCCCGTCTTTCGGGCGGTCTACCTTTCGGAAGAACCCAGTTCATGGCTCCCGCAGCCCCTCCCAGGTAGGCTGATCTCAGCTCTTTCTGTTCCCCTCCCTTCTCCAGATTTCGGGGCAGCCTTCTGCCCTGGGACCTCAGCCCCTGCGGAGTCTGAGAAAACTCTTTGACTCAGTGCGTGCCGTTTCATTTCTTGTTCTAAGAGTGAGAGCAGTACTTGCAGGCTCATTGTATATCAGCTCGCAAAGCAGTCGCCTACTGTGTTTTCATTAAATAGTCTTCAGGCTCTTTATTTTATGATGTTATTCTGTGCACAGCTAACCATGCAGGAAAAACGTGGTGTGTCTGCTTCCTAATTAGGCGTTCCGAATGGTCCCTGGGAGCAGGAGCCTCCGCCTGGGTTAACCGAGGGTCGTCCACTGTGACGTGTTACTGGCCAGGTGGAAACATACGCATGTTTAAATAGACATTGATTTATACACGTGTGTGTATGTGTTTGTATATACACGCATGTGTATTTGTAGTAAATGGTTGTTATATTTGCAGTGAAGAGTAACGTTCACCTTTTTCAAAGGGAGAAGTGACAAAAAAGGATGACTATAAAAAAACAGGCAATGTCAATGCCATTTTTGTAGCAAATTTATAATTTTTCAGCCTAATAATTTTGCTGTTATTGATGAGTTCTGTAAAGGGCAGCCCTGCCTTTGTGACCTTTCAGTTTTATAAGGTTAGGAAAAATACACAATGATGTTCCCTGGAAAAAAATTTTCAGCTGATACATTTTGTGTACAGACATAGACCATAATCTAAATTCAACAGTTCAACTGTTTACTAACGCATTAAAGCAGGAGACAGGAATGTTTGATTTCCTCAAGTTGCGGTGGCTAATAAACTTTCAACTCCTCTGCATATGTCTCCAGGTGACATTTAATTTCTTCAAGTGAAGAGCTTTGCATTTTTTTCTACCTCGCATTATTTCCTCTCCGTCTAAGTCTATACTAGATAGATATAGAGGTATATATCATTTTCTGTCCAGATATGTGGCACTAAAAGGAATTGAAGTCCACAGTGGATTATTTGGACATGAATTACACTCACAGTGGATTATTCCAATGGTATTTTTCTATCTTTCCCTCATCAATTTGTCTGTTTTTGCTAGAAAAAAATTTGTCCGACTTTGATATCTTCCAAGTAAACTGCCAGCACAGTTTTGTTAAATATTAACCTAGGACTCACACAGATATGAGATTAAACCTGTTGAAAATCAATATTTAAAAAATGACTTATTTATTTCTAAAATCACATAAAAATAGCTCAATAATAGCCTCCTGCATTGCTAAATAGAATTGAGCTATGATTAAATGATAGAGTGATTCCTACAATTTAGTTTGCAACAGTGAAAAATTTCTTCAAATATCCCAAAGGAGTTTTGCAATGCTACCAAAGAATTTTTTAAATGTAATTTATTTGATATACTTTAATTCTTAGATGTGGCAGGTTAAAAAATGACCCAGATTAGAACGAAGTCTAATTGTACATAGTCACTAATTTTTTTATTATTTATTTATTTATTTTGCCATACTGTGTGTGCTTCTCTCACCAGAGAGAGAGACAGAGGGAAGGAAAGTGAGAAATCTCCCATCAGGGGTGTGGCCATACCTCCTTCTCCTCCATTGTTCTGCTGGGATATAGGGCACACACATGCACACACCCCAAGTGATTTTCAAGACACCAGGTGCAAGGATCGAACTGTATTTGACCATGTGGGAGCCCAGTGCTTTAACCACTATGCCCCCTGCTGGCCCCCTTAATCACTAACTCTGCTCTGAGTCTACTCATGTATCTTTCTAGATATTATCTGTAGTATAACATAGGTTTACATGAGTATAATTCATGCATTAGTAATTTAGTTTTTTCAAGCATGTTATCTTATTTTTTTATTATTATAGTTAAATTTATTTATTCACTCATTCATTTATTTCAGTTTGACCAGAGAGGGAGAGAGAGAAAGAGAGAGAGAGAGAGAGTGCAACCTGCCAGGTCTGGGACTCAAACGTATTTGGCCGTGTGGGAGTCCAGCACCCTTAATCAGCAAGTCGCCTGCTGACCCCAATATCTGATTTTTTTAAGTTTATTTAATTTGCTTATTTCTTCCACGAATGAGACAGAGCCAGACAAAGACAAAAAGACAGAGACAGAGGGAGACAGCACTTTCATCAGGATCTTGATGCCACAACCCACCCCAGCCTCAGTCAGCCCCGGACCGAGGGCACACACACGCCTGGCATACTCAGAGAGGTCTCTGGTTGTGCACAGGTCAGGCTCAGAGAGTGTTGCCTTGTACCCCTGCGCCTCCATCCGGCCTCAGGTAGGAGTATTAGGGGCCAAAGTATTAGCAATGCTAAGTACTAACGGGGCACACAGGGTCAGACCCAAAGTGGCGCCGTGAGACAACCACAGCAGAACATGTCACCTTGAGGTGCCGGATACGTCAAATGCCGCTCTTATTATAACATGGTGGCAAGGAGATAAAACTTACAGCGTAGCATAACGAAATCTGGGTATCTATTAGTTGGCACCATCAGGACGGTAGAAGAACCCTGTTTGACTTGATGAGGGAACGCCCACATGGTTTTCCTCATGCCTACAAACACCTACAGAGAGCAAAGCTTGGCCTGGCACTTGAAATCATTTGGGTAGGGTCTCTGCCATCACGGGCACGTTCAACCTCTCGGCTGATCACGTGGGTTACTGCCAACGGCCGGTGCCCGTACGTGCTCTGAGCCCGACACGTGCAAGGTCTCCACGGCCGGTTTCAGTTCCACGGGGACATACACGTTCCCTTTGTCCTCAGCTGTGGGCAGTCAGCTTCTAATCCCGTTCACGAAGGAAGTATCAGGAATATTAAGGTCAGAACAGGAGTTTGAAGCCAAGCAATGCCATTCAGAAATACTACATATGTCTGTGTCAAGAGAATTCTCACAGAAATGAAACAATTATCACTACAATGAGCTATCCTATCCCTCCATTCTTTTGTTTTCCTGTTATTCTTCATCTCTGGATTTTCTATGAGGCGTGTACGAAGCCGTGCGAAGAGCAACAGGATTCTCCTCTCGAGTTGCTCTTATGTTTTAAAAGAAAAATAGAAAATAAGTAAGTGGGAAAAAATAGACTGTGGCATGTAATCTGTAGAAAATTGCTGAATTTCTTCAGAAAGTTCAGTAAAAATTGCAATTAATAAAAATCTGCTCTTAGATAATCTGACGACATAAAGAACAGTCCAGAAGTTCCAGCTCTCTCACGCTAAGGGAGGAATTTCTTTATTTTCCTCACCAGACTGAATGCAGACTTAGCAATTTCTTGCATGCTATTGCTTATATTCTATCATGACAGCAGGGAAAGCCACGCAAGCGACACAGCTGTACCGCCAGGGCTGACACCCTTTTCCTGTGGTTGTTCTGGACGGGCCCGTCTCGCTCATGTGTAGAGACGTGTGGCTTGGAGTCCCTCAGGGAATGACAGGGATGATCGAATTTAAGTCATGAAAATCATTTATAGGGAAAATACTAAAGGACTTCAAGAAGTTCATAGAAGAAATGGAATTGAAATACAAATTTCTCTTGAGCTAAAATTTTTTGAGATCCATGTATTATTTTTCATAATGTGCATTTTTCATAAACTTTTTGAAGAGCCTTTTGTACATCTTTGTAGAACAATATAGAATTTAGTGTTGAGATGCAGGGTTTCAGGAGTGCTATGAGATAATCACGTTATGCCTGTTGAACATTCATTAGCAAACGTTCTCTGAGCAGATAGGTAATGTATAACATAGAAATATATCTATATCTGTGTGTGTGTGTGTGTGTGTGTGTGTGTATCTATATCTGTGTGTGTGTGTGCATGTGTGTGTATCTATATCTGTGTGTGTGTGTCTGTGTGTGTGTATGTAAAACCCTTACCCTCAAAGAATTCACGATGTGGTAGGAAAGAAAGATGCACAAGACAGAAACGAGCTGGTCATATCTCCTCGTCTGAAAAGCGGTGACTGTCCTCCTTCCCACTCGCCATGGCCCAGTGGTGGAGGTAACCCCGAGCATTTCTAACACCTGCTCTGCTCGCAGTGCTGTGCCTGTAAATACTCGGCAGCAGAAATGCTCAAACCCTAAACGTGCTGTTGAACAGAACCGTTCAGACACGGTTTTTCGATGAGGCAGCAGAACTGGCAGGAATTCCTCTGAGCAGCTGCGTGGTGAGATCCGGCCAGCCAGAGTGAATGGGCAGTTCTCAGGGCTGCTCCAAGGGGAGGAGGAAGTGCGGCCACTGAGCCCAGAGGTGCACCCCACCGCCTCTCCCCGGAGCCTCCGTTTGGGAACGACGTTGCTCCTGCTCTGTGCTCCGAGCGCGTGGCCCACGCGGACGTGGCCCCGTCGTACCGTCCCCGCCTGGACAGTCCTGGGTTCTGGGCCTCCTCCTCCCTCCCAGGACAGAGCCCACACATCTGTGCGTGTCCGGCAGTGCTGAGCTCGCTCGCTGGTGCAGACACCGGGCAGACATGTTTCTAGAAGGAAGTAGGTCAGCACGTGTGTGGGGTATAGCATCGCACACGGACAGAACACTCCACGAGAGCCCCACGGGCAGTACTTTCAGATACTTCTCTCTCAGCAAACCCTACTCTGTCAGTAACTGTGGAATGATAGAAGCGACTGACAAGAGATAAAAGTAGGATGGATAAAGTCACTTAAAATTGTGTAGGCCGTGGCATGCCCCACACCAATTGAGGGGGAGGTGATATTTTGGCATCTATATCAATTTCTATGAGTTGATTTGAAAATAAAGAATAAGAGGGTCTTCAAAAAGTTCATGGAAAAATTGTATTATGAAAAACAATCTTGGATCAAAATTAATTTGTACTTTCATTCCACCCTTCTTCAAGCCCCTTCTTTGATGATATTCTCTCATCAAACTTTTTGAAGAATAAACTATGCTCTTTATTTTCAATTACAGTGTTAAAAAATTCCAAATTCTATATTCTCTTTATGTTCTTAGGGACCAGTGAAAACATTAGAACTAAACCACTTTGGACTGACTAGCACAACACTTTATAGATAGAGGGTACACATGCTTCTTCTTTTTATTTTTCCCCTTTTTAAGGTTTTTTCCATGGGGTGCATGCTCTCTCCAGAGACAAACAATGAGAGGGAAAATGAGAAATCACCCCCCGCTCGGGTGGATGACTAAGCCACAATCACTTCTCCATTCTTCTCCTGGGATTTGGAGCATTCATGCATACATGTCTAGTGTTGGTTTCGAGCCACTGGGTTTGGGACTTGAACCATAGTTGGCCATGTGGGAATCTCACCTCCTTGCTATATGCTGGCCCTGTGATTTGTATTTACTAGGGAATAAGAAAATGGAGTCGGGACCAGCAGTTGTATTGGCTGTGTCGCTGGACTCCCACGTAGTCAACCGCAGTTTGAGTCCTGGACCCGGTGGTTTAAACTCACGCCAGGCACATGTGTGTGCGTGCCCAAGATCCCGAGAAGAGAATGGAGGAGAAGGGATTGTGGCATGGCCATCTCCCCGGGGGATGATTTCTCACTTTCTCTCTCTCTGTCTCTGTCTTTCTGAAGAGTGCACACGCCCTATAGCAAAAGCCTCTCAAAAAAAAAAAAAAAAAAAAAAAGAAAAGAAAAAGAAAAAGAAAAAAGAAAATGGAGTCAAAAGAGCATCTTCCGTGCACCTTCTGTTTTCGAGCCTTGGCTGTGTGCTGGGTGTTATCTGTGCAGTGAAATCCCCAGAGCTGACTTAGTACTAGGCCTCTAGTAGTTTGATTGCAAGCCTGGCAGAGTTTATTCATTTATCTGACCCTCTATTCTCTAATATATAAAATGTAAAAATGATGGGGCCAGCAGGTGCTCAGAGTGCTGGATCTCACGTGACTGATTGTGTGGTTCTGGTGGTTCTGGGTCTAGTCCCAGACCCGGTGACTTGGAAACCACGCGCGGTGCCTGTGCTTGTGCATGCATGCCCAAATCCCGAGAGGAGACTGGAGGAGACGGGACTGTGGCGTGGCCGTCAACCGCAGAGGGTGACTTTTCACTTCCTTTTCTCCTCGCACTCTGTCTCTCTCTCTGGAGAGTGCAAAGACAAACACTGACGAAGGGGAGGGTCCTGGGAAGTGGATAACAGCAAAGCAAACCATGGTGGTGAGGAGCTTAAGACCTACCATCTACCACCAAGACAGAGCGGGGAAGTGATGGGAAGGCAAAACCAGGGAGAAGTGTTCCCCCAACACGGGGACCACCTGCAGGACTCAAGGAGACCTTGTCGGACTTCACCAGTGACCCTTCTGGCGGGTTTGAAGCCACAGGGAGAACGGGCAGGGGGTGAGAGGGTTGAGAAATCTGTGTCTTCCATCTTACTGCAGAAATGAGACTGCGAAATTCTGGATTTGCTCTGATGTGGCTGGGAGTCAGAGCGTGGTCCCTCTTCTCCCTGGGGAAGGGTCACTCAGATGTCCCCACTGTGCCAATTCCTGAAGGTGCATGTCCTGGGACCCTGCCACTCAAGGCAGGAACTTCTAGGCTTCTCTTAATTACACCATGGTGTGTGTGACAGGAGAAGCAGAGCACCTGCGATGTGGGGAAGGTGGGACTCTTACAGAGATTGGTCAGCTTTTCTTTTTTTGATAAAAACTGAAGTGTTGTACCCATTCTTTTCCTTCACACAAAAGTAATAGTAGATCTAGTACTTGGTAATGCATTTTGTTCTACGTAACTAAACACGCTTTTGTAAACTGATATTCTGATATTAGTTTATGTAGTTTTCATGTATTACTTCATATTATAATGAATTGATAACTTTTTGTTTTATTAGAAGGAACAGGGTCATGTTACAGGGTACTTCAGTATATGTTGGTTTATGGCTATTGCATGTATGTGTATGAATACAGGAAATGTACGTGGAAGGACACAACAAATGTAACATTGGATACCTCAGATGGAAGGATAAGCAAGGTGGGGAGAGAAAAATAAATCTCCCTTCTCTCTATATACGCTTTTATTTTCTACTACGAATGAAGGGAAAGCCAGTGAAATTAGCCTTATCATAACACAGGGCATATCACATTGTGAAGGAGTTATCTTGTTTTTCCTTTTCATTTATGTCAATACTTTAGAACAAAACTATTAAATGGAAGTCATGATATAAAATGATTAATAATAAGAGCAAAAGTATTATCTAAAAATGGCAACTTGTCATCATATTATGTCATTTATTCCTCCTTAAATGTATCATCTATAATTAAGCATACACTAAAGGTTGAATTCAATTCAGGATGTTCTGAATTGTATTAGAATTGCCATTTAAAGTAGCAAAGTCAGGGATCAAGGAGGTTCATGACAAAGGGGACAAAATGTAGCTTAACTTTCTCAAACAACTTTAAGAATATGTATTATCTGTACAGCGCAACTATTGGAATCCGGGTAACACATAAGCCCCAACTCTCCCCATTTGGAAGAGATGATACACACAGGTGTACCTTACTCTTTGAGAGCTAAACAATAACAGGGTTCACACTTCCAGAAACATTTAAAAAGGAGATTATGAGCATTAATCATTTTATTGCAGGCGACTGTTCATGTGGTGTTTGCACATGGACAGTAAGAACTAGTGCAGGAAATGTCTTATGAGTAGTGTCCAGTTTAATTGCAAATCTGAACTACTGATCCATTTATCATAGAGTAAGCTTATTTATGGTTTAACTATATTGGAAAATCCATTAATTAACTATAAAAATCCAGGACTTTTCCATGGAAAGTTGGAGATGGCCTGCCTCACTCCGGAGCCTGGCACAGGTGTGCCATCCCTCCTGGTCAAGTCTGGTTGTTGGTGCTGACAGATGGCCGGGACACCTGCCATCCCCCGATTGCTGCAGGTAGGCCAACGAGCATGGCAGAGTGGACCGACGTTCTCTGTCCTTATCTTCTCATGTAGTGTCTCCCAAAGTGACAAAATGGCAAGAATAATTTATTTGCCAGAGTGTTTAGGGGTCCTGAGATGGGGACCCAAGACCTTTCCCATGTGAGCCCAGTCAGATCACCACCATGCACCCGCTGGCCCAAGGACATTTTTTTTTCTTTTTTCATGGTAGGATACATGTGTGTATGTGAGCATGGGAGAGAGAGAGAGAGGAGCTCTCTTCTCAGGGTCCAGTCCGCCCTCTCCCCTTCCTCCGGTCCTCCAGTCGGAAGATCCTGGGTGCTCGCCTGGGCCCAGCACACTCAGGCTGACTGTCACCAGGTGGGATCTGCCTCTCCTGAGGAGAGCAGGCTGGCTCTCTAGTAACAACTTTAAATTGCCTCTTTAGATATGATTGACCACTTTTCATTTTTACCTCCCTTAGCATTTATTACTCTGGTTCATTATGTTTTAGGTCTTTGTTTTACAAGTCATTTTTTTCTCAATTTCTTCTTGTCTTTTCAATAAGACAATACATTGCTGAATGAAAGATGCGTGACACTTATTTTGACAATAATCCCATATTGAGGTTTTTTTTTTTTTTTTTGAGAGATTTTTGCTATAGGGCGCATGCGCTCACCAGAAAGACAGAGAGAGACAGAGAGATAGAAAGTGAAAAATCACCCCCCAGGGGGGATGGCCACGCCGCAATCCCTTCTCCTCCATTGTCCTCTCGGGATCTTGGGCATGCACGCACCGGTGTGAGTTTAAGCCACCAGGTCTGGGACTCGAACCGTGGTCGACTACATGGGAGTTCAGTGACATAGCCATTATGCTAACTGCTGGTCCCCCCATATTGAGTTGTATAACAGCCTTGCCAAAGAATATAAGTAAATTCAATAAATTCGCACTGTCAAGTGTGGTGATAGACAGGACTAGATGTAATAGCTGATAATCTATTACGTAAATTTATTTTAAATTACTTAGACAAGTTTGCTTCAGATTTTTTTCTGAAGTAATGTGTACTAGACCATATGATTAAAGAATCTTTTTTCTAGGTCTAGGATGTGATAATTACAACTTTTTATTTTTATTTTTTTGGAGAGGTTTTTGCTATAAGGTGCGTGTGCTCGCCAGACAGACCGAGAGAGACAGAGAGACAGAAAGCGAGAAATCACCCCCCAGGGGGGATGGCCACACCACAGTCCCTTCTTCTCCATTCTCCTCTCAGGATCTTGAGCACGCACGCACCCGCGCCCGGCGTGAATTTTAAGCCACCGGGTCCGGGACTCGAACTGCGGTCGACTATGTGGGAGTTCAGCGAAATAGCCATTACACTAACTGCTGGTCCCAATAATTATAACTTTTTTGACAGTTAAAAATATTTGTGCCTGCACGAATTGTGATATCAGGCTGGAGAGTTAGAAAGCACAACTGTCAAGTGTGGGAGGATGCTTTTAGTGAGTACAGGGAAGTAGCTAAAATCACCTATCAAAAGTGGACCCCAAATGTAAATTAGTGACCGACTCCAGAAGATATCAGATGTATTCATTCCAAAAGTGCACTTGGAGAGCCCTCAGCAGGAGGTCGCCGGGTTAGGGACCGGTCCGGGAGCCAGATGGTCTCCCACGGATACCTACTAGAAGTGGGGAGCTTACCGATTCAGTGTTAGGGGAAAACTATTCAAAGATAACTTTAAATATGCATTAAATACTAAATATGCATTTCAATGTGCGTTAAATACCAATAAACTTTAAATTAGTATTAAACATTTGTGGAATAAATGTGCTGACATCAAAGGGCCACTGGGTAAACCGGGGCTTGAACTTAGCCAGGATCTGTTACGTTAGTAAAAGTGACATGTCCTGTGATATCGATGCTTACACTATTTAGATGTTACTAACATAAGGATGGCTGGTATTTTTGTACATACTGTAACTTGTTTCATATTCCAAGTACAAAACTACATGTTGAGAAAGTCCAATAAAATCGCATCGGCCCGTGATGGGGACAGTGTTAATGAAGCGGTTTTATTTTCAGTCACTGGGAAGGCAGCCTAATGGGGTGGGCGTTTTACTTTTACTATGTGCCAGAGTCCATTTTAAAGATGCTGTTTCCTGACCTTGGCTATGAAACCCGGTTCCCCATGTATTCCGCTGTGTGCCCCTTAACAGTGGGCGACGGCTGGTGCTGCTCTTATATGTGCGGTCCCTATAATGCGCGAGGCCGACGGCAGACTTAGCACGAAGACAAGGCTGCCCAGGAGGCCGAGCCTAGGTATAATTTCACTGCAGAATCTGGAATGGACTCATGGTATTAAAAACCTCTCATGTTAAGTGTTCCTGTGTATTCTGCAAAGCATCATTTCCACGTTTAGTAGAGATATACTTGTCCTGACAACTTTACAAACTTTGAGACTAGCAAAGATTCCCTCGTTGTGGTGACTTGGGGAGTGAGGAGTTTCCCAGTCCCCTTGTTGAACTGCTACTCTATGCTGTCACCGCATCATTAAGCTAACAGAGGAACCCATGCATGTGAGGGTGAGGAGAAAGACTACAGATTACACTAATCTTGAGCCATGCCAGAAAAGGGGGGTGCGTCGGCTCAGCTTGGAGACTTTGACTACTGCTGTTAGTGGTCTAACCATTATCTTCTCTTCAGTGAACAGAGTCAAATATAACAGAAAAGCCAACTCACCTGGGACTTCTCCATGGGAGTTCTGTTTGCGTTCAGGACTGCTGAGCCATCACCTCAGCTTGGGCTAACTCCTTGCCCTGAGATTTGGATGTATGGCATTTAAATTTGTATTTTACAGAACAATTCTAACTTGCGCTGTTGATATAAACGTTTTTTAAAATGAGAACAGTGCTTCCTGTTGACCAGCATCAGCGAGAGGTGCTTACAATACAAAGAGTGTAAAGACTGTTCTAGAAAATAAAGGAACGAGGCCCCTATCAAATACAGAAAGGTGTGTGATGCTTTGTTTCTTATCACCCTTTAATCATTCTAAGTGTTTAGGGAAATAAAACATTTAAAAATCCGTGGAGAAAAGGAGTTGTTTCTGTCCAGTTACACTGAAGTTCAGTATATAAAAACCACTGGTGGGACTGTTACATATTCATGTTTATTTACCAGTCACGAAAACCTGTTACGTGTTCTTAGAACAAAAATCTATTCATCTTAGAGCTACAAGAACTTACAAAGTACAGCACTTTGTCATGATAGTAACATAATTATGGAAGTTTTATAAATACCAGAGCTCAGAGAGCAGTAGAAACGCAGCCCTAATCGGACACACATCCCAGCAATATGGCAGACTATCTTCCTGAAGCAGCTTTGAAATGCGTCACGTATTTTTAAAATGAATAGAAATATCTTTGTGTGCAGAGTTGAGTTGGTCAGAGAGTCAGAGAAACCCTTAGATCAGAAACAACAAATTAAGAAAAAGCACAAAACTGAGGTCTGGCGTGCAAGCCTTCGCCGTCCTTCTTGGCCCCAGTCTCCCCATTTCCGTGGGCCTCTTGAGCAACAAAGGAGAAGAAACCTAGGTCCTGGTGAGGTGGCACATCATTAGGAGAACATCTCATAGAAATGACGCCAAAAGGTGATTTTCTTGGGGAAAGGGCAAATTATAACAAGAAGAAAGTACCCAAAGAATAAGATAGAGTCTTGCACATTTTGATTTTCTGTGGAACAGGAAGAAAAACAGCTTTCCAAAGAATTCCTAAGGACAGACTGGCTGTAAAATATCTTGCAGACTACAATCCACTCTGCTTCTAGGGCCCCCGAAAGACCTAAGCCTGCAATTTACTTTAAGGAGGTTCATAAATGACCCTTACCAGGTACCTGACAGAAAGAATGAAAGGGATCTACTCTAAATCAAAGCCTCAACAGTCCCAGAGATAAAATTCCATTGAACATGGTATCACAATCCTCAAAATCTCATGAAAAATGAGAACACAACTTAACACAGCCAGTGCAGACAGAAGTAAAAACACCAGCAACAAACTAGCAAAGATCCCAGATGGAATAATGAGATGATGAAATGCAAGTGACAGGAAAGAGAAGAGGTGGATGTCTATTAATATAAGATAAAATAGATCTTGAAACCAAATGCTTTTTAAAATATGCAACATAAAAGTTCAATTTGCCAAGAAGAAATAACATTTCTAAACTTACCTGAACAGAGTGACATAACTTTAATATATGTGAAGTCAGAAGTGGAAGGACTCTAAGGAGAAACCGATGCATTCGCAGATCTCTAGGGGGATTTTAATGCACCTGTCTGCAAAACTGACAGCCGGTGGGTGGAAGATTTGATCTACACAAAATACAGGGTGAAACTCAAGGACGTATAGATATTTCTGCTCTACAACACAGTATGCTTTATGAACAATATTTTGTTCTGAAAAATACATACAAACGATAGCAGGGATAATGTGAAAAGGAGTTAGGGAAGACAGTACAAACCTAGGTAGCTTTGTATCAGGAACACCAAACAAAAAAGAAATGGGGGCTCAGGGAGTCATCTTCACATACAGGCAGACGTATTGGCGTGAACACATGCTGCATGTGGTTGCTGAGAACACACCACCATAGAGTGGAAATGATGCCGGGCTCCTTCTGGAGCAGAGGTGGTGGGAGCTGCAATGGGCTGATGGAGGCGTGCCTGAGCCCCTGCTCCTGTTAGAGGGGCCATGGGGCAGGGGCTCAGCACTGCAGGGAGCAGGTATGTGCCCTGGATGAGCCCAGGTACTTGCTCTTCACTGTCTTAAGGCAGGTTCTGAGCTGCTCTTCCTGCCAGAACAGCCAGAGTGAAAACTTTCCCATTCCCCAGAAAGAATACCACTTGGGGCCAGCAGGTGATGTAGTGGTTAAGGTGCTGGACTTCCACGTGGCTGACTGGGTTAGAGTCCTAGACCTGGTGGTTTGAAACATGCTGGGTGCATGTACGTGTGTGCCCCAAATCCCACAAAGTGGAGAGGAAGGGATTGTGGCATGGCCAATTCCCCTTGGGGGTGATTTCTCATTTTCTGTCTCTCTGTCTCTCTCTAGTGCATGTAGCCTACAGAAAAAGTCTCTAAGAGGAAAAATAAACCTCAACTATCATTCTGCTTCATCTTGCTTAGGGCATATTATAGATGAACCAGCACAACTTTTACTCTATTCTGAACGAATGCCCTATTAAATCTTGTGTTAGTTAATTTGCTAACAGGAAGAGCATGCCTTGGTGGAGCAGGCCACGTGTGGAACTCTGCCTGGGGCAAATGGAGAAAAATCTTCCTCTCAAATCAAGGCCAGAGAAACAAGTGCTGATATCACATAGATTATATCCTCTGCCTACAACACCATCATGTTAATTATCGGCAACAAGAGAAAGTCACAAAACACCTATGTTTGGAAATGAAAACAAATCTAAGTAGTTCATAGTTCAAAGACAACATAAGGGAAATGCATATAAATTTATAGAAAGTGAAAATATTAAATATAAAAGTTTATAGGACACACAGAAATGTATTGTCCTTAATGCATTTACTGGGAAAATGCAAGTGGGATATTTACATGAACATTAAGGAAAGTATAATTGAAGGGAAAATTAATAAAAATGAGAAGAAAACTGGAATGCAAAGGCACAATAGGGACATTTGACAAAGATAAAGTGTTAAAGGAAAGATCAAAAATTCAAAACAGTAGTTTAAAATATGGGTAATACTTAATGCAAGGACTTCTAAATCTACAACTCTTTCCTACAGTGCACATGCACACACACACTGCAAAAGACAATTATTGATCGTAAACGCAAACACTCAGAGGCTGCGGGGCAAAGCTAATAATGTAGGGTGGGTCTGGTAAAGGTTTGCAGAGCAGTGACCTATGCCACAGGCTCGGCCCACTCCCCCTCTGTACTTCGCAGCTGGGAAGAGCTTGGCAGCTCCGTGGCACTATGGGGATAGTCATTTGCAATGAGATCCTGCCAGGTGCTGGGTCCCTGAAAAGCTGCGTGCTCAGAGTAAGGACAGACCCGACCTCTCACCAGGGACTGCTGCTCTGCTTCACGTGCACCGACACACCGACAGGAGTCCAAATGCTCCTGCAGTTCTAGTGGCTACAGGTGCAGAGCAAATACAAATCCTCTCTGGGGACAGATAACATCACCCCAGACTTTATTCCTCTAAACCTCTTTTCAAATACTATGTTCCATCTACAATAAAAATAAATCACTCATAGGGAGGAGGGAGCAGGAAAACATGCATGGAAATCAACAGAAACAATAAATACTCAATAAACAGATCCACAGAGGCTGCATAAGTTGGAGACATCAGAGCCAGACACGCAGCCTGGCAATTCAGGGAGCCAGGTCCAACGTGGCCAACTATGGTTCAAATCCTGGTCTCACTGGCAAGAAAAGCACACTGGGTGCACGTGAGGGTATTTGACAGGACAGAGAATTGGAGGAGAAGGGAGTCTATCAGGACCAAAACTCTTAGGAGAGTGGTTTTTCCTCATCCCCCCCCTTCTCTCTCTCTGTCTCTCTTTGATGAGTATACATGTCCTCTGGAAAAATGTTTAAAAAATAAATTAGAGTTATCAGAAAAAAACCCTAAACTAAGTGATTCCAGTGTACACACACACACACACACACACACACACACACATATATATATACATATATATACATGTTTCTGGGAAATGTCGTGACATATTTTTCTATGCAAAAATACGTCATGACATTCCCAAGAATCCAGAATGTACCACTTTTTGCTATAGGGCACATGCACTTGCTGGAGAGAGAAAAAGAGAGAGAGAGAGAGACAAAGAGAAATCACTGCCCCAGGGCAATCCCTTCTCTTCCATTCTCCTCTTGGGATTTTGGGGACACACTCAAACATGCCTGGCACAGTTCCCAAGTTACCAGGTCTAGGACTCGAACTGTGAACTTGGCCAAGTGGGAGCTAGTGACCTTAACCACCATGCCACGTTACTGGCCCAAATTTTAATACTAGTATGAAAAACTTCTAGGTGCTTTATAGGACCAACTCAAAACAAAGCAATCTAACAATTAAGGAATATTCTTTTGAATATTAAGGAGAGGGAGTAAGGAATGACTGCTGATGAGTACAGGATTTTTTTAGGGATGACAAAATGTTCTGGAATTTAATACTGCTGAAGAGTGT
Source organism: Tupaia tana (assembly GCA_026018925.1). Classification (NCBI taxonomy): domain Eukaryota; kingdom Metazoa; phylum Chordata; class Mammalia; order Scandentia; family Tupaiidae; genus Tupaia; species Tupaia tana. Next base: position 3,949,594 of record JAKSZU010000008.1, read on the forward strand.
ACAACCTTGACAATACACTTAAAATGCTGAGCTGTGTACTTACAAAGATATAGTAAATATCTCCCCCAGGCAGAGTAATTTAATATATAAGTTCTGCCAATTATTCAGTCTTACAGAAACACTTACAGAGAACAAAAAAGGAAAAGCTCTTTAATCCAGTATATTTTCTTTATATGACTAGAATAATTGATAGGAAAAATCAGAAAAGGAGTGTTTGAGAAAGAAAGGAAAAACATACTTTACTGGAATATGTATATGCAAAATTATTAAATAAAAATTTGCAATGAAATGTACAAAATGATAAGCATTACGTAATTGAGTTTATTATATGAAAGGAGACTTGTCCAACATTAGAAAGACTATTAATGAAATTCACCTCTTCCAAGGGGTCTAAAGAGAAAAACAACATCTCAATAAATGTAAAAGATAGTCATTTGATGAAATGTAAGTACAATCTATGAAACAAAAAGAAAATGTAAACAAAAGGCAATCAAATACAGAAAACCGCACAATTTTTTCAAAGTTTAGACCATACATAAAAAGAAACTTCCTTAATTAAAGTGTATTTTCAAAAGAGCAGCAGTAAAGATTACGTTCGATAGAGGACAGGACTAATGAAGTGACAATCTGGGGACACAGACTGTGTGCAGAAGCAAACCATGATGCTTTGTGAGGCTGACCTACTTGGGAATGTCATGAGTTCGCATCCCGAGGGCACCCTGAGCATGCCAGGTGTGTGCGCACATGCCAAGGGTCCTGTCAGCGGAGGCTGGGGTGGACAGCAACATCGGAGCCCTCCTGGAGGTCCTTCTCACTCTCTCACTCTCTCATTCATAGAAGAAATAAATTAATCAATACTTTAAAGATCTGTATATTCAGGAAAAATGTTCAACTTCAATACTTCTCAATATAATACAGATATTATAGTTCATAGTAATCATAAAAATAGTAATAATACAAAAATATAAGAAATGAAAGAGAAAAATAAAATAGCATCACTGTGTGTATAAAATATGTGTCTACTTAGGAAACCCTGAAGAATCCCAAATTGTTAGAATTTGAAAGATTAATAAAATTGTCAAATATAAATCAATTCACTTTATTGCATGAGATTTCTATACAGTAGCAAGAAGCATATCAAAGTAAAATACAAAGTTTTTTTCTGTTTTTTTTTTTTTTTTTTTTTTTTTTTTTTTGCTATAGGGCATGTATGCTCTTTAGAGAGAGGGGGAAAGAGTGACAGAGACAGAGAGAGGGGAAGTGAGAAAGCACCCACCCGGGCTTGGCCACGCTGCAATCCCTTCTCCGTTCTCCTCTCTGGATTTTGAGCACATGTGCCCAGAGTGATTTTCAAGATGCCCGGTCCAGGACTAGAACAATACACTTGGTCATGTGGGATCAGCAGCCTTAACCTCCATACCACCTGTTGGCCCCAAATGCAAATTCTTTAAAATGCCCAAACATTATATAAAATATACTTATTAATGAATGAAATAAGAGACATAAGTCTTACATATGATAATACATAAAATGAATGAAATATGTTACATAAAATCTAAGGAAGTTGTGGGACACATTACATTTATGAAAATGATACTATACTAAAGCTATCTATTCTAGTTCATATAAAGTGAGGGAAAAGTGAAATGGGTATTTTCGAATAGTACTGTTCTCAGACCTAGGGAAGTGGCATCCCTCCTTCCACTCTCGCCTTTGCAGAACCCATATATATATACATACAGATACTTCTGTTAGATAACACATGGCTTTTCACCACGTAGGAGCCGGGACTCTGCCTCAGCGAAGGGCACAACCAGCATCAGGCTTGTGACCAATACCACTTGAGCCTGATCAAACTGTCCTCTACGTTGTTCTATCACACAGAAAAATCAGCATCACAGTTCTGCTGAAGAACTCAAGAAAAATACAGTGGTCGGTTTCTATTTTTGCTGAAATTATTGTTTTTGACTCTCATGTAAATTTTTTAACTGAAAATAAAGTGTTACTTTTTACTTAAAAAAAATTCTCTACAACTATTCCCCCATATCCTTTAAGCAAATGATTAATTTTTCTGAAAGCCATGAGCATGTTTGTCGTTTGAACAGACGGAAAAACAAGGAGGCGTGTGAACAGGGAAGGTGAAGTCTGGGTGAGAGAAAAGACAAGCCAAGTAACACGTTGGCTCCTTTGGGGTCGCAGATGCGATGCTCAGGAGCGCATAGCCAAGTTCGCCTCCTCAAGAGAGCCGAGCATCCCCTCTGTCTGCATCGTGTTCCAACTTGTATTTTGAAAAGTAGCCATAATTACCGTAGCATTTGCAACAGTTATCACCAGCAGGTAAAAATACTGGGCAATATTAAAAAATACATATTATTATTAAATGCATACATAGGTATATCTAAACATGTATCCATAGAGCATGATATTGATTATTTATATAAACAAAATGAATACTGAACAATAGAATTGTAAATAGTATCGTTTTTATTAAAAAATTATAAAGGTTTATTTTCAAAAAATGTACTCATATTTGAACTGTAAATAGATGTTATTTATAATCCTTATGATACATTTTACTTTTTAATTTGAAGAGGTGGCTCTAAAAAATGACCAATAAAATTAAAATGTTAAAGCATTTGAGGGAGCAGGTTGGTTTCAGCATTAACATGTAAAGACTTTGAAAGTTCTCACTCTGATCTTTGCAACAAGATGAAACTGGACAAACTGAAAATAATGACATTTATTGTTGCTCATCAAGTAATTGGAGCTGCAGGGTATATCACTACCCCAAAGTCTGGAAAACCAGGCAAATCCAGAGTGACAGCCAAGATTGCTTTGGCAGAGCAGAAGTCCCTGGAGCTGAACTGGGCAGAATGGAGCAATGCCCATGCTCTCCAACTGGTGCAGACAGAGTGTGGACTAGGATGAGTGTGAGAAACTCAAGGTTGTGCAGTCTTAGAGGAACTAACCACACTTTGGTGGTATCACTCTAGGAATCCACCATGTTCTGATGGTAAAAATCCAAGAAAAATTCCCTCTTGGCTTTGGCAGAGGGAAGAAAATGGTAATCATCTGTGAAACAGGTCCAGAGAAGTTTCCAGAAGACACACTGTACAGTAGAGAAGACTTGACCAGAATTTTATCCCAATTCAGGAACGGCTGGGATAAAATCACATGTACACCAGGCACTTCTCCAGGTATCGTTCGTGTCAGTCTTGATGGAAGACCTTGTTATATTCTGGTGCTGATTAGTCTCAGAGTCAGATAAGGTTCTCATTTTAGGTTCCTTTAAGCTTTTGTCTGAACTACAGGGTGAAATAAAACACTATACCTCTGAAGAAAATATGAAATTCCCAGCCCAGAGACAGAGGCTCTCTAAAAGAATAAGATTTCATCAAAATAATGTAGAATGCTTCTCGTCCCTGCACCTTACAGGAGTAAAATATGAGTATCTTACAGTTGTAAGAACTGTAAGACACAGATTCTTCCTGAGAAGGAGTAATTAGGAAAGGCAAAAATTGAGAGAAAGAGAGCTGGGCCAGTACAGAGGGTAAGGCAGCTGGGTCCCACAGGGCCAACTTTGCAGGGCAAGTCCTGGACCTGGAGACTTAAAAAACACTGCAAGCATACATGATTTGTGTGTCTGAGTGGAGAATGAAGGAGAAAGGATTTCAGAGTGGCCATCCCCCCCTCTCCCCCTTCCTCCTGGGAGATGATTTCTCACTTTCCCTCTCTTTCTCTCTCCAGTGTGCACACACACTATAGCAAAAACTAAAACCTAACTAAACTAACTAAATAAATAAAGTGAAAGGGTAGGAGTAACTACAGAAGCTCCTGGCAACTATATCTTTAAAAAAATGTGGCACATATACTCCATGGAATACTATTCAGCCATACAAAACAAGGCCCTGGAATTTGATAGAAATTGGATGAATATGGAAGATTTGTTGCTGAGTGAAGCAAGTCAGGCTATGAAAGAGAGACATTGCATGTCTCCACTTAACATATACCGAATATGTGCACTCTATGGTAGAAACTGAAAGACTGGAAAACATGAAAGTATTAAAAATTGTAATGGACACTAGAAACAAAGTGGAAAGAGTGTGGGAGGGGAAGAGCATAGGAAATCTGGAGGGAAATGGAGAGGTAAGACTTGTGGGACACAGATAAGGTTTATTATCTGTTGACGAGGTCGTGTATGGTGGTCTCAACTGGGCTGGACTGAGGTGTAGATCATGCTGGGTGAAGTCTCTTCACAATCTAAATGATGTATAGTGATTTAATGTATGAATAATAATAAAAAATATATATAAATAAAAAATATATTTTAAAATCCCAGTTCCTAGCCAAATTTATTTATATACACACACACACACACACACACACACACATATGTGTGTGTGTATTATATATACGTAAATATATACATATATACATATAAATATACACATATATCTACATACATATATAGTCTCCCCCAATACTTAAGGCCTATTAATCCTCAATTCATGGCAGATCCAATGTCCAGCAAAATTATAAGCAATGATATAAAAAATATTATAAGCAGAACACTATCTGAAGAGACAAACCCATCATTAGAATCAGAACCAGTCATGACACAGACTTCAGAATTATCACAAGGGGAATTTAAAAATAGCTATATCTTAGATTAATGTTACCAAACTAATGTAGGTACAGGCCAGGAACCAGATGCTCAGTACACAGAAAAGCCCATCTCCAACAATGAGGATTGTCAAAGAGGGACGTTTCATTACTTCCCCAGTGACATCGGCCAGGAGACAGCATGCTAAATTGCTCAAAACTATCTCCCAATTGGGAGTAGTCCTGGCTTTCCTCGGTGGTGAAGGGGTCACAGTACAAGCAGGTGCAACATCGCCAGGCATTGTCCTTGTCAATCTTTTCTTTTTTTTTTTCTTCAGTCTTTCCTACTTCTTTTTTTTTTTTTTTTTTTTTTTTTTGGTCAATCTTGATGGAAAACGTTATTATGTTCTGGTGCTGACTAGTCTCAGTGCCAGATAAGTCAGAAATACCTTAATAGTTTCTTTAGGGCATCTGAAGACTTGCATTTTGGCAACTGCAGGTGCATGGACAGCATGTGCCTCTGAAATGACTAGTAGTGCTGTTTTGTCCAGAAATGGTGTCTGAGCCTTTAATCCAGAGTGGCTACACTTCTCAATAGATAATGTAAAATGATATATGCTGATGAAAGCAGAGAGATGGAAACTCTACGAATGAATGAGGGGTGAGCCCACGCTCACAGCTTGGGAGCTACATTGGGATTTTCTGGACACCGTCGCCCACTGCTCCAGGGGCCTGGAATCACCCCACCCATCACCTGCCGGGACACTTAAGCCGGGTTGGGGAGGACCTCCTTGTGCTCGGGTTGGGAGCTAGGTTGGGACTTCTGGTACACCAGCCTGCATGCTACTGCAAGGACCGCGTGTACTTGACCCTCTTCATTGAGTTCTGTTCCCACAGTTGGCTACCCCCTCATCAAGGGCTGAACATTTGGCACAGGAGCCGTGTACCTGAAGACACCCTACCACTCTGACCTTCTAGTAGGGACACACCTGGGAACTGAAGGTTAACTTCCTGTACTAGTACTACAGAATCCACTCCAATAAATAGAAGAAGAAAAGAATACTGCATCAGATGACCAAAAACCAGCACAGATCTTGAAGAAACATGAGAAAACAGGTGGTAATTCTCCCCCAGGTGAGCATAGTAGCCCCTCACCAACAGTAGGTAGCACAAATAAACATACAGAAAAGTCAGAAAAAGAATTCTGAATATTCATAGTGACAAAACTCAGTGAGATGCAAGAGAAAAACAGATAATCAGTTTCAGAAATGAGAGAAATTTCAACAGGTATCACATACATGTCTTTGGAATATTTTAAGAATAAGAAGAGAAAGGAACAGAAGAAGCATTTGAAGTAAAAATGAGTGAGACCATTCTAGAATTAATTACACGTACCAAACCACAGAACCAAAATGAACAGGCAGCACCAAGGATAATTAATAAAATAATCCGTTCTTAGGAATATTATACTTAAATTGTACAAACCCAAAGCCAAAGACAAAATTTTTAAATCAGAGAAAATCATCTTATATTTAGTGGATTGAAGATAAAAATTTCAGGAGAGTTCTCAAGAAATCATGTCACTGGGGCCAGCAGGTGGCATCATGACTGCAGCACAGGACTCCCACATGGCTATCTACAGATCGAATCCTGGAACTGGAAACTTGAAACTGAAAACTGAAACTGGGCACATGTGCATGCATGACTAATATCCCAGGAGGAGGAAGAATTGCAGTGTTGTGGCCATCCCCCCATGGGAGTGATTTCTCATTTTCCCCTTCATTGTTTCTCTCTGTGTCTCTCCAGTGAGTGCACGCACCCTATGACAAAAACCTAACAACAAAAACAGAAAGAAAAGAAAAGAAATCACACAAAGAAGAAAAGAGTGGAGCGAAATGTTTAAAATGTTTAAGAGAAAGATTTAGCAAATTTAGAACGATATATTCAATGGCACTATTCTTCAAAAGTGAAGGAGCAATGAAGAATCTCCCAGTTGAACGGAAACAGGGAATTCATTGAAGGTAGACATGCCTTATCAGAAATGCTATAAAAGGACCAGCAGATGGTGTAATGGTTACATTGCTGGATTTTCATGTAGTCAATAACAGTTTGAACCCCAGATCCAGCAGCTTCAATCACACTGGGCACATGTGCATGTGTGCCCAAAATACCAAGAGGAGATTGAAAGAGAAGGGATTGCAGCATGGCCATCCCCCCTTGGGGCGGGGGGTGATTTTTTGCTTTCTGTCTCTCTGTGTCTCTGGTGAGTGCACACACCCTATAGCAAAAATCTCTCAAAAAAAATTAAGAAGATGCCAAAAGGAGTGATTGGAGGAGAAGTGAAATGATGTAGCTCAAGAACTCAGATCTGTATAAAGAAAGGAAGAGCACAGGAGAGGAAACAAATGAAGATACAATTCATTTTTTTCCCTATTCTTTTTTATTATTTTAGAGAGATTTTTGGTATAAGGTGCATGAACTTGCCAGAGAGACAGCAAGTGAGAAATCACCCCCCCAGGGTGATGGCCACATGACGATCCCTTCTCCTTCATTCTCCTCTCAGGATCTTTGATATGCTCACACATGCACCTGGCATGAGTTTCAAGCTGCTGAGTCCGGGACTTGAACTGTTGACTGTATGTGAGTTCAGCGACGTAACCATTAGACCATCTTTTGGCTCCATTTTTTTCCCCTATTATTAATGGATTGAAAACATAACTGCTTCTAGACCAAAAAAAAAAAAAAAAAAAAAAAAAAGCAGAGATATACAGGACCTAAATGATACTATAAATTGAATGGACTTACCAGACATCTACAGAACTTTCCACTCCATCTACAGAACTTTCCACTCTAAGACCACAAAATACACATTTTCTCATCCTGGCATAGAACCTTTTCAATGATTGACCATCTGATAGAATACAAATCAAGCCTTTACAGATTCAAAGACATTCTATATCCAGTATCTTCTCTGACCATGATGGAATTAAACTCAATATTAATTTCAAGAAACACCCATGAAAATACACAAATACATGGAAACTAAACAGCCTACTTCTGAATGACTTCTTAACTACTGAATAAATTAAGTCTGAAATAAAAAAAAAATTATGGAAACAAGTGATAATGAGTACACAATGGGACTTGGAAAAAACACTCATAAGAGGGAAATTCATAGCAATTAGTGCACATAAGAAAAAGATGGAAAGGCAATATAGACAACCTAACATCATGCCTCAGAGAACTGGAAAAAGAACAACAAAAACAAAAATGCCAGGTGAAAGAAATTATAAAGATTCAAGCAGACATAAATGAAATAGAAAATAAATGAACTATACAGAAAATAAATGAAAACAAAAGCTGTTTCTTTAAAAAGATGGACAAGATCAATATACCATTAGGTAGACTGATAAAGAAGAAGAAAGAAAGACACCAGATAAATCAAATACCTGATGAAACAGGCAACATTACAGCAGGCACAATGGAAATTTAAAAAAAAAAAAATCACTAGAGAATACTATGAGCGACTAAGAGACTATATACCAAAAACAAGAGAACATGGAGGAAATCGACAAATTCCTGGATATATATAATCTACCAAGATTAAATCAGGAGGACATAGAAAACATGAATAGACCCATAACTAGCCATGAGTTTGAATCAGTAATAAATAACCTCCCAAGAAAGAAAAGCCCAGGTCCGCATGGCTTCACTTCTGAATTCTACAAAACCTTTAAAGAAGAGTTAACCCATATCCTACTCAAATTATTTCTAAAGATCCAAAAGGAAGGAAAACCTCCAAATTCATTTTATGAAGCCTTCATCATCCTCATTCCCAAAACAGATAAGGACATGACAAAAAAGAAAAACTACAGACCAATATCTCTGATGAATATAGATGCAAAAATTCTCAACTAGATACTTGCAATTCACATCCAACAGCATATAAAAAAGATTATTCATCATAACCAGGTAGGCTTTATTCCAGGTATGCAAGGGTGGTTCAGCAAGACCATAAATATACTGCATCATATTAACAGAAAGAAAGATAAAAACCATATGATCATTTCAACTGATGCAGAGAAAGCATTTGATAAAATACAACATCCTTTCAGGATTAAGTCTCTCAGCAAGATTGGTATAGTAGGGTCATTTCTCAACACAATAAAAGCCATATATGAAAAACCTATAGTTAACATTACACTGAATGAGGAAAAGCTAAAATCTTTTCCACTAAAAACTGGTACTAGAAAAGGCTGCCCACTTTCTCCACTGTTTTTTAATATAGTACTGGAAGTCTTATCCAATACAATCAGAAAAGAGAATAATATAAAAGGTATTCGAATGGGCAAGTAAGAGTTGAAAATATCTTTATTTACAGTTGACATGATGGTATTCTTAGAAGACCCAAAGGTTTCCATGAAAAAACTTCCCAAAATAATAAATAAATATAGTAAAGTGGCAGGATACAAAGTTAATATCCAAAAATTTATAGCATTTCTGTACATAAAGAACAAGTGGAATGAAGTAGAGCTGAAGAAAGGTATTTCTTTTACCATAGCCATAAAATATATAAGATAGCTAGGAATAAATCTAAGGAAGTCAAAGATCTTTACAAAGGAAACTATAAAAAATCTTTAAAAAATATTGAAAATGACATAGAAAAGTGGAAAGACATCATGTGTTCCTGGACTGGAAGAATTAATATAATCAAAACGACAATTCTACCAAAATTAATCTACATATTTAATGCAATTTCAATCAAAATACCAGAGACATTCTTCACAGATGTAGAAAAGATAATCATAGACAATCAAATAATTTGTCTGGAATCATAAAAGACCTTGTATTGTCAAAGCAACCCTGTGCAAGAAGAGTAGAGTGGGTGGCATATCACTTCTAGACCCCAAAATATGCTATAAAACTGTGATAATCAAAACAGCATGGTATTGGGAACCAGCAGTTGGCGTAATGGCTATGTCGCTGGACTCCCACGTAGTCGACCGCGGTTCGCGTCTCGGACCCGGTGGCTTACAACTCACACCGGGCGCGTGTGCGTGCGTGCCCAAGATCCCAAGAGGAGAATGGAGGAGAAGGGATTGCGGCGTGACCATCCCCCCTGGGGGGTGATTTCTCGCTTTCTGTCTCTATGTCTCTCTCTGTCTGTCTGGCGAGCACACGCGCCCTATAGTGAAAAACCTCTCCAAAAAAATAAAATAAAATAAAAACAGCATGGTATTGGCACAAAAACAGACAGGTGGACCTATGGAATAGAATAGAGACCCCAAAACTTACAGCCAGCTGATTTTTGATGAAGATACCAGTCAATCCATTGGAAAAAGGAATACCTTTTTAGCAAATGGTGCTGGAAAAAACTGAGTATCCACCTGCAGAAAGATGAAACTGAATCCCCATCTTTCACCATAAAAAAAAAAAAAAAAAAAAAAAAAAAAAAAAAACTCAAAATGGATCAAAAATCTGAACTTAAGATCTCAAACAATAAAACTGCTGGTGAAAAATGCTGGAGAAACTGGCAGACATTGAGGTAGGCAAAGACTTCTTAAATAAGACTCCCAAAGCATGGGTAATAATCCCTAAAATAGACAAGTGGGACTATATCAGATTAGGAAGTTTCTGCACAGGAAAGAACACAGTAATTAGTGTGACTTCACCACCCTCAGAATGGGAGAATATTTTTGTAAAATATGCCGCAGATAAGGGACTGATAACCAGAATACACAGGGAACTCAACCGACTTACCTGGAGGAGAAAAAAAGAAAAAGTCTAACCTAATTAAAAGATGGGAAAATGAGCTGAACAAAAATCTCTCTACGGATACATACAGCCAAAAAGCATATGAGGAAATGCTCAACATTTCTCATCATAAGAGAGATGCAGACCAAACCACAATGAGATACCACCTAACCCCTGTAAGAATGGCAAAGATTAAAAATATAAAAATTGGTAAGTGTTGGCGGGTATGTGGTGAAAGAGGAACTTTCCTACATTGTTGGTGGTAATGTAAACTGGTTCAGTCATTGTGGAAAACAATATGGAGGTTCCTCAAAGATCTACACTGAGTTCTTAGAGCATAATGGAATTAGGCTAGAGATCAATAACTGAAGATAGTTGGAACATTTGTCACTCACTGACCCATGAGACATGGTGACCCACAAGTTTTGTTTTGCTGTATCTCACCACTGTTAGACCAGACCAGGTTCGGTGCAACAGGACACATACTTTACTTTCTCACCAAAGAATGGAGATGGCCTGGCCTCCTGATGAGAGGCTTAGCTGTCACTTTTCCAGGGAGTGGAGCTGCTGTTCCAGGGTGGAAGGAGACTCTTGGAGCATGTCAAGTTCTTTCCTTGGCATGCGGCATCTCCTCTTCTGCATCTTGCACCTTTTGCTCACGTCGCAGTTCACACATGGTGTACCATCACCATCTGGTTTGAGCCGATGATACAGTACAGTTTGATATTTTGAACCCTTGTCTTTGTTCCTACAAGCTGTCACAGCTGAAAAGGAGGATTAGTGTCTGTGTCACTGCAGGGGCTTATGAAGGGAACTTTATAAATTTCCTGGTGACACCTCCTCAAATACTTGAAGATTTAATAACACACTTCTGAATAGCCTATGGGTCAACAAAGATGACTTAAGACTAATTTTAAAATGTTTTGGTTTAAATAAAAATGAAAATATGGGACCAGCAGTTGCTGCAATGGCTATGTCACTGGACTCCTATGTAGCTGACCGCGGTTCAAGTCCTGGACCTGGTGGGTTAAACTCACAGAGGTGCATGTGCATGCATGCCCAAGATCCCGAGAGGAGAATGGAGGAGAAGGGACTGCAGTGTGGCCATCCCCCCTGGAGGGTGATTTCTCACTTTCTATCTCTCTGTCTCTCTCTGCCTTTCTGGCGAGTGTATGTGCCCTATAGCAAAAATATCTCAAAAAAATATTAAAATGTTAGAGCTGGCAGGTAGCGTGGTGGTTAAGGGTGTTGGATTCCCACATGGCTGAGCACAGTTCAAGTCCTGGATCTGACAGCTTGTTTTCTCACTTTCCCTCTCTGTCTCCTCTCTCTGTCTCTCTCTGGTCAAATTAAAATCAATCAATGAATCAATAAAGTTAAATACAATAATCTTAAAAATAATAAAATGTAAAATCAGTATGTGACAAAAACAGCACCGAGAGGGAGATTTACAGCATAAATTATATGTGCTAAGGCAGAAGATCTGAAGCAATAATCTAAGCTCCCAATTTAACAAACGAGAGGAGGAGAAATTTTGGTCTAAACCAGCAGAAGAAAAATAATATAATAGTAAACCAGAAATCAATGAAAATGAAGACAAAACCAATGAAAACAAATAATTGACCCAGCAAAGATCTGTTTTTTATTTTATAAAGATTAATGAAACTGAAATCTCTTTAAAAAGAATGAGAAAGAAAAATGTAAGGAGGCTGACTCTGTAGCCCAGTGATTAAGAAAAGCCAGATTCCACATGGCTGGCAGATTTCAAATTCTGGCCCCAACTGCTTGGAAAACATGCTCAGAGTGCTCATAATCATGATGGGATGGTGAGATGGAAGAGAAGGGATTGCTGCAGGATTATGCCCTATTGCGGATGCTTTCTTCTTACCTCTCTTTCTCTCTGGTGAATGCACATATTTAAAAGAAAAATATAAGATATAAATTACAGCTACTATAGGAAAAGAGGGAATGTCACTACAGACCTTGGAAAATCAAGAGAATTAAGAAAAAATGAAGAAAAAATATATAGTACTATTAAGTTTCAGGAAAATTGTGACTTTTTAATATTTTTCTATGTAAAAATCCTTCATGACTTCCTTTTTCATGTCCTTTTACTTGTTATTTATTTATTTATTTGATGTTCATTCACTGTACATCATCACAGCATGCAAAATGAGATTTCCCATCCATAATACACTGTATATTGCTTTAATCAACTATTACTATTCATGTTATAATCAACCAATTATTTTTTCTCTCTTGTTTCTTATATCTTTTGCATTTCCCCCCCTTGATTCCCTACTTCTCACTCTCTGCCATTTTCCACCCTCTTCCCACACTGTCTCTAGTATCTACAGTTGCTTTCCATGCCTCTTTTTATTCCCCACATTTTATTGATGTACAAAAAAATTTAATTAAATACTTTCAATAGCAAATTCAGCTGATATATGCGTATCTGTGAACATGTGTCTGACTTTAGGCATAAAACTCTGTGAGTAGAATGAACATACTATGAAGTAGCACATAACTGAGACTATACAGCTTACTGTGTTCATTAAATAGGTATTCTTTATGTATTTTTTTAATTTCAAGAAAAGCAGTTTTAGCTTTAATAAATCAAAATTACAAAATGTTAATAGATATTTGCTTAAGACTTAAAGTCAGTAATAAGTTTAAGATTCTATTCAAGTGGTAGGTAGGTGAATATATCAACAGCTCAAGAGAAGGCAAAAAAATCCTTTAAATCTGGAAAACAAAGCACAGGAAAAAAACATTCCCATTTTAGTCAAAAGTCATAAATTCTTTTTCACCAGTTCAGTCTCATGTAATTAGTATCTCTTCTGTTGTGGTTCAATCTTTTCATTTAAATTCTGGAAGTTAAATTCAATTCCAGACTTGTCTCTACCATTCAAGTTGGCCATTGGCCATTTTCTTGATTTTTTTTTTTTTTTAATTCTTATTTCTGAGTGTCTGTAATTAGTTTTCCTGGTATAGCACTCCCTTTAGAACTTGAAGAGCTGGACTAGTGGTGTTAAATTTTTTTCATGTTTTGTTGATCTGAGAATGTTTTTGTCTTTTCTTTCCATATGAAGGATAGTCTTGCTGGGTATAGAATTCTTGGTTGAAATTGTTTTTACTCAACATTTTGAATATATTTTCCCATTCTTTCCTTGTTCACATTGTTTCTGATAAGAGTTCCTCTGTTTGCCTGATGGGTTATCATTTGTAAGTAACTTGAAGTTTCTCTCTTGCCAATTTTAGAATCTTGTCTTTGTGGTTTTGGTCAATCTGGCTATGATGTGCCTTGGAAAATTTTTTCTTGGGGTGATTCTAGGTGGGGTTCTTTGTATTTCTTGGGTCTGGATATTTGAATAACTCTCTAGGTTTGGAAAGTTTTCTTACACGGTTTCATGTAGTAGACTATCAATGCCCTCATTAGTTTCTTCCCCTTCTGGGATATAATTATACAGTTGTTTGGACGTTTAATGGTATATAATATTTCTCATTTATTATTTTTATTTCATTGGGTTATTTCCTCAGTATTTTTGGTGAATTTTTCTGTCTTCAACATCTGAGATACAGTCTTCTGCCTGATCTAATTTGATTTTAATACTTTCAAGGGAGGTTTTGATTTCCTGTTTTATAGCCTTCACCACTAACAGTTCCAATTGATTCTTTTTTTATAAAATGTATTTCCTCTTTCAATTTGTGCAAGAACTTTTGCACTTCCTGGAACTCATTGACTCTTTTCTCCTGAATCTTATGGAGTTCATTGTCTCTCTTCTCTTACATCTCAGTTAGCTTTGTTGCTACAAATACTCTAAATTTTTATCTAACATTTCCATGAGTTCCATTGTGCATGAAGAGTTTTCTTTCACTTGGGGGAGATAGTGTCTTGGTTTCTCTTATTTTTTGTGCCTCTGCAGTGGTTTCTAACCATTTGATGAGTTATACAATTCTTCCTAATTTCTTTTTCTTTTTGTAGGGGAGAAGTTTTTGCCATAGGACACGTGCACTTGCCAGACAGACAGAGAGCGACAGAGAGACAGAAAGCAAGAAATCACCCCCCGGGGGGATGGCCACGCTGCAATCCCTTCTCCTACATTCTCTTTTTGGGATCTTGGGTACCACACACACGCGCCTGGTGTGAGTTTTTAAGCCACCGGGTCCAGGACATGAACCGCGGTTGACTACATGGGAGTCCAGCAACATAGTCATTACGCTAACTGCTGGTCCCTTCCTAATTTCCTGAAGTTAAATATGAGCATTCAGAAGCATGCAGGAGGAGATGATCTACAATCTCTCTGTAGTTCCGTTTTTCTCCCAGTCTGGTGGATCTTAGGGATGAAGTCTGAGTAGAAACTCTTTGGTTATCTTAGATCATGAAAGGGATTGTTCACAGCTCAAATGCAGATGACTTCTCAAAGGGCCTGATCGTTCTCTCTCCTATCAGTCTGGTGGATCTTGGGGTCTGGAGGGTGAAGTCTGAGCAGAAATTCTTCAGTTGTATTAGCCCTTGAATGGCAATCTTTATCCTTTTATAAAATTACCCAATCTGTGGTATTCAGTTGTAACAACAGAAAAATAGACTAAAACAGAATGGTTAAGAATTTCTAGGACAACCACTCAGTCATAGTGCATTCCTCTTACACTTTACACCTGGTCATTAAAATTGATCTTAAAGAAATTATTGATCACCCAATGCGTATCATGTCCATAACTGGATCTCCATTTTTCTCAGCTGCTGCCTCCCACCAGTAGCACACTCAGGCCAGTCCTGCCCAGCCTGCATATTTCAGCCCTCATCATGACTTTCACACAGCCCAATATATATTGCCTATCACTTATATCAACAAGATAGATAATATGAACAATTTCTCAAAAAGGACAAACTACTTCATTTTGTATGATATTACATAGATAATTTGAGTAGTTTTATAACTATTAAGAAGATAAATGTAACATAAAAGCTCCCCCCAAAAAAGAAATTTATAGAACTAGATTATTTCACTTGAGATCTATTCCAAACATTTAAAAGAAAATGAACACCAATTCTACATAATCTCTTCCCAAAAATAGAAGATGAGAAAACATTACCAATTCATTTTAATAAATCTATTATTCTTTTAAAAATAAACTAAAAGAAAATCAAGAAATTAAGAAAAGAAATAAAAGAAACTACAGAGCAATGTCCCTAATAAACATGCATGAAAAACTTTAAAATAATAATCTTAAGTAATATTGAACAATATGTGTAAGAATCACACATGTGATCAAGGGAGCTTATTCCAGGCATGCAGACTGGTTCAACTTTTCAAAAGCAATCAATAAAATTAATGATGTTAACAGGTTAAAAAGTAAAATTGCTTGAAGAAAAATTTGAAAAAGCAAGGACACATTCATGATAAATAATCTCAGAAAATTAATGGTGGAAAGGCACTTCCTCAACTGGATAAAGAGTATCTATCGAAAACCTAGAGCTAACATAATACATAATGGTGAAAGACAGAATCTCCTCCCTTAAATTTAGAAACAACACAGGAATATCTACTCTCCTCACTCTTAGGGAATAAAGTCCTGGAATTTTTAGCCAGTGCTATAAAACAAGGAAAAAAATACACATGGATCCGAAGGACGATTTATTAGTTCCTAATTATAGATGGCATGATTGTCGTCTATATTGAAAAATCCCAGAATTCAATTGGGAAAATAGAACCACAACACAAGATAGATTAAGTACATGAGACTGAACTGGTGAAATAGCGTTCTGTGACTTTTGACTAAAATATTGCTTGTTTTCTTCTAGGCTTTGTTGTCCAGTTTTAAGAGTTTTTGTCCTGTCTTGAGCTGTCAATACGTTCATGTACCTACTATTTGAACAGAATCCTAACCTGTTTCCAGGCTTTAAGTTTTAAGCAAATTTCCTTACCAATTCAAAACTGCTTTTCTTGAAATTTCCAGCTGAACTTGCTATTGAAAGTAGATAGATTATTTAAGAAATTGTGTGATCAATAAAAAAGTGAGGGGGAAAGGAATGGAAGACAACTGTAGACACCAGAGATAGTGTGAGAAGAGGGTGGGAAAGGGCAGAGGGTCAGACATAGGGGTAAATATAAACACACACACACACACACACACACACACACACGTAAAACTAGGAATGGAAAATTATTGATAATAACATACATGATTAAGCCACTATGCAGTACATTCTGGATGGGAAACCACTTTTTGTATGCTGTGACGATGATTCGGAGATGAATGTATATTAATTAATTAAAAAAAAGTTTCATGAAAAAATGCATATTTGATGACTACAGTAAGCTATATAGCCCCAACTAGGTGCTACTTTACAGTATGTTCATTCTATTCACTGAGATTTATGCCTAAAGTCAGACTTGTGTTCATGGATATGTATATATCAGCTGCACTTTCTATTGGAAATATTCAGATTAATTAAGTTCATTAGCAAATCAATAAAATGGGGGGAAAATGCATAGAAAGCAACCATGGATACCAGAGACAGTGTGGGAGGAGGGTGAGATGTGGCAGAGGGTGAGAGATAGGGAATCAAGGATGGAAAAAAAAAAAAGCAAAATATACAGGAAACAAGAAATGGAAAATTATTTGTTGATGATAACACGTAGGTTGATGTGCTTGATTGAGCCAATATACAGTGTATTCTGAATGGGAAATCTCATTTTTTATGCTGTAATGATGTATAGTGAGTGAATGTAAATATATAAATAAATTTTAAAAAATCTGAAGGACTATACCCAAAAAAAAAAAAACAAATGAAAAAGCCTGCCTAACAACACATGAGTATATCAGAAATTACAATAACACAAGATCAAAATTCAAAAGTTACTTTGTATGTCTGTATATTAGCAACAAATACATGGACCTGAAGTTTAAAATACAGTATCATTTACAATTGCTCAAAAAGAAAAAAAAAATAGCACAATAGCTGGCACAAACATAAAATAAAACACCTGCAGGACTTCTAAGACAAAACTCAAAAATTCTGATGAAAGAAAAGAGCTAAACAAACAGCAAGATATCTGCCACATGGATTGAAACCCTCACAACAATGAAGATGCCCATGGGTTGAACTCATCTATAGATTTAATATAATTCTTGTCAAAGTTCCAGCAAGATATTGTGGATACAGACTTGATTATCCAGACATTTATATAGATAAGCCAAAGGACTCTAGTAGCAAAAATAACTTTGAGAAGGAAGAAGTAAGTGGATGGATCACTATATCTGTCATCCAAGTTTATTAAAGACTGCAGTGGTCAGACTGTGCGGTGTTGGCAAAGAAACAGGCCCCAGAACCGGCACTCATCTAAATATAACCACGTTGTGTTTTGTTTTGTTTTCTTTTTCATTGTTGGTGGGCATGTGCAACTTGCCAGAGAGAGGGATCAAGACAGAGGGCGTAAGTAACTCCAATGAGCTGTGGTCAGACCATAGTCCTTTTTTCTTCCTCCCTTCTTGCTGTCAGGATTTGGGGCATACAGCAAGTTTTTCAGGCTGCAGGAGCTAGGATTCAAACCATGGCTGGTCTTGTGGGACCCAGCTTTCTTAGCCACTATTTGTGGGACATTCCTGACCAAGAGATTTTTCACAATTGTGCAAAAGCAACTAAATGAAAGGATACAAAAAAATTGTATTAGAGCATTGTATATCCGTAGATAAAAGGGAGCCTTGGTCTATAATAAAACTCACTCCTTATGAAAACAAACAAAATAGATTCAAAGTAGATCATAGATTTAATTGAAACCTGTAAATCTACAAAAACTGTAGAATAAAACATAAGGGAAAGTGTCTGGTTAAGAAACTTAGACTGGTTAAATACTTCTTACATATGCAATTTAAAAAAAAAAGTCCATCAAAGAAAAAAATAGTAAGTTGGTTGATCTTTACCAAAATTAAAACACTTGATTTGTGAAATTATTTGTTAAAAAGATGAAAGGACAAGTTATAGGTTGGCAAAAAAAGAAAAAAAAATCTAGAAACTACAAATCTGACAAAGGGCTCATATTTAGAATGCATAGAGAATTCTCCAAACTCAACTGTTAAAAACAAAAAACAAAACTAGAGCTCAGTCTCTCAGAGAAACACTTGTACTCCATGTTTATTTGCAACATTATTCACAAGAGGAAAGATACGCAAAGCCCGTGTGCCCCAAACCGATGACTGAATGGAGAACGTGGCACGGATACACAGCGGGATACTGCTCAGACACGAAGAGCTGCGAGATCCTGCCATTCAACATGAAGGAGATCAAGGTAGAAGACTATGAAAGACAACCAGGATATGTCCCCACTGAACACAGACCGACTGTCTGCGCTCTGTTGCAGGAGCTGAAAGATCAGAAGACACGGAGGCGGAAAGGACAAGTGTAGACAATGGAGCCTGCTCCTAGTCAGGGCTGGGCAGGGGCCCAGAAAAGACGTTCAGTAGACACAATGTGAATAAAAAGGAAAGATGGTTATGAAACAGTGTAAAAACAAAACAGGGGTATTATACATTATGTAATATACATACACAGTTACATGTATAATATATAATATGTAAAATCTGAAGATTGAAAAGTAAACATATATTACATAGTGTAATGATCTTTGTTGAAGATGAATATGGTAATATTCTTGATTTGATTATCATGCACTGCAAACATGCTTTGAAAAACCACGTTGTACCTCACAAAGATGTACAACAACTAGATGTAAATAGAAATTATGAAATGATTTTTTTTCTTAGGACTTTGTCATAGAGTCAGGGCACTCACCAGAGAAAAGAGAGACAGAAAGATACAGAGAAAGGGAAAGTGAGAAATCCCTTCCTGGAAGGGTGGTCATACCACAATTCCTCCTCCTCCCTGGATTTTGGGCATGCACACTCATACATACCTGGTGTGATTTTAAGCTCTGGGTCTGGGATTTGAACAGCAGTTGACCATGTGGGAGTCCAGTGCCTAAACCACCATGCCACCTGCTGGCCCCATGAATTTTTTTAAAAGGAAAGAACTCTTTGTCTAGTAAGCCCTTCCAAAAAAAAGAAAGAAAGAAAGAGAAAATGAACATAAACATAGGAAGAAAATGAACAGAATGAATAGGAAGTCACATTTCGCCAAGGAGGACAAATGGAAGGCAAATACCACATATGAAGGCATGTTCAATACTGCTAACCTTTGGGGAAGTGGAAATTATACCAGCAATATACTGTCCTATACTGCGAAGACAACTAAAATAAAAATTATTCCCGAGTCTAAATTCTGGTGAAGGGGAAGGGAAATTGGATCTTTCATATATTTCTAGTAAGAAAATAAATCATACAACCACCATGAAAAATATTTTGGCAATTCTGTATAAAAGTAAAGAGAAATGGGCCATCTGACCCAGTAATTGCACTCCTGGGCATTCATCCCAGAGGTGTGGAAACTTAATTCCACACAAATCCCACACACAATTGTTGATACTAAATTTCCAGCCAATGACTGGAAATACCCAAATATCTCTAAACAGGTGAATGGCTGACCAGACTTTTGTAATCTATGTGATGGTATACAACTCAACAATAAAGGGAGCTATTGAAATACGTGGCAATGTGAATGGGTCCGAAGGGTGTTATACTGACAAGCAAATTTACAGCCATTATCAAATGTGCATTCTGTGTGAGCCCACTGAAATCCTATTCTTGAGATGACAGAACTATAGAAATTGAGAACAGATTGGTGGAGGGCCTGGGTTAGATGTGTGTGGCCAAAAATGGGCAGCACAAATTACATGTGGTCATGGAACTGTTTTTCACAACAGTTCCATATTTTTATTTAGTGTTGGTTACCAGAATCTCAAAATGCAATCGCATTATACACATGCTTTACAACCATTTAATTTTCTGTATTTATAGTTCAGTATAACTACATAATATGTACCTAAAGGGGATATTTTTGATTATTTACTTGTTTATTTAAGTTTTTAAAATTTATTGAGACAAAGACAAGCATCTTGGATAGTGTCTCACACCACAACGCTAACCCCCCACCCTGTGGCTTTCCCAGCCTTTCCTAGGCAGCGAGGGTCAGGGCACGCCCAGGAGGCCCCAGTGTGCACAGGGAGACCTGGGGACCAAACCCTTATGTGCCATATGGCTTCCAGGCTGTAGAACATTGTTTGACCCCTGCAGCACCCCTGCTGGGTCCAGTGGAGAAAATGGGTGAAGGGTACAAGTGACCTCTCTGAAGGATTGTTTTTTTTTTTTTTTTTTTTTTTTTGAGAGGTGTTTTTTTTTTTCTTTTTTTTTTCCGCTATAGGGCGCGTGTGCTCGCCAGACAGACAGAGAGAGAGAAACCAAGAAATCACCCCCCAGGGGGGATGGTCACGCCGCAATCCTTTCTCCTTCATTCTCCTCTCGGGATTTTGGGCACGCACGCACACGTGCCCGGCGTGAGTTTTAAGCCACCGGGTCCGGGACGCGAACCGCGGTTGACTACATGGGAGTCCAGTGACATAGCCATTACGCTAACTGCTGGTTCCCTCTTTGAATGATCTTTGAAACTTCCTGTGACTGTATAAAAAATTTAAAACAAAAAGTGAAAAACATAGTATTTCTAAAACCATATCTTAAATATTGTTAAACTACATATTCCTAAATATTAAGAAAACAGAGTCAGACAACTTCATATCACATAGTAACTTAAAAAATGACAAATGTAGAATTACTCTGATTTCTTGAAGATTTTGTCAATTTTTAAGTGCTTTCACATTTCCCACCCTCGACGATGATCACACCACAGTCCCTTCTCTTCATCCTATTGGGATTTTGGGTACCCACGCACATATGTTCCTGGCGTGTTTTTCAGTCTTCTGGATCTGGGACTTGAACTGCACAGTCAGGCTTGTGGGATCCAGCCACCTCTACCACCATGCCATGGGAGGGCCTCACTCAGAATTCTATAATGTTTCTTTTTCAGATAGATCATATCTGAACTTTGGTGGTAGAATAAGAAACATACAACAAGCACAAGCTGTTATAGTAAATGTAGAAAAATGGATAGGAAGGGAAGACCCTGAAGACAGGACACTAAACAGACACAGGCAGTGGAAAATGCTCAGGGCGCTTAGAAACGTCAGGGGAGGGACCAGCAGTTGGTGTAATGACTATGTCACTGGACTCCCTTGTAGTCGACCATGGTTCGAGGCCCGGACCTGGTAGCTTAAATTCACGCCAGGTGCGTGTGCGTGTCTGCCCAAGATCTGGAGAGGAGAATGGAGAAGGGACTGTGGTGTGGCCATCTCCCTCGGGGGTGATTCCTTGCTTTCTGTCTCTCTGTCTCTGTCTGTCTTTCTGGCGGCAAGCCCATGCACCTTATAGCAAAAACCTATCCAAGAAAAAAGAAGAAGAAGGAGAAGAGAAGGAGAAGGAGAAGGAGAAGAAGAAGAAGAGGAAGACGAAGAAGAAGAAGAAACTTCACGGAAAAGTAATAAACGAACCAATGTTTGATTGGTCCTCAGTCACTAATATGTTATTGGTGCTGACAAAATGCAGTGTTCTCTGGAAATAAAATACTTTTGTTAATGAGAAAGAGCAAATAGTAAGGTTGGCCTGCTGCTGCTTTTTCTTTTATTAATTACCAGGGAGCTCATGCTTTCACAGGTTTCAGAAAGACGGAGGCAGAGGGAAGGCACCGCCCAGTGCAGCGGGGTCTTGTTCGCTGCCCCAACACCGGGCTTCTCCTGTTGGAAGAAAGAGTTCAGCCCAGAGGCAGTCCTAGGATGGAGGGAGGAAGCTGCACAGCAGGAGGAGGAAGCAGGGGAAATGGAAGGGGAGGCCACGCCGGACACTTAGGAGCGGGCTCCTGGGTGGACGCAGCCCTGAAGTCTTCCGCCTTGTGTGCTTCTCTGCGCGCCCAACTCCACTTCAGCGCGGGCCGGGTTGGTCCTTGTTAGGTAATAATTTCCTAGGAGTCAATGCAAATGATATGTAAATGAGCTAAAGGTTACCTGAGGGCAGCCAAACTTAGTACTGCGCATGCTCCAAGCTGTAAGTCCCTTCAAGTTATGTAAGCTTCCTAGACTCACCTCGAGCCTGCTCTGAGTTCTGTGTGCTCCTCCGTGCTGCCCCCTATTTTGAACACAGATTGTTCTCCTGGGAAAAGCTGCAAGAGTCCAGTTTGGGGTGTATTCCGTGGACAGCGCTGTGGGTGTGGGCAGACCGCTAGCTCTCCCCTCCCCGTTCACGTTTTACCATCTCCCTACCCATCAGTCTTACCTCAGTCCTTTCTCCGGGGCTCCTAGTCCTGTCGGGTGTTGGGCACAGGAGCACAGCTGCATGCCTGGCTCGATTTTCCAGCTACCCAGGCCAGGATTCAAACTGCATTCGCCATGTGAATCTGACTCTTAACCACTAGGTACAGGGCCAGCTTAGCCTGCTTCCTAAATTGGAGTAAGCTTGATGTTTTATGGGGAAGTAATTGACTGGTGGATTGTGGGTGGGAAAAAAGTTCATTAGGCAAGTAGATAGGACATTTGAAAGAAAATCTATCACGATTTCTTTTGTCTTTCTTCTTTTTCTTTCTCTCTCTCTCTCTTTTTATTTTTATTTTGTCAGAGAGTGCATGCACTCACCAGAGACAGGCAGAGAGCGAACCATGCCTCCCATGTGGCATGGTCATTGCTGCAACCCCTTCTCCCCCATTTATCCATCCTTTAGGGGCCTTGGGCATGTATGCGCGTGTGCCCAGAGTTTTTCTCAAGCCACTGTGTCTGGGCGTCAAGGTGCAGCATCAGTGCGTGGGATCTGGTGCCTTAACCGGAGCCAGCCCTGACTGCCACTTCCTGCGTTTTCCCCACTGGTGTACTTTGTACATTTTCTTCTCCTAAATGTGTGGAAGGATGGCAGTGCAAACATTTTAAATAAACTTACTTCAGCTTTCTAATCTTTCTCCAAGTAGAATAAGTTAGCTGTTTTTCAGAATGACTCTGGGAAAAAAAATGTTTCTGGCATGATTCTAATTTAAAGTAGATAATATCCTACCCATAAGGGAATACAGACAGTTGAATAATCTATTCATGGTGAATTTATAAACAAAGCAAGGAGTCTAAAAGGAGTTATCTCTAAAAGAGCAGAGCGGTTGCCTTCACCCTCCAGCCTGAGAGATTTTCCAGGGGCACTGGGGGCCTCAAGGAGACCAGGTGTCTATTTAAAAAGATAGGATCTGTTCCGGATGGCTGTTCTGAATTCCATACATTTCCTTTTCGTAGTCTAACAAAGGGAACCACTATTGTTTATCGTAGTAGGCTACACTCAATAATTCAGGTTACACTGAAGGCAGACATAACAAATTAAAAAGAAATGGTATTTGGAATTAGAAATAGACAATAATTGAGATAGAGAGACATTTCCTAACGTTTATTTCTAATTAGTTCCTAGGTGACTAAGCTTTTCTCATGCTTTCTCCTCCCAAGGACTGAGATTCAGGTGTGCTGCTTTTATGTGATTAAATCCTATGGATGACAAAAGCCCTGCGTGTTCACATTTTTTAATTATAAGAAAATTTGAAAATACCAAATATATGCAGACTTAAAGAGCATGATGAACCGTCGTGTAAATATTGCCCAACTTCAATAAGGCTGATTTCACTTCCTTGTGCCCACTAGGGCCCCAGTCCACTTCCCTCTGTTTCCTGATTATTTTGAAACAAATTCTGAACATCATAAAATTTCCTTTTAAAAACATTTTATTATTTCCATTTTTAATTTACATAGACTGGTTGGTACAACTTCATGGAGCACACTGGTTTTTCAGAACACGTACACATGGTGTAATGATCAGATCGGGGCGATCTGATTCTCAGCATTTACTGGGCTTTGTATGGTGCACATTCAAAACCCATTCTTCTGCTCCAAAGCACGCGCTGGGGTCTCTCCGATCTCATTGCCCACAGGGCTGTGTGCTCTGGGACTTCGTCTCCGTACTCCGTGTGCTGCTATCCAAGTGCCCTTATCCCCAGCCCTCTCCTCCCTGGCTGCTGGTCCCCATTCCTCCACTTTCCACTTGCACACTTTTATATCTTTTAACTATCACTAATGAGTGAAAACATGTGCATTTGTCTGTAAAAAGATAAGATCTTTTCTGAATGGCTTTTCAGTATTACATAAATTCAGAAAATTTATTTCACTTAGCATCATTTCCCCTGGGTTCATCCATATTGCCTCAAATTACTGGATTACATTCTTTTTTGTGTGTGAGAGGCTGAATAATATCCCATTGTTTATATTTAAGTAGCTCAATATTTTTAACTAAAAAATAGCTTCTCAATGACCACTTAATACTATCATCACAAATAATGCTTGAATATAAACAATATAAACAAGTAGTTTTCTGTTTTTTGTTTGTTTCCTTAGAGAGATTTTTGTTATAGGGCACATGTGCTCGCTGGAGAGATAGAGAGAGACAGAGAGACAGAAAGCAAGATATTACCCCCAAATGGGGGTGACTGTGTTGCAATCCCTTCTCCTCTCCAGATTTTGGGCATGCATGCACATGTGCCTGGTATGAATTTTAAGCTGCTGAGCCTGGGACTCGAATCATAGTCGACTATGTGGAAGTTCAGCAACGTAACATTAGGCCATTTGCTGGTCCCAAGTAGTTTGTTTTTTAATTTTCCCTATTATTATATATTTTTTCTTTTTCTTTTTTCTTTTTTTTTTTTTTTTTTGGAGAGGTTTTGCTATAGGGCGCATGCGCTCGCCAGTCAGACAGAGAGATAGAAAGTGAGAAATCACCCCCCAGGGGGCATGGCCACGCCACAATCCCTTCTCCTCCATTCTCCTCTCGGGATCTTGGGCACGCACGCACACGCGCCCAGCATGAGTTTAAGCCACCGGGTCTGAGACTTGAACCATGGTTGACTACGTGGGAGTCCAGCAACATAGCCATTACACTAACTGCTGGTCCCATATTTTTTCTATTATTTCATAATAGTTTATAATTCTTTATTGAAACCAGGAATCCAATAAAGGTTATAAATTAAGGCTCATACATTAATTCTCTTTTCTATCCTTCTTTATCTTATTGTCTCTTTTTTTTTCTTGCAAATTTGTTCTTGAAAGAACTAGAACTTTTACTGGATAATGCTTTTCATTCTGTTTTTTGTTTGTTTGTTTGTTTTCTTTGCTATGAAATAATTTGACATGTTTCTATATTTTCTATATGTTTCCTGAAAAATTTTAATTAGAGCTCCAAAGTTGATACTATTTGAGCTCCATTATTTGGGGGGAAAAGACCTTATTGGTGAGGCTATGATCAGACGTCGGAAGCTGTCCATCTTATTTTCTCTTTCATGAAGTCAGTCATCTCTGATAATCACTGACTAAATTTGTTTTTTCATCAGCATTTGAAAATGGTCTTCATTTATTACCTAGAGAATGTTTAATGGAAAACTTTTCTCATCAACTATGTAGATAACTTGAGAAACGGTCCATGTAGAAGGGACAGGGTAAGCCCTGGGTCATTTTTCTTTACTTATCTTTTTTTTTTTTTCTTTTTTAAAGAGGTTTTTGCCTTAAGGCATGTACACTCACTGGAGAGAGAAGAAGATACAGTGAGAGGGAAAGTGAGAAATCGTCTCCCGGGGGGATGGCCATGCTGCAATACCTTGTCCTCCATTCTCCTCCCAGGATCTTGGATATGCACACGTGCCTGGTGTGAGTGTCAAGCCCCAGGTCAGGGACTCAAACCACGGTCGACCGTGTGGAAGTCCATCCATGTAATGGCTATGCCATCTGCTGGCCCCTTATTCGTTTGAAGAGTAACAACATTTTCCCCAAAGTATCCTTGAAAGGAGGCAAGGGGGGATTTCCTTTTAGTGTCCTTTTAAACTCATGATTTTAAACATATTTATTCCATCATCAGAAATAGTCGTATTTATGTTAATGTGATTTCAACTTTGGCAATGGAAGCCTTCTCTAACTGGCTCCTGAGTCTACATAGTACACCCTGATAGTGTTTCTGTTGTGATGGTTTTGTTCATTTGATTGTACATGTTTTACTTATTTCTTCCATGAAAGAGAGACAGAGAGAGAGTCAGAGAGAGAGAGCAAGAGAGAGAGAGCACCCCAGCCGGGATCCCACACTGTGATCTGCTCCCAGCCCCTGCCAGCCCAGGGTCACACATATACTCTCAGGGAGGTTTCTGAACGGAAGTGGGGGTTTCCCCACATGGGCCAGCCTCTTGGAGCGCCGTCCTGTTCTCCCACTGCTCCGTGTACCACTCCAGCTCCACTTTAGAGTTTTGGTAGTGTTTTGTCTCTTATTACAGCAAGATTTTTTTTCTTTAAGAGAGATTTTTGCTATAGGGTGCCTGTGTTCTCCAGAGAGACAGAAAGCAAGAAAATACCCCCACTACTACCCCTCAGGGGGTCAGGGGGTGGCCACG
Organism: Tupaia tana; assembly: GCA_026018925.1. NCBI lineage: Eukaryota > Metazoa > Chordata > Mammalia > Scandentia > Tupaiidae > Tupaia > Tupaia tana. The sequence continues at coordinate 3,976,397 of JAKSZU010000008.1, forward strand.
TGACAATCCCTTATCCTCCATTCTCTTCTTGGCATCTTAAGGATGCACACACATGTGCCTGGTGTGAGTTTTAAGCCACCAGGTCTGGGAATCAAACAGCGGTCGGCCACCTACGGGGGAGTCCAATGATGTAACCATTACACCATGTCCTGGTCCCATACCAGAAGAGTTTTAAGGTAATGTGTAAGCCTGCCTAAAATTAGCTATTCCTTAGGGAAAACAGTCTTAGGGACAAAACCCTGGCCACTGTGGGCATTCGCCACTGCACAGGGAGTCATGGTCCCTAGGCCTCCTGGTAGAAAGGCACAACTTTTTTATTTCAAGATGAAAAACATCATGAACTTACAGGAGGAGACTTTACAAAGTTTGTGAAAAAGTTTATTTTGGTTGTGAAGTGCTTCGAAATTCATGCTAGTTTTTTCATGAACTTTTTGAAGATCCGGCGTACTTGTGATTCTAATTTAAAACTGTAGAGCCATTGCTAAAAGTTTTGCTTTCCATTTGTATCTCCTTTCTCCCAGTGTGAAAAGACCTGGTCCCTAACACTGAGACACTAATGTACTCTGTCTCACAATACAGAGAGCAACGTTCGAGTCCCAACACCACGCCTCCCAAAAGTAAGGCACGGCGAGTTTGCCGTGATGCGCACTGACGCGACTTTCCTTGGTGTGTGTTGTTTTAGCCTGCTCTCTTCTGCTATAACTTAATGCCAGAACTGGAGAAGTGCAGATTTCAGGCCCCAGTAGGTTCAGCTGTCAGGTACGGGCTGTGTCCCGCATCCTGGGTCACTGTGTGCCCTCCTTGAGAAAGCGAAGGAGGCCAGCCCAGCGCGGCCGTGCAGCATCCTCCGTCAGAACCTTCAGCCCATTCACCAGGGAAGGACGTCCTGGCCCGGTCACCTGGTACGGGCCTCATCTCATATCAGCACAGCAGCAACGCCCGAATTTTGGAGGAAATCCCTTCAAACCGCAGTTTATATCTTCTAATCATTAAAAAAAATGTACTTCATTTTAAAAATCATTTGAAATATTTATTTTATTATTTGTTTGTTCAGTTGTATTGTCTTGTTTTTAAAGAATAATTTATTTTTGTTTTGTTATCACTATTTTTTATTTTGCTATAGGGCACGTGCACCCACCAGAGAGAGAGAGAGACAGAGAGTAAGAAAACAAACTGCTAGGTTTGGTATCGAATCATGGTCAGCTGTGTGGGAGTCTGTCAACTGAACTGCCATGCAAACCGCTAGCCTCTGCAGTATCTTTTGTAAATGGATTTTATTATCTTATATTACATGAAACATATAAATATTTGTACTATTTCAAAGTACAAACGTATATTAAGTTACAGAATCTGAAGTTGTATCCTTTTTCCCTCCAAATATTGGTAATAATTTTAGTGTTTTCCTGTAGCTTTCTAATGTTAAAATTTAAAAAAAAAAATACTATCATAGAGGGTCTTCAAAAAGTTCACGGAAAGGGTGTACTAAATTGTGCATAGATTTTTAAAAAATTACACCCAAAATGGTTCATAATTTGATTCCATTTTCCCTTCTCCTCCATTCTCCTCTCGGGATCTTGGGCACACACGCACATGTGCCTGGCGTGAGTTTTAAGCCACCGGGTCCAGGATTCAAACAGCGGTCGACTACGTGGGAGTCCAGCGACATAGCCATTACGCTAACTGCTGGTTCCAGATTTATAGATATTTGATACTGTATTTCTCCTAGAAAAATCCCCTAAGGATAGTTTTAGTTGAATTGATAGCTGATTTGAAAAGGTTAACTGTTTCCTCTGAAACCATCTGAACCAATTGCTATTGAAGATACATTCTTCACCCACTTCTTCCATTTCTTCTATGACATTATTCTTTCTAGCTTTGTAAATACTCAGTTACAGTAGAGAAAGTGTATTTTCTTTAAAGATGTTCATCACATGTTGATTTTAAAATATATTCTACATTTTCTCTTGTAAAGGTTATTTTCCCTGTTTTCAATGATCAGTTTTATTTAGTTATACTGTTTTTGTCTTTTTAAAATATCTACTAGATAGGACCAGCAGACGGCATCATGATTGTGTTATTGGACTCCCACAAAGTCAACTGTGATTAGAGTCCCAGATCTGGCAGCTTAAGAGTCATGCTGGGCATTGGGATCAGCAGTTAGCGTAATGGCTATGTCGCTGGACTCCCATGTAGTCGACCGAGGTTCAAGTCCTGGACCTGGTGGTTTAAATTCATGCTGGGCGCGTGTGCGTGCGTGCCCAAGATCCCGAGAGGAGAATGGAGGAGAAGGGATTGTGGTGTGGCCATCCCCCCTGGGGGGTGATTTCTCGCTTTTTATCTCTCTGTCTTTCTCTGTCTCTCTGGCAAGCACACCCACCTTATACCAAAAACCTCTCAAAAAAAAAAGAGTCATACTGGGCGTGTGTGCATGGATACCCAAAATCCCAAGAGAACAATGAAAGAGAAGGAACTGTGGTGTGGCCATCCCCCCAGGAAGTGATTTCTCACACGTTGTCTCTATCTCTCCAGCAAGCTCATGTGCCTTATAGCAAAAATCTCTCTTTAATTTAAAAAAATTCTGCTAATAAATACAAGATTTAATTATTTTTCTTTTTTAGAGAGTCTTTTGCTATAAGCATGTCCATGTAACAGAGAGGCAGAAAGTGAGAAATCACCCCCCGCCCCGCCCCAAAGGGATGGCCACAGTACAATCCCTTCTCCTTGATTCTCCTCCTGGAATTTTGGGCATGCACTCACATGCTCCCAGCTTGAGTTTCAAACTAGGTTTGATACTAGAACCATGGTGGACCACATGGGAGTCCAGCATCCTCACCACTATGCCACCTGCTGGTCCTTCAAAAAATTTTTTATAATGAAAAAATTTTGATTTACTATTAGCTCTAGATTTTCCTGTTTTTCTCAAATATTTTACTTCTGATTTATATTTACTAATTGCCTTCTTCCACTCTTTGTTCTCTTTTTCTTTTAGTTGTTTTTTTTCCCTTTAGTAGGGTGTTCAAAGTTTATTTCTTTCATGTGAGAGAGTGTTTTGCGAGATTTTTCCCTCCTCCAACGGGTGGGGAGAACAAACTTGGAGCTGGAGAAAGACGGGAGGCACTGATGTCAGGTTGACTATCGGCTGAGTTCAGGGGGAGCTCGCAGAGCTCCCCAAGTGCTTCCTCGCTGTTGAACTTGTCATGAGCAAAGGGCACTCAGAAGCACTTCCTGACCCTCGGAGCTCACAGCACAGGGAGCTGAGCTGATCCAAGCCCAGGGCGTCAACCAGGGCTGAGCAGGGCAGGACTAGTTAGCTGGCTGACCAGGGGCACCCTTTCTCCTAAAGGGGCTGCAGACGATAGTGGCTCATTGCCAGAGACAAACTGGCACAGACACATGCACGTTACATGCAATGGCACAAAACAGCAAAGTCGCAATTATGTAACAAGCGCACAAGCACACACAACCAATAACATAAGTTGTTTACAGTGTAGCTTTCCAACATGATACAATAAGAGGTGAAGGGGCAAGTCTAAACCATCCTGACTCCATTTTCTGCACAGAGATAGAGAGGGAGGGACAGGCTCCCCAACTTGGTCTCATTACGCGTCCTAGCCCTCCAGCGAGTCAAGCTCTTGAGTTTGTTTACACATGCTCATTACCATCTGCATCACTGAGACTGGGTCTAATAAGGTTTAATTCTTTCATTTGTTTTCATTTTCAGACATTAAAATCTTATTTCATAGGATTCTTTCTGTAATTCCTTTATGTGTGGTACACAGAACTGGAGGCATTGTATAAGCATTATCATAATTTTAAAGAAATTCTGTCATTTCATTTTGTATTTTATTTTATCTAAAGTTGTTGAATAAGACCTTTGTGTTATGTTTGTACTGTTTTCATCTAATTTATCATGCTTATGTTCAAATATGTTTGCATTATTTGTATTCTTTGAAAATTAATGAAGTATTTTTATGACAAGATACAAATAATTTTTGCAATGTTCCATGAGAACTTAAAGCGAAGACACACTTGATGTCACAAAGGCTCAGTCATGAAGGCTGCAGAGCCCATCGTGGTGTTCCGTTTTCAGGTTGGCTCTCCAAGCTTTGCACACTGAGGGAGCACACGACGCTATGAGGTGAGGGTCAGTTGACAGTTCAGTTTCTTTTGCTTCAGGACTACCAGAATAAATTCAGATTTCCTTGCCACACCTACCCCACAGAGCCGCTGCCAACATCACCCAGGACGGAGGCTCTGCCTGGTTAAGGCTCCTCTACAAATATCTCAGGTTTGTGAAGCTAAAGACTTGGTCAGTGTGTTTATAGATGTTCACATTTTCTTTGTTTCTTTGTTTATTCATTAGGTTTCCCCTACTTGCTCTGTTGTTTCATTTATTTCATTGGTTACACTAGGGCAGAAGCTTTGGGAGTAGGTAAATCCACCCTTATCTTTACGAGATTTTTATGGATGATTAAGAATCACACCGGTTTAAAGTTCCCAGTTTCCCTTCTGATATAAGAAAACCTCTCATTTCTGTGACATCTTAATATCTACTAAATAATTATGTGTAATCTCTTGGTTTCTGTAGTAGGTAGGAAGTTGTAGGAATATTTGTAGGAACAATCAGTGCTAAAAATAACAGGGCTAATGGAAAGGCAAGGTAAAGAGTCTCTTGGCATTTGCGAAGAGCAGTCATAAAAACGTCTGCTAGACTATTGCAGCTAGCCGTGCCCAAGTGTTTGAGTTGATGGTGGTAAGTGAGCGGCAAAGGGGAGAACAAATTCGTGCTTTGAAATGTAGACAGTTTTTCACATTATTTCTTTTGATCAGGGTCTCAAGTACTTTTGTTTTATCAAGCTGGTTGTGTATTACTAATATCAGCAGAAGGTGACAAGGGACTGAACTGCTGTCCAAATACCGGAAGTCATAGTTGTCTTTTTAATTGTGGAATAAATGAAATTCGCTTGGTTCAATAAATTAAGAACTGTGTTGGCACAGTGGCGGGGCACAACTCTGCACCTCGGGAAGCCATGTGCAACGTCAGGGTTTGGTTCCTGGTAGACATGTGGGCATGGGCGCTGTGGTCCTGGCTGGCTGCGAAGTTGATGGGAGGATCGATCGCTGGGTGAGACCATTTTGTGGGTGTTTGTTTTTCTCCTCCTATCTCATGGATACATTTTTTAAATTTTCCAGTAAGTTTCCTTCAGTTATATTTGAAATAATTTAATTTTATTGATCAGCGTTAATCTTTAGCTCTACTTTTGCTTCATGACCTCTCGTAACCAAATAAGCTGGTCACAAAATTTTACGTTTTACGTATGAAACGATTCTGTACCAAGTGGATTTTGTCTCTGATGAGCAGAGAAAACTGGAAACACACAGCAGAGCCTCCTGGAGCGGAGTCCATCTCAGGTCTTCTCAGTGGCCTCCACGGGCTGGGGAGCTGTACGGGTTTCTTTCTGCAGCAGTAGGACTTGTACGCTTTTCTGCAGGTAGAAGTGATTTATTATATAATGCTTAACCAAGAATAAAAAACATCAATGTTAGGCCTAAATAATTTTTGTACTCATTCTTAACAAAGTTCTTCTTTTTTAAGTCAGGAGAGATTCATACTCTAGTTTCATATTTTTTAAACTCAAGGACATACTTATATTTTAATGTTTTCCTTTTTCTAACAAACAATGATGGTAAATAGGAAAAAGTGGCTATGATGGAATTAAAAATTGTAGAATCAAGAAGTGTACACTTTAAGAAACCATCTCAAAGTGCTGGCAGGTGGTGTGGTAATTAAAGTGCTTGATTTCCACATGACTGATTGCAGTTTGAATCCCAGATCTGGTGGCTTGCTTTCTTACTTTCCCTCTCTCTGTCTGTCTCTGGTCAAATTAAATAATAATAATAATAATAATAATAATAGTAATAATAATAAATAACATTAAATAAATAATTCTTTTTAAAAATCATGAAATTTATGAGTGTGCAAGAGAATTTTCTCTTTTGTTAGAAAGTTAGGGAAGAATAAAAATGAAAATTTAATTTAGATCTGAGTCAGAATTGGTGGAAGAGTAAAAGGTTATGACACATTTATGTTTAAAGAGATGACCCATGCATTTGTACAGTGTTTTTGTTTTGCAAAGTGTTTTGAAATACATTATGTTTTTTACCTTTTTCTACTCACTAGTTTTAAGTTGATGTAAACTCTCTCTATATTTCAGGCCCAACACACAAAGAAGGCAGAGAGTGTGGGGAGACTGATTCAGCACCAGAGGTGTCATTTGGGAGAGGCATTCCGACTGGATGGGACTAGATGAGGTGACAGAATGGTCCCAGATGAATGCAAGAGAAACGACAGTTTGGGTTTATGCCAGTCGTCTGGTGAGGTTTAGTCTCTGGCCTGCAGTAGTGACCGAGATGAAACCAGGTGATGTTTCTGCAAATGCGTTTAGGAATTGAGGCAGGCGGGGTCCAGTGTTCCAGTGCACGGGCGTGCCATGCGTGAGAACCCCTGCTAGGCCCTAAGCACTGCCCCTGTGTGGACAGGTTTCAGTTACAGGGACGTGACATCCGTGTTAAAAGGACGCTGCGAGAACAGCTGCCATGAAGTGAGGTACGAGACATGCAGAGCAGGGTAACGGCTTGGTCTGAAGGGGTGACAGTAGGCTAAGTTAGGCAGCAGGTCCCCTGTCCTCTGACGGTCCCGAGGGGACACAGCCAGGAAGCAGCAGGGATCCTCCTGTGCAACCCTAACAAGAAGTCCTGAGTCAGCTGAGCCAGGTGATTCCTGGAAGGCCTTCTGCTGGGGCAGCACACGCTCGCTGCCAGTCCTACGGCCCCCCACTAAGGGGACACTCAGGCTGAGGCCCTGCCTTCTCTCGTGTGCCACGCCGAGGCTGACCTGTGCCCTGGGAGGGGCATCATTTAGCCATGGGCCTTAGAGCTGTTCAAAATAAAGGCAAAAAGAGTGGGTGTGCTTAGGAATGAGGGAAAGGATAGGGGAGTGTTCTGATCATCATGACTGTTGAATGACATGGCATTTATTATTATATCAAATGTTTGTTTTCAAAAGTAGTATTGGAGACGTGAGATGTTTCTGTAAGGAGAAATGGGAGTATGACAGTGTCAGACATTTGTCTGGCATGTCCTTTATGTTACATCCCAAAGTCTTTATGACAGTTCTGGAGGCTGGGAAGTCCACGAGGAGGTGCCAGCATTTGGTCTGGGAAGAGCCTTCTTTCTGTATCTCATACAGCAGAAGGCAGAAGGCAAGACAGTGAGCCGGATTCTGTGCGAGGGCGTCTTTTATAGGGGCCTTCATACCATTAACGAGGGAGAAGCCCCCACGCCTTATTACCTTTTAGAGATCCCAGGTGTTGGTCCTATCACATGGGTGCTAACTGAATTTTGAAGGGATGCACTTGGACCATACCATGTATGAATATATATATTTAGCTGTGTGTGCGTGTGTGTGTGCATGTGTGTGTACACGGGAGAGACAGAGAAAGGTGCTCTACAGAATGATCAAGGTACAGCACAGCCACATTTCATCCTTCTGGTTGCTAAAAGATATTCTAAGGTAAAGCAAAGGAGAAAAATGGTTTCCTTAGTGGCAAGCTTACACATTTATAGATCCAGGGCAGTAAATGACATCAACGATATGAGTGCTCACAGGTCGCATAACACATCCCCAGGGAGTTCATATCCAGAGGAACCAAAGCCATCACAGCCACCATACAGATCCACATACTAATTTTCTAGCCTGAATTCTTCCTTCTTAAAAAGATCGCTACAGTTAAATGAAGGGTGACAGGAGACCCAGTTCACATCTTAGTTTAGCAAAACTCGTGATGACAAAGAGAGATCGTGTCAGAGCATCCCCAGATATGAACGCATCCGTGCCTTTTGAGGAGGAGATGCACAGCTTCTCTCAGATCTGTTTTCTTCTCGTTTTTGCCACAAGGAATGTGTGCTTCATGGAGAAAGAGGAAAAGTGAGAAATCGCTCCCAGGGGAGATGGCCACGCCATAATCCTCTCTCCTCCACTCTTCTCTCAGGATTTTGGGTGTGCATGCACATGTACCCAGAGTGTATTTCACACTGCCAGCTCAGCGCTCAAACCATGATCAGTCATGTGGGATCCAGTACCTTAACCACCGTGCCACCTCCTACCTCCAACTTTTCTCAGATCTTCTAAAAAACGACCTTAACATCAGAGAAAGTGAATACATGTATTCTGAGACATTTGTGGTACATCTGGAATCATTATGGTAGAAATACATTTTTTTGAAATCCAGAAGTCATTTCTAATCTGATTTTTTTTTTTTTTTTTTGAGAGGTTTTTGCTATAGGGCATGTGCGCTCACAGAAAGACAGAGAGACATAGAGAGACAGAAAGTGAGAACTCACCCCCCAGGGGGGGATGGCCACACTGCAATCCCTTCTCCTCCATTCTCCTCTTGGGATCTTGGGCATGCATGCACACGCACCCAGCATGAGTTTAAGCCACCAGGTCCAGGACTCAAACCGCGGTCGGTTCCATGGGAGTCTAGCGACATAGCCATTATGCTAACTGCTGGTCCCTTTGTCTTCATCTTCACGTGAAGATCTTCCCATCTGCATTTCTGTGTCTTAACTTCTCCCTTCTGTGAGAACATCGTGTTGGCTTAGTGCCCCCCCTTACTACAGAGCAAGCTCTACTCAACTCAGTACATCTGCAGTGACACTTTTTTCAAAATGGATCATTCTGAATAACAAGCAGAGGACCTCAGTATATGAATTTTGGGGGAACGCGATTCAACCCATGACATCATCATGTCACTCTTCCCTGCAAAACCGTAACGTTGTCCCCTTATCCTGTAGGACGAGGTAGACCTGACGCGCAGACCAATCACTCTAAATGACGTGGTGTCTCTCACACTAGCCATCTCCTTCTACGGGCTTTGCCAGCCACGAAGCGTGCTGTCCTCACTCGGTCACATCCCTGTCGTTCTCCATGGCCCTGCTGTGTACTCACTGTAGGATTTCTTCTTCCTGATCCCTGTATCGCGTTTCGTGCTCCTGTGTCTTTCTGTCCACACACTCCTGTCTATTTCTATTACATTGGGAGAATACAAAAGACAGAGGCCAAGCCGTCCATGTCTCTGGGACACCCATGGAACCCATGGAAATCTCTGCAACATTGTTTCCTTTAAAACATAGAAAGCAGAAGCTTGCAGGTAGCTTAGTGGTGAAGGTGCTAGGCTCCCACATGGCTGCCTTTGGTTCAAGTCCTGGATCCAGTGGCTTGGTACTCACTCTGGGCATGTGTGCCTGTATGGGCAAAACCCCAGGAGGAGAGTGGGGAGAAGAGACTGTGGCTAGTCATCTCCCCTAGGGAGTAATTTCTCACTTTCCCTGTTGCTGTCTCTGTCTCTCCAGTGAACACATGTGCCCTGAGGGGACGGGGACCTTAAAAAAAAGTATACAAAGTGGAAGACTAATCATTATATTTAATTAACTACATAATCTGCAAGAAAATATTTAAACTTTTAAACTTTAGGTCCTTGGTCTTAAGATATTTAAAATATTTAAGCCTAAACTTCTTATTAATCACGATACTCATTTATTCATTAACTAATTTGTCCCAGAAACCACAGCTGTGACTAAAATGTACCTTTTTTTTAAAAAAAAAGAGTCATTCTATTTGACTTTCTTTATTTATTTTAATTTGACTTGAGAGGGAGAGAGTGAGAGAGAGAGAGAGAGGGAGGGAGAAAGTGAGAAAGCAAGATGCTATATCCGGGACTCTAACTGCAGCCGACCATGTGGGAATCCAGCACCTTAACCACCATGCCACCTCTGGCCCCAGTAAAATGTATCTTCAAACAATTTGAAGACTAGTAAAGAAAGGAGATCGCCAAAATATAAGAAAATGGCTAAAACAAGAGAAAATAAATTTAAACATTATTTTATAAAATAAAAAGTATTTAATGTGTCAAATAAATATTTTTAGGAGGGGCCAGCAGGTGGCATAGAGGTTAAGGCATGGGATCCCACATGGCCAGCTGCACAGTTTGAGTCTCAATCCTGGCTTGAAAATCACACCTGATGTGTGTGCGTGTGCCTGGTCCCGAGAGGAGACGAGAGGACGAAGGATTAGAGCATGGCTGTCCTCAGCTGGTGGTGACTTATCACTCTTCCCCCACCCTGTCTCTTTCTGGTGAGTGCATGTGCCCTACAGTAGAAACAAAAACAGAAAAACAACAACAACAGAAACAACAGTTGGAAGCAGTATGAGGATACTGCAGTTTAAAAAATGATGGTGTTCTGGTTCCCAGCGTGGCATTGTAAAGAACTCAATGGACGAACCCTCTTCTCAATCCTTGTACTGCATACTGAAGAGAACTGTGTAGGGTGTATGTGTGCTTCCTGAACACAGTCTCAAGGACATTGACCAGATGGAAATCCATTTACCGAAGTGTTTCTACTAAACCTCCACAAGAATAGCACGAGTCTGTGGCGTCTGAGGCCCACCTGCTGTCACCCCGACTCCCAGCTCTCGGTAATGGAAGACCTTGTCCAGGTGAACATGGTGAAGGAGCTCGGGCTCTCTTTCCTCCACCTTCCCGGGAAGGAGCACACTTTAACCCCTGGGGATGCAGACCGTCACCTCTCTCATCACCTCCACTTCCCCCAACTTCTTAGCTTGTACAGCAATGGCTTTATTTAAAGGAGGCTTAGTCGAGATGGGGGCTCCTTTCTCTCACTAATGCTATAAGTTAAATACAATCTTCCAAAGTCCATGTGCTGGAAACTTAACCTCCACTGCAACAGTGTTGAGAGGTAGGTTTTTAAGAGGTGCTTAGGTCACAAGTGCCCTACTTCCTAAGTGGATCGGTGTGATCATGGGAGTGACTTCATTATCCTAAGAGCAGGTTTGTTACAAAGGTGAGTTCAGCCTCTCCCGCTTCTGTCGGCCACTGTCCATCCTCTCGCCGCCCACCGTGTGCAGGTGGAAAGCACAGAGCCCCTCAGCAGTGCCTGCGCCCTGCACTTGGACCCTTTAGCTCTGGAACCATGAGCCAAATGAATGTCTTTTCTTTACAAATCACTCTGCTGTGTGTTATTAAAGCAACAAAAACTAACTGAGATACAAACACAGTCTAGGTTGTAGGAAAAGTCATTAACCTTTTTTTTTTTTTTTTTTGAGAGGTTTTCACTATAGGGCGTGTGCACTTGCCAGACAAACAGAGAGAGACATAGAGACAGAAAGCAGGAAATCACCCCCCAGGGGGGATGGCCACGCCACAATCGCTTCTCCTCCATTCTCCTCTCGGGGTCTTGGGCACGCACGCACACGCGCCCGGCGTGAGTTTTAAGCCACCGGGTCCGGGACGCTAAGCAAAGAGAGTCCGAAAAGGCTACACTCATAACTGTGGCCAAGGAGACCACGCACACAGGCCATGGAGTCATCTGGGAGCACGTAGAGGCCGCTGCTCTGAGGAAATAGGCGTCACTGAATGAGTCCACTAAACCAGGAGCAAACAAATGAGAACAGGAAAACGACAGCGACAGCAAATTGGGGATGGGAGGATTGATTCAGAATTGCCGCAATATATTATCTAAAATATTCAGCTTTTAAAATTGTAAATTGACAATTTACGATAAAGTTGCAGCATGCAAAGCAATGTGACAGTTTATGAATGCAATGCTGAATAATTTAATCAAGCTAATTATCATATCCATCACCTCAAATACTTAATGTTTTTACAATCAGAACATTTGGAATTTACTCAACATTTTAAAAATGTACGATTCTTTATTATTAACTGCATTTACCATGTTATGTAATAGAGCCCAAGTATAAAACAAGACAGAAAGCAACCATACTACTCCTCTCTTACAGAGATGCTAAACCCCTTGCCCCCCGGCCCCTCGTCAGCAGGCCCTGTAACCATTCCTGCTGCGGCTCCGAGTCCCATGGTTTCAGATCTCACGTGTGAGCACGTGCAGTGTCCCCCTTTCTGTGTCTGACTCCTTCCCCTTAGCATGATGTCCTTCAGTTCAATGCACGTGTCACAAACTGCAGGCTTTCCTCCTCCTCTAAGGCAGAGCAGCGCTGCCTTGCATAGGGATAACCCGTTTTCTTTATCTATTCAGCTGTTCCTGGTCACTTTCACAACTTGGCAGTACTTGGACTAGTACTGCAAAGAAGAGGGGGCAGATCTTTCTCCAACAGTTTGATTTCAAATCTTTTGAGTAAATATCCAGAAGTGGGATTGCTGCTTGATACAGCAATGCTACTGTTCACTTTTTGAGGGACATCTATGCAGTGTTTTCTGTGATGGCTGTAATTTACTTTCTCACCAACATACAGGGCTTTCTTTTTTCTACGTACTTGCCAACTCTTATTATCTTTTTTTCTTTTTGATAAAAGTCATCCTAATAGCCATGAAATGGTATCTCACTGTGGTTTTAATTTGCATTTCTCTAGTAATTAGAAGTGTTGAGCATTCATTTGATCATTTATCTACAGCACCCATTCATATGTCTCCTTTGGAGAAATGTCTATTCTGGTCCTTTGTCTACGTTTAGTTTTCATTTGTTTCTTTGTCTGTGGTATTGAATTCTTTAAGTTTTTATACATTTTATACCAATCCCTTATTGGATGGATGGTTTGAAATATTTTTCTCTATTTTTTTTTTTTTTGGAGAGGTTTTTTGCTATAGGATGCATGTGCTTGCCAGAAAGACAGAGGGACAGAAAGCAGAAAAATCACCCCCCAGGGGGGATGGCCACACCGCAATCCTTTCTCCTCCATTACCCTCTCTGGATCTTGGGCACACACACACGAGCCTGGTGTAAGTTTAAGCCACTGGTCCGGGACTCAAATCACAGTCAGCTACATAGGAGCCCAGTGACATAGCCATTATGTCAACTGCTGGTTCATTTTTCTCGATTTTTAACTTATCTGTAGTTTGTCTCTATAGACTATTATTTATTTTGTTGTAAAAAGCTTTTTAGTTTGATGTAACACCATTTCATTATTTGTACTTGTGTCATATGTGCATTTGAGATCAAAATTTTAAAACATCATTGTCCAGAAAGATATGCAGATTTTGTTGTTTCCATCCAATAGTTTTAATAATTTAGGTCTATTTTTTTAAGTCTTTAATCATTTGAATTGATTCTTGTGTATAATGTGAGATATGAGTTTAATTTCAGGGATCCAACAGGTGGCATAGTGGTTGAGATGCTGGACTCCTACCTGGCCGACCCTGGTTCTAGTCCTGGACCCAACAGCTTGAAAATAACACTAGGCACATATACGTGTGTGCCCAAAATCCTAAGATGAAAACGGAGGAGAAGGGAATGTTGGCATGGCCATCTCCCTGGGGGGTGATTTCTCACTTTCCCTCTTACTGTCTCTCTCTGTATTTCTCCAGCAAACACACATGCCCTATGGCTAAAACCTTAAAAAAAAAAGGGAAAAAAAAGAGTTTAGTTTAATCCTTCTGGATGTGGAAATCTAGTTTTCCCAGCACTATTGATAAAACTGTCCCTTTCCCATTTCATGTTCTTGGCAACTTTGTCAAAAATGAGTTAACTATAAATTGTATGGGCTCATTTCTGGGTTTTCTATTCTGGTTCATTGTTCAGTGTGTCTATTTTTTCCCAATATCATGAAGTTTTATTACTAGAACTTTGTAGTAAAACTTAAAATCAAAAACTGCCAGCCTTTTTCTTTTTCTCCTTTTTACTTGTGATCAACTGTTCAGTTTTTAGTGGTTTTCCATAAATATTTATTATTTTTTTCTATGTTTATGAAAATAGTCATTGGGATTTTTTTTTTCAGAATTACATTGCATGTATACCACTCACTTTGGATCCAAGAGACATTTAACACTATTAATACTTCCAGTTCATAAACACAGACTAGCATACCATTTATTTATGTTTTCAATATCTTTAATGCTGTACCATTTTCAGTGTACAGATCTTTCACCTTCTAGACTGTATTTATTCCTAAATATTTTTATTTATGTATATATTTTGTAGTTACTATAAATGTAATTTGCTTACTTGTCTTTTGGATAGTTTGCTATTAGTGTCAATATGCTGTTGATTTTTGTGTTGATCTCCTAGCCAATAGCATATTTCTATGCAGCGGAGTAGTACATGTATTTATTTATTAGTTCTACCTTTGTTTTCTGTGTGAAGTCTGTAAAATCGTGTCAGCAAACAGTAACAATTTTACTTTCTTCTTTCCTATTTTAATTATTTTCTTTCTTTTTCTTGTCAATTGCTCTGTCAAGAACTTCAAATACTATATTGTATAGAAGTGTTAAGAAGAAGTGTCCTTATCTCATTCCAGATCTTAGAAGGATTTTTATTTTCACCAGAGTATAATATTAGCTGCGGAATTCTTATATACTATGCTGAGGTACATCCTTTCTATACTAAATTTGGTGAGATTTTTCTTTCTGTAATCATGATTAGAGGTTAAATTTTGTCAATTGCTTCTTCTCTAATGAGATCACATGGGTTTGTATTTCATTCTGTTAATGTAGTGTATCATGTGTATTAAAACCATCCTTGCATTCCAGATAAATCCCTCCTGATCATAGTGGAAGATCTCTTTAATGTATTGTTAAATTTAGTATTATGTTGAGTATTTTTGTATCTCTATACATTAAGGACATTGACTTATAATTTTCTTGTTTTATAATGTCTGGTTTTGTTTTGGCATAATGCTGGTGCCATGAAAAGATTTTGTAAGTATTCCTCCTGTTTGATTACTTTGGAATTGTTTGAGAAAGATTAGCATTAGCTCTTCTTTAAATGTTTGGTAGAGTTCAGCTGTGAATTGTCAGGCTGTACAGTTCCCTGTCATAGTTGTTTTCATTGTAGCCCATAAGTTTTGGTCTTTTGTCTTCATTTTCATTTGTTTCAAGATATTTTTAAGTTTCTGCTTTCATTTACTCATTGACCTGTTGGTCATTTTGGAGTATTGTTTCATTTCCACGTAGTTGTGAGTTTTCTAAAATTTCTCCTGTTGTTGACTTTTAGTTTCATACTATTCTGGTAAGAAAAGTTCTGTTGAAGATTGCATTGTGCCCCAACGTGTGATCTATTCCTGATAACATTTCCTGTACCCTTGAGGAGAGTGTGTATTCTGTTGCTCTTGGATGCGATGCTCTGTATACATCTATTAGGTCCACTGGTTTGAAGTGTTAAGTACCATGTTTCTTATTAATTTTCTGACTGAATGATCTATTCATTGTTGAAAGTAGGGTATTGAAGTTTCCTACATTTATTATATTACCAATAATTCTCCCTTCAGATCATTTAATATTTGCTTTATATGTTAAAGAGCTCCCATGTTGGAAGCATACATATTTAAATTGTTTAGCCTACTGATTGATTGACCCCTTTTCTAAATGTAATGTTCTTTGCCTCTTTTTACAGTTTTGACATAAAGTCTATTTTGTCTGACGTTCATTTAACTATCACTCCTCTCTTCTGGTTTCATATGCATGGAATATCTTTTTCTATCCCTTCACCTTTAGTCTGTGTGTGTCTTTGATAGGCAGGATGCAGTTGGGTCTTGATTTTTTAATTCCATTCAGTCACTCTTCTCTTTCTTTCTTTCCTTCTTTCCTTCTTTCCTTCCTTCCTTCTTTCCTCCTTTCTTTCTTTCTTTCTTTCTTTCTTTCTTTCTTTCTTTCTTTTCTTTCTTCCTTCCTTCCTTTCTCTCTCTCTCTCTCTCTCTCTCTCTCTCTCCCTCTCTCTCTCTTTCTTTCTTTCTTTCTCTTTCTTTCTCTCTTTCTTTCTTTCAAAAGAAAAGCTCTCATTATGTCACAGCTCTCCTCCCTCAGCCTCCTGAGTAGCTGGGGCCACAGGCGCACATACCTGGCTTTTTCAGACAGGGTCTTCCTATGCTGTCCACATTTGATAGGAATTTGTGATCCTCCTACCCTGGTCTCCCAAAGATATGGTTCTACAGTATGTCTATGTCACTGCCCCGGGTTTTAGGGGAGATTGGAACTCAAGCCCAGGCTTTCCATGTGGCCTTCTGAGTAGCTGGGACTACAGGCATACACCACAATACCTGACCTTTTCAGAGTCTTCCAGTGCTGTCCACACTGGCTAGGCATTTGAGAACCTTTTACTTTGGTCTCTCAAGGACGTAGTTCTACAGTGTATCTGTGCTGTTGAACCTGGGTTTCAGGGGGGGCTGGGACTCAAGCCCAAGCCTAAGCCTGGGGAGCAGCAGTGTCACCAGTACGTGTTGCTGCAGTGTGCTGCTCGTGTCCTTTTATCAGAGCACTTACTCCATCTATGCTCAAAGTAATTACTGATAAACAAGGAATTACTGGTGTCATTCTGTTAGTTTTTTTCTGGTTGTTTCCTTGACGCTTTATTCTTCCTCTTTTGCTATCTACCTTTGTGGTTTGATGGTTTCCTGGAGCGATATGCTTTGAATCTTTTCTATTTCTGTTTGTGCTTCTACTAAAGAGTTTTACTTTGTGGCTACCATAAGTTTCCCATAGGTTGTCTCACAATTATCTCAAGCTGATATTACCTTTGTATACATTCTACAATTTTACTCCCCACACATTCTGTGTTTTGATGTCAGGAGCAATAATGCTGGTTATGACTGAGTACCAACAGGGAGGAATGTCAGATAGCAAACCACAAATTCAGGAAGCCCAGTAACACCAAGCACAGTAAGTGGGAGGCAAAATACACATCTCAGCATATCATAATCGAACTGCATGAATTTAAAGAGCTGTGAAAAACTTTGAAAGTGAGAGGGAAGAAAAAGAACAGCTTTGCCTGTGGAAAGGCAGAAGTAATAATTATACCACACTTGTCTTCAGAAATGTAGCAAACAGTAAGATGGAGTCAAATACTTAAAATACGAAAAGCAGAAAAATTCACCAACCTAGAATGTTGTATCGAGTGAAATTAAAGAAAAACAAGATTTGTTTAGACCAACATTTTAGAAAAGGGGAGTTTATTCCCAGTAGATCCATTCTGCAATAAATGTTAAAAAGAAGTTCTTCAGAAAGAAAGAAAATAAGCTCACTTTGAAACATGGATCAACAAAAGGGGGAAGGCATTAGTGAAAGACTGAGATCTCAGTGAAGTTAAAACAGTATTTTTTAAATTATTTTTTTCCTTAAATGATCTGATAACAGATTATCCAAAATAAAAATAGCAACAGTGTATTCAGTGGATATAACTTATGGATAAGTGCAATAAAGAGCAACAAGGGTAGAAGATTTTCGCTATAGGGTGCATGTGCTCGGCAGACAGACAGAGAGAGACAGAGAGACAGAAAGCGAGAAATCACCCCCCAGGGGGGATGGTCACGCCGCAATCCCTTCTCCTCCATTCTCCTCTCGGGATCTTGGGCACGCACGCACACGCGCCCAGCGTGAGTTTTAAGCCACTGGGTCCGGGACGCGAACCGCAGTCGACTACGTGGGAGTCCAGCAACATGGCCATTACGCTAACTGCTGGTTCCCAACAAGGGTAGAAGGGAGAGAAGGAATTGGAGTTACTTTCTCACAAAGTGCTCGAATTGTCTGTAAAGCAGGACAGTGTGATTTGGAACTGGACTTGGCTTAGACGTACATGTATGTTGTAAACCTTAGGACCATCAATTTAAAAAGCAAACAAAAAATTATAATTAATATTCTAAAAGAGAAAATGAAGTCATATCAAATGCTCAGTTAACTACAGAAAGTTGAAAAATAATGAAATAGAAAAACAAAAATGGGGAAGAAAGGCAATGAATAGAATATAATGAATATATATATATATATATATATATATATATATATATATAAACATATTAATAATAACTGTAAGTTTCAATTACCTAAATAGAGCAATTAAAATACAGATTGTCAGATTGGATTTTAAAAGGTATTCCAGCTGTATGTTGTCTACATGAAATTCACTTTAGATATAAAGGCACACATAGATTAAAAGCTAAAAAAAAATAAAGAAAAATGTACAATGGTAACACTAATGAAAAGAAAGTTGTACTAGATATATTAATTACAAACTAGGCTTTGAAGGAAAAAAAAGACACTCTCAGTGAAAAAGAAGGGTTTCACTTAATCAAGAGTGCATTCTCCAAGAAGACGTAACAATCCTTGCTGTCTGTGTGCCTAGCAGAACACTGACAAAATGCATGAGAGCGAAGGACCAAACCCCGAGAAGAGCTGCATAGGACGACTGCTAGGGCTGAGACTCCAACGCCATCTATTAATAGTGGGCAGACGTGGCAGGCAGAAACTCAGGAAGGGCAGAGTTAAATTTTACAGCACCATTAATTGGTCCAGCCTGTAGCCTAGCAATTGAGGGAATCAGATTTCCCGTGGCTACCTGCAGTTTGAGGTCCAGACCCCTGTCTTGGAAAACACCCAGTGGCTGTCCCTGCAGTCCCAAAATCCCAACAAGGGAAATGAGGAGAAATGACTGCAGTGTGGTCATTCCCCACTGGGGGTATATCTCCTTCCCTTTCTAGCAAGTGCAGAGGCCTGCTGGCAATTAAAAAAAGAAATATAAAATAAAAGCACCACGATTAGTCAACTGCATATAATAGATTAATAAAATTACTTCACCCCATACAGCAGAATACACATTCTTCTTAGGCTCACATGAAACACTCACCATATAACTCATGTGCTGGATCACAAAACAAAACCTAAAGCATATAAAAGAGTAGAAATTATACTAGCAGAGTATATAGAAAACAATATATGTTTTCAAATTATAATGGAAATACAGTAATAGAACAAGAAAGAAAAAAATTAAGAAGTCTTGTCTACTTAAAAGTGTTAGTTGTCAAAATGCTCTGCAGATTGTTTCATGATTGCTTTATAAAATTGTGAACGTTCAAGTGTAATAACACTTGAAGACTACAGATGAAAATATATCTCATTTCTAATAAAAAATAAAGAAAAAAGAAGAGAGTTAGAAAACCCCAAAGTACTAGGATATTAAATGACATACTTCTATGTGTTCTATGGGTCAAAGAAGAAATCTCAAGATATTAAAAACATTTAGAGCTGGGACCAGCAGTTAGCGTAATGGCTATGTTGCTGGACTCCCATGTAGTCGACTGCGGTTTGAATCCCGGACCTGGTGGCTTAAACTCATGCTGGGTGCATGTGCATACCTGCCCAAGATCCCGAGAATGGAGGAGAAGGGATTGCGGCGTGGTCATCCCCCCTGTACGGTAATTTATCGCAGCTTTCTGTCTCTCTGTCTCTCTCTTTCTGGCAAGCGCACACGCCCTATAGCAAAAATATCTCCCCAAAAATAAAAGAAAACATTTAGAGCTAAATAAAAATGGAAATGCAACTTATCAATATTTGTAGAATCCATTCAAAGAGATACTTAAAAACTTTTGTCATTGAATACACATACAAGACAAAAAGAAAAATCAGTAATATAAATTTCACATTAGGAAACTTTAAAAATAAGAGTGAATTAAGTACAAAGAAAACTTAAAAGAAGAAATTGTAAAAAATTATTGCAGAAAACAATAAACTGTGAACAGAATATCAATAAAGAAAATAAGCAAATCAAAATATTTCTTTGAAGAGTTCAATGAAATTGATAAGCCTTTACTCAAGCTAACTATGAAAAGAAGGGGGAGGACACAAATTATTAATGTCAAAAATAATGGCCCTACTTATTCCATGGGCATTGATAGAATTGTAAAGTATGTTATAATCACGTCCATGCACACACATGTGATAAACTAGATGAAATGCCTTAATTTATTGAAAGACAATCTGCCAAAATTGTTTTTGGCAACCAATGAAATAGACAATCTGAATGACTCTATGGATGTTAAATAAATCAAATTGGTAAGTAGTCGCCTTTTTAAATAAGTCCCAGGTTCAGAGAAATTCACTGGTGAATTCTACCACTTATTTAAGGAATCCATTATATTAATTCTCTTTGATTTCTTTCAGAAGAGAAGGCAAAGTGAGCCTTTCCTAACTCATTCTATGAGCCCAGTATCCTCCTAATATAAAAGCCAAAGACATTAAAATCAAAGAAAAATACAAACATATTATTCATAAGTATAGATGTAAAGAAAATCCTTACACAATATTAACAAATCAAGTTCAGTAATGTTTAACAATAATTATAGACCATGATGCAGTAAGGTTCCTGATTCTATGAATAGATGCCAAAATTTTGACTAAATGCAACATCCCATCCATTACTGATAAGAATCCTCAGTAAACTTTAAATAGAGGGAAATTTTTGAACTTGGTAAATAACATACATGAAATTCCTATAGGCACCATTATCATTAACTGTGAGAAGCTAGCAGCTTTTCCCACTACGATCTGGAACAAGCTAAGTGTGTCCCTCTCACCACTCCTCCTCAGCATTGTCCGAGATGCACCGTTAGTACAAGTCTCTGCAGGACGCTGGAAAAGGAATTGGAAGGTATGTTAATTGGGAGGGAATAAGCAAAACTCTTTGGTTGCTGATTATACTCTTCTCCATACAGAAAATCAAAAATTAACAAGAACTAAAAGTCCCAGAACTAATAAAAAAAATACAGCAAGGTTGCAGGATACAAATTTAGTATAAGAAAGTCAATCACTTTTCTACGTGTCATGAACAAACCAGTGGAACTTGAAACTAAAATCACAATGCCATTTATATTAGCATCCCCTAATAAATGAAATACTTAGGTATAAATCAGACAAAATATGTGTTATATAAAAAGCTGTATGCAGAAGTCTAGAAAAGTCCTTTTCCTCTTTAAATATTTATTGTAATTTATGATTTACATATTACCGTTACATATCTTTGTAGAGTATAGGATGGTCTTTAAAAGCATTTGTGTGGTGGGTAATAAACTGAGGATATAAACATACTTACTACCATCAGGATTTAACACTGTATTATCATACGTCATGAACATTTGAAACTCGCTCCAATGCTTATTCTGCACATATGTACTGAATTGTCTAAGACATTCTTTACTGTGAGATACAGTTCTAAAGAAAAACATATTGATTAAAAATAAGGCAACCAAAATCTCATAAATTAGCAACATTGCCAATAAAAGAAGAATTTGTAATTTCCACATAGAAAACTGTGCGAGGTAAGAGTTTATAATCTGAAAAAATTCTGTCAGTATCAATCATTGATCCAGTTAGAAATAGGACAAATTGTACATAGCAAACAATCGCTCATTAGAAAGAGATAGAAAAGGAACACTTTTTACTCGCACACTGTGAGTTCTTAGAAGACCACAGTACTGTCCTGCACATAAAGAAAGAAGTCCTTGGGACCAGCAGGTGGCATGAAAGTTAAGGTGCTGGACTTCCACATGGCTGACTGCAGTTTGAGTCCTGGACCCAGAGGCATGAAACTTATGCCAGTGTATGTGTGTCATGCTCCAAACCCCGAGAGAACAAAGGAGAAGTGGGGTCTCTCTGTGTCCCTGGTGAATACACATGACCTCTATAAAAACAAAACAAAACAAAACAAAACAAAAAACAAACAAAAAAACTCTCTCTCTCTCGAAAGAAAGAAAAACAGAGAAAGTTAGAAAGAAAAGGAAATTTTCAAAAAAATAAAGAAAAAAAGAAAAGAGATGTTACAAGTGAGGACATGGTCAAGGCAGTGATTTGGTGATATATAGGCTTTACAGAATTCTTTGTTTTAGCCTTTTTAAAATTCCTTCCAAAGAAAGACTCAGCTACTTGTACCATTTTGGACTTTACCTCTATTATCTAGTTTTATACAATGAGTAATGTTTATTGTAAATTGAAACCTATGGAGACAACTCTCTATCAAATAATTGGAGACTGTATTTAAACCTGCTTGTGTGTAAAATAGTTGAATTTACATTTAGTCCTGACATTCAATGTTATTATCAATATGCATGGACTTATCATTTTGTTCTAGTAGTTTTATGTTCTCTTACTTCTCTTTGTCTCACTTTAGCCTTCCTTAGTAGTCCTTAAGTATTTCCTGAAGAGCCAGTTTAGCTTTGGTGAATTCTTTCAGCATTTGTTTATCTGGAGATGATTTTATTTCTCCTTTCCATTTGAAGGATAATCTTACTGGATATGGTATTCTTGACTGAAATTGCTTTTTCTTTCAGAGTTTTAAATATGTCTTCCCATCATTTCTTTGCCTACATCATTTCAGTTGCAAGATACAATGTCAGTCTAGTGGGGTAGACTTTATAAGTAACCTGGCATTTCTGTCTTGCCATTTTTATAATATTGTCTTTGCCTTTTTATTAATATTTTTAAATTTTTAAAATATATTTTATTTTCTTTTATTTTATAAATCAATCACTATACATCACTTAGCTTATAAAATGAATTTTACAACATGAATACATTTTACACCAGTCCAGCTGGGGATACTACACACGTTATCATCTACAGATGATAGCCCATTTTTGTGTCCCATAAGTATCCAGCCTCTATTTTTCTCCTTAATGTCTTTCCTCACACTCTCCTTCTTCTTCCACCATCTTCTCACACTGTATCTTATATCTATAACCATTTTTTATGTTTCTATATCCTCTTATATTTCAATTTTAGCCAGAGTGTGGACATTTGGTATATATTAAGTGGAGATATACAATATCTCTCCTTCATAGCCTGGCTTGCTTCACTCAGCAATAAATCTTCCATAGTTGTCTACTTTCTATCAAAAGCCAGGGTCATCTTTTTTTTTTTTTTTTAAGGCTGAGTAGTCTTCCATAGAGTATATGTGCCACACTTTTTCGATCCATTCTTGTGTTTGTGAACATTGGGTGGTTATCTTGGAGAGGACCTTCTTATGTTATATCTATTTAGAGTCCTTTGTACCTCCAGGATTTGGATGTTTGCATGAGTTTCTAAATTTGGAAATTTTCAGCTAAAATATTATGAAAGATGTTTTCTATGCCTTTACCTGTCTCTTCACCTTCTAGAATACCTGTTATGGAGATATTCGGGCTGAATGTTGTTTAGGATTTCCTGTATATTATCCTAATTTTTAATGGTTATTCTTCTGTCCTTTTTGGTTGTTTGGATTAAGCTAGAGGTTTTGTCTTCAAGGTCAAAGATTCTTTCTTCTACATAGTCTAATCTACTATTGATAATTTTGAGGGAGGTTTTGATTTCTTGCATTGTATTCCTTAATCTTGAGAAATCCTGTTTGATTCTTTTTAAGTGTAACTATCTTTTTATGGAATTCCTCCTCCAAGTCATGGAAGGATTTTCTAATTTCTTCTCATTTCTTGATTCATAAAAGGTTCCCTTTTCCCAGCTCTATTGTTAAAAACACTATATTTTCTCTATTGAATTTCCTGTTTCTTTGTCAAAATGGGTTGAGTACATGTATGTGGGTCTACTTCTGATCTCTCTATTCTGTTTTATTGATACACTGATCTGTTATTTCACAAAGTCTACAATTCTTAATTACTGGGGCTTTGCAATAATTCTTTTATTTTTCTTTTATAAGGTTTGCCTTCTATAACCTAAACTAGCTTCACACCCTAAGAATTCATTGCCTGTTTTCTCTTGCATATCACTGAATTTTGTTACTATTAATATTCTGAATTCTTTTTCTGACATTTCTGTAATCCCTCATGTTTTATCTACTGTTGGTGAGGAGTTATAATTGTTTGAGGGAAGTATTTTCTAAATATTTTCCTATTTCTTGGGGGCTCTGCATTGATTTTCAGTCATCTGGTGATATACTAACTTCTTACCTCTTCTCTGGAGTATGTTTTTGTAGCTGTGTGCTCCTGCACTTCTCTATGATAAGCATAAGCTCCGTGCCAATTTCCCTCATCTTCTGTGGGTGGGAGTGCAGAATCCACAGTAGGAGCTCTGGGTTGGGGTTTTTCAGAAGAAAATTTCCCTCCTTTTACCCCTAAAAGAGGTATAGGGAAAGAATTCCTCCAGAGTTTTCTAGTTTCAGGGATTTGAATCTTCTTTACCCAAAGCTACCTGCTCCCAGTGTAAGTGGAGATTAAGCTGGCAGAGAGAATATCAGGTGATAGACCGCTTCGCACTGCATGAGCTGGAGTGCTCCTCCTTCCCCACAGCAGACTGGGCACGAGTACCTGCTGATGAACTTAGCTTGGGTCTGCCTGTTTGAAAGTGGCCATCTGTATTCATTAATATTAGCTGTTATTGGCACCAGCAAATGGTGTAATGGTTATGTCACTGGACTCCCACATAGGTGATCATGGTTTGAGTCTTAAACCCGGTGTTTTGAAACTCACATCAGGCATGTGTGTGTGCATGCCCAAAATCCTAAGAGGAGGAGGAAGGAGAAGGATTTACAGTATGGCCATCCTCCTGGGGGGTGATTTCTCACTTTCTGTCTCTCTCAGTCTCTCCAGCGAGTGCATGTGCCCTATAGCAAAATCTCTCTAATATATATATATATATATATATATATATATATATATATATATAATATATATATATATACACACACGTATGTGTATATATATTAGCTTTTATATATTATCTCTCATATATATTATATATAACATTATATAATATACATAATATATTACACTATATATTATATATAATATATATATTATAAATATTAACTTTTCTTTCAAGATCTTGCAAAATTCAGCAGTGAAACCATCTGGTCATAAGCTTTTCTTTGTTGAGAAACTTTAATTACTGATTCAATCTCATTGGTGATTATTGGTCTGCTCAGATTTTCTATTTTCTTCCTTAATAAGATATATATACACACACACACATACACACACACACACACACAAATATATATATATATATATGTATATATATATACATATATATAATATATATTTTTATGGCCAGAACTTTATCAATTTCTAGATTTTTCAGTTTTTGGCATATAGTTGGTCATTATGGTCTTCTATCTCTTGGATTGACGGATCTCCTTTTTGCTGCTTTTATCTCTAGAGACTAGAAAATTCTAATAAAAAAATTAAAAATTAAAAAATCGATAGTCTATGTCCACAGGTAGAAAAACTTAATATCATCAAGTCAGTTCTTCCCAACTTCATTTTTAGTTTCAATGAAACCCCTATCAAAATCCTTAAATTTATTTTGTAGATATCAACGAACTGGAACCAGCAGTTGGCGAAATGGCTATGTCACTGGACTCCCATGTAGTCGACCATGGTTCAAGTCGCAGACCTGGTGGCTTAAACTCACGCTGCACACACGTGTGTGTGTGCCTAAGATCCCCAGAAGAGAATGGAGTAGAAGGGACTGTGGTCTGGCCATCCCCCCTGGGGGATAATTTTTCGCTTTCTGTCTCTCTATCTCTCTCTGTCTTTCTGGCGAGTGCACACACCCTATAGCAAAAACCTCTCAAAAACAAAAACAAAACAGATTCTGTAGTGCGTATGAAGGGGAAAAGACTTGGACTAACCAATGCAATATTAAAGGAGAAGGACAAAGATAGAGGACTGACAGTACCTGCTTTAAGAATTATTATAGGGCCCAGCAGATGGTGTAGCAGTTGTGTCGCTGGGCTCCTATATGGCTGACTGTGGTTTGAGTTCTGGACCCAGTGGCTCAAAATTCATGCCGGGTGTATGTACATGCATGCCCAAGATCCTGGGAGAAGGGATTGTGGAATGGCCATCTGCCACCTCAGTTGGGAATTTATCACTTTGCCTCTCACTTTGTCTGTTTCTATCTGGTAAACACATGCACCCTGAGGCAAAACTTAGAAAAGAAAAAAAAAAAAAAAAAAGAATTATTGAGAAGTGCCAGTAATTAAGAAATGTAGAATTTGTGAAATAATAGACCAGTGTATAAGTAAAACAGAATAGAGAGATCAGGACCCACATACGTATATTCAACTCATTTTTTGACAAAGAAACAAAGGAAATTCAATAGAGAAAAATACAGTGTTTTTAACAATAGTGCTGGGGGAACCAACAGTTAGCGTAATGGCTATGTCGCTGGACTCCCACATAGTCGACCGCGGTTCGCGTCCCGGACCCGGTGGCTTAAAACTCACGCCGGGCGCGTGTGCGTGTTTTCCCAAGATCCTGAGAGGAGAATGGAGGAGAAGGGATTGCGGCGTGACCATTCCCCCTGGGGGGTGATTTCTCTCTTTCTGTCTCTATGTCTCTCTCTGTCTGTCTGGCGAGTGCATGCGCCCTATAGTGAAAATCTCTCAAAAAAAAAAAAAAAAAAAAAAAAAACAATAATGTTGGGAAAGGTGAACCTTCTATGAACAACAACCAAAAAATGAGTCCAGACACAAATTTTAAAACCTCCACCAAAATTAATGCAAAAACAAATACAGACGTAACTATAAGCAAAACTATAAAACTCTTTGGAGATAAGGTAAGATTTTTGTATATTGACTTTATTGTCAAACACTCAACCGCGAGCTACGCTTTTGTCCTTGTATGTACATTTTATATCCTACAACTTTACTGAGTTAATTTATCAGTTTTTGTGAGGTTTCTTTGTGCAGAGTTTTTAGAGTTTTCTCTATATAAGATTATGTCCTCTGCAAACAGGGACAGCTTGGCCTTCTATTTTTCAATTTGGTTGTCCTTTATTCTTTATCTTGCCTAATTGCTCAGGGCAGTACTTCCACTGTTATGTTAATAGGAGTGGGGAAAGGAGGCATCTTTGTCTTGTTCCAATTCTTAGAGACCAAGCTTTTAGCATTCTTCCATTCAGAAGGATTTTTGCTGTGGGATTGTCATAAATGGCACTTATTGTATTGAGGCACATTCCTCCTATCCCCTCTTTGTTGAATGTTTTTTCTATAAATACATGTTGAATTTTTTCTAATGCTTTTTCTTCATCTATTAAGATGATATGATATTTTTTATTTTAAAGAATTCTTTTTATTTAACTTCATATATTTATTTATTTTAATTTGACCAGAGAGGGACAGAGAGAGAGAAGGGAAGTGAGAAAGCAAGCCACCAGGTCCAGGACTAGAACCACAGTCGGCCATGTAGGAGTCCAGTGCCTTTAACCACCATGCCACCTACTGGACCCAAGATGATGATTTGATTTTTGACTTTCATGCAGTGATATAGTGTATTACATTTATGGATTTGCATATGCCAAGTCATCTTTATATACCCGGGTTAAAACCCATCTGGCCATGGTGTATAATAGTTTTTATGTGCTGTTGGAGCCAATTTGCTAGTATTTTGTTAAGTACTTTTGCATCTATGCTCATCAGGGGTACTGCTCTGTAATTTTCTCCTTTTTTGGTAATGTCTTTATTTGTTTTTGTATCCATGTAAAGCTGGCCTTGTACAATAAATTTGGGGTGGGTTCCTTCCACATATAATTTTTAGAATAGTTTGAACATAGCCATCTTTATTCATTAATATTAGCCATTCTCTGAAGATCTTGCAGAATTCAGCAGTGAAACCATCTGGTCATGGATTTTTCTTTGTTAAGAGACTCTTAATTACTGATCAGTCTCATTGGTGGTTATTGGTCTGCTTAGATTTTCTATTTCCTCCTGATTCAGCCTTAATAAGATACATACATAGAATTTTATCATTTCATCTATATTTTTCAGTTTTTTGGCATGTAGTTTTTTATTATAGTCTGTAATAATCGTTTGTGTTTTGTGATGTTAGCTGCAATGTCTCCTTTTTCATTTCTGATTCTATTTATCTGGCCTTCTTTCTTTTTTTCTTAGTTATACTAGCTAATGGTTTGTTCATTTTGTTTAGCTTTAAAAAAAAACTGTTTCATTGATCTTTTGTATTTTTTTTTCTTTTGGTTTCAAGTTTGTTCATTTCTTCTCCGATAATGTTGGGATTAATTTGTTCTTGTTTTTGTTTGTTTGTTTTGGCTTGGTTTGTTTTTGTTTGTTTGTTTGTTTAATCCCTGAGGTGGTTTGTTTGAAATTTTTAAAGAAAAGCTAATATCATTTCTCTTCAAACTACTTTTAAAAAAGAAGTATGTGGAAAGAACCTACCCCAAACTCATCCTACAAGGCAGCTTTACACTTTTACAAAATCAGATAAAGACAAGAAGATCAGAAAAAAATAAACAAAACAGATCAATATCCCTGATGAGCATAGATACAAAAATCCTGAACAAAATGCTAGAAAATTGGCTCCAATGAACAGCACATCAAAAATATTACCACTGGACCAGCAGTTAGTGTAATGGTTACGTCGCTAGACTCCCATGTAGTCGACCGCAGTTCGCGTCCCGGACCCGGTGGCTTAAAACTCACGCCAGGTGTGTGTGCGTGCGTGCCCAAGATCCCGAGAGGAGAATGGAGTAGAAGGGATTGCGACGTGGCCATCCCCCCCGGGGGGTGATTTCTCGCTTTCTGTCTCTCTGTCTCTCTCTGTCTGTCTGGCAAGCGCACACGCCCTATAGCGAAAACCTCTAAAAATAAAAATATTGTCACCATGGCCAATTGAATCGTTCTTTTAAATAAGGCTCATCTTGCTACAAGCTTCATTTAAAGTGCTGTGCTGTCCTTACAGGTTTGATATGTTCTGTTTTCACTTTCATTTGTTTCTAGAAATTTAAAAATTTTCATCTTTATTTCTTCAGGCTGCTGAAGATCATATTACTTAGTTTCCATGTAAGTGCATGATTTTTCACTATTCCTCTTGTTAATGATTTCTAATTTTATTCCATTGTAATCATCAAAGATATTTGATGTGATTTTTTTTTTAGTTTTTAAATGCATGTTTTGTGGATCTATCATGTTATCTATTCTGGAGAATGACTATAACTATATGCTAGATCCATTTGATTTCTGATGCAGTTTAATCCAATGTTTCTGTCTAGATGATGTGTTCAGTGCTGACCATGGGGTGTTTAAGTCTCCATCAATTACAGTATTGAAGTTTATCTCTCCCTTTAGTTTATCTCTCCCTTCAGTTTATCTCTCCTCTAGAAATAATCAATTTATATATTTAGGTGCCTCTGTGTTGTGCACATGTTCTTGCTGTATCTTCTTGCTGAGTTGATCCCTTTATCATTAGAATGACCTTCTTTATATCATTTTACAGTTTTCTATTTAAGTCTATTTTATATATCACTATAGTTACTGCTAATTGCTTTTGGCTTCAATATGCATGTAATCTCTTTTTCCATTTCTTCATTTTCAGTCTAAATGTGTCTTTTCAGGTGGAGTGAGTTTCTTAGAGGGAGCATATAGTCAGGTTATGTTTTAAACGTCCATTCAGCCAGTCGATGTCTTTATTTTAAATTTAATCATCTACATCTTTACAATGTGCAATATGGTTTTACAAAGCACATATGCATTGCATGCCAATCAAGTCAAAGATATTGCCATATATATCTTCCTCAACAGATCATTTTTCTGTCTTATGTCTGTTATTTTTTTTTTCCTGAGACACTCCATTAGACACCCACTCTATTAACTCCTGGTATCTACATTTATTGTCCCTGCTACATATCTTCCAGTCTTTCAGTTTCGCCATAAGGTGCAAACTTTCAGTACACATTGAGTGGTGACATGTAATATCTGTCTTTTTAGATTGGCTTGCTACACTTAACATTAAATCTTCTATATTTATCCATTTGTATCAAATGTCAGGGTTTCCTTTTTCTAATGGCTGAGTGGTATTCCATACTGTATGCCACATTTTCTCAATCCAGCCTTCCATTCTTGGATATTTAGGTTGATGCTATGTCTTAACAATTATAAATAATGCTGCAATAACACAAAAGTGTCTTTCTGACTGAGTGTTTTCCTGTCTTTTGGGTAGATCCCCAAGAGTGGTATTAATGGGTAGTATGGTAGTTCTACATGTAGGTTTTTGACCAACCTCCATCCTGTTTTCCACAGTGGCTTTTCTAGTTTACATTCCCACCAACAGTGTAAGAGGGTTTCTGTTTCACGATAGTATCACCAGCACTTGTCATTCTTTATTATTATTATTATTTTTAATTATAACCATTCTGACTGGAGTTAAGCACTATCTAATCCTTTTCATTTGCATTTCCTTTATAATAAGAGATATTGCACATTTTCTCATATGCTTTTTGGCCATCCATATGTCTTTCTTGGAGAGTTGTCTGTTCAGCTCATTTGCATTCTTTTTAATTGGCTTTCTTGCTTTCTTTTGAGTCAGCTGCTTGAGCTCCCTATATATTTTGGTTATTAGTCCCTTATATGAAGGATAGTTTGCAAATATTGCCTTCCATTTTGAGGGTTGTCTCTTAATTCTGATTATTGTTTCCTTTGCTGTGAAGAAACGTTTTAGCTTGAGATAACCCCGTTTTTCTGTTTTTGTGATTATTGCCTGTGCTATAGGGTCTTTTTAAACAAATATTTGTCTATTGCAATATCTTCAAGTGTTTCCCCGAGGCTTTCCACACTAATTTTATATATTGAAGCTTTGCGTTTACATTTATTTATTTATTTATTTATTTACTTTGGAGAGGTTTTTGCTATAGGGCATGTGCGCTTGCCAGAAAGACAGATAGAGACAGAGAGACAGGGAGGATGGCCACACCTCAATCCTTTCTCCTCCATTCTCCTCTCAGGATCTTGGGCACGCACGCACATGCACCCATTGTGAGTTTAAGCCACCATTTTGAGTTGATTTGTATTAGTGATGAGAGATAGGGATCCATTTTCATTTTTCTGTAGGTGGATATCCAGTTCTTCCAGCAACATTTTCTGAAGAGATGTTTCTATTCTTCACTGTATTTTCTCATATTCTTTTTTTTTTCTTTTTTTGGAGAGGTTGTCGCTTTAGGGCACGTGCGCTCGCCAGACAGAGAGACAGAGAGACAGAAAGCAAGAAATCACCCCCCAGGGGGGATGGCCACGCCGCAATCCCTTCTCCTCCATTCTTCTCTTGGGATCTTGGGCACGCACACACACATGCCCAGCATGAGTTTTAAGCCACGGGGTCCAGGACGCGAATCGCGGTCAACTACATGGGAGTCCAGCGACATAGCCATTACGCTAACTGCTGGTTCCCTCATATTCTTTTTCTTTCTTTTTTTTTTTTTTTTTGGAGAGGTTTTTGCTATAGGGCGCGTGCGCTCGCCAGACAGACAGAGAGAGACAGAGAGATAGAAAGCAGGAAATCACCCCCCAGGGGGGATGGCCACGCCGCAATCCCTTCTCCTCCATTCTCCTCTCGGGATCTTGGGCACGCACGCACACGCGCCCGGCGTGAGTTTAAGCCGCCGGGTCCGGGACTCGAACCGCGGTCGACTACGTGGGAGTCCAGCGACATAGCCATTACGCTAACTGCTGGTCCCTCTCATATTCTTTTTCAAGTATCAGTTGGCTGTATGTTTTCAAGTTTATTTGTGGGTTTTCTATTTTGTTTTATTGGTTTACAAGACTATTTTGTGACAGTACCATGCTGTTTTGATTACTACAGCTTTGTAGTATATTTTGAGGTCAGGAAGTGAGTGCCATCTACTTTATTCATTTTGCACAGTATTTCCTTAGTGACATGGGGCCTTTTATGACTTCTTTTTTCTATTTCTATAAAGAATGTCTCTGGTAATTTAATCAAAATTGCATTGAATTTGTAAATTAATTTGGGTGTCATTGACATTTTTATTATATTACTTCTTCTAATCTTGGGATGTCTTTCCACTTTTGTGTACCATGCTTATTTTTTTCTTTTTTTTTCTGGAGAGGGTTTTGCTACAGGGCGCATGCGCTCGCCAGACAGACAGAGAGAGACATAGAGACAGAAAGCGAGAAATCACCCCCCTGGAGGGATGGCCATGCCGCAATCCCTTCTCCTCCATTCTCCTCTCAGGATCTTGGGCACTCCCATAGACGTGCCCAACGTGAGTTTAAGCCACCAGGTCCGGGACGCGAACCGCGGTCGACTACGTGGGAGTCCAGCGACATAGCCATCACGCTACTGCTGGTCCCTACCATGCTTAATTTTTAATTTTTTTTTTTTTTATATTTTTCTCCCCCCCCCCGCCCCGTTTTTGCACAGGACACTTGTGCTCACAGGAGAGAGACAGAAGAGAAAGTGGGAAATCACTGCCCAGAGCAGGCAGCCATGCAACAGTTACTTCTCTGTTCTTCTCTCAGAATTTGGGGCTCACACACACATACATACACACAGAGCAAGCATGGTGTTTTTCTAGGCACAGGTCCAGAACTTGAACCATGGCCATGTGCTGGCCCTATAGATTCTTTTATGGAGGTCTTTCACCTCTTTGGTTAGGTTTATTCCTAGTGTTTTTTTTTGGTTTTTTTTTGTGTGTGTGTGTGTGTGTGTGTGTGTGTGTGTGGCTATTGAAAATGGGATTACTTTCTTCAATTCTACCTTGATTGGTATGTACAAGTATTATAAATGTTTATATATTAGTTTCATATACCACTACTTTACTGAATTCATTTAGTAAATTAACTAAATGAATTGAATTCAGTTTGGGGAATTTTTTATGGATTCTTTTTGATTTTCTATGTATGTTTTATGCAAATAGGAAGAATGTCACTGCTTTTCCAATCTATATCTTTTTAAAAATAACTATTTATTTAATGTTATTTAGTATTATTATTATTATTTAATTTGCTATAGGGCATGTGTGCTCACCAGAGAGAGAAGGAAAGTGAGAAAGCAATTTGCCAGGTACAGACTCAAACTGTGGTTGGCCAAGTAGGACTCCAGTGCTCTAAACTACCATGCCACCTGCTGGCCCATTCATTCTATGTCTTTTCATTGAAGAGATTAATCCGTTTATATTCGAGGTAATTATTGTTATAAGTGTGGACTTACTCCTGTCATTGTGTTGTTGCTTCCTGTTTTTTTTTTGTGTTTCCTTTTCTTTTCTTTTCTCTTCTTTTCTTTCTTTCTCTGTTATTTTTTATCTTTGCTGTTTGGTAGTTTTCCATGGTGGTAAGGTGTGAGTCTTTCCTCTTCTTTCTCATTTACATGATTGTCCTGCTGGGGAGATTTAAAACTTTGCATATTATCATGATTATATTTACCTTTTTTTTTTCCTTCCAGATATAGGACTCCTTTATGTTTTGAAGAACTGATTTGGAATTGATGAATTCTTTCAACTCAGTTTGGTCTGGGAAAGATTTTAATTTTTCTTTTATACAGAAGATAGCTGTAGCAGGCATAGTATTCTTCACTGAAAGTGTTTTTCTCTCATAATTCGAAATGTTCTGTTTCATTCCCTCCTGGCCTGTAGAATTTCTGTTGTGAAGTCTGCTGTTAGTCTAATGGGGGTTTCTTTATGTGTGATTTGATACTTTTCTCTTGCCATTTTTTAAACGTTTTTCTTTGTCTTCAACTTTTGATATTTTGACTATAAGTGTGCTTTGGAGAGGACCTTTTTATGCTGAGTGTATTTCATGTCCTTTGAATTTCCTGAAACTGAATGTCTGTATCTCTCCCTAGACTTTGGAAGTTTTCCGTTAATGTTTTATGACATAAGTATTTGATGCCTTTTCTCATTGCTTCTGCTTTTGGAATTCCCATTATGCGAATATTTGATCTCTTATTATGTCCCATAAGTTGTGAATGTTTTCTTTATTTTTTGAATTATTTTGTCTGACTGAATTATTTCAAAGTTCTCTGTTTACTTCAGAGTCTTTCTTCTGTTCTATCCAGACTTTGTTGATGCTCTCAACTGAATTTATATTTCCTGTATTGAGTTCTCCTCTCCAGGACTTCTAATTTTTCGTGTTTGTGTTTGTTTTTGTTTTTACTATAGGGTATGTGCTTGCTGGAGAGAGACAGAGAGACAGAGAGAGAGAGAGAGAGAAATGATATAATACCTCCAGGGAGGATGGCCACACCACATCCCTTTTCCTCCAGTATCCTCTTGGGACTTTGGGCATACACACTTACGTGGTTGGCATGTTTTATAAGCCACTGGGTCCAGAAGCCAAACCTTGAACTTGGCCTTAGTGGGGTTCAGCTACCTGAACCACCACATCACTGGCTGTTTCTTTAAAGATATCTATCTTCTATTAAATTTGTCATTCATATCGTAGATGATTTTTCTAACTTCATGGAATTGTTTGAATTCTCTTGCATCTCATCAAGTTTTCGTAAGAAAAATATTCCAAATTCCATTTCTTTGATTTCTTTTTCTTCGTTTGCTTACTGAAAAATGATTGTGCTCCATTGGAGGAGAGACATTTCCATGCTTTTTTATGTTTTGTACATCCTTGTGTTGGTGGCTGGACATCTGGTAAATCACTCACCTCTTCCTTTTCTAAGAAGTATTTTTTTAAGTGGAATAAATTTTTCTTTTTCTGTAGCTGTGTTCTTAAGCACTACTTGGGTAGCTATATCTGATAAGGGACTTTTATCTAGAATGTACAAAACTCTTTTGCGTCAATAATATTAATAAAAAGACAAATGACCCAATTAAAAAGAAGTGAAGCATTTGAATAAATCCGAATAGATTTTTCTACAAAATGGTATACGGTTGGCAAATAAGCACATAGGAAGATGTTCAATATTAGTAGTAGCTAGGGAAATCCAAATCAAGCCACAGTGAGATATACTTCACACTCACGAGTACAACTATGTTCCAAACAACAGATGGCGACTAGTGCTGGTGAGGATGGAAAAAATGGAATGCTCTTATATCACTGGTGGGGTATAAAATACTGCGACATATGGAAAACAGCATGGCAGTTCCTCACAATGCTAAATATCGAGTATCCATGCACAAGTTGCAAAATGAATCACAGCATTAAATGTAAAAAGTAACACTATTAATCTTCAAGAAAAGGAGTATTATTGAGATCTGGAAGCGGGCTAAGAATTTGTAGTGCCAGCACCAAAAGCTTTTTATTTATAAACAAAAAATTTCGTAAGTTGGACCCTTTAAAAATTACAAACATTCACTATGCAAAAACATTGGATTGTAGGAAAAGTCATAATGCATTTTTGCATAGAAAATTATGTCATGACTTTTCTGACAACCCAATGGCCGTTAAAATATGAAGATCTATTATAATTAGGAAGCAAATACTTGTAAAGAAATAATGTATTTAGGATATATAAAGAACTCTTAAACTCAACAGTTAAAAGCAAAGGCTGCAAGTATAAAATAGGAAAAAAAATATGAAAAAAACATTCCATCAAAGAGGATCTACAGTTGACAGGTAAGCACATGTAAAGATGTTCAATGTCTTGAGATAAGAAAGAAGTGTGAATTAAAGCCAAAATGACATATCATCACACACCTATTAGAATGGTTAAGAAAAGAAATGTAATGTCAAATGCTGCTGAGAATCACTCACACATTGCTTTTGGGGATGTAAGATGGTACATTCTAGAAAACAGGTTGGAATTTTCCTATAAAATTAAACATACAGCTCGAAACACCCAATAATTGCATTCTTGGGCATTTGTTCTAGATATATAAAAAGTTATGGTACCATAAAAACTGTAAACAACTGTTCATAGCAGAGTTCTTTGTAACAGTCAAAAACAGACCCAGACACTGTGACACAGCAGCAATGCAAGTAACCTGTAAAGCTGGAAGCCACATAACTGTCTGTGGGTTTGGATCCTTGGGCCAGCCTGAAAACACACTGACAAAGGCACGGGTGTCTAGGACCTTACGGAGCTGGAGAGCTGGGGGAAGGATCAAAGTATGATAAGATCCTATCGGAAGCACTGTCTCTCTTTCTCTCTTCCTCTCATTTTTCTTTCTCTCTGTCTCTCTTTCTGTCTCTGACTTGCATGTGCACATGCTATCATTAAAAAAGAGAAGCAACCTGCAAGTCCTTCAGTAAGTGATGATTTAAACAAATTACACTATCACTATACAAAGAATATCAGCCAGCAATAAGAAAGAATAGACAATCGAAACTAACTCCCAATGAGTGAATCTTGAACTTGTGTTAAATGAAGAAGAATCTATCAAAATGTTATAAACTGTATAAATACATTTATATAACATACCTGACATGGCAAAATGATAGAAATTGAGAACATTACTGCTTGTCAGCTGTAGGTAAGTGGGAGGGAGACAGGTATAGTTACAAAAGGGCAGCAGGAAGAACCCTCATGTGATGGACTTCTCGGTTATGGAAACATGAACTTACAGATGTGACAATACCACAGATTACAAAATACACACAAACACACACACACAAATGCACGAACTGGTGCAAGTATCACTGAGGAAAAGATGTGGTGAGTTGTTTTAATGTCATAAACTATTTATAGTACTGTATTAGTTTCCCAAGGTGTCAGTCACCATTAGGGAAATTGTATAAAGAGTACACTGAATCTCTATGTCTTAATTTTATATTGCTTGTAAATCTGAAATGAACTCAAAACATGTATTTTAAAAAGTCATGTGCTGGGCCAGCCAGTGGCATGTAGGTTAATGCAGCTGGATCCCACATGGCCAAATGTGCAGTTTACATTCATCACCTGGGCGCTTGAAAAACACACCAGATACATGTGCAATCATTCCCAAAATCCTCAGAAAAGAATGTAAGAGAAGGGATTGCAGCATGGTCACCCCCAATTGGGAGGTGCTTTCTTGCTTTCTCTCTCTCTGTTCTTTCTGATGGGCACATGCAGCTTCTAGCAAGTTCTTCTAAAATGTCAAGTGCAAGCAAAGTTACATTTTCATGTAGTTATCTTGAAAGTATGGCACTTATATTTCTGTATAAAACCCAATATTGTTTGTATGTATAATACATAGTGCAAACTTTCAGTATTTACCCATGCATAATGGTTTACATATGGCAAAACATGGAAAAAATATGTCATTTTTGCCTTCAAAGATTGTGTAAGATAGTTAAAAATATAAAGCATATGCAAATGACTGTGATGCCTGGCAGTGTGTGGTAAGTTACATCAAAGACACATTCAATATATGAGCTGGGAGAGAGACAGCAAGGCTTTTTTGGAAAGTTCATAGAACTGAAGCCTTTTATGGTAATCTTTATGACAAAAATATTTGCATATGCATAAATCAGTAGTAGGAGTAAATTCAGGGTAACAGAAACAGCTTGAACAAGCATATAAAGAAGGAAAACATGAGATGGAAAAATAAAACCAGTCCATTCCTTCCAAAGTGAGAGCTCCATGTGCAGTGTTGGAAAAAAAAAAAAAAAATCAAAGCCCATTCTAGAAGGTTTCTAATGCTGTCTTAAGAATTTATATTTATCTTATAGGTTGTTAGAAGTCATTAGAGCAGTTTCAACAGAGTCACACAAAGAGATAAAATAGGCAATCCAACAAAAACATGCATGGACTAATTCTTTAAGGTTTAAAAAGCAATGAGACCCTGGCATTTGATAGAAAGTGGATGAGTATGGAAGATTTACTGCTAAGTGAAGCAAGTCAGACCATGAAAGAGAGGCATCGTATGTCCCCACTCAACATATACTGAATGTCAGCCCTCTATGGAAGAAACTGAAATAGTGGATGATATAAAGGTATGGAGAGAAACTGTGGATACCAGAGACAGTGGAGGAGGAGGGTGAGAAATGGTGGAGGGTGAGAGGGAAGGAATTAAACACAGGGGAAAAGTAAAACATTTAAGAGACAAAATGGAAAATTATCTGTTGAAGATAATATGTATGGTGATCTCTTTGATTGAGACAATATACAATGTATTCTAGATGGGAAAATTTATTTAGTATGATGCTGTGACATACAGTGAATTAATCTGAAATAAATAACTTAAAAAAATAAAAATATATGCATGGGAACACTTTTAGTCCTACCCTACATTAGATTAAAAACACACAGAGAGAGAGGACTGGCCTCATAGCCTGGTAGTTGGTGGAGCTGGATCTCACGTGGCTGACTGAGATTCAACTCCCAGCCCTGTGGCTTAAAGGGCATGCTAGGCACAAGCATGCATTTTCTAGAATCCCAACAGGATGGAGGGTAGCCTTGAGGGTGCTGCAACTTGACTGTGTCCTACTGGAGGTTTCTCTCTCTCTCTTTCTCTCTCTCTCTCTCTCCTATGTATCTATCTGTCTCTCCACTTTTTTCTGGCAAGCCCATGTGCCCTCTGGGCATTCAAAAATAGAGAGAAAAAAGACACACAAGAACTATGGGGAAAGAAGAGATAGCATGGGCAGCTATCTAACAAAATGGAAGGAATTCTTATCATCTAGCTGGATCTTCAGAAACGTTTATGAATTCAACCTCAAAAGCCTTTGATAATTGGCATGCAGAGAGGTGTTCTGTCGCTAGACTGTCAGAATACTCCAGGTCAGAGGAACTAAGATCTATAAGGCCTGTGAATGAATTGTATTGAGGAGATGGTGCTAAGCCATTCTGGGCTGTCAGCTGGATGGGGGAGGAAGCACACTTGTGTTCAGGACCCTGCCTTGCTATATACTTGGTGCAGTGTCCGGGACACAATAGCAAACCCATTTGTATTCTGCGTGAGTTATGAATGCACACATACATGAGAGAATCCGGAGGCTGAGCACACATTGATTCTGAGTGTCGAAGAGAAAAAGGAGACTAAAAGCAAAGACTTATTGAAGCCCTGGTGTCTGCTAAGGACATAGTCCCATGAAGAATCAGGGAAATCACAGCCATGCCTTGTGAGTTATGAGCCAATCACTATTCAGCTGTTTGCAGTGCCTTTGGGTGTAGTTGGAATACGCTGAAAGTTACTCTAAATAATGTTCTTGCTGCCTCTATTATTGCCACTTAGAAACTCTCAGAGTCAGAGAAACAGATGAACCTGGTTATTTTTTCTGAGGGAGTCCATGAGATACTATGTTCCAAATTCAAATCAGCAATGAGTACTTTGAGGTTGGATGATTAAATGGAATTACAGATCCCTGGCAAACGTGATTAAGGGAAAAGATTATAGAAGCATGTAAGAAATGGGAAATATTATTAAAAATATGTCTGCACTTGGTACTGCATCCCTAACCCTTTCTGAAGATCCATTATTATGCCAAAAACCAGTGCAAGAATAATGATAGTGACATTTACTAAAGAACTACAAACAGTATAACTTTCCATTTTAATGTTCCATATTTCTCATGTTTATACAGAACTCAGAAAGGTTTTATGTTTATATCCAAATTCATGGTGTTTTTCCCCCCACTTCTTTTTCAAATTACTAAGAATATTTTCTCTTGGCATCTACATGAAGTTCGAAGGTTTATGAGACTCCTGATAATGAATAGGCAGTGACATTTTAATAAGTTCCCGATTTTTGAGCTATTGTTTTTGCTGATTATATTTAGAAAGGTTCATTTTATAATAACATACATTCTTCACAGCAATTTGTTTTTGAAGAACTAAATTAGCAGGCTAAAAATTTAAGGTATAACTCAGTTTTGTTTCATTTTGTTTTGCACCAGTTTTCTTTCAATGGAGCTTCTGGGAAGTTAGTCGATGTATTTGCATGATAGTAAACTTAAATATTTAGACCCTGAAAACTCTATAAATGATTCCTTGGGGGAGCTATGTTCCAGTTAAGGCATGTATTATAGTATGTACACCTAGTTCTGTGTCTGCTTATTTCTCTCCCTCCAAAATTCATATGCTGAGACCCTAACCCTGATGATGATGGTATTATGAGGTGGAACCTTCTGGAGGTGATTAGGTTGTGAAAATGGACCTTCATGAATGTGATTGCTGTGTTCACAAAAAGGCCTGGGGGCTGCTTCTGCCTCGTCCACCATGTGGGGATGATCTCGTAGGCACCGTGCGTGGACTGGAAAGCTGCCCCCGCCTGACACGGTATCTACTGGAGTCTTGTTCTTGGGCTTCCAAAGCTAGAACCATGAAAATATATTTCTTCTGTTTAAAAGACACTCGACCTATGTTATTTTGTTTTAATAGCCAAACAGACTACCACACAGAGTTGAAATACCATATATTTGGTAATAAGTTGAAGCTTTCTCAAAGGCTGACCTAGCCAGGCTGCACTGTGTTTCCTAGAATTGCCTTTTCTTTGCATTTCTGGTCAAGGTGGACCACAGGGCTCTCTCTCTCTCTCTCTCTTTTGTTTTTGTTTTTTTGTTTTTTTGGGGTTTTTTTTGGTTGGTTGTTATGGGGTATATGTGCTCACTAGACAGAGACAGAAACAGAGAGAAAGGGAAAGTGAAAAAGCAGGAATGGCCATGCTGCGATCCCTTCTCCTCCAGCCTCCTCTAGGGATTTTGGGCACACACACGTGCCTACATGATACTCAAGCCCCCAGTGTAGGACTTGAACCATAGAGTCCGCCATGTAGGATCCAGCCGACTTAACCTTCACGCCACCTGCTGGCCCCCAGGGACCTTGTTGTGGGAGAGTGAAGTGACAGCCGTCGCGTCACTCACACATGTGTGCTCCTGTGTCTGCAGCTGCCCATCTTTTCTGGACTCACCTTCAGTGTCTCTGTGCCCTGCCAGG
The DNA here is from genome assembly GCA_026018925.1 of Tupaia tana. Lineage (NCBI taxonomy): Eukaryota > Metazoa > Chordata > Mammalia > Scandentia > Tupaiidae > Tupaia > Tupaia tana. Next base: position 4,016,748 of record JAKSZU010000008.1, read on the forward strand.
TGTGTATCCTTAACCCCACAGTGGGAAGCCCTGGTTGGGCCAGGTCCCCGTGCCACCATGACCTTACACAGGCACGTCTCCTTTCATCACTCTTTGCCTTATTGCTCTCCACAGGTAATTGCATGTTTACAAATGAAGGTTTGTGGCAGCCCTGCATCAAACAGCCCAGTCCTGGTCCTGATCCAGAAGCGTGTGCTTACTTCCTGTCTGTGTCACATGTTGGTAACTCTCGTGACACACCCAGCTTTTTCATTACTGTTGAATCCATTAGTGACCTGTGTTCAGTGATCTTTGGTGTTACTGTTGCAATCACTTTGAGCCACCAGAAACTGTACCCATCTAACACAAAATGAGTCAATAAACCTTGTATGTTCCGGCTGCTCCCCCATCTGACTGCTTCCGGCCTCTCTCACTCTGCAGGCCTCCCTGTTGCTAAGACACAGCAGTGTTAAAATTATGCTAGCTAAAACCCTACAATGGCCTGTAAATGTTCAAGTGAAAGGAGGAGTTTCATGTCTCTCACTATAAATCAAAATCTAGGAATAGGGCTGGCTCCATGGTCTGGTGTTTGAAGCAGCTAGATCCTACATTGTCAAGAGCATAGTTCGAATCCCAGCCCTGGCAGCCTAAAAAACATGCCAGGTACCTGTGTATGCATGTCCCAAATCCTGACAGGAATATGAAGCTGGGGAAGAAGGATTCTGGTAAAGACTATGTCCCATTGGGAGGTGCTTCTTTCTTAAACCTCTCTCTCTTTCTCTGGTGACAGAATAAGCCCTCTGGGGGAAAAGAGTGAAAGCTAGAAGTGATTAAGCTTAGTAAAGAAGTCATATCTAAAGCTGAGATAGGTCCAAAGCTAGCCATCTTGTTCCAAAAAACTAACCAAATTGTGAATGGAAATGAAATATTCTTGAAGGACATTGAAAATGCTTCTCCAGTGAACACATGCATAGTAAGAAAGTCTTATTGCAGATATGGAGATTATTTTTGTAGTCTGGAGAGATCAAGCCAGCTACAATATTCCCTTAAGCCAAAGCTTAATCCAGAGCAACACCCTCTTTTTAATTCTCTGAAGGCTGAGAGAAGCGAGAAGCTACAGAAGCAAAGACTGAAGCCAGTAGAGGTTGGTTAATGAAGTTTAAAGAAAGCCATCTCCATAACATAAAATGCAAGGTGAAGAGAAGTTGTAGCTAAGGTCGTGGATGAGGGTGGGTGCACTAAAGGATGAATTTTCAGTGTAGATCAAATAGCCTTTCTCTGGGATGCTGACCAGGACTTTCATAGCTAGAAAAGACAGGCAATACGTGCCTCGAACTCTTCGAAGGATGGGTTGAATCTATTGTTAGGGATTAATGGAGCTGTTGATTGTAAATTGAAGCTGATGCTCATTTACCATTCTGAGACTCCTAGGGCCTTTAAGCATTATGCTCAGTCTGGGGCCAGCAGGGCCATAGTGGTTACAATGTTGAACTCTCACATGGCTCACGGCAGTTTGAATCCGGGACCCAATGGCTTGAAACTTACACTGGGCATGTATGCATGCCCAAAATCCCAAGAGGAGAATGGAGGAGAAGGGATTGCAGCATGGTCCTCCCTCCCGGTAGGGGTTATTTCTCACTTTCTTTCTCATCGTCTCTCTCTGACTAACTCACATGCCTTATGGCAAAAAAAAAAAAAAAAAAAAAAAAAAACTAAACTTAAAAAAAACTCATAAAACCCAAAAAAGAATTATGCTAAATCTACTCTACCTATGCTCTCTATGTGGAATGACAAAGCCTGAATCACAACACATGTGTTTACATGTGTTCACATGATTTAATGAATGTTTTATGCTCATGGTTCAGACAGACTGACTGCTCATTGACAATGTACTTGGTCACCAAGAGCTCTGACGGAGATGGACAGATTAATGTTGTCCCCATGCCTGCTAGCACCCCCACTCGGCAGCCATGGATAAGGAGCCATTTACACTTTGAAGTCTCAGGATTTAAGGATGCGTTTCGTACGGCTATAGCTGCCATGAATAGTCATCCTCCGACGACTCGGGACAAGGTAAACAGAAAACCTTCTGGGAAGCATTCACCAATCTAGGTACCATGGAGGACATTCCTGATTCATGGGAGGGGGTCGAAATGTCAGCATGAACAGGTGGTTGGGGACCTGGATTTCAGTCCTCATGGACGACTCCTGGAAGGTGAAGAGTGCAGTGAAGGAAGTGACTTCTTTTTCTTGGGTGTGAAAGACATAGCAAAAAAATCAGAAACCAGTCAGTGTGAAGATGTTACTAATGGTTGTAATCTTATTAGAAAACTTCAATAAATGGGGAATTGCTTTTTATGAATGAACGAAAAACAAAAACAAAACAAATGTTTTTCTGGAAGGAATCTGCTCCTGGTGAAGATGCTGGGAACGTTTTTGAGAGGACAAGAAAGGATTTAGAATATTACATAATTCTGCTGACAAAGCAGTGGCAGAGATTGAGAGGGCTGACTCCAACTTCAAATGAAGTTCTCCTGTGGTCAAAGTGTTGTCAAACATCATCACATACTGCAGATAAACCTCTCATGAAAAAGTCACTCGATGCAGCAAACTTCATTGTCTTATTTTGAGAAACCACCACTTTCAGCAAATACCAGTCTGATCTATTAGCAGCCAGCCACATCAAGGAAAGATGTGGCAAAAAAGTTTGTAACTCACTGAAGGTTGAGATGATTATTAGCATTTTTAGCAATAAAGTATTTTTTAAATAGGCAAAAGCATTTTAAGATATAATGGTATTGTACACTCAATAAATAATTAAATAGTAGTTAAGCAGAACCTTTGTAAGCACTGAGAAACTGAAAAGTCTAATCGACTTGCTTTCAGGAGGTATTTGCTTTGTTGTGGTGCTCTGGACCCAAACCCACCATATCTCCGAAGTACTCCTGAACAAGATCGACACTGATTTCAGTCTTTCCTGTAAACGGTAGTTTGTGTTTGGAAATTAGAGTTTGCTTTTTTCTGTCCTTTGCTTGCTTTCTTTTCTGTTTTTTAATTGCCAGAGGGCATATGCTTTAACAAGAGAGAAACTGAGACGCAGAAACAGAGAGAAGAAGGAACGGCCCCATTCCTTCTCTTCCATCTCTCCGTGGTGTCGGGATCATGGGCACTCACACTCATGCAGGGCGTTTTTCAGGGCGCAGAGGCCAGGACTGGTACTGTGGTCAGCCATGTGGGGTCTGGCTCCCTTCATCACTACCCATGGGCTGCCCTTTGCTTTCTGAATGGCTTTATGGTCTGGTTCCTTTCCTGTGGACTCGAAGCTTCAGAACAAGATGTAAACACAAGAACCTTGAACGTGACTGCACTGTGACTGTACGTGCTCTATGCCATTCATAACAAACAATTTGTGTTTTCATATGTATTTTAAGTAGTTATTTTATTTATTTATTTTTAATTTGACCAGAGAGGGACAGAGTAAGAGAGAGGGAAAGTGAGAAAGCAAGCCACCAGGTCCAGGACTCAAACCATGGTTGGTCACGTGGGAGCCCAGCACTCTTAACCACCATGCCACCTACTGACCCTAGTTTCATATATTTATCAATGTTAACTGCTTATTCAAAATTTCCATAATGATAAATAATTCTTCATAGAATAAGATAGAATTTGTTTCAACATGGAAAGTCATTAGTGTACAAATTTTAGAAAAGTTTTAGGAAGTTTTTTGGTTTTCATTACTTATTAAATTTGCTAGAGGGTGCATACTCTTGCTAGAGAGAGAGAGAGTGAGAAAGCACCCACCACAGAGGATGTGTGCACTGCAATCCATTCTGCATTTCTCTTTTTGCGATCTTGGACACGCACGCTCATGTCAACCTGTTTTTCAAGCCACTGGTCCAGTACTTAATCCATGAAGTCAGACGTGCGGGATCATCCAGCCACCTTAATCACTGCACCACCAGCCGGCCCTTAGAATATTTTTAAAAGTAATTTTTGGTGGTTATGTGATAGTATAAGGGCTTTGAGAGAAATGCGAACTGTCTTTAGAATACAATTCTATAATCTCACACCAGTGCCTTATAGGAACAGTAGTATTACGTGGTTTGAAGTGGTTTCTGAAGAACATGGTTCTGACAGAAACTTTTCAAAAAACATAAACAAAAACAAAATGCACATACCTGGTCATTCCTTCATTCCAGACACTTACCTGGCACCTGGACCCTGTGCAGATACTGCTCCAAGTATGCGTTCATCAATGAGCAAAACAGAAAAACGATTCTACCATCTTGAGTAGATTCGTTGTTTTGATTTTGTTTTTACTTGTGATTATGGAAAAATGGAAAAGTCCCCATGTGTTCCCGAGCAGGTGTGCCCAGTCCTGGTGGAATGCAGAATGGAGGAGAAAGCGTGCCATGTGACCATACTCATTTGGGAGTGCTTTCTCTCTCACACACATGCTTCCTGGCAAAAAACAAACACACAAAACAGAGCCAACAGATTTCTTTGTTTCTTTTCTTTTCTTTTTTCTTTTCTAAGTTTATTTACTTATTTCCTCTGTGACAAGAGGGAGAGAGGCACTCCTTACAGGATCTTCATACCTCAGCCCCTTACCCTGGCCAGCCCAGAGCACAGGAATGAGCATACTGAGCATTCACAGGGAGGTCCCAGGCCGTGAACCCTGGACCTTTCCATGTGTGTGCGGTTGCGTGACCACCATGCCACCACCTGGCCTCCCCTGATGGACTCACATGCCCTGTGACTGAGAGGAGCTGGTGATTGCTCTGCAGCGCTAGCCCTGAGAAACAGAAAAGGTGGAGTCGTTCCCAAGATGAGGAGGACTGCAAGGGAGACAGCTTGGGCGATCAGGCTGGGTGCTCAGTTTCTGATAGTTTCTACTGGAAATGCTACTAGGTACCCCAAGTAAGTTTCCAATAGGAGAAGAATAGAATTTTTGAAAGGCTATTAACATGAGGGGTCCTCAAAAAGTTATGGAAAGTACATATTATGAAAAATCTGAACAATTTTTTGGCACCAAAATAAACTGATACTTAAATTCCATCTTTCCATGGGCTTTGGGAATTTCCCTTATGCATTTGAAAAATCTGCATAAGAAGCCCTATCTTGAAAAAACATAATACATAGAGTCTAAAATCTCTCCAATTAAAAAATTTTTTGATTTTGCTTAAAAAGATGAATCTTTTATTTTGGAGAGGTTTTTGCTATAGGGTGCGTGTGCTCACCAGACAGACAAAGAGAGACAGAGAGATAGAAAGCAAGAAATCACCCCCCAGGGGGGATGGCCACGCTGCAATCCCTTCTCCTCCATTCTCCTCTCGGGATCTTGGGCACGAACGCCCATGCGCCCGGCGTGAGTTTAAGTCACCGGGTCCGGGACTCAAACCGCGGTCCACTACGTGGGAGTCCAGCGACATAGCCATTACGCTAACTGCTGGTCCCAAAAAGATGAATCTTTAACTTTTGTAACTAAATCATCCTTTTTAAAAATATAGATAAGTAATGTTAATAATTCATTGTGATACTGACCTGTAGGACATTTTTGGAAATGCTAATAGCAAATAAGCAGATACAAAAATTCTAAATGTATAAAAATATTGGTAGTGGCTGGCAAGTGGTGTGGTGGTTGAGGTGCTGAACTCCCACATGGACAACCGCAGTTCAAGTCCCGGACCGGGTAGCTTGCTTGATCATTTTCCCTCTCTCTTTCTCTTTATCTGTGTGTGTGTGTCTCTGTCTCTCTCTGCTCAAATTAAAAAACAATAATGATAATAAATAAAATTAAATAAAATAATTCTTTTTTTTTGGAGAGGTTTTTGCTATAGAGCGCATGTGCTCGCAAGAAAGACAGGCCACGCCACAATCCCTTCTCCTCCATGCTCTTCTCAGGATCTTGGGCACATGCACACGAGCCCAGGGTGAGTTTAAGCCACCGGGTCTGAGACTTGAACTGTGGTCGACTACATGGGAGTCCAGCGACATAGCCATTATGCCAACTGCTGGTCCCAAAATAAAATAATTCTTTAAACAAAGATAATTGTGAACCATCATGTGTTGGAATGTATGACTTAAAGAATTCACAAACCCTAACATACCAGAGGTGGTTTGTGATTAAACACAATTTTTCAAGAACATATCTATGGCCTAGTAGTTAAGAACGTCACATCCCACATGACCAACTACTGTTCAAATCCCAGACCGAATGGCTTGAAACCCATGCCAGGCATGTGTGCGTGTGTGTCTGAGATCCCGACGAGATGAAGAAATAGAGAAGGATTGTGGCATGAACACTCCTCATTGGAAAGTGCTTTCTCCCTCTCCCTCTCCCTCTCTCCATCTCTCTCTGGAAGCACACATGACCTCTGCATTTGAAGAAAAAAGAACACGTGTTTGGAATGTGGGGAAGTACCCTTGTGTATTACAGTAAAGCTTCCTAGTGGACACCTGTACCATGGAATCATACTCCATGCTATCACACTGTCCTTCTCCCCTCCGGTCTGTCTAGGTGAGCAGATTTTTCCAGGGAAAGCTTCATTCAGTTATTAAACCAGCACTGAGTGGACGCATCCCACATGCCAGGCATTGTTTGAGCGGCTGAGGCGAGGGTAGGGACCAGGGAAAACAGGTTAGGAGCTTCTGTGCCAGAGATAAGGGCTCCTGATAAACACACAAGCCGCTAGTAAGACAGACTGCGATGTTCGCTATAAAAGGCAAGTGGAAAGCAGAGTAGAGAATAACTCAGGACGAGGCATCTCACTTTATGCAGTAAAAGCCAGCTTGCCTGGTTCTATAAAGACAATGAAGAATTGTCATGAAAGAGAAACAGCCCGCCTTCGGGAGACTGCACGGCCTTGACCCACCAGAGTGGAAGGGTGGCAGTGGGCACTGTTCACAGCCAGTCTTTCCTTACTTCTCTGAACACCCCAGTCAGACAGTTGTTTCCGTGAACAGACTTTACTTTTTAAAGTAGTTTTAGATTTAGGGAAACATTGAGCGGAGGGTATAGAAAGTTCCCATACCATGACCTGGACTACTCACCGTTTCCACTAATACTTTGTTTTTCTTTTCTGGAGAGGTTTTAGCTATAGGGCATGTGTACTCACCAGAAAGACAGAAAGAGACGGAGAGACAGAAAGCGAGAAATCACCCCCCCAGGGGGGATGGCCACGCCGCAATCCCTTCTCCATTCTCCTCTCGGGATCTTGGGCACGCACGCACACTTGCCCAGCGTGAGTTTAAGCCACCAGGTCTGGGTCTTGAACCGTGGTCCGCTACGTAGGAGTCCTGCCCAAGACTAGCTTTTTTATACGTAAAATGCATTTAGTGATTTAGTGTTCCAGTGTTGGTCCTGTGTGTGTTTTTTTTTAACTTCATGGCTCATTTGTTTTTATCACCCAGTAATCTTTCATTGCGTCAGTATGATACAGTGTGCTTGAAGGACACTTGGTTGCTTCCAGTTTGTGGTGATTAGGAATAAAGCTGCTGTAAACGTTTGTGTGCCGTTCTTTGTTTGAACATATGTTTTCAAATCAACTGGGTAAATACCTTCAGGATCACAGTGGCAGGATAACACAGTGAAACTACGTTAGCTTAGCGAGGCACTGCTAAACTGTCTTCCTAAGTGGCCGTGCCATTTGCATTCCCATAAGCCTTGAATAAAAGTTTGTATCACTCTACCTCTGCGTCAACACTTCATATTGTTCACTTTTAGATTCTAGCCCTTCTACTAGGGACCATGGTGTAGGGATATCTTGTCACAATTTTAATTGCATTCCCTATTTCTTGGCCCTCTAGTTAGTTTGTTCCACTCATATACAGTTTATTTATTTATTTATTTTAGCTACAGTGTTTATACACTACCTGGAGATAGACCAAGAGAAAGAGGAAAGTGAGAAAATACCCCTCAGTGGGAGATGGACACACCACAATTCCTTCTCCATTTCTCCTTTTGGGATTTTGGGCATGCTTCCTCACATGCCTGGTGTGTTTTTCAAGCATTGGGGCTAGGATTTGAACCACACAGTTACCCACGTGGGATCCTGTCACCATACCCATCACACTACCAGCTGCCCCAATGTGTCTGTTCTTTGTCTCATACTGATTAAGTCAGTTCTTCTTTAATATTATTTTGGTTATTCTGGGTCTTTAGTCTTTTTATGTACATTTTAGAATCCCTGTGTCAATATCACAAAATATCTTGTTATTTTGATCAGGATTGTATTGAATCTACAAATCAAGTTGGGTAACATTATTATGGTAACAATTTTGAATCTTTTAGTATATAAAATATTTTAACTTATTTATTTATGCCTTTGATTTCTTTCATGAAAATTTTTGTTTTCTGCATATAGATTGTGCACTTACTTCATTAGGTTTTTACTTAGTTATTTGATGTTTTAGTTTTATTATAAATGTATTTTCAATTTCAATCTGTAGCTGTTCCTTGCTGGAATATAAGAACACAATTGAGTTTTTTATATCAACCCATATCCTGCAACCTTATTATAATGACTTATTGTCAATTCGTTGTGATCTTCCACAAAGACAATTACGCTATCTGTGAAAAATAAAATTTTTATATCTTTTCTTGACTTGTGGACTTCCAGTACCATAGTGAACAGCAGTGGGAGAAGGGAATAGTTTTGTCTTGTTCCCAGTCCTAGGGGAAAACCTCATGTCTCACCATTAAGCATGATGTTAGTTGTAGGTATTTTTGCAGATGCTCTTTATCAAGGTGAGAAAATCCCCTCTACTCCTACTTTGCTAACAGGTTTTATTATTAATGGGTGGTTATTTAGTAAGTCAAATGTTTGCACATGTCGACAGATCATATGATCTTTAGTCTGTCGCTGTGGTAGATTTTCGAATATTGAGCCAGATTTAAATACCTGGGAGGAATCCTCCTTGGTCGTAATGTATAATTCTCTCACTGTGTTGTTGGATTTGATGTGCTGTTTTGTTTTTCAGAACTTTTCACCGATGTTCAAAAAGTGATTAGTATATAGTTTTCCTTTCTTTCCTTTCCTTTCCTTTTTTATCTGATTTTAGTTTTAGGGGAATGCTGATCTATTAAAACAAATTAGTCTTTTATGTTTTAGAAGGTATTCAAAAGGATTGGTGATATTTATTTCTAAAATAACTGGTAAATTTTTCCACTGAGATCAACTAAGCACAGAGTTTGCTTCTGTTTTGTGAGGATTATTAGCTATTGATTTATTTTTTTAAATCGATATAGTTCTACTCAGATTATCTACTTTTCTTATGTGAGTTTTGGTAGGTTTTCTCTTTTAAGAAAATAACTCTTTTAATTTAGGTTATCAAATTCATGGACAAAAAATGGTTTATAATAGCTTTTGCTTCTTTTTACTCCAGGGAATTGGTGCTGACGTTCCTTCCTTTTTCTGGTATTAGTATTTGTGTCTTCTCTCTAATTTTTCAAATACGTTTTCTCTCCTTTATATTTTTGTTCTTTTATAGAATTTTATTTTCTCATCTTTTTATTTTAGCTGCACATTTTGATCTTTTATTCTTTTTATCCCAAGACCCCTCTTTTTACTTTATTTTCTCTACTAAATTTCTGTTTATAATTCTATTGCTGTCTGGTCTAATTTTTATTACCTATTTTCTTTTGTTTCCTTTATGCTTCTCTTTCTCTAGTTTCCGAAGGTAAAAACTCATATGAATTATACATCTCTCTTCTTTTCTTTTTTTAAAACATTACTCATTTAATTTTATTTATTCATTCACTTATTTTAATTTGAATAGAAAAAGGTACACATGCAGAGAGAGAGAGAGAAAGTGGGAAAGCAACCCCCCAGGTCTGGGACTACAGTCATGGTCAGCCATGTAGGAGGTCCAGAGCCTTAATACCACACTACCTGCTGGCCCTGATCTTTCTTATTTCTAATATGGTATTCTATGTAACAGGTTTCTTTCTAAACACAGATTTTACTTCAACCAACATATTTTGACTAGTATGAATTTTCTAATTCATTTAGTTAAATATTTTTTAATTCATCTTGAGACATCGTCTTTGGTCCAAATGTCTTAGAAATATGTTACTCTATCTTTAAAATTCTGTTTTATAAGCTGTGCTTGCGTTACTGAGTATTATTTTAATCTCACTGTGATCTGAGGGCACACATTGCGTGGCTTACATCTGAACATTCCACGTTGGGTGTTACGACCCTTCATGTGGTCTTTCTTGGTGAACAATCCACCCGAACGTAAAAAGAATGTGTATTCTGCTGTTATTGAGTAAAGGTTTATATTAACGTCAACTGGATCCAGTCAATCAATGTTGCCAATTTTGACTATGTTCTTATGATTTTCTGACAGAAGAATCTGGAGTCTCCAATTATAATTTATTAGCCTATTTTATTTATTTGGTTTTTAATTTTTTAGAGTTTTTTTTTTTTTTTTTTTTCCCCTTATGGTGCATGTGCTTACCAGACAGACACAGTAAGAGGGAAAGTGAGAAATCACCCTCCCGCCCCAGGGAGGATGGCCACACTGCAAACCCTTCTCCTCCGTTCTCCTTCTGGGATCTCGGGCATGCATGCACGTGCACCCAGCATCATTTTCAAGTCGGTAGGTCTTGGACTTAAACCATAGTTGATCATGTCAGAGTCCAGTGACCTAACTGCAACACTATCTGTTGGCCCAATTTATTAGTTTATTAATCATCTATTTCTTCTTGTAGTTCTATCAGCTTTATTTCAAGTATCATTTTTTTTTTTTTTTTTTTTTTGGAGAGGTTTTCACTATAGAGTGCGGGTGCTCACCGGACAGACAGAGAGAGATATAGAGACAGAAAGCGAGAAATCACCCCCCAGGGGGGATGGTCACGCCGCAATTCCTTCTCCTCCATTCTCCTCTCGGGATCTTGGGCACGCACACACACGCGCCCGGCGTGAGTTTCAGCCAGCAACATAGCCATTATCTTTATCACTGATGATATTCCTGGTCCTAAAGTCTACTTTTCTGAAGTAATATAGTTATTCCAGTTTTATTTTGCTTAGTGTTAGAGCAGTATATCTTTGACCATCCTTTTACTGTTAGTCTTTCTACACTATTTTTAAAATAGATTTCTTATAGAAAATATGTAATTTGGTCTCCTCCCACACTTTGAAAGTGTTTGCCCTCTAATTGGTAATTAGATCAATGATGTCTAAAATGATTTCTTGTATAGTCAGATTAACATCACTATTCATATCTGTTTTCTATTTGTTATACCTAATTTTAGTTATTACATTTTTAAAATAATTATTTATTTATATTTATTTATTAATTATTATTCTTCAGGTAGACTAGAGAGAGACAGAGGGAGAGAGAGAAAGGGAGAATCAGTAAGCAAACCTTCAGGCCCAGGACTCCAACCGTGGTCGGCCATGTGGGAGTCCAATGCCTTAACTACCATGGCACCTGCCAGCCCCTATTATTGCATTTTTAAATCTCTTTCTTTTTCTCTAGTCTCTGCTTTTAAGTGAATACTTTAATTCTATTTCTTCTCCTCTTTTAGCATATAAATTATAATCCTAAAAATATTTTTAGTGGTTGTCCTAAAGTATGCAACGCACATGTATAAGTGATCCTTGTCCAAATCCGAGAAACAATTGAACTCCTCACAAGTAGTGCAGTGACCTCATAGCCCTCATAATAAGACTATTTTAATTTCTCATTCTCTCTGTCATGACTTTGAGGTCATTTACTTCACTGTGTGTATGCTATCATCTTCCAATACATTGCTGCTCTTATTACTTTGAACAATTATCTGTTACATCAATTATAAGTTTAAAAATATAAAAGATTACATTTACCTTAGTTTATTGGCTCTCTGATGTTCTTCCCTTCTTTAAGGAGATCTAAGTTTCACTGAAATTATTTTTCTTCTCACTGAAGAATTTTCTTGGGACCAGCAGTTAGCGTAATGGCTATGTTGCTGGACTCCCACGTAGTCGACCGTGGTTCGAGTCCCGGACCCGGCGGCTTAAAACTCACGCCAGGCGCGTGTGCGTGCGTGCCCAAGATCCCGAGAGGAGAATGGAGGAGAAGGGATTGCGGCGTGGCCATCCCCCCTGGGGGGTGATTTCCTGCTTTCTATCTCTCTGTCTCTCTCTGTCTGTCTGGCGAGCGCACGCGCCCTATAGCAAAAACCTCTCCAAAAAAAGAAAAAAAAAAAAAAAGAATTTTCTTTAACATTTTCTTACAAGGCAAGTCTGCTGGAACAAATTATCTCCGTTTTTACTTGTCTGAAGAAGTCTTTATTTCTCCTTTACTTTCAAAGAATAATTTTACTGGAAACAGACTCTGTAGTGGTGTACTTTGCCCTCCTTTCAACACCGTCAAACTTCACTCCATATTGCTTTCGCTTTATGGTACGTGGTGAGTCCAACATAATTCTTATCCTATTTCTCTGTGCATAAGTTGTCTTTTTCCCTTGGCTTATTAGAGGTGTCCTCTTTTTGCTTTGATTTCTGCAGTTTGAATAAGATGTGCATAGATGTAGATTTAGTAATTCCACTTCGTGTTTATGTGCATAGATGTAGATTTAGTAATTCCACCTCGTGTTTACATGCATAGATGTAGATTTAGTAATTCCACCTCGTGTTTACATGCATAGATGTAGATTTAGTAATTCTACCTCGTGTTTTCTGAGCTAGCTGCTATGGTTTGATACTTGTTACTTGAAAATTTGTAGCCGTCATGATTTCAAATATTGTTCTGCTCTGCTCTGTATTTTTCTTCTCATGCTTCAGTTACGCACATGTGACACTTTTTGCAGTAGCCTCATAGTTCTTAGATATTCTGGAGTGTTTTTTCATGTTTTTTTCCTTTTGCTTTCCATTTGAGAAGCTTCTGTTGTTGTATTTTCCAGCTCACTGACTCTTTTCCTTGTTCACATTCTCATTTCCTTGTTCACTAAGAGCCCATCAGAGGCAGTCTTCCTTTCTGTTATGGTGTGTTTCCTTCTGATTCTTTTTTCTCTGCATTATAGTAAATAATCCAGTGTAAACCCTGTCGGACCACTTGCAGCTTCTCCTCTTCTGCCTTTCTTCTTTGTTATATGAATCAGTTTCTTTGGTTACAATTTTGCTGAGTGTATATCTGGGAAACTAGAAATTTGCTCATCCAGTCAATTTGTCTTAATCCTCAGCTCTAATAAACAATTTTTATTCACGTATTATGTCTCAGACTTCTTCTTAGTAAGTGGGGTTCAACTTCAGAGTACAACGTGCACAACACCCTATAGTGTTCTGTTAGTTAAACAGAAACATCCATATAACTCATTCCATCTTCCATGATTTAAAGCGAAATTGGACCAGCAGTTGGTCTGGAAGTCAAGATGGCTAGATCCCACACGGGCAACCGCATGGTTTGATTCCGCCTGGCAGCTTCAAAATCTTGCTAAGCACACAAGCCTGCATGCCCAAAATCCCAGGAGGAGAATGGAAGAGAAGGGATTGTGGCAAAGCCATTCCCCAGAGGGGAGATTTCTCACTTTCTCTCTCTCTCCAGAGAGTACACACACCCTATAGCAAAATGATAAATAAATATTAAAACTAGATTAATACTTTCTTTTGTAACTTACCTAGAAAAGTTATGATTTACACATTCTGAAAGAAACCAGTTTTTTTTTCCCCATTATTTTTCATAAATTAAAAGTGCCTTGATCAGCAGATGGTGTAATGCTTACATTGCTGGATTCCCACGTAACTAACCACGGTTTGAGTCCCAGACCTAGCAGCTTAAAATTCACACCAGGCGCATGTGCATGTGTGCCCAAAATCCTGAAAGGAGACTGGAGGAGAAGGGATTGCGGTGTGGCCATCCCCCTGGGGGTTGATCTCTCACTTTCTATCTGTCAGGCGAGTGCCCTACAGAAAAAATCTCTAAAACAACAACAATAACAGAAAGTGCCAAGGGATGGCCACACCACAATCTCTTATTCTTCATTCTGGACAGGCACTCACATGTGGCCAGCACGACTTTCAAGCCACTGGGCCAGAGACTTGAACTACAGTCAGCAATGTGGGATCCAGCTCCTTAACCCCCACCCCTCCTGCTGGCCCCTCTGTTGAGCTTTTATCTGTGTGTGTGTGTGTGTGTGCAATGAATCATGCATAATTTTGTATTCAGCTGCCTTCCTAACTAAAGTAGCTATTTGACATGAATAATAACATTTTTTATACAAAGATATATGTGGTAAAAGTGTTTAAAAACTGGAAAATGTTTGTCTTTACCCATAGAGGTCTCTCTCTGAGTATCTGACATGGAATTCATCATGTTAATAATGAATAAACCCAATTAAGGTCCAGTCTATTTTATACTCAGTAAATTGCTATGGCTCCATTAGGACACAGACCTTTTCAGGCACAAAAGAACTGTATGTATTCCTCTTTTCATCTTAGGTAAAGCATTAGATGAAATAGTTCTTTATGTAAAATGATCAGGCCCACATGATTTCAACAGGGTGGAAAAGGAAATTCTCTGGCTGACAGGTATTATTCAGCAGAGTCCAAATGCCGTCCATGAAGCAGTCAGGGTTTATGGCCTGACGTTGGTAAACACAGATATTTATCTCTCGTCCATGAATATGGGTATGTTACAAACTTTCCCAAACTCATTTTTCAAATGTTACACTTAATGCAAGGTAATTATTTATTTTTTTTTTGAGAAGTTTTTGCTATAGGGCGCGTGCGCTTGCCAGACGGACAAACTTTCCCAAACTCATTTTTCAAATGTTACACTTAATGCAAGGTAATTATTTTTTTTTTTTTGAGAGGTTTTTGCTATAGGGCGCGTGCGCTTGCCAGACGGACAGAGAGAGACAGAGACAGAAAGCAAGAAATCACCCCCAGGGGGGATGGCCACGCTGCAATCCCTTCTTCTCCGTTCTCCTCTCGGGATCTTGGGCACGCACGCACACATGCCTGGCGTGAGTTTAAAGCCACCGGGTCCGGGATGCGAACCGCGGTCGACTACATGGGAGTCCAGCGTCATAGCCCATTACGCTAACTGCTGGTCCCAATGCAAGGTAATTCTAACCCCTTCTAATGTAGCTCGTTTTAAGTCTCATTAACGGCTGTAAAAGACACCTGACCAGAATCTGCATAAAGTAACATTAAAAACTTATCTATCATTATTTATAGGGACCAGCAGTTAGCGTAATGGCTATGTTGCTGGACTCCCATGTAGTCGACCGTGGTTCGCGTCCCGGACCCGGTGGCTTAAAACTCACGCCGGGCGCGTGTGCGTGCATGCGTGCCCAAGATCCCAAGAGGAGAGCGGAGGAGAAGGGATTGCGGCATGGCCGTCCCCCCGGCGGGTGATTTCTCGCTTTCTGTCTCTCTGTCTCTCTCTGTCTGTCTGGTGAGCGCACGCGCCCTATAGCAAAAACCTCTTCAAAAAATAAATAAATAAATAAACTTATCTATCTTTATTTATTAATTTAATCAATACCTCTATTAACTTAATTAATTATTATTTTAAACTATTATTAATGGTTCTGAAAGACATTAAGTCAGGATTTATAGTAACAAAAATTGACTACATGAATCATTCTTTCTCCAGAATTTAAAGGAAAATATGACTTCTTTACGTTATAGAGTGTAATACTTCCCAAAGGCAAGACGTTGTCTGGTTATTTCTAGTTCTTGACTCCTTGAAACCACAGACATTGTTTTCTACTGGTTTTGCACATTATCTCTTCCTGTGGGCTTTGACCTTGTGGTGTTCTCTGTGCTTCGCTGAAAGTCTGGTAATGAGACCTACCTACCTGAAATGCAGATCTCTTCAGAACTCCCTGTGATTGGATTATTGTGAATCATAAACAAAGACTCTTTGAGATATAGGAAACTTCGCATATTGATCCATGGTTAAATGCTTAGGCTATTACAAGTGGCTTATTTGTCAAATAAACTGTTCTTTTTTAGTATTTTTTAAATTACACACATGTCTGAAGAAACATTAATGAATTCTATGTCAGTAATTTCAAATCTAAAGAGGCTTCTATAAAAATAATTATCAATAAAATGAACTGGGATTTAGAAGTTTTTTTAACCTGTAAATTGAATCAAAGTAGTTAACAATAACAGTCACCTCTCCATTTTCCAGAATGTGCATGTCTTAACTTGATTTTTTTTTTTTAATCTTTAATCTCTGAGAAAGGAAAGTAGTTTAAGATTTTTTTTAGTTTTTGGAGAGGTTTTTGCTATAGGGCGTGTGCACTCACCAGAAAGATGGAGAGAGACAGAGAGACAAAAAGCGAGAAATCACCCCCCAGGGGGGATGGCCATGCCACAATCTCTTCTCCTCCATTCTCCTCTAGAGATCTCGGGCACACACACACACACACACACACACACACCTGGCATGAGTTTAAGTCACTGAGTCTGGGGCTCAAACCATGGTCGACTTTATGGGAGTCCAGTAACATAGCCATTATGCCAACTGCTGGTCCCTAGTTTAAGATTATTAAGGTTATTAATTTGCCATTTTCTGTTGTGCAGGTTTCAGGAATATTTGTAATATTGCTGACTTGCTTGGGGCATCATTCTCATCACTGTTACAAAGTTACAGATATAAGAGCTAACATAGTCCAGCTCATGATGTAATAACAGTAATGTTTAGGATGTAGAAAAATGGTTTTAAATGTTTTCTTGGATCTCTGTTCTTTAT
This sequence comes from Tupaia tana, assembly GCA_026018925.1. Classification (NCBI taxonomy): domain Eukaryota; kingdom Metazoa; phylum Chordata; class Mammalia; order Scandentia; family Tupaiidae; genus Tupaia; species Tupaia tana. The sequence goes on from JAKSZU010000008.1 coordinate 4,033,422, forward strand.
GCAATCAATCAGCGTATATTTATGAAAGTTTATGGAGTGCATAAAAATACAAAAAAGCATGGTCCTGCACTTAAATAACTTAATAATTGAGAAGATAAGTTGATTTTGCTTATGAAGAATGAGTACTTGACAAAAGCAGTGGGGGGGTGGATAAAGCCGGCCGGAAAGCTGAAGGAAATTCATGAAGCGTGTGGAAGGTGCACTGAGGAAGCCAAATGCTTATGCTTTCATGACATCATTTCTGCTTCCCAGTAAAACATGAAAAAAAAAATCTAAGCAAAGAATTGTAAAATTTATAATTACACGTGCCACAAGGCACGTGTGCTCACTGGGAGAAAGGAGACACTGAGAGGGAAAGTGAGAAACCTCTCCCAGGTAATGCCCATGCTGCCGTCCTTCTCCTTCATCTTCCTCCCGGGGTTTTAGGCACACGTGCACACACATGCACACACGTGCACACACATGCACTTGCTGTGACTTTCAAGCTGCCAGATCCAGGACTTGAACTGTGGTTGGCCACCTAGGAGTCCAGCGCCTTAACCACCACACCACTTGCTAGCCCTTTAATTAGTATTTCTGAATATCAACTTGATGAAATTTACCAGGATGTGTATACATATATTTGCTGTCAGACTGAAAAAGAGACTTAAATTTTATCAACTGGTGTTAATTTGTCATTGTAACCCTCTTATGAAATGAATTTGTCATATAAGTTTACATTTATTTTGAAAGTATGGGGACCAGCAGATGATGTAATGATTATATCACTGGACTTCCACATGGTCAACTGTGGTTTGAGTCCTGAACCTGGGGGCTTAAAACTCATGCCGGGCTCATGAGCGTGCGTGCCCAAGATCTCGAGAGGAGAATGGAGGAGAAGGGGTAGCAGCATGACCATTCCCCCGGGGGTAATTTCTCACTTTCTATCTCTCTGTGTCTCTGGCAAGAGCACACACCCTATAGCAAAACTCTCTCTATTACAAAAATAAAGAAAAATATATCAGGTAAAAGAGAAAAATCATTTTTCTCTCTCTTTTTTTCTTTTTTTGAGAGACTTTTGCTATAAGGCATGTGCACTCATGACTGGGTGCACACTGGGCATGCGTACAATTTTCCTCAATCGGGCATTTAATTCCCGCACCAAGCAGTAAGTGTGCACGCGCAGTGAAAGCCTGTGCCAGCAGGCCAGCTACAGTGCAGACTCCTAAGCTGTGAGCCGGCGTGAAGGGGCAGCTTTGCCCACACCAGCCCTGCCCTGGCAGAGGAAAGCATCCCTCAAACACCAGAGAGAATGTCGGTGTGCTCGTGCATTGCCGCAGGAGGGGAAGAAAGCTGCGTCTCCTGGTCCTCTGATGACTGTTTAAGTAATCAAAGTCAGAGAACCTCTCCTCTCTTGGCACCAGAGGGTGTAACTGAGCCCCAGCCCCACCCCCCACAACCCCCATACCCCCAACACCCCCGTGACTGATGTTCTGAACCCCTTTCGAGGATATCTTAGGGCTCTCTGTCCACATCTGTCTGATTATCTTAGGGCTCTCTACCCACATCTGTCTCACTATCTTAGGGCTCTCTGCACACATCTACCTGACTATCTTAGGGCTCTCTGCCCACATCTACCTGATTATCTTAGGGCTCTCTTTCCACATCTGTCTGACTATCTTAGGGCTCTCTGCCCACATCTGTCTATCTTAGGGCTCTCTGCCCACATCTGTCTTACTATCTTAGGGCTCTCTGCCCACATCTGTCTCACTATCTTAGGGCTCTCTGCACACATCTACCTGACTATCTTAGGGCTCTCTGCCCACATCTGTCTGACTATCTTAGGGCTCTCTGCCCACATCTGTCTATCTTAGGGCTCTCTGCCCACATCTGTCTTACTATCTTAGGGCTCTCTGCCCACATCTGTCTCACTATCTTAGGGCTCTCTGCACACATCTACCTGATTATCTTAGGGCTCTCTGCCCACATCTGTCTTACTATCTTAGGGCTCTCTGCCCACATCTGTCTGACCATCTTAGGGCTCTCTGCACACATCTACCTGACTATCTTAGGGCTCTCTGCCCACATCTGTCTGACTGTCTAAGGGCTCTCTGTCCATATCTGTCTGACTGTCTTAGGGCTCTCTGCCCACATCTGTCTGACTCTCTTAGGGCTCTCTGCCCACATCTGTCTGACCATCATAGGGCTCTCTGCCCACATCTGTCTCACTATCTTAGGGCTCTCTGCCCACATCTGTCTGACCGTCTTAGGGCTCTCTGTCCACATCTGTCTGACTGTCTTAGGGCTCTCTGCCCACATCTGTCTGACTGTCTAAGGGCTCTCTGTCCACATCTGTCTGACTGTCTTAGGGCTCTCTGTCCACATCTGTCTGACTGTCTTAGGGCTCTCTGTCCACATCTGTCTGATTGTCTTAGGGCTCTCTGCCCACATCTGTCTGACTGTCTTAGGGCTCTCTGCCCACATCTGTCTGACTGTCTTAGGGCTCTCTGCCCACATCTGTCTGACTGTCTAAGGGCTCTCTGTCCACATCTGTCTGACTGTCTTAGGGCTCTCTGCCCACATCTACCTGACCATCTTAGGGCTCTCTGCCCACATCTGTCTGACTATCTTAGGGCTCTCTGCTCACATCTGTCTGACTGAAGCACTTTTAAGAATAGCCACTGATGACAAGCAGGAAGCATGTGGGGACGTCCAGCTCTGTGCAGAGAGCCAGGGGAAGCCGAGTGAGGAAAGGCCGCCTTGCAGGTGTAAGCAGTACTGTCTCCGGAGTCTCATGGTTCAGATTGCCTTTCAGGTCCTGGTGCAGAGAGCGAGGCCACCTTACAAATGGAGATTCCCTTCTTAGATACGAAGTTCTGCTATAAAAGGGCACATTCGGCTGTGGGGGTCCATATTCTGGTCTGCTGTTGTGCCCAGACTGCTTGGCTCCAGCTCAGTGACTGAACCCAAGTTGGGCCGACTGCTGTCTAAAAGCCAATAACCACGTGGCCAGTGATGACCGGGAGGAGAGGCAGTGTTAGTCAGAAAGTTAGTGACCTGGGAAGATGGTGCACTCATGTTCGAAGACCATCTCCAGAGTCACGGACCTGGACAAGGGGATTTTAAAGGGAAAGAAGATACAGAGAGTTGAGGGTGGGAGAGATGCTCTTCTGCACAGCCACATGGAGACGCGTGGGCCCCAGAGTTGCCATGAACAGGGGCACTTCATGCTCAAGGCCGGCATCTCTTTCCACTTCATTTTCTTAGATACACCTGCTCTGTAGCTGAGCTTTCAAGTCCCAGTTCCTGCGAAAACTCAGCAAAGCTATGATTAGATTTTCTTCTACCAGTTAAACAGCCAAGCAAGGTCAGCTGGCAAAAGGGAGTAAGTGACCTTTAGGGGCCAGGCTGTTACATCATGCTATTACCGAGTCAGGGGGATCCTTCTCGTAGCTTGACGACTGTACAGGTGAAGCCCCAAACCTGACAGGCCTGCTCATAGTGTTTACGGCTTCCAAAGAACGCACCGGGAGGCCCCTCAGGGCAAGACGGGAGCCTGTTACTCACACAGGACAAGATGCTCTGCGCAGCTGAGTGCAGGCTGAGGTTATGAACACTAAGGGCAAAGCACTTGTACATCTATTAAAGATAATACAGATCCCGTCCCCAAGACAGGGCTCGGGGTCGTGCACGTATTGTGTGAAGAGTACGGTAAAAGGTTAGCTTATCCAGGAACAGAGCCAGTAGAGAATGTTGGGTTTCGTACTCCTACTCCTGTGATCTTAGTGTGAAAGGGGGTTGTAACTCAGCAGTCCTGGCCATGAGCTAGTCCCACGAGGTAGGGAATGGTCTTGAGATGCTCACGAAGACCAGCTTCACCAGCCGTGGCTCAGGGAGACCGGGCAAGAGGGAGGGGAGAGCCCAGAGCACGGAGCCCACTTGTAGCTGCACTGGAGTTACTTTATTTTTGGTAGCAAGTCCTGAACCACACATTCATAAAAAAGGCAGTCTCTAGGGCCAGCAGGTGGCATGGTGGTTAAGATGCTGCACTCCCACATAGCCGATTGTGGTTTGAGTCCTGGACCCAGTGGCTTGAAAATCACATGGGGTACGTGTGCATGCACGCCCAAAATCACGAGAGGAGAGTGGAAGAGAAGCGAGTGCTGTATGGTCTTCATCCCTGGGCGGGAGGGGAGAAGGGGCTGATTTCTCTCTCTCTCTCGGTCTCTCCCTGGTGAGCATACGTGCCCTATAGCAAACAACAACAGCAAATCGCAATCTCCAAATTGTGAATACTCATTTCTTTTGTGAAATTTTACACTTTGTAGCATTTCTATCATATCCAAAGTCTTTTACTATTAGTTCTTGATTGACATGTATTCAATGTTCACTATTTTTAAAATGATTTTAAGGTTTCTCATTCCTCAAAAGCTCATTTTGACTCAACTCATCACTCATTGAATTACATTTTTAAGTAGTATCTTCAAGAGAGCAAACGATACTGTATTGCTCAAGTTCTTCCTGGTTGAGAAATTTTCTATGATGAAGGTATGATAATCTAGAATCATTTTTTGTTGTTTTTAATTAAAAAAATATGTTTAAGAACAATTTTAGATTTATAGAAGAACTTGAAGTACGATACTGTCATGGGGATACAGGGATGGTCAGGCCAGCACTCGCAGTGGGGCCTAGGTTTTGTCAGCAGCTCACGAAGACAGAGACGTGGACACGGAGCGGGGATAGCAAACAGAGCTTATCAAGAGAGGGAAGAAGGGGGAACCAGCAGTTAGCATAATGGCTATGTCGCTGGACTCCCACGCAGTCGACTGCGGTTCGCGTCCCAGACCCAGTGGCTTAAAACTCATGCCGGGCGTGTATGCGTGCGTGCCCAAGATCCCGAGAGGAGAATGGAGGAGAAGGGATTGCGGCGTGACCATCCCCCCTGGGGGGTGATTTCTCGCTTTCTGTCTCTCTGTCTCTCTCTGTCTGGCGAGTGCATGCACCCTATAGCGAAAAACCTCTCCAAAAAAAAAAAAAAAAGAGAGAGAGAGGGAAGAAGGAACAGAGCTTCTGAGCAAGGTGCCAGTCCTGGAAAATGGGTCCCCACAGAGGAACTTATGGGGGCCGGGGCATTTATCTGGGTCAGAGGGGCTTTGTCCAGACTCGTCTTCAGGTGGAGTTCTCATATGTGTCCCTTGCAGTGAGGGACACATGGATGGGTCCAGTTATCATTCTCCTAATTTGGGAGTAAGTACGAAAGTCAGGAGATTCTTTGTCTAGAAGCTTTGGGCCATAAAAACCATTGTCTTATCTTCGTGGAATGTGGGGTCTGGAAAAAAGCCTTTGTTTTAGGTTGCCTCCATCTTAAAATTTATTCCATTTTGGGCCTACAACCTAAAGCCATCCTTGGGGTCCCCATGCCTTACCTCAGTATAGAGTCCCCCTATGCTCCTCACAGAGTCCTGTTATTAACAGGTTGCTACCAAGTGCAAACCAAGTTCATGCACCTGAGGTTACACACTACGCTTGAGTGTGATGAAGGAGAGCACAGCTTTATTCCCACACCGAACCAGGAGAGTGAAGCAGCTACTGCTGAAAAAGCTTGGCCTCCCCTCCCCCACAGTTCCCCGCATGCATTTTTAATTGCAAAATTAAGGGTAGGGGTCTTGTTGGGTTCTGCAAATATTACGGAGTGATCACCTCCTGCAAGAGGGTTTGATTCAGCCCAGCAGCTGGCATGGCCTGAAGTTAGGGAACCTCAGCTCATCCTGCAAAGAAGACGTGATGTCTTTACATGGGAGGGTGGAGGAGTAGGGTCGCAGCACGGCAGAGCATCGATGAGAGCGCTTGCCCCTGCGATTCATTGGCCCACAACTGTAGACTGAGATGTTTCTGTGGTTTGGTTTCCCAGTGATGGAGTTTGGGTCAAAGGTTGTGTAACCATATCCTTATTTTCTGACGGGAAATTCTCTAAAGGCCTTTCAGGGGTTGACCTAACAGGTCTCAGGTGCATGATCAGCTCAATGACCGGTTCAAGAAAGCAGAGTTATCTGTGGACTTTTTTGATTGATAGGAACATAGGAAATTAATTTCTCTTCTGGGAGGGGTCATCACCAGGTTTCCAGTAATACTCAGTCCCAGGTCTCTGTCCTCACAGCCAGCAATTTCCCTCCTGCCAAACAACTTAAGAATTTAAGCTAAAACTGTGTCTCTTCTTCAGCTGGGAGTTTTGGGATCTTATGACTCTGACTCATGACTAATAATACTGAATTATCATAACCGAAGATGAGAGTCTCAACCCTTCCTTTTGGGCCATTAAAATTTAGATGAACTTTGCATTCCAAGCAGCTTAGAAAGATACTTTACTTTTACTTCAGCTCTTATTATTTTTTGATTTGGAGAATTTCCTATTTTTCTCAGCAGCAGGACAAACCAAAGAGCTAGATCTTCTAAAGAGTCCCTGCTTGGGTTCAGGATAAGATTATGGTGCATTTGCTGCTGGTAGATCTGACCACATGCCCCAGTGTCTGGCCCTTCACTCATGCTTGCTTTTTTGGGGGAGAGATTTTTCCTGATGCCTTTATTTATTTAGTCTTAGGGCACATGTGCTCACCAGAGAGAGAGACTGAGAAAATGAGAAATTACACTCCCCAGAAGGTATATGGCCATGACTCAATTCCTTTTCCTCGCTCTCCTTCCGGGTCTTTGGGCACACACGCACATGTACCCGGCATGATTTTCAAGCCAGACAGAAAGCGAGAAATTGCCACCCAGGGAGGATGGCCACACTGCAATCCCTTCTCCTCCATTCTCCTCTCAGGATCTCACGATCTTGGGCACGCATGCACACGCACCTGGCATGAGTTTAAGCCACCAGGTCTGGGACTCGAACCACAGTCAACCTTGTGGGAGTCCAGTGACATAGCCATTACACTAACTGCTGGTCCCCATCATTCTCTATATTCTAACATAGTATGACCTATTTGTTTCTTTCTGTACGTGTGTGTGTGTGTGTGTGTGTGTAGTTATATAGTAGAAAAAGACCTATCTATCTATTCATATATCTTCTTTTACTCTTATATGACCATTCTCTTTCACCCATTTTTATGCATAATAGTTTAACATTTTCATGGGGCAAGGGATAGGTAATATATAAAGAATGTTGAGGATATCTGAATTAAGAAGGCCACATAAAAGCATATTCTATTTGCTAGAATGCCACCTCTTTACTTTCCTTTCCATACTGTATTTTTTTTTCTTTTTGGAGAATTTTTTTTTTTTTTTTTTTTTTTGCTATAGGGAGCGTGCGCTCGCCAGACAGGCAGGCAGAGAGACAGAAAGTGAGAACTCACCCCCCAGGGGGTATGGCCATGCTGCAATCCCTTCTCCTCCATTCTCCTCTCAGGATCTTGAACACGCATGCACACGCGCCCGGCGTGAGTTTAAGCCACTGGGTCCAGGACGCGAACCGCGGTCGACTACATGGGAGTCCAGTGACAGCCATTACGCTAACTGCTAGTCCCTACATACTGTATTTTTTTGAGTGTATACTTATTTCTTCCATTTGAAAGAGAAAGAGAAAGGTTGAGAGAGAAAGCCACAATGGAGTCCTCATACCACACTCCACACCCAGCCTCGGTCAGCCTCCTGTCATATGTGCACATGTGACTCGGTGAGCACAGGACGACCAGGACACAAACGGACCCCAAACGTGAGTCCAGCTAGGATACTGCTGTGCTACCATCTGGCCTCGATGTGCTTTTTTTTTTTTTTTTTTTTTCTCTTAAACATATGTGGAGGCTATGTCTGTTCAAATGTGGCAAATATTCAGGTTTGGGGTTTTTTCCTTTCCTGAAGTCAGCGTATGTTACAAGTGTGTTTGGTTCCAGAATCGTCGATGCCATTTATAATCCCTGACTCACCTATTTCTCTCCACCAGTCCCTTCCTTTATGTTTCTATTGAAATAAGAAGGTGTCACGATAATCTCCAGTTTCCTTCTGAGGTTTATAATATTAGGGGTGGTCTCCCCAGATGCTATCACGTGTGACTTTGGGATTGCAGAGGAACGACTAAGCCCTGAGCTGGACTGTGCTTTCTGCTTAGACCCCAAATATTGTTCTGTTTTACTCCCTTGCTTAGCAGTTTACAATGTCCGTTGTACTATGGTGGAGTTCCGGTGTCCGGGAAGATGATGAAACTAGGTTGCCATGTCTGATACCACTTTGTCCATTGCCTAGGTGGTGGAGAAATGTCGCAATGCATCGTTAACCACCTGTCCTAATAAACAAGCGCTGCTTACTTCCCAAGCCTTCGTCAAGGCCTCTGCCCCACGGCTCGGCTGAACTGACCCTGTCTGGGTCACGGCCATAGCCCTCTTGCCATTCCAGTCACAACTGCAGGCTACTTGGCGACTCACTCCAGCATCAGCAGCATTTGCTTTTCTGCCTCCAAATCCTTTTCTTTCTCATCAGTTGCCTCGTTCTCTGCCTGACCTCCATGACTGTGCTTCCACTGTGTTTCCTTGCCTCTGTTCCTTTGGTTCCCAGAGCCCCACCCCACCCCAGGTTCCTGTGGTCTCTACATGGTCACGTCCATTTGCGTGGTTCGAGGATCCTTTGGACTTACTGCCCCAAACATACGGGAGGACTGTAAAAAGTTCTTGGGAAAATGAAATTAAAATATCAGTTTATCTTGATGCCCAAAACCTCAAAACCCATTCATCTTTTTAAAAAAAAAAAAATACCCATTTCTTATGAACTTTTTAAAAACCCTTCATTTGTAGATTAAGGTTTATCTCTCAGAAGTCAGACCTACTGAACACTTGCGAATGAAAAGCATCATATCCTGGGACCAGCAGTTAGCGTAATGGCTATGTCGCTAGACTCCCATGTAGTCGACTGAGGTTCGAGTCCCGGACCCGGTGGCTTAAACTCACGCCGGGCGCGTGTGCATGCGTGTCCAAGATCCTGAGAGGAGAATGGAGGAGAAGGGATTGCAGCGTGACCATCCCCCCTGGGGGGTGATTTCTCGCTTTCTGTCTCTCTGTCTCTCTCTGTCTGTCTGGCGAGTGCACACGTCCTATAGCAAAAACCTCTCCAAAAAAAAGAAAAGTGTCATATCCGAAGTCATGGTTATTGTAGTTTCCCCTGAATATTGTTATTCTCCTATTTTCCTCATCTCTGTGAATAGAAGCACTCGTCCAGTCTGAAGATTAGGCTCATTGCCATCTTGTCATGGGTTCCAGGGTCTCCATGTGCCGTTACGTGAGTCGCTGACCACAGACAGCACCAGGCCAAGGGACTGCGCAGGCCTGGTTCTCCAGCCGCACAGAGGTGCCCTCGCGCCCACCGCGCACACAAGAACGCATGGTTCTTCAGCGGGGATGGCGCTTACAGTCCCATGCTCTGCCTCCTCTCTGCCTCGGTTATAATGTAGTAGCATTTCTTTCACACCCACTTGTCTCCTTGCTTTTAGCATCATCCCAATCTGAGCCCTCTTCCGTGTTTTCTGAGCGGTCTTCCCAGCACAGCCTCCTAGGCATGTTATTTACCTACCTCATAATGAACCAGCCCCTCACCTCTATAGCCTAGTTCATTTATACTCTCGTACTCCTAGTTAATTCTCCACCCCTCAGCTCCTGGCCCTAGCCTCTGGTGACAGATCCCTTCACCACATTAGAAAGTCACCTCATGTATGCACCGTGCTCGAGCTCAGGTGTGTCCGTGCCCTCCATGGGTCTCCCGCCCCTGTGTCACCTCACTCTTCACCTGCACTTCCCAGTCCTGCTGCAAACTGTCTGTGATGGTTTCTAACTCCCTACCATTCCCCCGTCCTCCTCTGCTCCCCTCCAAATAGGTCATTATATTAAGGACCTTCAAGGGCTGTCCGTGTCTTTAGGGAAATAACAATATATACTCATTTATTCATAGTTTCACTTCCAGTACCTTGAAGAGGGCCAGACACCCACTAGGACAGGACAGAGTGGCACTGATGGATGAGGTGAATGTCATTATTCCTGACTCAACATGCTTTTTTATAGAAAAGTATAACAATTTGGATTTTTCTGTAAGGATTAAAATTGCACACGCCTAGACTTGTCCTGTCTTCTAAATAGGATGCTCTGCCCATATTTTGAATTGACCTAGAAAAAGATAAGAGAGATCTAACTCAAGTAACAGAAAATATCTTTAATATTTAGAAAGTGTACCATCTATTTACTCATTTAATTGGTTTATTTATTTTAGAGAATGTATCATGCAAGTTGTTTCCTGCCTATAAGTGAAGACATCTGGTACGTTGGAAATGTTTCTTTCCTGCTTTTGAGAACAGAGGTCGTCCTTGCTACCATTTATTTTTTTAATTTACTGACAAACCCAACACTCTGCTTTTACTCACATTATCTGACCAACGAATTCAACTACTCATTCTGTGACAACTTAACTCTCTGGGGACCTGTAGACTCAAACACATTGAAGATTTTGAGGTCCCTTTTGTCAGGAGAGTTATGAAATGTGCTGTTTAGGTCAGCTGTAGCATCAGGGGTAGGACAGAGAGAATGAGTTCCAGTCAGACACCTAAATGACATTGAAACGTGAGGCTGTTTTTGTCATGTCAGATGTTAATGCACATAATACTTTATTCTTACTCCAAAGTGGGTAATTTATCTTTTAATTACTGTTCAAGCGTGGCATGCTATAGGTTACTAACATTAATTTGTAGTGTTTCTTCTCTTTAAATTAAGCACAACCTTTTCATCCTTTTCTGACAAGGAGCAGGGCTAAGGTTAAATGTGTTTCCTGGGAACAGTATAACACGTAACCCAGACCATGACCCACTTAACCAAGAGGAATTTGATTCCAGTGCTCTTTTGAATTTTGTTTGCAAACTTCTTTTAAGAACAACATGTAGAGTGTACAAACACAAGAGATGGGTATGAAAGCCAGATGTGATGTGGTGTGTGTGGAGAAGTGGGGCCTGGGGAAGGACATTTGGAGGAGGGATACGCAGACAGAACATTGACGGGATGGGGAGGTGTGGTGTTATCTGTTGAAGATATTTTGATCAACTGGACTGGGGAGAAATGTTCACATATCGAAATGTTCACTTTGTAAGTTAAATAATGTGATTGAATGTAAAAGAATAAACAAAACAAAGCAAAAAAGAACAACATGGTAAAGCTCGATCTTTAGTCTTATGATAATCAGAACCCAATAAGCCGGCCAGAGGATTGTTGTGTAAATATGGCAATCCTTTGTTGTATGTGACATGGAAAACAAAGTGACATAAACCCACTCGTGTTACATGATGTTTGCAGGATCCAGAGGAAGCTGTGTCTGTACTAGATAACCATCGAGTCTACTGACTCCCACGGCATCCAGACTGAGTTCCCACTGAGCCGCACGCACAGGCCTGGGACGGATCCCCGAGCTGTGACTGCTCAGTGGCCGTGCGCTTCTGCCGTGCAACGGAACAGAACAGGCTCGGGAAGCCCAGGCGTGGGGCAGCTCCTGGGGAGATGTGTGCCCTCTCCCGTGTTCGTTAGTTACAGTGGGATATTGCTGGACTCCGTCGGTTTTCATGCATCATCGTACTTTTATTGAAGTTATTTTATTTATTTATTTTTTAGAGGAAGATTTTTGCTACAGGGCATATTCAATCACTGGAGAGACAGAGAGAAAGTGAGAAATCACTCCCCAGGGAGATGGCCACGCCACAATCCCTTTTCATCCATTCTCTTCAGGATGTTGGGTATGCACGCACACATGCCCGACATGACTTTCAAGCCACTGGGTCTGGGACTTGAACTGCGGTCAGCTATGTGGGAGTTCAGCACCTTAACCACTATACTACCTGCTGGCCCCATGATTGAAGTTATTAAATGTATGATTCTTTAAACTTAAAGAAATATTACAGAACTCTGAGCTACTTTACCCCTGCCAATGACATCGGACAGGAAATCATGTCTGTTTTGTTCTTTGCTGTCTTCCCAATGCCTAGAACAGGAACTGACATAATAAACAAGTAAATAATAAAGGCTTTATCACTAATGCTCACAAGTGCTCACAGAATAAATATTGAACAAAGAGAGATGCCAGATACGTTGCCTGGTGATTACAGTCAATATGGGTACCAGGAAAAACCAGCAGAGTTGGTGGGACTCCTCCACCTCCCTTTAGGACATCCATGTTCTTCCTTTATAGCAAGGGAACACATGGCATGCACATATAGTGGACTTTGGCTTCCTCACAGTGAACACAGAGTTTGGGTCACCTTCTTACCAAGAATGTGAGGAAGCATTTCCTGTGGCGTGTTGGGGAGGTCAGGTTCCTTACAGCTGGGAGCACTCTTGGTCTCCTTCAGTGCAAGCAGATTCCAGGGCCAGCTACACTTCCCTCTCCCAGAAGGGGCAGTTCTTCACCCCAGGGAGGCTCGGACTCTTCCTGACATATTTCTCACACCTCTCCTCTACAGGTTCCTCCAAACCCTGCTAATTTTAGGAATCTGGAGTTCCTCTAATAAAAATCTAGTGTGCTCGAGTCATTACTAAATGACTTCTCCTTGAAAAGACCCTAACACACCTCTATGGGAAGTGCCCTAGATCAGATTTCGGAGTGGTAAAGGTCCTAGGAAGACACGTCTTCTTTCTCATCCTAAGAATTGCAGCGCTAGTTAAACCGTTCTCCACCGCTGAGTTCTCTGCAGAACACAGGGATCACGCCCGCGCGCTGTCTGGATTGCTGGGGCTTTTCAGAAGTTTAGTCTTTAGCTACCACGCAGTCTTAGCAAATGTCAAAAAACTTTAGAGTTGTAGTTTCAGTTTCCAAAGATTCGTAGAGATTATTCAATTTCTAATATCCTGGATTTCTAAATATAACCATTAGTACAGTATATATATTATTTTATTACCTTCATTTGTTTATATGTTTACTTATATATTCTTCCTGAGTACAAAGTCTAGTTAGTTAAAATACCAGTAGTACCAGTACTTACTCATGCATTAATTTCTTCATTCTTTCTTGCAGGTGTGCATTTTATTCAAATAGTAATTCCTGAGCATTTGTCAATGTAATCCTCCTGGATCTTAGATTTCTGATCTCTGCTCAAATAAAGTGCCTCAGAAAGCTCCTTGTTAGCCATGCTTATAAAATAAGCACCTCATGAAGCTAGCAGGTAGACAGAGGTTAAGGCGGCTGGATCCCACACAGCCACTGTGCAGTTCGAGTCCTGGACCTGGCGACTTGAAAACTATGCTGTGTGTGTTTGTATCCATGCCCAAAATCTTAAAAGGAGAATGGAGGACTAGGGATTATTGGGGGATGACTTCTCACTTTTCATATCTCTTTCTCTCTGTCTCTGGCAACTGTACCACCCCATATGGCAAATATTTAATGAAAATAAAAATAAAGTAATGGAAAAAGAAAAACATAAGCACCTCACATTATCCCTCATCTCTGTTCATCATGGGTTTTTTTGTTACTGACATTGAATTTTCTCTTTTTTTTTTCCTTTTGGAGAGGTTTTTGCTATAGGGCATGTGCGCTCGCCAGAAAGACAGAGACAGAGAGATAGAAAGAGAGAAATCACCCCCCGGGGGGATGGCCATGCTGCAATCCCTTCTCCTCCATTCTCCTCTCGGGATCTTGGGCATGCATGCACACGCGCCTGGCGTGAGTTTAAGCCACCAGGTCTGGGAATTGAACCTCGGTCGACTACATGGGAGTCCAGTGACATAGCCATTATGCCAATTGCTGGTCCCAACACTGAATTTTCTCTCTAGTAGGTATGGCATGTGAGGAGAGATCACTCCTTTGTTCTCTGTATAACCTTCGCAGGGGCCCTGTGATATACATTATGGGAATTACTTCTACAGTTATTGAAATTAAAAAGAAGAAAAGTATCAAGGAAGGAAAAACACATGTCAATATTCCAGGAAAGCATTGCAGACGGAGAGAAGCTTGTGCACGTGTGGGTAATGGAAGCTCGCATGGCCGTGTGTGGACACCAGCGTAAAAGATGAGGGCTAGAGCAGCAGAGCAGGGCAGTGCAGACTGTAAGTGGCCTTCCAGTAGGTGCTGACGGCCGGTGCAGGTGAGGGAGAGCCGAGGAAGGGTTCGAGCGAGGAGTAATGGGGAAATGGCTGCCTTGGGAAAATCCCTTGAGCTGCGGAGTGGAGAACAGGCTGGAAGAAGCTAGGGGTGAGGCAGAGAGACCTGGTAGGAGAGCGGGATAATCTGGGAGCTACCCGATAAGACGTCGTTAGGATAAGCTAAGTAGAAGGCATATACAAGATACACGTGGAAGGAAGGAAAGATGGGATGTATCGGTGGATTTGATCTGGGGTTTGAAAGAAAGGGAGACATCGAGATGTCTTGGTTTGGCTGGTGGAAGGAACTTCTATTGAAATAAACAGAAGTTCACATTGAGGAGCAGAATAAAGGAAGCGTGTGCGCACATGTTCTTCTAAATGAATACTCAGTTGGAAACACCTAGGACACATCCCTGTGGGTTTGACTCTGGAACTCAGGGGACAGGCTGGTCTGAGAGATGTGTGTGGCCGCCATCACCATGCATGGCATCGATTAAGAGGGGTTTGGGGGACCAGGATGGATAAGTAGAGGAGAGGGGATGGCTTATGAGCATGCCCATTGGGGGCGCTTTCACCCTCTCACCCTTTCCTTAAAAGGAGAAAAACATCACTGCCAATGAGCATTGGCATAAAAATCATCTTTCAGATGGTTAACTGTTCTCCTTGCTGTGCACCTTCTTGTATGGCCACAGCCAGCATTCACGGGCTATTCGAATTGCAATGAAAGGGAACTTTAGAAAACTGCAGGAGTCCATGAATAGCCAACGTAGAAATAAGGCACCAAAGCAAAGACACCTTTAGAGAAAATGTTTCCCTACTGAGTCTAATTCCTTTCTAGAGGTTCCAACTCTTAATAGTTAATTTAATTTATTTATTTAATGAGAGAGAGATTGACAGAGAGAGAGAGACACTCCCAGTAAGGGCTCACATTGATGCAGGAACATGGGGGTGCAGGAGTGATTGGGCCCAGCACCCTCAATGGGACATGAGTTCTTGTCTCACGCTCAGAAAGAATTAGAGATGAGGACATAGAGAGGGGAAAGTAGAGAGTTTATTGAAGGAGAGAGAAGGAAAAACCAGAGCTCCCGAGAAGAAGGAAGGGGTCCCAGAAAATGGGCTGCTGAGGAGAAACCCTTCCATCTGGGTTAAGAGGGCCTTGTTCTGACCTGTTCTAGGAGGGGCTGGTGCACGGTTCTCCTCGTGGTGGGAGGGGCACATGCTGGATGGGTCCAGTTATTCTTCTAATTCTGGAGGAGCTCGAAGGTCAGGAGATCGTCTAGAAGCTTTGGGCCGTAAAAGCATCATCTTCTTCCCAGAATGTGGTGGGGCCTGGGAAAAAGCCTTTGTTTTAGGTCTAGGTCATGCTGCCTAGGTCAGTCACTGAGCCACCCCTGCAAGCTCTTTTCCGAGCAAGCGCTTGAGCTGCGGCGTCTGTCTTACAACTTAGCCGTCTGCGATTCCATTTTGGGCTTATAGCCTAACTATATTCTTAGAGTCCTGTCTCTTACCTCAACACCGCGATCCACTCCCAGCCTTCCCAGCCAGCCAGCATCGGGGCCAGACGCGCGGAGGATAGATGTGGATGGGTCTCATCAGGAACTAAGCCTCGGTCTCCCATGGGCTCCCACAGAGCTGTGCACTGTGGCCGTCCTCAGCTCCTCACTGTCATTAAGAAATGCTCAATGTAGGAAATGCAGCTGATGCATTCACATCCTAGGATGGCATTTGAGCTTGTGCCTGTCTCATTAACATGGCCCTAGGCTGGGGGACTATGTTAAAGAGTTTAAGAAGATTTTTGTTATGGTGAGCTATGCAATGTGTTAGGGTGGCCTTGGTCACCAGCTGTGAAAGAATTTACAAATCAGAAACCTATAGAAAAAGAATTTGTTCACTTTCCCAAGGGCAGGAAGGGGCCAGATGCAGAGAGCTGCATCAGCCCTGAAGGATGGGGTCAGGAGTTTTCACTGCGTTTTGAAGGCAAAAGGCTTATGGTTGACTAACAAGGGCAATTCTGGGACAGGGTTCCCATTGATCTCTCACACGTCGCTGGACTGTTTCATTGATATTTCTAGCTGTCACAGCCGATCACTCTGATCTGGATGTTTCTTGATGTTGTAGGGTCAGCAAGAGACAGGTCTCGGGACCAGCAGTTAGCGTAATGGCTATGTCGCTGGACTCCCATGTAGTCAACCGCGGTGCGAGTGCCGGACCCAGTGGCTTAAACTCACGCCGGGTGCGTGTGCGTGCGTGCCCAAGATCCCGAGAGGAGAATGGAGAAGGGATTGCGGTGTGGCCATCCCCCTGGGGGGTGATTTCTTGCTTTCTGTCTCTCTCTCTCTGTCTTCCTAGCGAGAGCACACGCCCTATAGCAAAAACCTCTCAAAAAAGAAAAAATAAAAATAAAAAAGAGAGAGATGGGTCTCGATCTCTGAATCTATAGGCAGAGACGCAGAAATACAAAAGTTAGCCAGCTGTGGTGAGGTCAGGGAAGGGCCAGCTGGCCTGGGAAGAAAAAGGGAGGAGGAAGAGGAGAAAGTATATTTGAAGCACCTGGGAGGTTCAATGCGCCTCCCCACTAAGGCATCTTCCATGAAACACTGGATCCACCCACCGCTAGGGAGACACAGAGACACTGAATTAACCCTTTCCAACCCGTAAGCACCTGGGAGAATTTTAACTCTTTCAATTTTAAGACTCGAAATGATTTATGACTCAATACATTCTCTGCTACACCATCCACAGAGCCCCAGCCTAACAGTATGTCCTGCATCTTAAATGAAAGGGGCAATATGAGCAATAGAAAGGAAGAGCTTCAGGCTACAGCTGAGCAAATCAAAGCACAGCCCCCCCCCCCCTCCCCCCACCAAGTACCTTGTTCCATTATGGACTTTGCATCGTATTTGACAACATAAGCCGTCCTGCTTATGAGGTAGTGAGCATGAGGACTCCCTCCTGACCCTGGACCCCTTAAGAGCGGCTGCTGCCTCTTACCCACTCGAGTCGTTCCTGCTGGGCACAACTCCGTGGGCAGGGCGGCCGGCACATGTTGATGGGCTTTAGTTTTATGGTTACGGTAAATACAGAGTCTTTTTGAACAGGAAGCTCTCGACCAATGAGTGATTACTGCATGTGGGAATGTGTGGCCGCAGGGCAGGAGAGCTGAGTTTCGAGGGGAAGATTTGGCTGATGTATCTGTCTTTTCTTACAGCAACCAATTCTGCTATGTGAGGTCATTCTGCTGGGCAATGAGAAAAAAAATAAAGTAAAAAATTGCATTTATTGTCAAAAGCAAGGTAATGGGAGAGAGACGCAGACAGGCCTGGATGTCGCTCTCCTGTTAGAAAGCTAAAGCACGCATGAGCAGGACCGGGCCCTCCAGTCACTGGCCAGCTCTACGCCTGCCTATGAGTGTCCTCGTACTGTGTGCCTGATACATGGACCTTTCTCTCCTTTTATTTCAAGGTTTTCCACATGGTCCTTGTCTTACACCCTTCCTCCGTGAGACGACTTTCCAGCTTTCCCATGGTTAGCTTCCTTTAGTTCAGATCTCATCTGGAAAGATACCTTCTGCTCAGTCGGTCCACCATGCCCTGTGCTTTTCCTTCAGAGCAACCTGAAGTTATTTCGTGACATAAGTGTTGTGTATGTATTAACTATGAACTCCGAGAAAGAGGGCTCAATTTAGTGTTGCTCCTTACATGCCCAGTTTGCCTAGCACACAGTAGGTGTACAGATCTGTGTGTATGTTGTATGCGCACCTGTGTGTCTATGACACGGGATTAGAGGCATAATTAGAGAATGTGATAAGTGGGTAAGGGGAGGGCTGTGTAGGGGTGCAGAGGAGAGGCATTTTCATTGGATCAGAAAATCAGTAAACATTGTCCAGAGGAAGGAAGTCCAGGCTGAGCCTTGAAAAACCAATAGATTCTGCTCGGTGAGTCGGTAGTTGAACACAAAGTTTTGTCTCCAGAATGTCATTGCCTGAGTTTGCCATGTGAGTCACGGGTAAGTCTTCCTAAGCCTCACTTTCTTTACCTGTACTGTGGAGGTGATAATATACTTCCTGCACTGTGTCGCCATAAACTATGTCTGCCTATAAGTGACAAGCAATGAACTTCCCGGAGTCCTGGCACCTATGAAAACTCCACACTGGGGCAGGAAGGTGGTTCAGGGAAAGGAATCACACGAACAAAAGCAGGAAACAGCGATGTGCAAGCTGCGTGCACTTGGACCAGTTCTAAGTGCAGCAAGTCGGAGACAGGACACACAGGCACACACACACACACACACACACACACACACACACACACAGACACACACACACAGGAACAGTAGGCCATTGCTAGCTTTACAAATATGAATATTCGTGTCTTTTTTTGGAGTTTTTAATCATATACTTTGCATGCAACTACATTCAGCAATGGTTTTATTGGGTGGCGTTTCATCATTCCTAGATTACATAAAATATAAAATTTTACATAAATACAGGGTTACATGGCAAGTAAGAAATACAATTGTAAATTAGATGTCAAGAACTTGTTGGCAGGACATGGCTCAGAAGACATGGATGGAAACCTGTTGGATTTTAATATTCATCTTTCTTCATTTTATTTTGACTGCTCTGGATCAGAGACATTGCTTTAACTTCAAAGCAAAAGCATTCTGTGCCTAATCCTTGCAAAGGGAAGTATTCCAGCGTGAGCAGTGGATTCTGGAAACACGAGGCAAGAAGAAAATGAGTTTTCTTTCTTCATAAATGGAAATGATCCCCATGCACTCTTTATCTATTGAATAGTCAGCCTCGGAGACAAAAGGGACCTGAGTCCTAACCCCAATTCTTTGTGGAAATAAAACCTCTCCAGGAGCCACCTAATACCTTCCAGTGCTAGAGGTGTTTCCAGGTATCCTCTCTCCTTAAAGTGCAAATACCTGGAAGATAGCTGCCCTAGTCTTCCTGATATTTTCTCTACTTTTTTAATATTTGGTGGCCAAATATTAAAAAATGTAATATTAGCTGTGGCCATGGTCCACATCTGGGAGATAAATAACTATTATTAGTCTTCTGTATCAGAAAAACACATTGGACAAATGGCTACAGATCCAATCCTCATGGTATATGAAGAGGAAAACGTTTTGAGGGGAAGTGAAAGAAACTTCCTCTATTTTTATGCTGTATCCATTTCTGTGTTTCAGAAGGCAAGGTCTTGCATAAGCTATAAGAAATCTAGGGCAGTTTTATTTCCCCACAAAGCCTTTATTTTTTTGTTGGTATTTTCATAGTCTTTAAGATTTGGTCTTGTAGCAGGGCCAGCAGGTGGCGTGGTGGTTAAGGGTGCTGGACTCCCACATGGCTGACCATGGTTCAAGTCCTGGACCTGGTGGCTTGTTTTCTCACTTTCTCTCTCTCTTTCTCACTCTGTCCCTCTCTGGTTAAATAAATAAATAAAGCTAAATAAAATAATTCTTTAAAAAGAAATTTGGTCTTGTAGCAGCAATGTCAAAGGTAAGAACTGATAAGATGATTTTTCTTTTAAGTATTGTAGTTCAGCTTGTTTTAAAATGTTTGTTTGACAGTGATAGTGCACTCTATTTCAGGGGCCACATGGGCACGCGTGGCTCCCAGCTCTCCTGCTGGATGAACAAGGGTGTAGGACATGAGCTCCCATCCAGACCAGATTTCTGCACTTTGGCCCACTTACTAGACTTTGGTAAAATTACCTAAAGGTTTTTGACGTTAGTTTTTCTATACAATACCTACTGTAGGTTGCTTGCAAAGACTGTCAATCTATTCATGTAAAACACTTAGGTAATGCCTGACTCACAGACTTCCTATCATAGGGTTTGTAATTACTAAACGCATTTATTTTTTAAAATACTCTGTGAGATCTACCTCATAAACTATGTTTAGTGAGGTTTAGTAATTTGCCCAGGTCTATCTAGCTAGTTTTGGTTAACTTTTCTCAAAAGTTAGTGTTATTTTTCATAATACATTTGTCTTGCAAAGCAATTTTATATTTCCATGAAAGACAGAACTTACAGTGTTTTCAAGCCAAAGGAGTGTCAAGAAATCGATTGTAAGAGGTTATACACCAGTTTTTATATTTGTTTCTATGTATACTTCATGAAGTTTTTTTTTTTTTCACTTGTTACTGAAACACATGCAAACTCTTATCTGTGTCTCTACACAGTGTGCATGTCTGTGTGTAAATACTCACATATGCACATGTGGATTGTATCTGATTATTCTGGGATTCTGGACGCAAGCATTCTACATACTTTTTTTTAAAACCTGTGCTCTGCTATGATGTAACTTTTACAGTTTTTACTTGGCTTTGCTTTAAATGGTCACGATATAAGAAGAAAAAAATTAGGAAGTAGTTTGCAATATTTAAGTGAACATTTCACTTAATGTGTTTCAATAATTAGAAATTTCCTCTTCTGTTAATAGATCAAGTAATACAGACGAATTGTCCACTGGAAGAAACACTTTCAAAAAAGAAAAGACTAACTGAAGTAAATGTAGAGCTAATGAACAATTTGGGAGACTATGGGAATGTGTTGGGAGACCATGAGGGGCTCTGAGAATATGCTGGGAAGAAAATGGGAGGCTATGAGAATATCCTGATGTAATTTTACATATGCTGATCTATATACTAATGTAATTTAATATTTGTCTGCACTGGTTTCTTTGTGAGTTTTAGTTACCATCTGGTGTCATTTCCTTTTAACCTGAACAATTTTAGTATTCCTGGTAGCACAGATGCTAGCACACATTCTGTCCTTCTTTATCTGAAGATAAAGAAAAATAAAATGTTCTTCAAAACTTGAAGAACGTTTTTTCTAAATGTAGAATTTTCGGTTCACATTTTTATTTTCTTTCTACATTTTAAATATATTCATTCTACTGCCCTGACCTCCACTGATTCTAAGAAGTAAGATGGTCTCATCTTGTGGTCCCTTGATAGTGATGAGTAATTTTTATCTTGATGCTTATAAGAGTTTTCTCTTTTCTTTCACTTTCAACAGTTTGACTGTGATATATGTCAGTGTGAATGTTTTGTGTAGTTTTTCTATTCAGTGACTATCAGGCTACTTACATATACAGGTTAATATTCTTCATCAAGTGTGGAGAGGCCAGCCATTACTTCATGTTTTTTTCTCGTCTGTTTTCTCTTACCTCATCTTCTAGGGTTCACATTGTGCTTTATGGTGTCCTAGGTACTATGGGAATCTATTTTTCATTATATTTTCTTTTTGTGCTTTTACTTGAACAAGCTCTATTTCAGGCTCACTGAAAACTTAAATCTACTGTGGTCCTAATGTGAAAAATTATATACCAAGTATTGTCTTTTTTAAAATATTATTTCATTTGACTTTATTTTATTTATTTATTTATTTATTTATTTATTTAAATTTGACCAGAAAGAGAGAGGAAGAGAGAAAGCAAGCCAGGTCTGGGACTCAAACTGTGGTCGACCATGTGGGAGTTTAGTGACCCTAACTACCATGCCACCACCTGGCCCCCAATTATGGTATTTTTTAACTCCATAATTTTGACTTTTTTTTTAAAAAAAAAGGATACCTATTTCTTTAATATATTTTATATTTGTTAAGTCATTGTCACTATACTATCATTTGATTCTTTATAAGTTTAATTTTTAAAACTTAACTTTCTTAATTTTTAAAACTTAAGTCCAGCTGCTATAAATCCTAAACCATTGTTTATTGACTAATTGTCTTTCCTTTACTTGGGTCACACTCTCCTGTTATTTTTCATTTCAGTGTAGTTTTTTTTTGTCCAGGCAAGATGGTTAAGGTGGGAGGCCACTGAAACGGCAACAACTTAACAGTTCACGTCATGAAATTAATGGACTTTGTCACTAAAAGCAATCATTTCTGTAGGACGCGCAGAGGCAAAATCCGAAGGATAGATGAAAACCGCCAAATATTTCTCTTACGGTCATCAAGGCTTAGGTCTTCGAAGTCCCTTTGATAATGGCTGTACCTTTAAAATAGGGCGCACGCTGGGTGACAGCAGGAGCCTGGTGCGAGGAACTGGTGCGAGAGGCAGACTTCGTCCAGAGCCAGACCACAGTAGGTTTGTCAAACATGTTCTTCAGCAGCAGCAGGCCCCGGGCTGCAGAGGACTGGTGCTACGTGCCAGGCCACCGAGACCCTGAGCAACCTTCTCCCAGCTGCAGCCAACTGCAGTGCGTGTGGGAGCCTCTCCTAACTCTTTCTATATTTTGTCCGAGATTTGGACGCTTTACTTACTATGGGATCGTATATATTGTGCTGTCACAACTTTAGATTGCCGTATGCCACAGGATTGATGTATTCTTTTTGCATTTCTTTTTCAATGATTTGCCTCTGCGACTCCTGTAGTGCTGGTCTCTTCTGAAGCACACATTCAGGAAGGTTTTCCTGTGTTTTGTTTTTGGTTTTTTAGCCTGGCTTTTTAGGGATTACCTGTGGATCTCAAGGAGTCAGATCCAAAACTTGAACCACTCAGTCAGCCATGTGGGTTCCAGTTAACTAAATCTCCACGCCCGGCTGGCCCTAAATACATTATTTTATACCACTTTCAAAGTTTGCAAATGCTTTAGTCCTTTTTTTTTTAATTTTTGCCAGAAGAATAAAACCTAAATCAAAAGAGGATTGTTTAACCTTGCTTTCACCCATGTCTTATTATTGACTTGTATGGCTATTGTCTGAGAATGTAGCTATTTCTTTTCTTTTTTTTTTTTTTTTTTATTGGAGAAGTTTTTTGCTATAGGGCGCGTACACTCACCAGAAAGACAGAGAGAGACAAAGAGACAGAGAGACAGAAAGCGAGAAATCACCCCCCAGGGGGGATGGTCACGCCGCAATCCCTTCTCCTTCATTCTCCTCTCGGGATCTTGGGCACGCACGCACACGCGCCCGGCGTGAGTTTAAGCCGCTTGGTCCAGGACTCTAACCGCGGTCGACTACGTGGGAGTCCAGCGACATAGCCATTACGCTAACTGCTGGTCCCCAGAATGTAGCTATTTCTTGTCCTCCTCTGTCCCTCACAGACATCATTTCATTGTGGTGCGCCAGGAGATATGTGCTCTCTACCATTGTTTACATTTCTGTCTTTCTAGTTATTTTGGTTATATAAAACCTATTCTGTAGTAAATTTCTCAAGAGATGCTCACAGGAACATTTTACCAAGCTCTTGCGTGTTAAAAGCAGTTGGTCATGACTTTTATACTTCAAAGTTAATTTCTTAGCTTGCCATTTATTTCCCCCTGTGAGTATTGAATATGTTACTTAATTTTCTTTCATCACAAAAAGTACTATTTGAAAAAAAATCTAATAATAGTCTTATTTTCTTACTCTTATGACTGCCCTACTCTGTTTCGCTTGGGTGATGAAAAGATTTAATTATTTTTTGTTTGTTTGTTTGTTTAAAATTGGTTATTTTTACTGTAGTGTTTTTTTTTTTTTTTTTTTTTTTTTTTTTTTTTTTTTTTTTTTTTTTTAGAGGTTTTTGCTATAGGGCGCGTGCGCTCGCCAGACAGACAGAGAGAGACAGAGAGATAGAAAGCGAGAAATCACCCCCCAGGGGGGATGGCCACGCCGCAATCCCTTCTCCTCCATTCTCCTCTCGGGATCTTGGGCACGCACGCACACGCGCCCGGCGTGAGTTTAAGCCACCGGGTCCAAGACTCGAACCGCGGTCGACTACGTGGGAGTCCAGCGACATAGCCATTACGCTAACTGCTGGTCCCCTGTAGTGTTTTCATTGGAATGTCTTTTTGTTGGTCATTTAGATTTTATTATTTATTTATTTATTTATTTATTTATTTATTTTTTGGAGAGGCTTTTTTGCTATAGGGCACGTGCGCTCGCCAGAAAGACAGAGACAGACAGAGAGACAGAAAGCGAGAAATCATCCCCCGGGGGGAAGGCCACGCCGCAATCCCTTCTCTTCCATTCTCCTCTCAGGATCTTGGGCACGCATGCACACACACGCAGCGTGAGTTTAAGCCACCAGGTCTGGGACTCGAACCACGGTCGAGTACAAGGGAGTTCAAGACAGCTAACTGCTGGTCCCTAGACTTGATTTTTCTAGGTTTGATGTGGGTTATTAAATATGCAATAGGGTTTTGTTTATTCTTTAATTTGTGAAAAATTCTCTCTCTCTCTTTCTTTTTTTTTTTTTTCCACACCTGCCAGAGAGACAGAGAAATAGTGAGAGGGAGAGGAGAAAGCACCCTTCCACCCATGGGGAATGGTCTTGCTACAATCCCTTTTCCTTCATCTCTCTCTCCTTTGGAGATTTTGGCCACTCATGTGCATGCATCATGTTTTTCAAGCCACTGGATCCGAGATTTGCATGTCTTGGTTAGCCCTGCGGGATCCGGCTGCTAACCACCAAGCCACAGGGCCAGCCCATGGAAAATGTTCCTGATGTATACAGTTGGTTTATGTGCATGTGTTTTTGTGTATATTTGCTCTATTTTATTGCTTTGTTTTTCTCCTATGCAGAATTTTAGATATTAAAATTAAATCCCACTTTCCTGCCTTTGATACTTGTCATTTCTTTCCAATAGGTTTTTAATTTTGTTATTAATTTCATTAAACATTTTGGTTAAAGCATAACATATACACATAGAATTGAACATAATGAAGTTCAACGAATTGAACAGTAATGGATATAGAAAGCAATATCAGAATGCTAATAACCTCACATCCATCCAGTTAATCACTGATGCCACTGAAAGGCAACTCCTCTCTTGACTTCTAAAATCAAATTATTTTTAAATTTCATGTAAGGGATATTTCCTGTGTACATTCTTCTGTGTCTGGTCTCGCTAGCTCAACATCATGTTTGTGAATTCATTCATGTAGTTGAGTACAGTTGTTCATTAATTTTCATTTATGTATTGTATTCCTTTGAATGAACCTACCACGATTTAATCATTTTATAATGCTAATTGGCATTCAAGCTCTTTTTATCTGTTGGCTGTTACAAGTACTTCTAAGATGACGGTTAACGTCTGTGTACATTCTCTCGTGTACTTAGGGACAGCTCTGATGGGACCTGATGTATTCATACCAGTTTTAGGTCCTGTTAGTCTTCCAAGTGATTGTGTCTACCCACATGGTACAGATTGCTTATTTCTGTTCAACACCAATGACAGGTTGTGTGCCTTTTGGGGGGTGTGGGGCTACTTTTTCTTTTCTTCTGTTGCTATTGTTGTAGACATTACCTGTTCATTTATATATAGAGAAACTTCAAAAAGTTTATCAAGAAATGAAATTAAAATACATTTATTTTAGTGCAAAATATTTTTCATATTATGCATTTTTTATTAACTTTTTGAAGGCTGTGTGTATGTGCATGCTCGTGTGAATGTATTCAATCATTCTGCTGATTTTGGAGGGATTTAGGAACATCAGAAGACTTACACTGGCACCACCTTATCTTCCATTTCCTTTTAAGATTTATACTATTTCAAATTCTATCTCTTAAGCTGTAGAGTATACACTACTGCTAATTTCATCCCATTTTTTATTAAGAATGTATATTATACCTATTCATTTGTGTGTTATTAACTGCGTATTGAAAAGGTTGTGGGGCCAGCAGGTAGTGTAGTGATTAAAGTCCTGGACTCCCACATGGTAGACCATGGTTCGAGTCCTGGACCTGGCAGCTTGAAACTCATGCTGGGTGCATATGTGTGTGTGTGCCCAAAATCCTGAGAGGAGAATGGAAGAAAAGGGATTGTAGTGTGGGTATCCCTCTTGAGGGAGAGTAATTTTTCATATTCTATCTCTTCATCTTTTTGTGTTTCTCCTGCAAACACCCTATAGCAAAAACATTGAGGAAAAAAAGAAAAGAAGAAAGAAAATGAAAAAGGTTGCTATCATTTCAGAGCTATCCAAAGCTATTGATATATTCTAGCAACTTGCTGTTAAAGTTATAAATGCTATTAAGATTGTTTTGTTCTTGCTAACTTTATGTCCTAATTTTCCTCACATATATTTTCCAAGAGCTGGATAATTACATGGATAGTGTTTTGCTTTCTAAAAGATATTTCTATTCATAAACCAGAGTTTTTTTCTTGTGACTAAGAAGCAATAGTTTTGATCTACACATCAAAGATGACTTTGAATGGCTTTCATGAGAGAAGCCAAATGTATCTTCATGAAATTTTGGCATTTATCGTCATCTGGAAAGAGCTAATACTTAGAAGCAATAAAAATATATATTTCTAAAGCTGTCTTATGGCATTAATGGCCCTTTACTGAGTTTAGTCAAGCTTAAAGTTCAGGAGATGAAAACCACATGATTTTTGTTATTGTTATATATTTAAAAGGGCATCTAGCTTTACATTTCTTTTGAAATATATATCATTTTCTAAATCCAGAATGACAGTGTATCCTGATAAGAAGAGAACAGTACATTCTCTCCTGTCTCATCTTTTAGAAAAACTTCTAAATATTAAATAAACTGTGCCTCTGTGTCTTTTGAGGAATAAAAACTGTTCTGTAAAAATATATTGATTATTCCAAGAAGAGAAAGGCTGGTGGTTTTGATTCCTCCTGCCTGTGACATTTGATACAAGCCGCTGCCGGGCAAACAAGTCAACTCGGCATCAGATCTCATTGGACTGTGCTCAGACTTCAAGGGGATGAGCAGAGAATTTTGACATGCAAACTGCATTCATTCATTTAGGAGAAACTGATTATATTCTTGATAATAAGATTTCAAAAAGCTACAAAAGTGGCAGGTAACATTTAGGTCTGGAAAATTATATCACGTCTTAGTTGTGGCTTAAGTATTCAGCTACTTCAAAGACTGAGTTGGCTTCTGAGAGAGGGAGTGAGGATTTAGGCTAATACGGACCCTGGTTCGCTTTAACCAGTTCTCTTCCCAAATTTTTAAGTCTTAGAGGCAAAGCATTTCAATACTTAGTATCATAACGAAGCATTTTTAGATGGAACACTTTGCACCTATGAGTGCACTGTTCAGAAAACACACTGGCTTGTGTCCAAGAAATGTTAAATTGAGATAATTAACTAAGAAACATAAATACCAAACAATTCTGTCAAATTGATATCAGAAGTTAAAAGTTAGTATCTACATCTGGGTAGATGTCTAACTGCCCATTTTATTTTATGAATATTAATTGCCTGTAAATGAATTTATCCATGAAGTACAACTAAATTTATGGTCCAAAATGCATGATGTCCCTCGAATTGGTCACTTTGGAAACGGGTTGACATAGTCCACTGATGCTGAAATGGTTCAAAATGCCTGTTTTGTTTTGTTTTATCTCAAACTTGTTACCCAGCTTGTTCTCTAGTTTTATTAAATAAAATAGTTTATGGATTCCTTGGAGTATTATAAAATTTCAATTTCAAAGCATGAAGATTTTACATTGCTGAGGGGAATTGCAGAAATTAATTCTGAAAGCAGTTCTTAGAGTTTCAAGGGTCCTAAAATATGGTAGTCAGGGCCAGTCTGTGGCCTGGTAGCTAAGCCAGATCCCACATGGCCGACCATAGTTCATATCCCAGCCCCAGTCCTGATGGCTAGAAAAACGGGCTGGATGCATGTGCATGTGTACCCCAAATCCTGATGGGGTGGAGAAACGGAAGAGAAGGGGTTATGGCGCCACTCTGCCTCATCAGTGGGAGAGGACTTTTTTCTTCATCGCTCTCTCTCTCTCTGCCTCTCTCTCTTTTTTCCAAGTGCACACGCCCTCTGGCAATTAAAAAGTATGGCAGTTGGGACCATCAGTTAGCATAGTGGCTATGTCGCTGGACTTCCACGTAGTCGACCGCGGTTCGCGTCCCAGACGCGGTAGCTTAAAACTCACGCCAGGCGCTAGTGCGTGTGTGCCCAAGATCCCAAGAGAAGAATGGAAGAGAAGGGATTGCGGCATGGCCATCCCCCCTGGGGAGTGATTTCTCGCTTTCTGTCTCTCTGTCTCTCTCTGTCTGTAAGGCGAGTGCACGCGCCCTATAGCAAAATCCTCTAAAAAAAAAAAAAAAGTATGGCAGTTGTATTTAATAAGTAAGGATTATCTGAAAATAAAAAGTGCCTTTAGATATAGTATAATATTTACTCTAGGGGTTAAATAATTACAAGATAAAGATAAGATATACAGGCCAGTGTGAAATGCATGTTCCACCAACTACAGAGAATGTGTGTGAACATCTATATGCTTAATTGACTCAGGGAATGTCAAGACTTAAATAGGCTCTTATAAATAATCTATTTCAACTCTCAGTTGCTACCTCCTTTCTTAGACAAAGGAGGAAACTAACACCCAGAAAGTTATTTGAAGATCAAACAGCTACTTAATGCCAGAGCCAAAATTGTGTCCTAACTTCTTATTCAATTTTTGTTTCGTGAAGGTATGATTCCTTTCCCAAAATATTATACACTGTCCTATGAACTCAAAATTGTGGCTTCTGAGTTTTGTTCAGAAAATGTGTTTCTCTGATTTCGCAATTGGATATAAGGGTCATTCCTAGCTCTGAGTTCTCCACCCCTCTGCCATCACCTTCAGGGGGGCGTGACTGCAGCCAGCTTGAGTAATTGACACCCCGTCCGCATCCATTATCAGGAACTGCAGGAACTTGGAGGTGAGCCACATTAGCAAAGGGCATGCTCCACTGTAGGCAGCAATGTGAGCACCAATTAACCTCTACTCCACGCTGGAAATGCAGAGCCCAAGTGCTTTCAGAACCACGTTTTGACGGGGGGGAGGTGTTTCTACATGGTGTTGGATTAAAAGCAAAATTAACCTTTTATTAAGAGAGGGCCTTGAAGTTGTAACTTTGAATAGATTGTGTGCCTAGAGTTACAAATAACCTTTTACACATAAATGTCTTATTCTTAACACATATCTGTTTGATATGCATAATGTTACTGGAAATATGAATGTTTTTTCATCCATGTACCTTGAAATACTAGAAATACATTTTACAATCTGGGTCAGCTCTTTTCATATGTCTATTTCTAACAGCCCCTACAAAGAAAATATTTTTAAAAAGTAGGTAAGAATCAGAAAACTTGGATCTTGAGATTATTCTCAAAAATATACTATAGAAAACTCATGGAAATATGCTTTCTATGATTTTTGACTCACCTAAGAGCAATGTGACGTATCCGATTAAGCAAGTTGCTAGGGTAACAGAGTACTAGGGTCTGCCTTGATTTCTGCAGTAGGGGTATTTGGTGTGTGTCCTGGTCTCCTGGAATGGTGTGGAGCCTTCATCCTGGCTGGTGGAGAGAACTACTAGGACAGATTCCTCATAATAACAGGAAATGCAGGTAACACACGTGTGATTTTGAAATGCAGTTTAGGAAGAGTTTTGTTTCTGTTTTAAAATTAGACAGTAACTGGGACCAGCAGATGGCATAATGGTTACTTCACTGGAGTCTCCACCTAGTCAACCATGGTTCGAGTCCTGGGCTTACCAACTTAAAAAAACTCATCTCAGTCACGCGTATGTGCGCACACGCATGTGCACGTGCATGCCCAAGGTTCCAAGAAGAGAATGGAGAAGGGATTGCAGACAGACTATCCCTAGGGGTGATTTCTCACTTTCTGTGCCTCTGTCTCTCTGGCAAGCACATGCACCCTATATATAAAACAAACAAACAAACAAACAAAAACAAACAAACAAAAAAAACTCTCTAAAAAATTTAAAACAAAACAAAACAAAAAAAAGACAGTAATTTAGCTGTAAGACAACAGTCAAGCCCTGTGTTCAAGGCTCTTACCTTCTTTCCTTATATTATTCTGTTCTAACTTATCTAGAGGGTGATACCCTAAGCGAAATAAGACAGGCACAGAAAGAAAAGTGCTCATACATTGCATCTAAGAGTCAGTCACAGACAGAAAAGAGAATGCGGTTACCTGTGGAGGGGTACAGGGGAGCACGGATGGAAGGGGAGATTTTAATCGAAGAGTACAAAGTTCCAGTTATACAGGAGAAATGAGTGCTGGTGATCTGTCCTGTGTGGTGACTACAGTCACCAGGAAGGTACTATACATTTCAAAATTACTAAAAGAGTAGATTTTAAATGTTCTCATCACCAAAAAATGATAAATTTGTGAGGCAAAGATATGTTATTTAGCCCAGTTAAATTGTTCACAATGTGCATCATATTAAAGATCACATTTCACCCCATACATATATACAATTACTATTTGTTAATTAAAAATAATCAATAAAATCTCTTACATAAGCTATAACCAAATATCATGGTGCATAATATTAAAGTGAATGGCTAATCGTGCAAGTAAGAAGATCCTATCAGAGGCAGACTCCCTAAGGTAGCCGCGCTGTGCAGAGGAAACTGGATCCCACAGGGCTGACCAGCGTTCAAGTCCTGGCCCAGCTGGCTTAAAAAACACACCAGGATCCTGATGGCATGGGAAACTGAAGGGGAAAGGATTGCGGCGAGATGGAGACCTGTTGGGGGTGCTTCCTCTCTCTTTCCTGCACATGCCCTTTGGCATAAAGAAAAAAAAGAAAAGAAAAGAGAAAAGGAAAGGAAAGGAAAGGAAAGGAAAGGAAAGGAAAGGAAAGGGAAAAAAAAAAAAAGGAAAGAAAAAGATCCCTATCTTATTTCAATATAGTAGTTCAGTGTTTTGCTTTCCAAGATTTTTCACCTTATTTAGTTGGGTAATTAGACCTTTTTAAAATGGATAGTTAGCATTTAATTAAGTAGGAATAGCACTGGTATTAATAAGACTTTAGGTCATTTTTTTCACATAATTTTCAACAGATACTTCAGGGCTAGATGTATTTTTTTGGTATCAAACTATGATTCTCGATATTTCAAGTGTTACTGTTGAAAAATAATTTAAGGAATGGTTTTGGTCAAAGTATTCATACAAAGTGTAGTAGGACGTATGGAAAAATAAAAATGTAAACGTGTTCATTGTACTTAGATTTCTTTATTATATGCTATTACTGCCTGCCATTATTTTAATTTCGAAGTCCATCTCTTATTTAATCTGTATCTATCCAGGAACATTTAATTCGCATCCATTGATTCGATTATATGAAACCTCTCTGTAAGACTGCACATATCTGCCATCCACCATCTACTTTTACACAGATGACTTCCAGTGGAAACCGGGCTCCTCTTTTCAAGCCCTGCAGGGGCTTCTGCAGCAGTGGCCCCTCTGCGGCTACGCCCGGGTCGGCCCAGCAGGGGCTTCTGCAGCAGTGGCCCCTCTGCGGCTACGCCCGGGTCGGCCCAGCAGGGGCTTCTGCAGCAGTGGCCCCTCTGCGGCTACGCCCGGGTCGGCCCAGCAGGGGCTTCTGCAGCAGTGGCCCCTCTGCGGCTGCGCCCGGGTCGGCCCAGCAGGGGCTTCTGCAGCAGTGGCCCCTCTGCGGCTGCGCCCGGGTCGGCCCTGCAGGGGCTTCTGCAGCAGTGGCCCCTCTGCGGCTGCGCCCGGGTCGGCCCAGCAGGGGCTTCTGCAGCAGTGGCCCCTCTGCGGCTGCGCCCGGGTCGGCCCTGCAGGGGCTTCTGCAGCAGTGGCCCCTCTGCGGCTACGCCCGGGTCGGCCCAGCAGGGGCTTCTGCAGCAGTGGCCCCTCTGCGGCTACGCCCGGGTCGGCCCAGCAGGGGCTTCTGCAGCAGTGGCCCCTCTGCGGCTACGCCCGGGTCGGCCCAGCAGGGGCTTCTGCAGCAGTGGCCCCTCTGCGGCTACGCCCGGGTCGGCCCTGCAGGGGCTTCTGCAGCAGTGGCCCCTCTGCGGCTTCGCCCGGGTCGGCCCTGCAGGGGCTTCTGCAGCAGTGGCCCCTCTGCGGCTACGCCCGGGTCGGCCCAGCAGGGGCTTCTGCAGCAGTGGCCCCTCTGCGGCTACGCCCGGGTCGGCTCTGCAGGGGCTTCTGCAGCAGTGGCCCCTCTGCGGCTACGCCCGGGTCGGCCCAGCAGGGGCTTCTGCAGCAGTGGCCCCTCTGCGGTTACGCCCGGGTCGGCCCAGTGTTCTGGACCCTCGTGCAGGAAATTCCAAGAGCTGGTTGTTGATTCTGCCCAGCTTGTATGATCTTCCCGTATTGTAAACACATTTCCGTTTTTACTTCATCCTTAGGAGAAAAATGAAGTTTATTCTATGGTAGTTTTTCATTTTTGTTTATTTCCTCTCCTTAAGGTTTTTCTCTGGTTTCATTAATTGTATTATCTTTATTCTTCATTCTAATTTTTTTTTTTTTTTTTTTTTTTTTTTTTTTTGCAGAGTATTTTTTTTTGCTATAGGGCTCATGTGCTCGCCAGACAGAGAGAGACATAGAGACAGAAAGTGAGAAATCACCCCACAGGGTGGATGGCCACGCCGCAATCCCTTCTCCTCC
The DNA here is from genome assembly GCA_026018925.1 of Tupaia tana. NCBI lineage: Eukaryota > Metazoa > Chordata > Mammalia > Scandentia > Tupaiidae > Tupaia > Tupaia tana. The sequence continues at coordinate 4,065,847 of JAKSZU010000008.1, forward strand.
ATTCTCCTCTCGGGATCTTGGACACGCCATGCACACATGCCCGGCGTGAGTTTAAGCCAGCGGGTCCGGAACGCGAACTGCGGTCGAATACGTGGGAGTCCAGCAACATAGCCACTACGCTAACTGCTGGTCCCCTAATTTTGTTTTCTTCACACTATGCATTGCTTTTTTATTTTACTGACCCTTTCCTAATACAGCATTTCTGATCGCAAAAATGTTTTCCGTATGTCTGTGCACATGTGTACGTCTGTGTGTGTGAGAGAGACAGAGATTTTAAATCACTATCTCTTTATGCTTTGAACTATACAGTAGGCAGAAATTTCAGGGCATTGTTAAATAGTGTCAGTATGCCTAAATTTATTAATTAAATAAACATTAAGCTGGAATGCCTTATTCTACTCAGAATTGAATCATAGAGATAGGAACAACATGTTTAACCCAACGATGCTGTATGTGCTCGAATTCCGATCTGCCGTAGATACAGCCTTCTTCAGCACAGTTTGGTTTTGCGCCATCATTCCCAATGGCGAGCCATTCATAGTATAGACCTGACAAATTTATTTTAGCATAAACCGATGCCTAGGCTGCAATAAGGTAGCAGAAACGATGGTCACAATTTTCAAAATGGTTTTGTAAATGGACATAATGTGCAGTTCATTTGATGTTTATCAGTTTGGACTCCAACAGTTCCATTCCTCGGGCCGCCACTGCTGGGCCCGTTCAGATAGAGAAGAGCGGGAAGGCGCTGAGAGAGGCTTTCCTCGGCTTTGCGAGGACACGTGCATCCATAAAGGGAATTTTACTAACCACAGTCTAGGGTTAGGTATTTCGGTTGAAAGGTTTCTTAATTGATGTATTTATTTAACAGATGCTCTCAGTTACATGCTGGTTTGGATGATGGGGAAACTCTTTTTTATTCCATAATTTTGTCTTCAATGAATAGCATCATTTACAAAAAAACAGTAAGAAAGGCAGATGAAAATTTAAAACCTGCCATTTAACTTCAGCTGCAATTTCCTACTTTGAGTGTCTACACTTGTTGTTATATTCGTTGCTTTACAGAAAGTTTTATTAGCAGAATATACTTTGCTTCTTAGTCACTAGCTATTTCTTGAAGTGGGGAACTATACTTGCAGGCAATGAAATAAAATTGTTAAAGTATATATTTCAAATTTATTTTATGATGTCAAAATTATGTAGAATGGACTTAGAGCAAACTGGTGATTGAAATCATGCCTTTAATTTGGAGATGTTTTTAAAATCCTTTTATTTTGGAAAACTTAAACAGACATACAGAATAGTATAACAACAGTGAACAATATCATCTTTCATCCCTTCTAAACCTCTTCAGAAATATTTAAATTTGGACTTTCCTAAGTATACCTAAGATACCATGACATTCTTTTTCTTTGTAATTACCTTGCCATTATCACAGTTTAAAAAAAGTTATTGACAGGGAGAGCACGGTAGTTAAGGCAGGTAGAGCCCATGTAGCTGATGACTTGGATCAAGTTCCAGACTCAGTGGCTTGAAAAATATGCTGGGTGCGTGTGTGTGCCCAAACTCCCTAGAAGAGACTGGAGAAGAAGGGATTGGGGTGTGGCCATCCCCTTGGGATGATTTCTCACTTTCTGTCTTTGGTGAGTGCATGCACCTGGTAACAAATTTACACACACACACACACACACACACACACACACACATATGCATATGTATATATGTATATAAATTTATAAGTATTATGTACACATATAAATTTATAAGTATGACATATATGTATATCCATATGTACACACACATATAAATCTATAAGTATTTAGCAAGCAATTTTTACTTTGTAAAATAAAATCCCAGGGGCAGTATATGGCGTGGTGGTTAAGGTGCTGGATTCCCATATAGTCCATCACAGTTCGAGTCTCAGACCTGGTGGCTTGCTTTCTCACTTTCCCTTTCTCTCTCTCTCAATCTCTCTGGTGAGCATATGTGCCCTATAAAAATTAAATAATAACAATAATAAATAAAATTAAATAATTATTTTTAAAAATTCCCCATGCTGTTTTTTCAATCTTTATTTCTCCAATTTTGGACCCAAAGAAGCTCTGACAGTGTTAGGGGTGCTCAGCTCCCAGATCATCCTGTCATTACCTCTAGGTTTCCGTGAGTTTCTACTTCCACCTTTATTCCCTGATACTAAAACTCTTGACCATGGAGCCAGCAGGTGGCAAGGTGGTTTGGTGATTAAGATGCTGAACTCCCACACTGACTGTTTTGAGTCTCTGACCCAATGGCATTTAAATTCATACCATATATGTGTGTTGCCCAAAATCCCAAGAGGATGGAGAAGGAAGGATTGCTGTGTGGCCCTCCCACTGGGGGGTGATTTTTCACTTTCTCTGTGTCTCTTTGGTGAGTATACTCACCTATGAGAAAAACATAAAAAAAAAAAAAAAAAAAAAAAAAAAAAAGCAAAGCACTTATCCTTGTCCTTTCTGGCACTTTAGCATTTATTTTTATGAATTTGTGACACACTTTTTTTCTTATTTTTGGAGAAGTATTTGCTATAGGGCGTGTGCACTCACCCAAAAGACAGAGAGAGACAGAGAGACAGAAAGCGAGAAGTCACCCTTCAGGAGGGATGGCCACGCCGCAATCCCTTCTCCTCCATTCTCCTCTTGGGATATTGGGCACGCATGCACACTCACCTAGTGTGAGTTTAAGCCACTGGGTCTGGGACTTGAACCATGGTCAACTACATGGGAGTCAATCTATGTAGCCATTACACTATCTGCTGGTCCCAATTTGTGACATGCTTGAATGTGTTTTTTCTCATGTTTCTTATGCTTGGTCTTTGTTAAGATTCTTGAAACTTTGAGTTTATCAAACTGAACAATTTTCAGCAAGTTTTTTTTTTTTTTTTCAAATATTGGATCAATAGGGAAGTTATGACACACTTTTGCAGAGAAAAACAGAAAAACAGGTCATGACTTTCCCAACAACCTAACATTTTCACATTTCTTCTTTTACTATGGACATTTTAATCATGTGTATAGTTGGCTAATTGTAAAGGTTTGTTCAATTATGTGAAGCATTTTTTTTCTCTGCGTGTTTTATTTTGTGTTATTTAATTTACTCTGTCTTCAAGTTCACTATCTTTTCTTTGCAATGTCTATGTTGCCGTCAATTCAATTCAGTGTGTGTGTTTTAATCTTTAATTATTTTACTTTTCATATAGATATTAGATATGAGACTTTTCTCATATCTCTATTTATAATTTTTAATGTAGACCCTGGTTATAACTATTGTTTTAATGTCCTCATTTGCTAATTCTAACATCTGTGTCAGCTCTGAGTCAGTTTTGATTATTTTTTTGTCTCCTTATTGTAGGTTATATTGTCCTGCTTCTTTGTCTATTTAGTATTTTTTCCAATATCAAAAGCATTATTTTTAAATTCTAAATGGCAGTTCTTTTTAATTGTGTACAAAAGAATAGCAATTTAGAATTTACCACAAGTATTTTTTTTTGCCACAAGTAATTTTTTTTTTTATCAGATGCAGACATTGAAAATTTCCTTAAGATTTTTTTCTTCCTATGCACATTACTAAGCTTGAGTCTCACTATGGCCGACCTCTTAAGACATTTGATCCTTTTGGATATCACTCTAAGGTTTTTCTGTTTTTTCTTTTTTTTTTTTTTTTTTCATTTGCACTAAAGCACCAGTCTAGGGATAGTTACATGTCGTCATCGAGACAGATCCTGCCATGTAGTCGTCCCCATGCCCGTGTGCTCTGTAGCTGAGAGGACAGACACTCCTCCTGACCTGTGTGACAGCGGGTTACTATTTCATCTTCTGCGTTTAGCTGCTTTCTTCCCTGACTGTGGGTGACTCTTAACCCTCCTTCAATGTGAGCCTCAGCCTTCTTGATCTCTCCGGACTCTCAGCTCTGTCTCCAGCGTCAGGGAGCCCGCCAGGCTTTCTCTGTTCTTCTTCCTTCCCACGTCCTAGGAACCCTCAAGACAGTCAGCAAGGACAAGCACAGGACTCGCCTCATTTCTTCTTAGTACTTATGAATTAATGTGTTTACTGTTTGATGTCCACTCTTTTGGAAAGTATTGCTTCATATATTTATTTATATTTATTTTTATTGTTATTTACAGGAGGTACGTCTTGTCTTTGTTAGTTCATCTTTCTCAGGAGTGTAAGTGGTGACGAGTCTAAATAACCAGTTTTTAGCTTGTATCTTAGTTCAATGACAATTCCAGTGTTAGTCACTCATACTTAACACACAATAGCTGAAGCTAAAGTGGTTTAATTGTCATGCCAAAGAAAGAATCCACGCAAGGATAATAGAGCATTGAGTTCTACTTAACTTGATCACCTTTGGCTTCAGAGGGTGACATAAAGGGAGGAGTCAGGATGACCCAGATGGCTATGGAGCAGATTGGAGTGTCAGAAGGGAACCCGATGAAACAGTTTTGCACGTCTTGCTATTTCCTGAAAGTGCCTTATAATTTCTTAAATTACGTTTTTCTTCATGCTGTTTTATCGATCTGTGATGATCTATGACACCTCTTCCTCCATTCCATGTTAAAATAAAAATGATAATTACAGGACAATCTTAAATGTCACTTTTTTACAAAGATTTTTGTAATCTCTCCAATTAAATATGATCTTTTATTATTTTGCATTTGGCTTATACCTCTCTTGAGAACTTTTAATTTTCCTCCTACAGTAAGTACTATTGAACTTTCTGTCCATTAACTTAAGAGCAAAACAGTACATTGCCCTTTTTTTTTTTATACCATATGGTAGTGGTTTTGGCAACAGTATTTTTTAAAATTGTATTTATTTCATTCTCCCATGAGAGAAAGAGATAGAGAGGAGAGAGATAGAGGCAGAGAGGCACCCCAGTGATGTCCTCTTATCGCAATGCACCCCAGTTTCACCTGGCCCAGGTCACAAGCTCACACGCACATCTGTGTGCTCAGAGAGGTCTCGGGGTGCAAACCCAGGGCCTTTCCCCGGGGGTCTGGTTGCATCACTGCATCAGCCAGCACGACACATTTTTGATGGAGTAACACTTTGAACTCAATAAAAACGTGACCTTTACAGATTGTGAATGGCTCACCTTATTGAAAAAAAGAATTAAAAAAGATTTCATTTTAACCTTATTGCAGTGTTTCTGTTCATTATTTATAACTTCTAGAATGTAAGAGCAAAGGGCAGGGCTGAAGAGGGCACTGATGACGTCACTTTGGTTTCGATCTTCTGCGTTTGTGACGCAGCGCTCAGTGCCACCCAACCTCACTTCCTGCATACAGGCTATAGGGAGAGAGCAGGACTACCCCTTCTTCAGAGGTGCTCGGAGACAAATTGCATGTCGAGATGAATATTTTAAATCCTCTTCATAAATACCTTCACATCATTCAAAGTCTGTCTGTACTTTAACTGACATGCCCCACAAATCAGGCAATGTACAGGAAGATAAATGAAAGGTAACTGAATTGGGCCCAGCTGCAGCAGTGAACGCTCATTGACTCTGCTACTTGGCAGACTGAGGCCACGTGGGAGGCCTGGGCTGGAGTCCCAGCGCACCCAGGAGACCAGGTGTGATGGTGTGCACCAGTAGCTGCAGCTCCTCAGGAGGTCAATGCAGGTGGATCAGAACACAGTAAGACCCTGCCAAAAAGAAATAATAAAGATCTGAATTGACTGTAGTATGTAGCACTTTGAGAATTGCTTAGTAGATAAAAACATCACATGTGGTATAATGAGCCACTATTGTAGGTAGTGAAAATGATGCCACAGAAAGTTATTGAATGCTGAATGAAAAACCACAAAATGCTGATTTCTTGAGAAAATAAAGCAGAACCCTTATTGTGTTTGACTGAAGTGTAATAGCTGAATTCGCTTTATGCAGTCATTCCAAGACTTCTTTTTTCTCTTGAATGCTCACAGTGAAAATAGGTAAGCCTTCATTACTATCTTTCATTCAAAAGCACTGAAAAGAAAAAGAAAAGGACATGAGTACTAGGGATGCAAATCAAAACCTTGCTTTTAACCCCACATGGACACCTGCTTATCAGTTAGGCTCAGTCATTCACAGTGCGAGCTGAGTGTATGTTGAGAACAAGCCTTGCTACCTTTAGAATCTTCATTGATTAAATACTCTGGGAATTCAGAACAATGGGAATTGGGGGTGAGAAGATCTCATTTAAAGGAACAATAGGACTCAAATGTTTTTCCCAGTTCTTTGATTCGTATCACCGTTGAGTTGGTTTTCAAGGAATCAAGTTTTAAATTGTTCTTTTTCCTTCAAATTTCAGGTTCCATTGTGTGTCTTACCCTGATCTCATTATTGTTCATTCAACTATATTTAGTCTTTTTCTCTTAGTCTTACCACTATAAGTAATCGGTTCAAAAGGTTGAGAAACCATGAAGTAAAACATCGTAAACTTGTGCAGAGTCCCCTAGCTTGTAAACATTGCTAGCCATGAGAGAGTCCTTGATGCCAGAACACATTCTTTAAGAACAGAAACTCAGCCCAGCTACGGTGCTGCAGCAGGGGAGGGCTGATATTCAATGGCGCATCCATATGGAAGGTCAGGGTTAGGATGTCAGGTCCACTGGGCCATATCAGGCAGGTTCAGTGCAGGTCTCCTTGATCCTGATTGGCTGGAACGTTGGGGAAGAAGACAGTCATGTGACACTCTGCTGAGGGTGCTTCTCTTCTCTCTCATTCTTGCAAATGAAATTTTTAAAAATCTAAGTTTCTGTTTTTTTAGGTTCTTTTTTCCTCCAAAGGGTAGGTCAGCGACACAGGGAGCTGGAGGATGCAAGGCAGTGATGTCATGTTATTTATTGACTGGTTTAGTGAGAGCTCACAGAGTTGTTAATAGGCTCTCAAAGTCCATAGCAGCGCTTCTAAGTGCTTCCTCTCTCAGAACTAGTAATACACGTGGAAAATGGTCACGGAGCAGCTTCCTTCCTCTCAGAGTTCACGGTGCATGAAGCCAAGTCAAGGCCGAACCAAGTCAAGGCCGTCAGGGCTGAGCAGGCTGAACCAAGGCTGAACTGAGCAGGGCTCTGCCAGCTGATCAGATGCCCCTTTCTCTCTCTCTCTCTTTCTCTCTCTTTGAGAGAGAATAGGGAATATGCACCTGCTGGAGAGACAGAGACTGAGACAGATAAAGCAAGAAATCACTCCCCGAGGGGATGGCCATGTTGCAATCCCTTCTCCTCCATCCTCCTCTTAGGATTTTGGGCATGCACACACACGTGCCCAGTGTGAATTTCAAATCACCTGGTCTGGGACATGAATTCTGTTCAATCTTGTGGGAATTCAATGCCTTAGCCACTATACCACCTGCTGTCCCACCCCTTTCTCTTTAAGAGGCCACAGACAATTTTGATCATGCAAAAACCAAATTGTCATACACAAACATGCATGTTACGTTCAGTGGCATAAAGGAGCCATCATTGCAGAACAAGCATGCAAGTGCGTACAGCTACTAACAGAAGTCGTTTACCCTGCGGCGGCCAACCTAAGTCAGGAGGTGAGGGAGCCAGGCTGAACCATCCAGACTCCATGTGCAATACATCCAGGGTGGCAGTGTGATGTCTGCCCCCTGCTGGCAGTGACCTGCCTCCTGACCACGATAGGTACATTTAATCTCATTTTGCATTTCTTAAAAATGAGACCCTGTTTTTCAGAAATCAGAATTAGTCCCTTTACTAATGTTACTATTTTAAAAATCACACAATGGCCTTTTGGCCAGAACCGCCATCTTCCAGTAATTCACTGAAATGATGAACACAAAGGGAAAGAGAAGAGGCCCTGGATATATGTTTCTAGGCCTTTTAGAAAACATGCAGTGATTTCTTTGGCAACATACATGGAAATCTACAAGAAAGATGATACTGTACACGCCAAGGGAATGGGTACTGTTCAAAAAGGAATGCTCCACAAATGTTACCATGTTAAAACTGGAAGAGTCTACAGTGTTACCCAGCATGCTGTTGGCATTGTTGTGAACAAACAAGTTAAGGGCAAGATTCTTGCCAAGAGAATTAATGTCCGTACTGAGCATATTAAGCATTCTGAGAGCAGAGATAGCTTCCTAAAACATGTGAAGGAAAATGACCAGGAAAAAAGGAAGCCAAAGAGAAAGGTACCTGGGTTCAACTAACATGCCAGCCTGCTCCACCCAGAGAAGCACACTTTGTGAGAACCCATGGAAAGGAGCCTGAGCTACTGGAACCTATTCCCGATGAATTCATGGCACGATGGGTGTTAAAAATAAACTAAATTATGATCTATAAAAAAAAATCACACAATGTGCTTAAGAACAGTGCAAGCTATTGAAATCTCCTTTGTATCATGTCTTGTGTAACAAATCTGTCCAAAGAAAGAAATTTACAAAGGGATTTTGAAATGGCTTTTACTTTCTGCACATGCAGACTTGGGATGGGCTAGGTTCATGTGGCAAGGCTATTTTCACTCATTCATATTGAGAAACATATGTTTCAAGCAGTCATATTGCTATTAAGAGTAAAAGCATATATTAGAATATAATTCTAATTTTTAAGAAGGACATAGCCGTAGGGACATACGTATATATGTGATTGCAATCAGAACTATAAACAGCATAGGAAAAGACGGTCAATCAAAAATAAATGCTGATCGGGACCAGCAGTTAGAGTAATGGCTATGTCGCTGGACTCCCATGTAGTCGACTGCGGTTCGAGTCCTGGACCCGGCGGCTTAAACTCACGCCGGGCACGTGTGCATGCGTGCCCAAGATCCCGAGAGGAGAATGGAGGAGAAGGGATTGAGGCGTGGCCATCCCCCCTGGGGGGTGATTTCTCGCTTTCTATCTCTCTGGCTCTCTCTGTCTGTCTGGCGAGCGCACGCGCCCTATAGCAAAAACCTCTCCAAGAAAAAAAAAAGAAAAAAAAAAAAGAAACGCTGATCAACACTGTCTCAAACACTGTGCTGAAATGTACATCTGCTAAACTGGTAAAAGTGGAGTGAATTTTCTGCTAGAAAACGTTAAAATATATTTGAGACTAGCAGATGGCATAATGGCTATGTCACGGGTTCCCACATAGTCGACCGTGGTTTAAGTCCCGGACCCAGTGCTTGAAACTCATACTGGGCACATGTGCATGTGTCTGAGATCCCGGAAGGAGAATGGAGGAGAAGGGATTGGAGTGTGGCCATCCCCCCTGGAGGAAGATTTCTCAGTTTCTGTCTTTCCAGTGAGCACATGCACCCTATAGCAAAAATCTCACCCCCCCAAAAAAAAAAGAATATATTTTTTTATGGAAATAGTACTTAAGCTGCATTCTGAATGATAAATACAGTTACTGAAGCAAGAGGAGACAAAGGTATCACTGCTAACAAGGAATGACTATAATATAGAGGCTGCGGCTGAACCTAGACTTAGAAATTGATGAGTAATTAAATGTCACTAAAATCCAGGATATGTGGAGAGGAGAAGTTATTGAGGATGATTTGCATAAATATGCGGGAGATTCACTAGGTGACCATGTGATGTATTTGCTCAGAAAGGCCCTGATTTTTACCTAATTTGGGGGTCATGATTAATAGTGCCCCTTCCCACTCCCAGACTTGTCCTTGTTTGAAGATAGAGTACGAGGTTATTATCTGGTCGAAGTTTACTCATAAAAAGGATTTGGCACGTTGTCTCCTGAGTAATGGGGGACAGCAGAAGCCTCTCAGAGGGACAGTCACACAGCCTCTGTTGAAGGGATCGCCGCAGCCCGGCAGCCGTGCGGAGAACCAGGTCACCACGCAGGAACAAGGCTCTGCACGAAGCCGAGTGGGCAGGAGAGGTGTTTCCCGGCAGGATGAGGTCCTTTTCAGCGCGTCTCCTCCAGAAAAGGGCTGGAACACAGTCTCCCCTGTCTGTCCTCCAAACATCCTTTGCCTCTTAGAACATGCCACTCACTGCCAGAGCTGTGACTAGGGCAGACTGGACTGTCCTCCTGCCTGGACTGAGGGCAGGTCTCCTTTGGTCTGTTCTCGGCTGTTCTCAGAGCTGCTGCGGGTGTGTCCGAGACAGTCTACAGGCCGGGCAGAGGTGCTGGACGGTACCTGGACACTGGCTGCGAGCCCCCGCGGCGTAAAGAGCACCGTCTCTAACTCAGCACACAGACGGAGTCACTGCTCGTGGCCTAGATCCCGTTTACCGCCCTGGAGCTCCATCTGCTCAATGTTCTTGCTCGTTTTCCCCAGAGAAAGGAAGATGCCGCCCGATTCATCGCCCCCCGTCCCTTCGCAGCCAGGAGTAAGCTCTCCACCACCCGGAACAAAGCTGGCCCTGTGTGCTCCCGCGGTAATAGCCGGTGCCTTGTTCTTCTCCGAGGGATCCTAACCGGGTCCAAGAGCTCTGCTCCCGGGACTGCTGGGGAAACGTGCTTCAGTGCATTTCAGAAACTGCGAGGCTTTCCTGTCGACCCCTGAGTTATGCTGTCCGGGTAAACTGGACTCGTCGAGCCGTGAGACCCGCTTCTAAGGCTGGAGCAGCCCTCCTGGGACTGCGGTGTCCACGCGAAGGCGAGCAGCCCCCATACTCAGTGCTTCTGTCTCAGAGCGTTTCCAGTGGCTTCTGCACATATATATTCTATTCTGTCATTTCGACTTTTTTTCTCAACTAGGATACCTAGATTTTTAAAATTTTCTTTTTTCTACTGTTTGTTACATCGTGCTTCTCCTTGTGTAGGAAAAGGAAGACAAGTGTTTATTTCCATTTTTTAACATTTTTGAAAATGATTGGCTATTTCCTCCTAGAAATGCATGCTTACGTCCGTTACTATGTTTACAGAATCGTCACAGCAGCTTTATCCACAGTGGCCAAGAACCAGGAACAAATCAAATGCTCCTCAGTATGGGAGAGGTGTCTTATAGTCCTGAAGTGGGATATTACATAGTAATTTTGAATAATAATTAGCAAGACACAAAATAGCATGAATACATTTCACAAATATGATGTTAAGGAAGTCCGAAAGAAGTATAAACTGTGATTCCCAAGGTTAAAATTAGGGCAGACTCATCTCTGGTCGTGGGGCAGATAGCTCTGGAGGTGGCCCGGAGGAGCATCTGGACTGGGAGAGGTTTTCCGCCTTCTCTGGGTGTTCTTCCATGAAGGTGGTCTGGAGGAGCATCTGGACTGCGAGAGGTTTTCCACCTTCTCTGGGTGTACACATGTGAAATGCACCGAGCTGTACAGCGGAGGTTTCTGTATGATAGTGTGTAAATTACAGCCATTGTTGAGAGTGATTTGGCTTTCCAGCATTATAGAGGTGGCTAATAATGCAAACATGTGCGTGAACATGTATGTACACACGCATCCACACGCACACGTCCACCACTGAACTCCGTGAGCTTACTGTGTACACAAGAGTGTATCTTAAGTCACGAGAGTTATTATTCCTATTGATGTTCAAATTGTCTTTCATGAGACTGTATAGATTGCTCCTGTGCTTATTTAATTATTTTTCTTTTCTCATTTAAAGTTTACAAGCTTTTTTTAGCTCTTCTTTCTTTTCGATGCTTCCATAGTAATTTAGGATTGTCTGCCCTAAGCCCAAAATCAGGCATTCCTCCAACACATCCTTTAAGCAAGAAATGAGGTTTTGGAATGCTGGTGTCTCCTCTGCAGAACTCACTTCTACTGGGCTGGCCGTCATATGAAGCTGTGTTCTGTTTATGAAGAGAACCAGTTTTAATACGTAAATTCTAGCATTAACTTACCCAATGCCTTGACTTTCAATTCACTACAGAGGATTTTATTTAATCTCCTTTATTTTATTTAATCTCCTTTATTTTATCTATTGGTTTTTCTGTGAAGAGAATCCTGCTTCTATAGATACTACTGAAGGATTTGGAGTACTACGTAGCTGTTAATTACTAGTTTCATCCCACGACGCATACCCAGCAGATTTGACAGCAACATTGCCGTTATCTTCCACAACGTGATTACTGAAAAACATTTCCATTCCTTGCAAGTACTCTTATCTTCCGTGTGCTCCATCAGAGACGTGCGCCTCCGTGACTGTCGCTTTAAGTCACATGGGTTTCTGTGTGACTATACCACAGTTATCAGTGACGTTTGGCCTCCTTTATTTCATTTTTAGTTCTAAAATTTGAAGTTGAAGTTTTTTGTTTTGTAAGTATAAAATAAGTGTTTACATGACTTCCATATTAATTGTACAAAACAAGGTCTAATGAAAAGAGTTTAGATTCTACCACTGCCTACTATTTTTCTACTCTCCACAGATGCATGGTTTTTTTTTTTTTTTTTTTTTTTTTTTTTTAGGGGGGATTATTTATTTAGTTTATTCATTCATTCATTCATTCATTCATTCATTTTAATTTGACCAGAGGGAGACACACAGAGAGAGAGAGAGAGAGAGAGAGAGAGAGAGAGAGAGAGAGAGAGAGAGAGAAAGTGAGAAAGTAAGCCAACAGACCCAGGACTTGAACCATGGTTGGCAATATGGAAGTGTGTAGCTCCTTAACCACCATGCCACCTGCCGGTCCCAACGCGTGGGTTTTTATTTGATTCTACAATTTATACTTCCATTTAAAAAATGTAATGGACCCTGCTTTGTGATGCATTTTGTTTGTGATGTTCTTCTTTTGTGTACATTTTCATGTTTAGGGAGATTTGTATCTTGGGTCAAGTATTTTCCTTCATGCAAATCACTCTGTATGTAATCCTTAGTGATTGATATTTTATTTTGTTTTGGTTTGGATTGGAGTTTTGGGTATTGCCTATTGGTGCTTTGTGAATAGCGATGCCTCAGTGACTTCTGCCAGAAACCCGCCTCTTCTGCTCTCATGCACTGCATGTCATAACACTCCTTTCCTCCCGGGGAATCCATCAGCTAAGTATGACCGTGTTGCTGATTTTCCTTCGGCATATTCTCTAGTTCTCCCGACTATCTTTCCCCTGAAGTGCAGTTCACACAAGATACATGAACTGTTATGACGCACCGTTCCGGAATACGCAGTGCATTCGCAAAGCTGTGCAGACGCCATCTCTATCTAGTTGTGAAAGATTTGCATCATCCCGCAGACAAATGCCTTTGCCTTCAAGTACCATGTGTCTCGGGCACAGTTCCTCCTCCCGGGTGACTCAGAATCTGTTTCTGTGTCCATCGATGTGCCTATTGGGGATGTTTTGTATAAATGGAAAGGTGTAGCATGTGGCCTTTTGTGGCTGGGTCGGCTCACTCGGCACGTGTCCAGGCGTACCCGTGTCGGGCGGCACTGAGGAGCCCCTCTTTGCTGTGGAATTGATTTACCACGTGGGTTTGTCCATCAGTGGACATTTGGTTTTCTCTGCCTTTTGGCCATCATGCATCCTATCCTAGTATTTTGTTGGAAAATTACAATGGATCTTCATTGCCAGAGTACATGAGGATTATTTTAAATCTGCCTTTTATAATCGTGGTTAACTCTCAATGTAATTAGTGCTGTCCCTTAGGGCCTAACCCGAGGTATCTCTAATCGTTTGGTTATTGGAAGCTTTTTCCAAATTGAAGTGTTCAGAATTTTCCCTACTTGTTGCATGCTGGGTAACTCTCATCGCCTACAATATTTAGAAGTAATTTATGAGTACATAAAATCTTCAGGATGGGGCTGGCAGGAGGCGTGGTGTTTAAGGGTGCTGGACTCTCACATGGCTCACCACGGTTCAAGTCCCAGATCCGGTGCTTTTTTTCTCACTTTCACTCTCTCTCTCCTTGTCTCTCTCTGCTCAAATGAAAAATACTACTAATAAATATAAGTTAAATACAATAATTCTTTAAAAAGTTTGGGAAACCTTGACTTTCTTTTGTCAATGTTAAATTGCCACCTCACTGCCTTTGACAAAACAAGATGTCACTCTTTAGAAGTTGACTGTTAGCCTTCCTATTTTTCCCTATAAATACAGTCCATTAGGGTTAGAGTCTCCAATCTGAAAAGCACCATACTTTTGATATCTGTCTTTAACCCTTGCATGTTTAAGAAAAAGAATTTCAGATTTTAGCAATGACAGATGCCCTCAGGTCAAAACAACTCCTGGGTTTTAGATAAAATGTTACTTAATAATTTAATCCATAATTACCAGAATCATGAATCCTATTTGTTTTCTATTGTAAATAAAAATTACACTCAGTAAGGCACCCGGATAACAAGGGCACATTTTGATGAATCGTAACAAATGTACACACTTTGTAACCATCACTGATCATGATACTGAGGGTTTGCATCCCCTCAGAAAGCTTCTTCAAGGGCCCAAACACCCTCCCTCTATCCCACTGTCCAACTGAGAATTTCTTCAGCAGTATCTCTAGGTATTTATTGAATATTTTAGTTTGGTTTATGGATAAAGAACCAGCTATATATCTTTTTACCTTAGGCCTCATTACTTATTCCCTTTTAAATTTTTTTTTTAACTTTTGAATTTTATTTTTAAGGTTTTTGCCGTAGGACATGTGCACTCACCAGAGAGAGCCAGCGGGGACAGCCATGCCACAGTCCCTTCTCTTCCATTCTCTTCCTGGGATTTTGGGCATGCACACCCTGCATGGGTTTCGAGTCACCTGGTCTGGAACTCAAACCACAGTTGACTATGTAGGGTCCAGCATCTTAAATACCATGCCACCAGCTGGTCCTAAACTTTCAAATTTCTAAGTTTTCAACCAAGAAAATCTTAGATATTTATTTCAAAAAGTTATTGCATTTGTTTTTCTCCTCAAAATTAGATCTTACTACATGAGAGACCCATGTTTGTTTGACCCCAGAGCAACCTGAGGATGCTGGACATAGTAGTGTGTTCCCATAACCCTCGCCAACAGTGGAGCCAGAGAGGTGACCCATGTGGAACATAGTGTGCGCCCATAACCCTCGCCAACAGCGGGACCAGAGCAGGTGACCCGTATGGATGGTGGTGTGTGCCCAGAACCCTCGCCAACAGCGGGGCCAGAGCAGGTGACCTGTGTGTACGGTGGTGTGCGCCCATAACCCTCGCCAACAGCGAGCCAGAGCAGGTGACCTGTGTGGACGGTGGTGTGTGCCCAGAACCCTCGCCAACAGTGGGGCCAGAGCAGGTGACCTGTGTGGACGGTGGTGTGCACCCATAACCCTCGCCGACAGCGAGCCAGAGCAGGTGACCTGTGTGGACGGTGGTGTGTGCCCATAACCCTCGCCAACAGCAGGGCCAGAGCAGGTGACCCATGTGGAACATAGTGTGCACCCATAACCCTCGCCAACAGCGGGCCAGAGCAGGTGACCCGTGTGGACGGTGGTGTGCACCCATAACCCTTGCCAACAGCAGGCCAGAGCAGGTGACCCGTGTGGACGGTGGTTTGCGCCTATAACCCTCGCCAACAGCAGGGCCAGAGCAGGTGACCCATGTGGAACATAGTGTGTGCCCATAACCCTCGCCAACAGCGGGCCAGAGCAGGTGACCTGTGTAGCGAGACCCGCTCAAAATAATCCCCCTTCATTGCTCCTCCTCCTGCACGCAAACGAACACAATATATGCTAGCTAATTCAAACATGTTGCCGGCACACAGTGATGACCTTGTTCCATTCTTTTCTTATATCAATGTTTCACGTGCAAAGTCTGATGAGAATCTGTTTGGCGCCAGGTGAATAATGTCTATTTTTGTCATCATTTTTCTTGATGAAGGCTTTTGTAATTTTTCTTACCCATCGCTGGTCTGAAAATGGACTATTATGTGTCTAGATATTTTAAAATGTAACTTTTCTTGAATAAATTGATCTTTTAAATTTTAATATTTCTATTTTTATAAGAGATACATTTAGCAAAATGTGAACTCCCTAAGATGTGTCAAAAGAACAATAAGTGATGAGTTAAATGCATCAGAGTTTATTTGAACAAGAGGTAGGTCAACCAGTGTAGCCTTCCAGACCCAAGCTGGTTCAGAGCG
Source organism: Tupaia tana (assembly GCA_026018925.1). Lineage (NCBI taxonomy): Eukaryota > Metazoa > Chordata > Mammalia > Scandentia > Tupaiidae > Tupaia > Tupaia tana. Next base: position 4,081,818 of record JAKSZU010000008.1, read on the forward strand.
CTTCATCTGGTCACACTTGCATGTATAGCCAGAGAAAAGGAAGTGACCTCCAAAACTGAGGAAGTCATACAAAGCCACCCTGGTTTCTTGGTTGCCATTTTCCTGAAATGACTACATTTCTGCAGCTTTCAGCCTCTGATCGGCTGAGGAGTGGCCACTGTGGTCGGCCGAGGCTCAGTTGCTTGGTTACTGATGTGTACTTTTAGGGTAAGTCACAACTTGCTGACACATCAAGCCAGGTGACAGCTCAGTGTCTACAGAGACCACTTTGGGTCAAATTTTATCTTTTAAGTATAAAGGCTGATTTAGGCCCCTTTTTGGTCATCCTGTCAGCCTTGAGAGATTGGCCAACATTATGGGCATGTCTCCAAGTCTGTAACCATCACAGTAACTGATGGATCTCAGTGATGATGGACAATTTCATAGTATCAGTTAGGTGACTCTTAGGTTTTGTTATTCCAGTTATGAGACCATTTGGTGCACAATGCATGGCTATATATGGGTATTTAGAACTTCTGAAGACTACAGCACAATATACCATACCAAGAAACGGGTAACTTTTCAGTAACAATCTCCTTGAGCCAAACTTATCAAAATAAAATTTGAAGTCTTGGCATCAAAGACACTTCAGCAATGTCTGAGTCCCAGCGGTGTCTAGTTACGGTGGTCAGGGACCACGGTAGGCTGCAAAGTGGCCTGATTGAAGGAGACATTCAGTTTTGTGGCTAATCTGGTGCCATAGGCTTAGTGACCTAGAGACCTGCTAAAAAATATGTAAAAGTTAGGAAACCCTGGAAAAGCCGAGCTTGACATTCACCGTGCAGGGGACTCAGACCAGCCACTAGCGACCCCTGTGAACACATCATGGCTTATTTCCCTTGAAATATTTCTTAATATGTTTGGTGAAAGCATCAAGAGAAACAGTGGTATTGGCCTCCTTCTTAAATGGATTTCTCTTAATATTAAAACGAACAGATGGGACCAGCAGTGGGCGTAATGGCTATGTTGTTGGACTCCCATGTAGTCTACCACGGTTTGAGGCCTGGACCCAGTGGCTTAAACTCACGCCGGGTGCATGTGCGTGCGTGCCCAAGATCCCGAGAGGAGAATGGAGGAGAAGGGATTGTGGTGTGGCCATCCTCCCTTGGCGGGGGGTGGGGGGTGATTTCTCACTTTCTGTCTCTTTGTCTCTCTCTGTCTTTCTGGCAAGAGTACATGACCTATAGCCAAAACCTTTCCAAAATTAAAAAAAATAAATAAATTAAATTAAATTAAAAAAAAATAGAAGGTGTAGAAAGAGAACCACAGCATGCTGCTCTTGTCAATCCTGCACGCTGGCCCTGTGGAGAAAGGCTCAGGAAGCACACTGTGCCCCACTGACTGCTCCTCTGGGCATCGCTGTGGTCAACCAATTGCTGAAGTGTGGCCTCCCCTTGCCTGAATCCCTGAGAAGTCTGATTAGCTAAAACACCCAAAAAAATCCCCCAATTTAAATTCCATAAAATTGGTACTTTATTGCCATCAAAAATTAGCCCTCAGAAACTCCACTGGAAACTCCTCAGTGGAAAAGAATTCAGATTTGTTCTAATTTATTTCAGAATAAGTACTAATTTGGGCTATTGGTTGCTTTGACCTTTGATAAAGGGAGTATTCCAGAAGTTTCAGGGAAAGATATTAGAAAGGAAGCCAGGCCAGTATCAGGATTCGAAGCAGCAGGGAGGCAGGACAGGACAAGCGAGTTTCCCACAGGTCCGTTATAGGTCTTCAGGGCCAGAGCAGAAAGGCCACACTAAGGGCCGCTTCATCCGCTGGCCAGAGACCTGCATCGCGCCCTGGAGAGACCCACAGGGGAGTCTGCTCTTACCTAGGCACGGCCCCTCCATTGCACTCTGTAAGCGTTCCTCCCCGCGTGTGCTGGAAGGGACTCCACCCAAGCCTACAGCGGCATCCCGTGAGCAGTTGCTGGGACTCACACGGACAACTCCCAGTCTTGACCGAGTGTTGCACCCATATCTAGTCCAGATATCATCCGCAAAGTTTTTCTCTGCCTATTAGTGATTACATTATTGATTGGAAACATCGGAGAATTATTCTAGAGAGTACAGGAAAACAATAAGCAGTGGTGTTTAAAAAATCAAGGTTAACTCTCCGTTCCTTCGTTAGGGCTCCCCACGGCTCCCCTTGCTGGGAACACAGAGGCACTGGTGCCAATGAAATGGCTTCTGACTTCTTCTGGGGACTCGCTCACAGACCCAGCAGTTACTCCCAGATCCTCCGAGAGCGTATGTTTTTCTCAAGTCATCCACAGATACTGTCCCGTGACTTTCCCTTTGTGAAACAGGAAGGGTTATCACAGCGGGAAATAGAAACAAGATGACAAGATCAGGTTTGAAGGCCGAGAAGTCGTGATTCATGATCTTAGGAAAAGCTGTCTCGGTTACGATGGCACCTGCTTATGGAGAGTAATTTCCCTAGTTGGCTTTACCTTAATGTGTCCAACGAGTGTGCGGTTCCAGGAGTCCCAAGGGCTTTCTAGGTTGTGAGGTGTGAAACCACATTATGAGGCGTTAAAGTTCGCTGCAGTGTGGGCATAGGAGTTAGTAGGATCCTTTCCAATGAGGTTCAAGGAAATTCTTCCTCTTAGACTATTTCCAGAAGACTTGGTCTCCAAATTCTAGAGAGGAGAAGGTTTGATTATTCTCAGGTGATGGATCACACAAGGGTTCTTTTACCTGATGGAAATTTACTCTGTCGTAATGCATCAAAGTCTTATACTTTCCAAGTAAAATAGTTTCCATCATCTTGAAATTTCTCAAGGATATCCCTTAAAAGAAAATATGCTTTCCTAATTTCCCAGCTATTCTAACAACATCAACTTTCCAACATAAGAAAGTTTCCACCCAACTGGCAACACAAAATCTATTATGATTGCATATTGCTTCAGACCCACGTGTGGCAGCTGAATGAATTTCTCTTATTTTTTCAAGATTATGAGTTTGGCTACCCAAACTTTGGTTATAAGCCATTGTAGCAATTTTAGTTTAGTTGCTCTACCAGTTTTTCATAATCTGTATAGTCTTGTCTGTTCTGTGATGAGCTATGAAAAGTAAGGCTTTTAACAATGGAGTGTCAAAGATTCACAGAGGGCCAGGCACCGCCCAGGCTCTCCATAAGTCTGTGCGTACGTTTCTCTGATACTCAATTAACTCTTGTTCTTGATGTCGGGTTAGCAGTTTTATAGAACCAATCAATTTCTTCACTAGTGTTCTGGGAATTCTTACCTAGTCCAAAGGCAGGATCAGATTTCTAGGAATTTCACGAATCCTCAGAATGCATATTAAAAAACACATCCATACACATGTAACTCACAGAAGGTTCACAACCACTGTCCCCTTACAGTGCTCCTGTTACAATTCCACACGCCAATAATCCCGGTTAGTTCAACACATCTCCTTCTACATCGAGAAACACTCCTCTGTATGTCCCAAAGGTCATCTGGAAAATCCCAAGGTGACTTTGAGGTCAAGGGTATGCTTAATTTAGGATTTGATTTTGTGATGTTGCCAAAAATATTCAGAGGCTTAAGTCACTTAAATCAATTACTATTAAACAAACAGAATTCATTCAAAAAAAAGTAAGGTAAATAAAAAAAGTTCCAGAATTTTAGGAAAACTCTGGTTTTCCTAAAGTTTGGTTTCCTTAAGAAAGAGTAAGGACTCCATGAAGACAACATGAGGCACAATAAATCATTCTGATAAAACACAGAATTATTTTGCTGAAACATACAAGTTTTGTTCACTAGGCCCATTACCTGAAGGGTACAGAAAATCCTGTCATGATTTTCTACCAAGAGAAGAAAAATATTCCAAGAAAAAATTATATTATTACAAAAAAGGACACAATTCTAATTTTGCATAAAGTATACATTTGTTATTGATCAATTTCCCAGAAAAAACTTATAATTCTTAGGTAGTTTCATTAAACATAAAATTTCTTTCACCAGATTCTTCTTTTTTTTTTGGTTTTATTTTGGTTTTTTTTTTGGAAAGGTTTTTGCTATGGGTGCATGTGCTTTCCAGAACGATAGAGAAAGACAGAAAGCCAGAAAGCGAGAAATCACCCCAGGGGGGATGGCCACGCCGCCATCCCTTCTCCTCCATTCTCCTCTCGGGATCCTGGGCACGCACGCAAATGCACCTGGCGTGAGTTTAAGCCACCGGGTCCGGGACTCTTACCTCAGTCGACTATATGGGAGTCCAGCAACATAGCCCTTTTGCCAACTGCCGGTCCTTCACGAGATTCATCTTCTATAAACCTCCTACAACTTTCTCAAATTTTCTACAACTTTCTTTTCCATTCTATTTTTGAACTATACTTTTCCTCTGCACAATATGGAACAATCCAGTCATTCTATTTTAAGAAAAAAATTACAGTCCTGTTTCCTTTTTCATTTTGACTGCACAAGATTATTTCTCATACAAAAATAATAATTTCCTTTTTCTTTTCAACTTTCTATACTGAAAAATATATCCTCATACTTATAATTTTCTTTTTAAGAGGTTTTTAAATTTGGGACCAGCAGGTGACATGGTGATTAAAGTGCTAGAATCCCACATGACGTACCATGGTTTCAGTCCCAAATCTGGTGGCTTGAAAATCATGCCAGGTGTGTATGCGTGTGTGGCCCAAATCCTGAGACAAGAGTGGGAGAGAAGGGATTGCAGCCTGGCCATTCCTCCTGGAATGATTTCTCGTTTTCCCTCTCTCTTCTCTGTCTCCTGTGAGCGCATATGCCCTATGGCAAAAACAAAGTTTTAAAAAGAGGCTTTTACATTTTTTCCTCAAGTTTACTTATTTATTTTTACACGGGAAAGAGAGACAAAGGAACCCACGTCAGGGTCGTGATCTGCAGTCCTTCCCAGACCGTGAGCTCAGCCATGCCTGGCACCCTCAGAGGGACCCCAGGAACCGGGCCAGGGAGCTTTCCCTGTGGGCCCAGCTCATTACCTCTGCCCCACCGCCAGATGCACTCCTCACAGCTCTTCACTGCTCCCCTATGTGCTGGCACCTCCCTGCTTTGTCTTTAGTTCCTTCCTAAATTCAAATATTGAGCCAGCCTTCAAATGACCTCCAAATTAGACAAAATTACTTTAAGCATTATATCATCATTTTTGAAACCTTTTTCTCATCAAAAATACATGTAGCTTTTCTCACATACTTGAATATGGAGTTTTTTTCTTGTGATGGCTAATACTTTTAGTCACACATATTAATGAGAGGCGTTCACCTGTAGTGACCTTAATTTCCAGTGAACGGTAGGAAGCCCACCGTTGTGCTCTGTCACACCAGCAGTCTGCAGACTGGCAGATCTGTACGTGATAATTTCTAGAAGCACGTGTTTCCTCCTAGCACTCTTCATCAATCAGCGCGCTTATTAACAAGCCCACATATCCCTAGTCTCCTTGTAATACGAAACTGTGGAGGATGCAAAATTTTATCTCCGTCTTCACAGCTCTTTCCTACCTAGGTCTGAGGATTAAATGGTTCAGACTTATTTTCCCTTCATCCCCAACTAGTTACCCTTGGTAATAAAAATGTTAAAATATTTTGGTATAGAAAGACATCTCTTACATTGGCTCTTTCTCTTACTTACATCATTAACTATCTTGTTCTAAGTAATTGTGCTTAGATTATTCTTAAGGATGGGATATTACATAGCTAGTCATCACCCCAGCTATTTGTTCCATTAAAACCTTCTGAAAAATAGAAGTAATGCAAATTTATTTTCACACACCTGTTACTATAATGCTGAAAACTGAACACAGGCCTCTCCTAATCAAGCCAACAGTATTCTTATTTACTAAAGATTAGACAAGTCCCGAGACATTTAAATCATATTAATTTTTAACCATACTTTACTTATGTAAGCCAATAAAATGTAACTCCTTTCCTTTGACAATATTATTCAGACAAAGAAACAAAATCTCCACGTAAATATCATACATCCACACAGACATACACAGGCACAACAGATCTTCAGCAAGACGGTGTGTGCATTACCGACGCGGGCGGGTTACCGTCCACATTTCTCCTGGACTCTATTCAGGGCCCTCGTTCTTTGTTCCATTTTCATCCTCTCGCCTTTTTTGGTTTTCATTGTATATTTCCATTTTTCTTCATTCACAGCATATCAGTTACTTCTTTTTTGACTAGTTCTCTGCTCTAAGCTCACGTGGGGTATGTCGATTTCTCTTCATACATAGTGCATATCCCACAGAAGGACAAGGCTTTCCTAGGCGTCCCTCTCATCCCTCAGCCTTTGTCATCATTCATGTCACCTGCACATCATCTGTAATCATCAGAGACACTATTATCATTTAAACAGTTACCTGTTGCATTAACTAGGAATGAACACGCTGTGTTTTACTTTACTCATTTCTTCTCTAATGCTTTTTCCTTTTTGTATGTAGATTTGAGTCTCTGGACTGTATTTTTTTCATTTACTTTTAAGATGTTTTTAGAACATTTGTTATAAAATAGGCTACTGGCAACACATTTTCTCAATTTTTGAAGAAAGTCTTTTTAAAAATTTATTTAATTTTCTTTTATACATTCAATCATATTATTTAGCTTACAAAGTGAATATTTCAACATGTGAACGTTTCTCCCTAGTCCAGTTGATAAAACTATAAAATTATCAACAGATAAGACCATATTTCTTTGTCTCGTTAATGCTTTGCTTCTCTATTTTTCTTCTAAATGTCCTTCCTCAGATTCTACTTTTTCACACACACCGTATCTGGTATTCACAACCATTTACTGTGTTTCTATATCCTTTAGTCACTCAGTTTCAGTCATAGAGTGCGGACACTTGGTATATATTAAGTGGGGACATATCTTTCACTTTTGAAGGGTAATTTTGCAAGAAACAGAATTCTAGGTTCTTGGTTCTTTTGATCACTTTCACACATTTCAGTTTATTCTTCTTGCTTGTGTAGCTTCGTGGAGAATTTAGATGTAATTTTTATCTTTATTTCTCTATAAGTGTTTTACTGCTGAGTGACTGACATACTAGGGTTTACTAACCTACATCCTGCCTATTTGATAAGTATGATATGCTTTGACAACTACCCTGTTTGTTTTAAAACAGTATTTTTAAGCTTATTTTTTTCTTTCATGGTTGAGAGAAACAGAGATTGAGAGAAATGGAAACAGAGAGACAGCACCCAGTAGGGTCCTGGCACTGCGATCTATCACAGGCCGCCATAGACTATGGGGACACACGTGCAGAGCATGCCTGGGGGCACCTGGAGGTACACCGGAAACCTCGTTACACCAGGAGCCTTGTTATACCGGGAACCTTCTTACACCAGGAACCTCCTCCAGTGGTCAGCCTAGCAGCTCTGCCTGTTTCCACTGCACCCCCACCTGGCCCCTCGCCTGGGTGATTCATTCTGGGCTTCCTGGATCAGCACTGGTGCCAGACACCACTTGGGGAAATTTCTTGGTCATTAATGTTTCACATGTTTCTTCTGATCCTCTTTCCTTTTTCTTCTGGAATTGTCATTACTTGTATGGCATACCTTCTGGGTAGTCCACAGTTAATGTGTATTCTGTTGCATTTTTTCAGTATTTTGTCTTTTTAAAGTTGGCTGTTTCTTTTGACATATCTTCAAGCTCAGCTTTTCATTCCTCAGCTGCATCTAGTCTGCTAATGAGCTCATCAAAGTCTTCATTTCTGTCACAGGGTTTTCCTCTCTAGCACTTCTTTTTTATTCTTAGGATTTCCCTGTCTTTGCTTTCATTGAGCATACATTCTTGCATGGTGTTTACGTTTTCCATTAATGCTCTTAGCATATTAATCATAGTTACTTTAAATTACTGATATAAATTCTTATATTCCTGAGACATCTGACTCTGGTTCAGAGGCTTGCTCTCTTTAAATGATATTTTTGCTTTATAAAATATTTAGAACTTTTTTTCTTTTTTGAGAGCTAGACCTGATGTACTAGGAGAGAAACTGCAGTAAATAAGCTCATAATGAGGTGGCAGCTAGGATGGGGGAAGCAAGCATCCCGAATCCCTGACCAGATCTCAGTCACTCAGTGAGCTGTGTGCCTGCTCTGTGACCCCCACCAGCCCTTCTAGGGCTTTTCCACCCTTAGGTGGGACAGGGCGGCTACACGGCACTGAGACGGGGCAGGTTCTCTCGCCTCGGCCAGTTGAGCTCTGAAAGACTTCTCATAGGATCTGGCAAAATAGGGAACCAGCGGTTAGGAGAATGGCTATGTCGCTGGATTCCCACGTAGTCGAACGCGGTTTGCGTCCCGGAACCGGTGGCTTGGAACTCACGCTGGGCACGCGTGCGTGCATGCCCAAGATCCTGAGAGAAGAATGGAGGAGAAGGGATTGCGGTGTGGCCATCCCCCCGGGGGGGTGATTTCTCGCTTTCTGTCTCTCTGTCTCTCTCTGTCTGTCTGGCGAATGCACATGCCCTATAGCAAAAACCTCTCCAAAAAAAACAAAAAAAAAAAGGATCTGGCAAAATAGCTTCTCCTGAGGGTCAGCCTTGTTTGCTAAGAAAAACAGAAAACTCTGATGTGTTTCAAGAAGGCTACTTTCCTCTCCCTTCTGCCAGAAACATGAGTGAATTTCTCTCCAATTTTCACCATGAGAACCTGCTGGAGATCTTGAAGGTAAAGCTCACAGAAGTGTGATGACTTTTCTGTAACCGGTACCAAGCGGTGTTTTTAGTTCCCAGACTTGTCTACTTTGACCCTCCAGAACTTAATTGATTTAAGGTCAGGATTTCAACCCGTGGAATTGTCAGTTGCTGGGTAAGTTGTTTCGGCCGTGAGATGGGATTCTTTGTATGCTCTTCTCTGTCTTTCATGCTGGGGCAGCAACTTGACACAATTTTGTAAACAATCTCAGAACAGTTGCTGATTTTCAGTTTGTTCAGCTTTTTATTCAGAATAGACTGATAACTTCTAAGTATCTTACATTTTAGACCAGAAACTGGAGGTCAGCCAATTTCTTTTGTTGTGTTAGTATGATATATCTTTGTCCACCTTTTTAATTTAAATCTTTCCATGTCTTCCTTTTTACATTTAGTTGCTTATAGAAAGCATATAATTAGGTCTTATAATTTCTTCTTTTTTTTTTTCCCAAAGCCAGTTTCTTCATGCCACAATCTTTTACCTCAACTTCCCAGCTGAGACTACAGCAGGTGCACACCACCACACCGGGTTCTTTTTTGTTTATTTTCACACAGTTTCTTTAGGTTTCATTATGTTACCAGACTAGCCTTGGGCTCACAGTTTTTCTCCCTCAGCCCCCCTGGGTAGCTGTAATTATAGACATGGACACCACGCTCAGGCCTTAGGCTGAACCAAGAATCAAACGTGGCCCTCTCATGCGATCCCAGCCTGCAGAACAAAACCTCTTAGCAATGTGCACCACTATCTAAGCCAACGTCTTGTACACATTTTTTACCCACTCCGTTAGGTTTGTCTTTTAATTGGCACATTCAGACCATTCATATTTAAAGTGTGAATTTATATAGCTGGAATAATACCTGCCATATGTGAAACTGTTTTTGATCCATTGCTCTTTTTTTCCTGAGAAAATGTTTCAGAGTTATCAGGAATTCCCCAAACCAAAGGATTAGCATGGATTTTGATTCATGGGTACTCACAGGGTTGAGCAAACCCAGGTGGGTGTGCAGAATCCTCTTTAATTTTAGCACTGAAGAATTATGCAGTAGTGCAAAAAGCTAGCATATAGAAAGGTATTTAAATACATATACATATATATATATATGTTTCTACACAGAAAGCCATCTGAAATAGCTCAGATCCCTTCATTTAGTATGTTCCTGTTTTGTCTATAAAAAGAATAATTTATGCAGATATTTTAAACACTACATTATATGTTGTGCAACACAATTAAATTCAACATTTCTTGCATCATTTTTATAAAAGCATTGTTAAAATATATATGTATTTATATATAGTTAATTAGGAATTGCTCTCAGGGCCTGCTTCATCATGTAGAATGATGACCATCACTATTGTTTTCAGAATAATTTTCAGTGTAGTCTGGTCAATTTCTTAGGTCTCTTTACCATAAATGTTTATAAATTTGTTTTCTTTTTTGAGCAATTTTCTTATATGATGTTAACAATATACACTCCTGTGAAGTAAGCTCATTATAATTATTATTTTTTTTTTCTTTTTTTGGAGAGGTTTTTGCTATAGGGCGTGTGCGCTCGCCAGACAGAGAGAGACAGAGAGATAGAAAGCAGGAAATCACCCCCCAGGGGGGATGGCCACGCCGCAATCCCTTCTCCTCCATTCTCCTCTCGGGATCTTGGGCACGCACGCACACGCGCCCGGCGTGAGTTTAAGCCGCCGGGTCCGGGACTCGAACCGCGGTCGACTACGTGGGAGTCCAGCGACATAGCCATTACGCTAACTGCTGGTCCCATTATAATTATTTTTTACAATGTCTTCTGTGATTTCCCTGTGTTGATCAAATCTATTTGAATCATTTCAGCCAATATACAGCTATAAGAGTACACAGGTATGATAACATTTCTTCACATGTTGTATGTTAGATGGAGATTTATATAATTTATGTGCCCTACATATACATACTTATATGTGTACCTTGACACATATGTGAGATTTTCAGTGTCATATACTATAATAAACTGGCATATGCCATAGGATTTTATGCTGAATTACAGAATACTTAAGAATGGTTTATAAAGTGATTATGGCAATGTTCAGTGTTGAAAGTACTATATTAGGGGGCTAGCAGGTAGCATACTGGTTAAGGGGCCAGACTCCCATGTAGTCGACCACAGTTCAGGTCCCATCCCAGTAACTTGAAACTCATGCCAGGAGCATGTGCGTGTGTGCCCAAAACTTCCAAGAGAATGGAGAAGAAGGCATTGCAATATGGCCATCCTGCCTGGGAGATGATTCCATCTATTATAATTCCTTTCAAATAACCTAAGAGGAGAGACCTTAAATATAAAGGAGGAACATACATACATGTGTCTGTACGTACGTATGGTAGGTAACATACAGGGAAACCACTGGCAGGCATACACACACACAGACAGGGACATACGGGGCACTTCTTTCATTTCGGACAATTCAACATAGCTAACTTTGCAGTAAAGTTGGGAAAGGAATCTCCATAAGCAAACATTGTTAAGAAAACTCATTCTGAGTTTTAAGACATCCTCATTAACTTTTCTTCATATGGATTGCTCTTTATTTACTTATTTATTTTTACATATCTCTGATTAAGTTTCCTGACATTGTTAATGCTGTGGGCGTGAGTCATTCTTATTCCTAGTCCTTGATATCCATTCTGCCAACATCTGTGCCACGGCTTTCATTTATTTTATGACTCCCAGAGAGACAGTCGTGCATCTCAATTCATTCCTGAAAGTCTCTCTTTCTGTATTTTGTTATGGATATTATTGTGTAGTATTCATTGTATTTTGTAGTTTCTACTTTAAATTTTTATTTTAAAAAGTTGTATATATTGGGACCAACAGTTGGCGTAATGACTATATTGCTGGACTCTCATGTAGTTGACCGTGGTTCGAGTCCCGGACCCAGTAGCTTAAACTCACGCCAGGCGCGTGTACGTGCGTGCCCAAGATCCCGAGAGGAGAATGGAGGAGCAGGGATTGCGGCATGGCCATCCTCCCTGGGGGACGATTTCTTGCTTTCTGTCTCTCTGTCTTTCTGGTGAGCACATGAGCCCTATAGTCAAAACCTCTCCAAGAAAAAAAAAAAGTTGTATATTCTATGTAAAAATGTAGTCAGAAAGATAGAATACTTAGTTGAGTTATACCCATTGTTAGAAACAGTTGTTTCTATTGCTCACAAATAGCTACTATCATTAAGTGACCCACTACTATTCATGTAAATTATAACAATCTCATTTGATTACTGAGAACTCACTACAATATGACTCAAAATATATATAATAAACTTACACTCTCTTAACATGAGAATATTTAGAAGAATGAATGTAATATAGTTAAAACACATGTAAAAAAGAAAGAAAAGTCTGAAATATTTTATATCACCTAATATGGCATAAAAATTCTTCAATGAAAAGCTTGGTGTGTACATGTATTTAATTTTTCATTTGCTTATTTATTCATTTTTTCAGAGGACATGTGCACTCTCCAGAGACAAAGAGTGGTGCGGGGAGGAGGAGGAGAGCAAGGAGAGAGGGAGAAGGCAGCCCTCCCACAGGGCCTGGGCACGCTGCAGCCTTCCCTCCACTTCCCCTCGCTGTCAGGGTCTAGGCGTGTACGCACTCATACCGCAAAGGCAGCCCTCCCACAGGGCCTGGGCACGCTGCAGCCCTCCCTCCACTTCCCCACGCTGTCAGGGTCTAGGCGTGTACACACTCACACCCACTGTGTTTATTCCAAGCTGCTTCAGTGGAGATTCCATCTGTGGGATCGGCCACGTATAATACTATCTGGGTCCTCTAGCCACTAGGCACAGACCTGGACCTAGTGTAGCTGTTTATATGAAATCAAATTTAGGGACCAGCAGTTGGCGTAACGGCTATTTCACTGGACTCCCATGTAGTCAACAACAGTTCAAGTCCCAGACCCAGTGGCTTAAACTCACTCCAGGTGCGTGTGCATGTGTGCCCAAGATCCCAAGAGGAGAATGGAAGAGAAAGGACTGTGGCATGGCCACCCCCCCGGGGGGGGGGGGTGATTTCTCACTTTCTGTTTCTCTGTCTCTTTCTGGCGAGCGCACATGCCCTATAGCAAAAACCTCTCAAAAAAAAAAATCAAATTTATATATAATTTAAAATGTAATAAAAGTGTATTTATACATAAATGTATATGTGTATACATTTATGTATATATACAATCACACACGTTCTCAGGAGTATAGAGACTAGACATAGTAGTGAGTTTACATTCCATGTAAAAATTATATTTATCTTAGTGTTCTAACACCGGGATGATTCTGAATACAGTTCCTGGTTTCTTTGGTCCAGCTCAGGACTGGTTCATGTCTCACTCATCTTAATGCCTCGTGTGTGTATTGATGGAACTGAAGACTGGGCTCTAAGATGTCATTAGTTTCAGTGACAACAATCAGTGTACAACCTCTACTATACTCTCATAAATTAAAAACTCCAATCTCTCTCCTTTTCTAGCCTTTGTCCATGAATATTTTATTATTAGACATATCTGGGCATTCCTAGCTAATACTTGTGAGTAAGTTTCTTAAAAACTTCACACTTCACATTTCTATTTATTCCTCAGTAGAAAATCGCCACGGAACACATTACAGTAGAAGGGAACTCTCTCTCTCTCTTTTTTTTTTTCTTTTTGGAGAGGTTTTTGCTATAGGGCACGTACACTCGCCAGAAAGACAGAGAGAGACAGAAAGTGAGAAATCACCCCCCAGGGCGGATGGCCACGCCACAGTCCTTTCTCCTCCATTCTCCTCTCGGGATCTTGGGCACGCATGCACACACACCCGGCATGAGTTTAAGCCACCGTATCTGGGACTTGAACCGCTGTCAACTACATGGGAGTCCAGGAACATAGCCATTATGCCAACTGCTGGTCCCCAAAGGGAACTCTCTTTAGGAGAGCAAAGTATGTCCAGCGTATAGAAATAGTAGCAAGTCACAGTGGGACATGACTGATTTTAGAAAAGGTCTAGGGTAGTGGCAGAGAGCCAACAGAGTATGAATACAAGACTGGTTCTTTTCTGTTTTCATAAAAAAGGGTATGTTTCAAATAATTTCATAAATCCATATGAATTAAGAGATATAATCCATATAATTAAGAGATACAACTCTTATGAGATTTTCTTTCATTACAACAAAAATTAGTCTAATATAAACAGTCTTATTAAATGACTTTTTAGTAGCGCTTCAGGAAAAGATAAATATCACTTCTTGGCTCATATTTTCCCAGGCTTCAGGTAAAGGCCAGAGGATTACATTGAAGGAATATTAACTATTTAAGAAACCAACGAGAAGATAGACTCAGAAGTAATGAATGAGCAGTCTTGTCAAGTAATTTAGTGAACTAGAGAGACCTATCAAATCCTTCTCTGTTTGTATATTTTTATAAAGGTGACTAGGGGCCAGCAGGTGGCGTAGTGGTTAAGGCGCTGGACTCCCACATGGCCGATGGCAGTTCAAGTCTCAGACCAACCCAGCAGCTTGAAACTCACACTGGGTGCATATGCATGTGTGCCCAAAATCCCAAGAGCAGAATGGAGGAAAAGGGACTGCAGTGTGGCCCTCCCCGTTGGGGGGTGATTGCTCACTTTCTGACCCTCTGTCTCTCCAGTGAACTCACTTGGCCTATAGCAATAACAACAACAACAACAACAACAAAGTGGTTAAAATGCCAAATGCCAAGGGTGAAAGACACTGAAAAAATGCTTATTAAAAATAACAAAATTCTGGCACTAGCAGGTAGATGGTGAAATGGTTATGTAGCAGGACTCCCACATAGTTGATGGTCCAAGTTCCGGGCCTGGTGGCCTAAAACTCACACCAGGTGTTTGTGCGTGTGTGCCCAAAATCCTGAGAGGAGAATGGAGGAGAAGGGATTGTAGTCTGGCCATACCCCTGGGGGGTGATTTCTCACTTTCTGTGTCTCTGTTTCTAGTGACTAGCTTTCTCACTTTCTTTTTCTCTCTGGTGAGCACATGTGCCCTGGAGCAAATTAACAACAATGACAATAATAAAAATAATAAAATTTTTTAAAAAGAAAGAAAGAAGTAAAGCAAATGTAACTGCCCAGAACTAGCCTGAGGGCAGGGACCTGGTGCTGACTGTGGGTGCTGCTGGGAGAACACCGGTGCCAGGAAGGCTGAGTGATTGCAAGCTGGCTCCCCCTGCAGGCGGAAGTGTGAATGCAACGTGGCTGCAGCTCAGCGACCAATGCAGAATGGTGACAGCTTCACAAAGGGACCAACAGGGCTGCTGTTTTGTAGACCAATCAGAGCTGAATGAGTTTCAATACTTTATTTGCAAATATGGACTTAATTGAAGCTATGCTAATTATCTCCCTATAGAAGCCCGTTTTCAGACAAACTGGGAGAAATAGTCTTTAGAGCAAACCCACTCCCTGTCTCCCAGGTGATGTCACGTGTAGTAAAGCCTGCCTTGCTTACAGGCCTCATGGGTCACAGTCTGGCTTTTCTGGTAGTGAACAAGTATGGCTAGACCATACCTAACTAGATTAGGTAGCACATACCTACACACACAGATGATTGATAGATAGATAGATAGATAGATAGATAGATAGATAGATATAGATAGATGATAGAAAGAAAGATAGATAGATAGATAGATATATAGATAGATAGATATAGATAGATAGATGATAGAAAGATAGAGATAGATAGATAGATAGATAGATATAGATAGATGATAGAAAGATAGATAGATAGAGAGAGAGAGAGAGAGAGATAGATGATTGATAGATAGATAGAGATAGATAGATAGAGATAGATAGATAGATAGATAGATAGATAGATAGATATAGATAGATGATAGATAGATAGATAGATAGATAGATAGATGATAGATATAGATAGATGATAGATAGATAGATAGATAGATAGATAGATAGATATAGATAGATGATAGAAAGATAGATAGAGAGAGAGAGAGAGAGAGAGAGAGATAGATGATTGATAGATAGAGATAGATAGATAGAGATAGATAGATAGATAGATAGATAGATAGATAGATATAGATAGATGATAGATAGATAGATAGATAGATAGATAGATAGATAGATAGATAGATAGATAGATAGATAGATGATAGATAGATAGATAGATAGATAGATAGATAGATAGATAGATAGATAGATAGATAGATGTATATACTATTGACCGGAAAGTCTTGACCCATTTTTGCATAGAAAATAGGTCTTGCTTTCCTGACAACCTAATATTTCTTGCATAGTTGCAAACTACCTTTCAGAATTTTGTTATTTCTTTATTTAGGCAGAGATTTTTTGCTTTAGGATGCACACATTTGCTGGAGAGACAGAAACAGAGTGAAAAAGAAAGTGAGAAAGCTTGCCACCAGTTCCTGACTCAAACCATGGTTGGCCATGTGGGAGCCCAGTGTTCCAACACCACACCACCTACTGGCCCCAACAGTTAAGATTTTCTAACCCTGGGCACCAGCAGTGTATAATGATTATGTTACTGAACTTCCACATGGCCAACCATAGTTCAAGTCCTGGACCCTGTGACTTCAAACTCATGCCAGGCCCATGTACATGCATGCTCAAAATCCCAAAAGGAGAATGGAGGAGAAGGGTTTGCAGCATGGCCATACCCCCCTGGGGGGTGATTTCTTGCTTTCTGTCTCTCTGTCTCTTTTTCTGGTGAGCACATGCACCCTATAGCAAAAATCTCTCCAAAAAAAAAGAAAAAAAAAAGAAATTCTCTACTACCCCCTCCTTTCGACTCTCCCTCAGTCTTGAGGCAAAGTGGCATTGCTTATTTTACAGTAGCTACTTCCTGCTGCTACAGGGTGCCATTAGAAGGTGAAGTAAAATTGTGTAGCCTGCAAATTAAAATATCTACGAGTTATTTCAGAGGGAGTTTCTTGATAACAATGGTGTTCATTTGGATCACGATGTTGGTGAGCTGTCTCGGCCATCCATCAGTGCACATACTGCAACAGCAGAATACCAGGAAGCAAAGAAAAAATCCTAACTATAATAAGTACATTAGCAATTTTTCTCTTCATCAGTATACCTGCTCGGGCCCAGCAGGTGGCATGGTGAAGGGCCCTGGACTCCCACATGGCTGACTGTGGTTCAAGTCCTGGACCTGCCAGCTTGATTTCTTACTTTCTCTTGCTCTGTGCCTCTCTGATCGAATTAAAATAAATAAGTTGTCCATATTTTTAGTTTAAGATCTTTCGTGAATCAATAACATGTTAAAAAAAAGTTTATTATGGAAAGCAGGGAGGGGAAAGGAGAAAGGTAAAAGCAAAAGTATACTTAATTGACAAAATCATGATAAGCTATTTGCTGATGATAATGTATATAGTAATATCTTTGTCTTGACTGATGTACATGGTATTTGTGCTGGAAAAAGAAATGAACACCGTAAATACTTGTGATTAAATTTAAATAAGTAATTAATCAAAAGTACAAAATTAATGAATAAAAAAGTTAAATAGGATAATTAAAAATAAAATGATATACCTGATGTGAACGCGGAGGAAGCTCCATCTTCACCACAGAGCACGGTGCCCTGGTCACTACCTGGCTGTAAAAATAAAATGATATACCTGATGTGAACGCGGAGGAAGCTCCATCTTCACCACAGAGCACGGTGCCCTGGTCACTACCTGGCTGGCTGACTCCGGGAGAACTCCTGCCTGTCTCACCTGTGCCCGTGGGAAACCTCAGGGGGCCAGGCTCCTGCCATGGGAGTCATCTCATCCCCGATAAATCCCCTATACACAGGTATTAGGGTTTTTATATCTTTAAGCGTGGTTTGTTATCTTCTCCACATCTTTGATGTCACAATCATGGTTGTTTCAAACCAGGTCTTCTTGGAAGAGAGGACTTTAATATACCTTGGCTGGTTTCCGACCCTCGAGAGTTTGGGCAGCTGGGAGATTTAACCTGAATGGTAGAGTTTTCAAGGACAGGCTCAAAACTGTGCATCAGGGGGAACCAGCAGTTAGCGTAATGGCTATGTCGCTGGACTCTCACGTAGTCGACCACGGTTCGTGTCCCAGACCCGGTGGCTTAAAACTCACGCCGGGCGTGTGTGCGTGCGTGCCCAAGATCCCGAGAGGAGAATGGAGGAGAAGGGATTGCGGCGTGACCATCCCCCCTGGGGGGTGATTTCTTGCTTTCTGTCTCTGTGTCTCTCTCTCTCTCTGTCCGGCGAGCGCACGCGCCCTATAGCAAAAATCTCTCAAAAAAATAAAAATAAAATAATAACTGTGCAGCAGGGAATCCTTCCCAGTGCGTTCCTGAAAGGGAGACATCTACATATCCCACAGAAATCCTTACTGAGAATCAAGACCATGCCCAAGAGCTTAGACTTCTTACAGTCACGTAACTTGTCTTATTTATCTAGATGAGTTTCTATCTCTGAAGATTTATTTATGTTCATCCAACATGAAATATTTGCTACCATGCAAATTCTGCTCAGCCAGGAAGGAAATCAGGACTCAGGACGAACAGTAGAGAGATAATAAAAGCTCAAAGTGAAAATCTAATAACAGGTGCACTATAACATTCTTCTCTGGCCATCCCTTTTGCCACAGAGTAGCAGAATGAAACTAACTTATTTGCAAAATTCATTTAATCCCCAATTTGGTCTTGTTATTTGTACAAATACTGCCTAAGTAAGCTTGCTGAAACTTTTTGTAAGGAATTTCACATAAGACTCTTTTTAAAAAGCTCTCACAACTAGGAAGCCATCAGGGATCCACCCCAGACTGGGCTTTGAGTACCTGCAGGTGGACGTCTCTGGCCCTCTCAGGGAGTGATGCAGTCACTCACCTGCAAAGCAGCACTGTTTATCCAAGGTGCTAGGCAGACTATTCAGGGTTTCCGCTGGTTTTCAGAAACCTTACCTCAGTTCCTACTTATCCGGTAATATCTAAAAATATGACATTCCAGCCAAAGCCCCAGCAATACCCAGCGTCTACAATTCCTGCGGTGAGACAATAGATGTTATTGAACTTAGGCAAGCAACCATGTCGCCATGAAATGGGAATATCCACAAATTGTTTCCAAATTCTGGAGGTGTCAATACCACAACAAATTGTTGAAGGTAAAAACAGCTTAAAAGGAAAAAAATCCTTAGCTCTGGGGGAAAAAAAAAGCATAGAATGTAGAATGTTTGCAAAGTCATGTCAAAGGTAAATCAGAAAACTGAGTTTAAGAGAACCTGTCAGGACATTTTTTAAAAATTTACTTTTACAAAAATTTAGTTATTACAGAACATTTTTAGAAGAAACATCAGAAAAAAGTAATTAGTTATATCTGACAAAATTTAAAATGACCATGGTTAAAGTTCTGATGAGAGTTTATCGTAAGTCACCAGTCACTGGGACCAGCAGATGACGTAATGGTTACGTCTCTGGACTCAAAGCAGTTGACCACAGTTCAAGTCCTGGACCTGGCAAGTTAAGACTCATACGAACAGCATGTGCGGGTGTCCCCAAAATACCAAGAGGACAATAGAGAAGAAGGGACTATGGCGTGGTCATCCCCCAGGTGGGGATTTCTTGCTTTCCGTCTCTCCGTCTCTCTCTGTCTCTTTAGCAAGTACACGTGCCCTACAGTGAAAATTTCTCTAAAAGAAAACCCCATATCACAACAATAACAAAAAATTCCACCGGGGTCCAGCAGTTAGTGTAATGGCTATGTCGCTGGACTTCCATATAGTTAACAGCGGTTCGAGTCTCGGACGCGGCAGCTCAAACTCACGCCAGGCGCGTGTGCGTGCGTGCCCAAGATCCCGAGAGGAAAATGGAGGAGAAGGGATTGCGGCGTGACCATCCCCCCGGGGGGTGATTTCTCACGTTCTGTCTCTCTGTCTCTCTCTGTCTTTCTGGCAATCTCACGTGCCCTATAGCAAAAACCTTTCCCCCAAAAAAGAAAACATTAATCCCACCGGTAACAAAATAGAACATTACACATATTAATAATACACTTACACAAATCTAACTTGAAAAAAGTTAGACATCTGTTTTTATTTGATAATTTTTTCTGTATAATTCTGACAAAACAGATAAGTCTAATTTGTCTCTGTTAAACATTCAGGGGCCCTTCATAAATTTTAGAAGTTTGAGGAGAAAGGACTTATTTGAACATCTGAAATGCGATTTGGGTAGTATGCCAAATATCAGTGGTTACAGACTTCCCATTTCTTTTTTCCCTAACTTTTTACACTCATCCTGACGTTCCTTTTTCCAGTCATTCTCCCTGAAACAATCTTCAGATACCCTCTAAATCAGACAAGTTGAACAAATCAAAAAGCACATCCTCACACTTTTTAGTTTGTTCACTTTTTACTTACCGAAAACCTGTGTTACTTTTCTAATATGTTGAATATAGAATTAATTTTGTACTTCTACTTTTAACCATAATCAGATTTTAGCACTATTTTATAATGTTCAGAGACATATGTTTTCTCCCAAAACAATTTTGAGCAGACAGAAATATATCTAGCTTCTCTACACCACACACAAAAGAGATGTCAAAGTACACAGGCCCAAAACGATTTTCAGTGATTAATGTTTTTTTAGAACATTATTATTTATTTAATTATATTTGTTATTATTATCTTTTTTTTGTTATAGTGCACATGCATTCACCAGAGAGAGGCAAACAGAGAGAGAAAAAATGTGAGAAAGCAAGCCACCAGGTTTAGGAATCGAACTGTGGTCCACCATGTGGGAGTCCTGCACTTTAATCGCCACGCCTCTGCCAGCAAGTCATTCTTTTTTTTTTTTTTTTTTTGAAAGGTTTTCGCTATAGGCGTTTGCGCTCGCCAGACAGACAGAGAGAGACGTAGAGACAGAAAGCGAGAAATCACCCCCCAGGGGGGATGGTCACGTCGCAATCCCTTCTCCTCCATTCTCCTCTTGGGATCTTGGGCACACACGCACATGCGCCCGACGTGAGTTTTAAGCCACCGGGTCTGGGACGCGAACCGTGGTCGAATACGTGGGAGTCCAGCGACATAGCCATTACGCTAACTGCTGGTTCCCAGTCGTTAATGTTTTAATACTCTGACATTATTCAGGCATTTTACCATAACTTAATTTATTATAGCCTTAAGATTTTAGATTTTCTTAAAAATTAAAACTATGCCATGTTCAATTATAAACCTTTATCTCATTGACATTTAGCTAGTTTGCTTGTTCTTAACCATTATATTTGAGTTGCTCATGGAAAACTGGGACATCCACTTATGTCGTTATTAATTTTTTTTTTTTTTTTTTGGAGAGGTTTTTCGCTATAGGGCGCGTGCGCTCGCCAGACAGACAGAGAGAGACATAGAGACAGAAAGCGAGAAATCACCCCCCAGGGGGGATGGTCACGCCGCAATCCCTTCTCCTCCATTCTCCTCTCGGGATCTTGGGCACGCACGCACACGCGCCCGGCGTGAGTTGTAAGCCACCGGGTCCGAGTTGCGAACCGCGGTCGACTACGTGGGAGTCCAGCGACATAGCCATTACGCTAACTGCTGGTTCCCTTAATTTTTTTTTTTTTTTTTTTTGAGAGGTTTTTGCTATAGAGCACATGCTCTTGCCAGAAAGACACAGAGAGAGAGATAGAAAGCGAGAAATCACCCCCTGGGGGGATGGCCACACCGCAATCCCTTTTCCTCCATTCTCCTCTTGGTATCTTGGGCACACATGCACACGCGCCCAGAGTAAGTATAAGCCACTGGGTCTGGGACTCAAACCACGGTTGGCTACATGGGAGTCCAGTGACATAGCCATTATGCTAACTGCTGGTCTCCAGTCATTATTAATTTTCTTTAAATAAACAAAACACATCTGTGCCTACATCAGCGAGTCCCATCTTAGCCAAGGACTCAGACTCAGGACACAGACATTTTCCCTTATTGTTCTGTCCTGAGTGCACACAGGGCACCAGAACAATCATGAAGGAGAGAGCCCATTTGGGTCGTCAGCTAACGTGCTGACAATCGTGAAGACAGTTGTTATCTTCATTTTTTCAACTATGTATTTATTTATTTATTTACTTATTTATTTTCTTAAATAGTCAGAGGGCTTGCATGCTTATCAGAGAAAGAGATAAAGAGAAAGAAAGAGAGAGGGAGAAAGGACTCCCCCCGCAATGGTACATGGTAACGAGGCAATTCTTTCTCCATTTCCCCACCCTGCAGGGCTTTGGGGCATGTACACGCAAACTTGACATGTTTTTCAAGCCACTGGGCCAGGATTCAAACCATGTGGTTGATCATTTGAGATCTGGTTCCCTTTAACCACTAGGCCACAGTACTAGTCTTTATCAACCAGTTAAAACTAGCTTTATTTACTAAAGAGTTTGCCCAAGTCACATGAACTTAAGAAGCTTCTGAATTTATTTAAGTGTGTACTTAAAATAATTTGGTACCACATATATAGACATAAGCATACATGTAAACATAATATACCATACATAGAAGTATATACATGTCTAATACAGACAGACACAAATTGCTATAGTTTTCATTGTGGAATTTAAATCATGCCTAAAAGACCCAATGAAAAACTATGTTCAGTTGACTTGGAAATCGCTATGATACAGGTATTCAGAACATGATCTTGTACTTGGAACAAGTTAGTCACATACAACTAAAGCCTTCTGTCCAATTAATTCCAGAGAAGGCAGGGTGGGGCATTTGAATCTCAAAGATAAAGATAAAAATGAGAAGTTCTTGCCAGATTTATTAGTTACCATGCAGCCAAAGGTCAGATGCCTTCTCAAAGAGTAAAGTGACTTCGGATAGCCTAAGAGAACGAGAGACCTCTACCATGTAATTTTCCACTCCAGTACAACCCAACAAAATCCAACACCAACGAATGCCATTTATGGTAGCACCAAGAAGATCCTGAAGTTTTCAGTTTTCCTTCTCTTTCCCAAGAGAGAGGGCTGGACACGCACATGTACGTACACATACACACAGACATGTGCACACACACATGTACGTACACATACACACAGACATGTGCTCACACACATTTGCATACAGGTTGGCGAGTTTCCAGACAGATATCTCCAGGCTTTCCATACCTTTACACAAATGGGGAAATCCCACATTACTGGTCCACTGGGTAGGGGATGACCATTATTTGAATTGAGCTCCCTGTCAGGTGTAAAAGGGGAGTCCTTTCTCTTTGTCATGAGTATCTTGCCAGCTTTGGCTCAGTGTCCTTCTCTCCCATGTATAATAGACGCAAAAGGGTCAGGAAACTGGAGCTGAAGCTCCCAAGGTGGACATTTCTCGGGCAAAGGAATGAGGAGTCTGGGGTGGACCTTGGGAGATGACCTCTGTAGGAGGACTCTCAGGCAGAGCGGCCTCTGCTCCTCAGCAGCCTGGAGTGGCCAACCCCAGAGGCCTGAGATTCTTCCCTGACTCCACACCTGGAGGGAAGACCCTGAATTCCATCCTGCTGTATTTGCAGAATAGTAGTGTATTTAAAGAACCATTTTCTGGCTATATCGCCCCCAAATCTCTGATATTGTGGCCTCCATTCTGCAAGACTCTCAATGGATATTGAGAGCATGTTCCCCGTAACAATGGCCAACATTAAAGCCATAGAACAAAATGCACAGTAATTAAACACACACACAGCCTGCCATGGACTTCAAAAGAGGACTTCTACCACTTGGCTGAGACCCGCAATCCAGCTTTCTGCAAACACAAACTCTCATGAAAAAAGGACACCAAAGTAACATTACGAACACAAATATCCACAGAGCTTAAGAGGTCCTCCTAGTCGGCTATCTTCTGGATAAACAGAGCCCTTTGTGACCTAACTGGGACCTGAAGACAAATTTCCTGCAAATGTAAACTCTTACAGAAAAGGGCGCAGGCAAAGAAAAGAGAGAATGTTTTTCCAGGGGGTCCCCAATAGACACTCACCCATGGAGAGGACAAATGCGAGCCTGTTCCCAGGTCCACAAAATTGGGTTCCCAATGATAGTGTTCCCAAGTGCCAGCACAACTGTGCTCTTCTAGGACGATCATGGCGGGTGGGTCACAGAGTGGGGGTAGCCTTCTCCCAGCAGCTCCTAGAGTCCCAGCCTTCCAACTAAAGGGACTGGGCGGCTGCTAGTGTAGACTCCAAACGCTGTCAGGAGGCAATATGAGCTGCTAAATTGCAATCCTTCATTTGCATACACACACACTTGAAGACTAGAGCAGGAATTATTTCTCTACAGAAGCCAGTGCCAACAATGGGCACTCCGGATGAACTTCCAGATTATGTTACTGAACCAAAGTAGGTACAAAAGAAAAGCCAAAGTCTGGCCCCTGAAGTTTGCTCTGGAGAAAGGCTTTACTGTGGATGATGTCATTTGCATGTGCTCAGGGACTGGCTTCTGTAGAGAAATAATTCCTGCTCTAGTCTTCAAGTGTGTGTGTATGCAAATGAAGGATTGCAATTTAGCAGCTCTGATTGGTCTACTCCAGCAGCAGTCCGATTCGAAGATCTGATTGGTCTACTCCAGCAACAGTCCACTTAGCAGCTCTGGTTGGTCTACTCCAGCAGCAGTCCAATTAGCAGCTCTGATTGGTCTACTCTAGCAGCAGGTCCATTAGCAGCTCAGATTGGTCTACTTCAGCAGCAGGCCCATTAGCAACTCTGATTGGTCTACTCCAGCAGCAGGCCCATTGGCCCATTACTGAAGCTCACATCATTTCTGACGGTCACTCTGCCTTCCTGACACCTGTGCCCCCTGGCAGAAGCCAGCAGTCAGCACCAGGTCCCCTGCCAGTTTCTGTACCTGTATACATAGAGACAGAGCTAGATACAGATTCAATTCTCGCCCGAGGGAATCGGCCATGCCAAAAATTCTGTGACATCGTCTATCTGACTTTGGGAACTGAAATTCACTTTAACATTGTACATACAATTAAAATTCCTGTAGATGTAAAGTCAAAATTTTAATTATGATACATCAAGTGAGTATATTTTCCAACATTAAATTGCATTTCAATATCTAATGAAATATAATTTAAACAAGAGTGAAATTAACGAAAAATATTTTCATTGATCCATAAACATGTATAGATTTATTTATTTTTACTTATATTATTGCATGATACATCATGTGTTACATGTATCTACATTTTAAATATGACATAAAAATATATATAGTTAAATAAAATTAAATAATTTCACAGCAAGTAATAAAAAGGGATTTGAATTTACCAGATTCACACATTTCAACTTTTTCCCCCGTCTTTTCTAGAACCAAATAGACTTGGTGAGAAATCCTAGGCAAGAATTATAAACGTAATAGATAGTGTATGCTAGACTCTTTTTAAAAAGAGATGTTTTTGAGTATTCTGTCGAGCAGGTATCATTTGCTTCATTTTACAGAGAAGACTGAGAAGTTAAGTGCCGTTCTCAGGTTTTTCCACACACACACCCTCTTTTCAGATAGCTGCGGTGTGCCAGACTGCTCATGATTAAAGCTGCAAACCTGGTGGACTTGCCCCCTCCGAGGCAAAGCGGGAGAGACTGGCGGTCTGACTTTGATGGAGGCTGTCCGAGGAGGAATCTCTGATACAGTTGCATTAACTTGAGATCAAAAGAATCCGTGGTTAGTGTTCTAAGCTGAAGAAAGAGCCCTGAGAGAGAAGGGCGCTGCAATTTTAGAAACCGGAGGAAGGGCCAGCGAGGCTGTGAACTCACGGAGAGACGCCCAGGAGGGCACCAGAGCAGCTGAGTCCTGGCCAGGTTCTCGAGTCTTCCTCTGAGTTGGCAGGGAGCCACTGGTGGCCTGGGCACACAGACCGGCCGGCGGACGCGCTTCAACTCCCCTGGGTGCTGCGGGAGGGACTGCGAGACAGGGTTAAAAGGGTAGTCCGGCATCGGCATCGGGGGACGTTTGCTGATGGACAGAGGGGGCTGATAGAAAGGAATGTGAATGTGCGGTTTACAGAAGCTGCTGGTAGATTTTGCCTGGTAAGTGGGAGGAGGAGAAGATTCCTAAATTTTTTCACTTTGAGCTTGTGATGACAGCAACTGTGTAGACAGAGGTGCTGTAATGCAAAGCAGAAAATAGGGTAGGGAGAGTGCTTAAGTAAAATGTTTTGATTTTCAGATTCTATCAGAACTAAGTCATGCCTGAATGAAGGGAAGAGATGAAGATGGCAAAATGAAGAACTAAACACTGGCCCAGCCTGTGGGCGGTGGTTAGGGTGACTGGACCCCACAAGGCTAGCTAGGCTAATTTGAGTTCAGGACCTGGGGACTTGAAAAAACACCGGACACATGTGCATGCATACCCATAATCCCGAAAGGAAAACGGAGGAGGTGGATTGTGGTGTGGCCATACCCTTGGGAGGTGATTTCTCCCTTCCCCCTCTCTGTTTGTTTTGCTCCAGTGAGTGTACCCGCCCTTAAACAAATAAAAGGAAAAGAAAACAATCAAAAATAAAAACAAAAAAGGTGGTATCATCAGCAAATTAAATCACACAAGTGGACATGAAATTCCAAGGCCATGTGGGAGTTAGTTGTAGATTTCTGATTTCCTCCAGGGTTTCTCTGGCTCCCAAATGGATATTCTGGACAGTTGATCGCCAGAGCAGGCCGGCACACAATTTTATGAAATCCGAAAAACCCCTTAGTCCCCACATCCATTCTAATGAAGCACCGTGATATCTGACTCTTGCTACCCGTTTATTATATGCATGTTATATCTAATCCGTCCCCCAAACCCTTCAGGTGAATATTGCTATTATTCCTTTGTCAGAAGAGAAAATCGAGTCCCAGAGGCTTCCAAACCCAGTCATGGCCCTGTTTCTACATCTTTCTCAACCAGCAGCCTCAATCTCACAGTCCCCACCATGTTAGAAAAGTGTCCTTAGGATGCAGTGACCAGCCAGGCCTCGTTGTTAAAAGCAAAGTGTGTATACTCTGCCTAATAGTGAAATGAATTCCTTGGGAGATGAGTCAAGCTTAGCTGGGGAATGAAATGTTGAGATGTACAGAATCACATGGCCAATGTTTGGCAGCGTCTTCATATGTACTAAGTTGCGTGATTCCTGTGCTGAAATCAGCTATCATGCCCACATTCTGTGTCATCTACTGTTAATAGCTAATGTCACCAGATGCCCGACGGGGCCACTGAGGCAGCCGGCCGTCTCAAAGTAAAAATGAAGGTGTTGCCGGCAGTCGGTGATCAGCGACCCAAGACTGCTGTAGATTGCACCCCAGCCCTCTTTTCAAGTCGGGGCCTCCGAGGCGTTCAGGGTAAATGATTCCAGCGTCACCAGGATCCGCGGTGTTACAGGACATCGCCGTTGAGCAGCTGCTGGCTTCGAAGTGCGATTACTCCATTCTCAGGGCCACAGCATCCGCTGACAGATCCAGTCCTTCTGTTCCCAGGCCCTAAACGTGTCAGGGTGGACCAAATACAAAGGAGTAAACCATACTGGGTTTGAAGGTGACTGACAGTTGTTTGGTGTGGCTTCAAGTATAAGGATATTGCCTCTTAAATACATGAAAATGTTGGTAAGATATAAAAATACAAAAATTAAAAAAAGAAAGTAAAAGAAAAATTAAACATCAGAAATTTTAAAAAGAAAGAAAAAAGAAAAGGAAGAGAACAAGGGAGGCAGCAGGTGGATTCCCACATGGCCCAGCGCAGCTCACAGCCTGGACCCGGGGGGTCATGGCAGTCACGTGTGTGTGCACCCAAACCCCAAGAGGAGAATGGAGAAGCAATTATGGTGTGGACACACCCCCAGGGGGTGGTTTCACTCTCTCTCTCTCTCTCTCTCTCTCTTTGTCCAGCGAGTACAAGCTCCCTATGACAAAAAAACATTCTTAAAAGTTGTCGCTAACTTCGTAAACACAATAATATATTTTTTAATGTTCTAAAGAATTTTCCAACTTTCTTCCTAATGCATAATTTACAGTACAATTGATCTAATTTTCCCCATGAGTTAGTGCCTAATTATTAGGGTGGGTGTCTAGCTACAATCTGTTCTCGTACTGGTTAATTCTGGGTCCTTCTAGACACACATTTTAAGAGAGTGGCCAAGGGGTAAGCACTGGAGTTGGGCCAGTGGCCACAGGTTCTAGTCACACCCCGTCAGAGCCGTGGGGCTTGAGTGTATAGCTTAACCTCTCTGTGCCAGTGCTTCACGATTCTAAGGTGGGGACTGTAAGACGCCTACCTCACAGGGGTTGCCATGGAGATGAACTGAGTTCATATTTCTCAAGTCTATCTAATGATGTCTGCTATGTATTAAATGATATCTAAAATGTTAGCTGTGCTCGTATTTTCCTGACATTTTAAAATACATATGTCTTATATGTTCCCTGAACTTTTATGTGTTTGCTTTTCTTATTTATTATTCATAAATTGATCATCTAAATTTACAGGTGACTAACTGCGATCATCCCTGTAATATTCCAGCCTATCCTTTCATTCCAAAGCCAGCTCCTACCGTACATGTAGTGAGTTTATTTCCCTGTTACTCTTTTTTTTTTATTTGAAATTTATATAATTGAGAAAATTAGAATTAGAAATGTGAATGTATAAAAAATTGTTACAATGCAGTAGGAAAATCATAAACAACTAAATACAAACACTGACCATGAACATGAACTTTACAAATGAAAAAAGTTATAATGTGAAAATACAGAGATAGTCAGCTTCATTAATAATTAAGGAAATATAAAAAAGACCACCAAAATGAGTTACAGATTGCTTTCCTTGACTAAAGGAATTGATAAATTCATTTTTTTTTTGGAGAGGTTTTTTATTTTTATTTTATTTATTTATTTATTTTTTTTTAGCATAAGGTTGATCTGCTAAATCTTTTTTTTTCCCAAAGCACAGGCAACAATCCCTAAAATAGACAAATGGGACTATATTAGACTAAGAAGTTTCTGCACAGCAAAGGACACAGTAACAAGTGTGAACCGACAACCTTCAGAATGGGAAAATATTTTTGTTAAATATGCCTCAGACAAGGGACTGATAACCAGGATACATAGGGAACTCAAGTGCCTTATGCGAAAAAAAATGATTTCCCTGTTACTCTTGGAAACAGCATTGCCCAAGAATTGGGACCATTCCTCTTATAAAGGATATATATATATATGTAATACAAACCATAACACATATATACATACACACACACACACACACACACACACACACACATATATAATATTTCCTAGAGAAAAGAAGTGATTGTGGTGTGGCCAGCTCTCTCTGTCTCTCTCTGGCAAATGAGCAGGCCCTATAGCAAAACTAAAAAATAAAATAAAGAAAGAAAAAGAAAGCAAGGGGTATTCTTTTAAAGAATTATTTAATTTTATTTATTGCTATTATTTTGTAATTTAACCAGAGAGAAAAGGAGAGAAGGAAAGTGAAAAAGCAAGCCACTAGGTCTGGGACTCAAATGACAGCCGGCCATATGGGAGTCCAGGATCTTCACCATTACGTCACCCGCTGACCCAGAAAACAAGGTTATTCTTTGGATAATAGGGCAGCTCTCACTACCTCCCTTAAAATGTCACAGAATGCACATCATCTTGCTTGGATAAGGCGCAATTTAGGTCCTCAGAATGATGTAACTAATAATCATCATACTACGAGCTTGGGTTTATATGTGAAGAAGTGCCATGTACATTTAGAAACTGTGCCCAACCATTTCAAGAGGATTCCAGCACTTCCCGCTGGTGTCTCCAACTTCTCCCCAAAGCTACTTCTCCTTCTGGAACAAATCTACATCACTCTCAGCATTAAACAAGAACTGCAGTCAACACTCTGGCAGGCAGAATAGTAAGGAATCCAGCAACGCTTTCCTCTGGTACACTTCCCTCTCAGCAGATGGGTTTGGGAATAGGGGAGGTATCACTCCTTGATACGCCACGTGGGGAAGGCAGATGTTACCCAGAGGGCTCATCCAACCCTGTGAGCCCTTTCAGAGCAGGACTTGTTCGCTGGTGCAGAGGTGAGATGAATTTGTAGTGTGCAGCAGATGCCACATGAGGAAGAGGCCGCTCTGGCCTGGCACAACTCACTGTTGCCCTGCTGCCAAGGGCCCTGGGAATGAAGGTGGGAGGCCGCTGTCAGCAGGTGAGAGTGATCCACCTGACAGCCTTCCAGGAAACAGGGCTCTTTCTGTGATGGTTCTCCCATCACAGAAAGAGCCCAAATGAGCTGGAGGCAGATTCTTCCTTAGTCAAGGATCAAGACAGAAATGCGCCTGCATTCCCCCCAACAGTGCAAGAGAGTTCCCTATGACCACAGCCTCGCCAACACTTACCTTTCTTTACTTTTTAATCTTAGCCATTCCGACTGGGGTTAGGTGGTATCTCATTGGAGTTTTGATTTGCATCTCCCTTATGATAAGTGATGTTGAGCATTGAAAATGTGGCATATTGGGACCAGCAGTTAGCATAATGGATATGTTGCTGAACTCCCATGTACTCGACTGCGGTTCATGTCCCGGACCCAGTGGCTTAAAACTCACTCCGGGCGCTTGTGCGTGTATGCCCAAAATCCTGAGAGGAGAATGGAGGAGAGGGGATTGCAGCGTGGCCATCCCCCCTGGAGGGTGATTTCTCTCTTTCTGTCTCTCTGTCTCTCTCTGTCTGTCTGGCAAGCGCACGTGCCCTATAGCAAAAACAAAACAAAACCAAAAAAAAACCTCTCAAAAAAAAAAAAAAAAAGTGGCATATAGACATTAACAGAATACTACTCAGCCATACAAAAGACAATGAGATCCTGTCATTTGATATAAAGTGGACAAATATGGAAGATTTAGTACTAAGCAAAGTAAGCCAGACTATGAGAGAGAGACCTCAGATGCCTTCGCTCAGTATAAACTGAATGTCCACATTCTCCAGCAGAAACTCAAAGACTGCAAGATATTAAAGCATGAAAGACAATGATGATACAAAGAACAGTGTGGGAGGAGGCTGGGAAATGGGAGAGGAGGAGTGGAAAGGAATAAATAGGAAAAAGAAAGAAGCAAAACATTATAGGGACACAAAAATGGAAAATTGTCTGTTGATGATAATGTGTATAGTAGTATCTTATCACTGAACCAATATACATTGTATTCATGAGGGGAAAATTTATTTGATACGCTGTAATGATGCATAGTAATTGAAGGTAAAGAAAATAAGTAAATGCATAAATAAATATAAACAACAACAACAAATGCACCTGCATTTCAGCCTCTGAGAGTCTGAGCCAAGAACCTACCCACGCCATTCTGTTTCTGAGTTACAGAACTGTGAGACAATACAGTGGAATCATTTTAAGCACTGAGTGTGTGGCAGTGTGTTATGTCAACAACGGGAAACAAATGCAGACCGTAACACAAACAGCTCCTCTGCTACCTCTCGGGCGAGTTTCTCCCGTACTGTCGTCCTGTCCTTCATTCTCTGCCTCTTCACTTCTGTATCTGCAAGCAACAAGAAACAGTTGCCTTCCTTGCTCAAACAAATGGGCGGCTTTCTTTCCTAATCCGATTTGATTTCTGCACAATTGACCTGGTAGTATTCTGTCACTGTCTGTACGTCCCCTATTGACCTAGAAGAGCAAGCTCGATGCGGGAGGAAGACACATAAGTTCAAAATCCAGAAATGCCACTTGCTCTGTGACTTGGGAAAAATCACTCAGTTCTCTTAATCAAATTTCCTTAGAGAAGTATAACTAAAAGTGAGCCTTCCTTATGCCATTGTGTGGATTCAACAGTAAACTGAAAGTTTTCTTAGAAGAGTGTCTGAAATGTAACTTACTAAGATGTCTTTTCCAGCCTCGCGGCTGCCCTGCTTATCACACCTCTCCCGCGGGCACTTACTGCACTTTGTAAATATTTGGTTACTTCTGAGAATGTGTTTTCGAATGCTTCTGCTAGATTTTTAATTTCTGTAACGGGAGCTATTTTGGAAACTATGATATCCCTGTGCGTAGTGGAGTACCTGGAATACGCTAGGTAGGCAGTATGTATCGGGACTTCAAAATGTTCATGAGAAATGGAATTAAACTAGGAGTTCTGGAGGGCTCTTGTGATTAGACTGGGCCGCACGGGTAATCGGGGTTCATCTCTGTCTCCTCTTGTTAAGGTACCAGGCCTTAACCAGGACACTGCCATCCCAACTCCTAGTATCAGCTTAGTTGGTAGCCACTGACCAACTGCAATGTCCATTTCACTTTGTTTACATAATATTTTATTAAGTTATTGTATTCTTATGGGGTCATAGTACTTTGAGGAAAGCATGTCTGTACTAGTCAGGTAAGTGATGTGAAACAGACAAATAGCAATGCCTCAGTGTCTTAGAAGCACAGGTCATTCAATGTCCTAGTCTTGTCCATCTTCTGAAACTGCCATTTCCAATGTGTGCTCATACTTTGCTTTAGAGTGGCAGATAAATGGAGAATGGACTGGGGTTTTAGGTCTCGGTGGAGAATTGGAAACATTGGCTTCATCCATATTTCATTCACCAAAACGGAGGCCAAGGTCTTGGCAAACTGCAGAAGAGGGCTGGACAGTGCAGTCTTCCTAAATGGTATGGAGCAAAAAATGAAAAGAATTTAGTGGACATGGCCTTCTCTCCACCTTGTACACCATTCTCAGTTGAAAATATTTCCTTTTTTTAAATCTTTTTGCTATAGGGCACATGCCCTCTCTGAGGGAGAGAAAGAGAGGGAAAGTGAGAAAGTGAGGAGCCACCCCGAGGGGGCTGGCCACGCTGCAGTCTCTTCTCTATTCTCCTCTCAGGATATTGGGCACCCACACAAACGCTGCACATGTTTTTCACATCACAGGGTCTGGGACTCTAATGCTCGGTTGGCCACGTGGAATCCAGCACCTTAACATGCACACTACCTGCTGCCTCCCCCAGGTGGAGCTATCTCTAAACATATGCCCCACTGTGGGGTGAGCTCAGAGACAGCCCTCGCTATATCCCTCCTAGTGCACCTGTGCATTGTGTAGTCAGGTGACTAGAAATCACCTCAGGGCCATGAGAAATATGGGAAAGCAAGAAAATACCTCTCCTCCAAGGGAAAAGAATAACTCCTCTTCATCCACAGACAGTTCAATAGAAATCATGGAAATGTCTGATAAATAATTTAGAATATTCATAATGGTGAAGCTAGCAGAGATGGAAGAGAAGAGAGACAAGGAACTGAAGAACAGGCAGGAGAAAGGAGCTGACAAGTTCTGGGGGGTGAGGAAATTCTTGCAAGATCTAAAAGACAAATTACTCACTTTAAAAAAGAATCCAATGGAACTGTTAGAGATGGAGGCTATAATACAGGAAGTCAAAATCTCCCTTGAAAGTATTAAAAACAGACTAGATCATACAGAAAATAGAATCTCAGATGTAGAAGAGAAAATTGCTGGCCTAGAAAAATCCACCACGACGACTGAGAAAATGGTCCAAAAAATGGGAATAATATATGAGAAATACTAGATACCATCAAATGTCCAAGCATCCATATAATTGGTATCTCCGGAAAAAAAAAAAATAGTGAGTTTGAAGATAAGTCAACAGAAATTTTGCAAACTAAAAGAAAACTTTAACACAGTGTAAGATATATCTAATAGAAAAAGAGAAACAGAGAAAGGAACAGTAGAAATATCTGAACTAATAACGGCTGAAAATTTTCTAAAACTAATGACGAACACCAGACTGCAGACCTCAGAACCCAGAGAAACTAAAATAAGATTATAAGATAAAAATAAACAACCAACAACAAAAATAGAACGAAACAAACAAAAACACTATACCTAAGGCCTATCATATACAAACTGCAAAACCAAAGAGGAAACTTTGAAATAAGCTGGAGGTGGGAGTGGAAGGAATACTTTTCTAAGCCCAGCATGCAGCACGATGGAGAGACGGAGGAGAAGGGATTGTGGCGTAACCACACCATATTGGTGGTGCTTTTTTCTGGCTCTGCCTGTTACTGGTGAGCATACATGCCCTCTAGCAAAAAAAAAAAAAAAAAAAAAAGGCAAAGAAAACAGACAGAGAGAAGGAAGAAAAGAAGAAAAGAGATGCTGAAGAGGGAACCAGCAGTTAGTGTAATGGCTATGTCGCTGGACTCCCACGTAGTCAACTGCAGTTCGCGTCCTGGACCCGGTGGCTTAAAACTCACTCCGGGCGCGTGTGCGTGCATGCCCAAGATCCCGAGAGGAGAATGGAGGAGAAGGGATTGCGGCATGACCATCCCCCCTGGGGGGTGATTTCTCGCTTTCTGTCTCTCTGTCTCTCTCTGTCTGTCTGGCGAGCGCACGCGCCCTATAGCGAAAACCTCTCCAAAAAAAAAAAAAAAAAAAAGAAAGTCTTGGGACTGGCAGGTGGTGTGGTGGTGAGGGTGTTGTATCCCCACATGGCTGACTGCAGTTTGATTCCCTGACCTGGTGCCTTGTTTTCTCACTTTCCTGTCTCTCTCTGGTCAAACTGAAAAATAATAGGAAGTAAAAATAAAAATTCTAAAAAAAGAAGTAAAGACTTTCTTAGACAAAAATTGAGGAAAATATTGCTAGTACCCTGCCTTGCAGAAAGCGTAGAAGAGAGCAGGAAAATAATGTAGGGCAGAAATTTGTATCTACATAAGGAAAGGAGTATGTTAAGAATAAATGAAGATGAAATAAGACTATTTCTCATGTATTTATCTAACAGATAATTCCTGTGTAAAATAATAACAACCATGGTATATTTGCAGGTCATAGCCGATAGAGAAATAAAGCGATTGCAGCGTCACATGTGGTAGGAGGGAGAATGTAAATGGTTTCCAGCCTGTGTAATGGAAGAGTCGGAGCAGTGTCACCTGAAAGTAGACTGAGGTTAGTCGCTACTGCACATTGCAAACACTGGGGAGCCTCTGAACCAACTGGGGAAAAGTAAAGTTGTGCGCTAAAAGGAAAGAGAAAATGGATTCACACACATACACACATAAAATTAAAGCCTGAGAAGGCAGAAAATGAGGAGAAGAAAATAAAGAGACAAAGGCAAAGTGTAACTGATGGGAAATGGGTATGAATACGATAATTATGAATGTAACTATATCAAGAATGACTTCAAATATGAATGCCCATACACCAAGTAAAGGACAGGCTACGAAACAAACAGAAAGTGATGAGAATGAGCTACGTGGTGTGTACAGGAAACCCACTTGGAAATAAGGATACAGATAGGCTAAAAGTAAAAGGCACTCCAATAACAAAGAGGAAGAAGAAGAAAAGCTATGAAAAAAATTACAGAAATGAAGGAACTTCAAGAGGCTTATGGAAATACAGAGTTAAAATAAGATTTATTTTGGTGCAACAGACATTTGAAATCCATGCAGCTTTTTCATAACAGGCATTTTGTATGCACTTTTAAAGACCCCACCAGCTGTAAGTCTGTAAAAGTAGGTACAAGATCTATACTGGGAAACCTGCAGAGCTCTGAACAAAGACATGAAGGAAGATGCAAATAAATGGAGAGGTATTTATTTCCTACCCGTGTGTGAGCAGACTGGAGGTTAAGATGTCTGTTCTTCCCACCTTGATCTGTGGCTTCAGCACTTCAGTCAAAATCCCATTAAGCTTATCTATGGATATTGATAAACTGATTCTAGTCATAGTGAAATCAAGAGCCTAAGAAAAGTCAACAATAGTAAAGAAAACAAAGTAGAAGTTCTGACACTACCTAATTTCAAGACTGACGATAAAACTGCATTACCCAAGACAGTCTAATATAAGCAAGAGAATAAGCAAATTGATCGATGTTGCAGAATAGCGAAGCCTCAAACAAACCTTTGCAAACAGAGACAATTGATCTTGACAAAGAACAAAGACCACAGAAAGAACCATTTTTTCAGGGAATAGTGCTGGAACAACTGTACATGTACACGGGGAACACACATGAGCAGAAGCCAGAACGGACATACAGCCCTTCCGGGTCAGCTGAAGCCTGGTGGTTCAAGTGGCTGGATCTCACACGGCTGATAGCGAAACTGGAGTCTGGGCTGGCATCTTGAGAAAATGCCAGCTGTGGGTGAAAGCCTAAAATCCTGAAAGGAGAGAGAGATGGGTAAGGGAGTGCAGTGTGACTATGCCTCGTGGGCGGCTTTCTCATTCTCTCTCTCCCTTTCTCTCCCTCTTTCGAGCACATACTTCCTCCAGCAAATTAAAGAAAAAAAATTCCTTATAAGTTTCACAAAAATTAGTTAAACAGAATCATAGAATTACATGCAAAACACAGTTATTAAATTCCCAAGATAACAGAGGCGTTGGGGCTAGCAGATGGCATAGTGGTTAAGGTATTAGACTCTCACATGGCCAACCATTGTTCAAGTCCTGGACTGGGCAGCTTAAAACATACGCCAAGCACATGTATGTGTATACGCCCAAAATCCCCAGAGGAGAGTGGAGGAGAAGGGACTGTGGCATAGGCTTCTCTGGCGGTGGAGGGATGGTTTCTCACTTTCTCTCTCTCTGTCTCTCTGGTGAGGACATGCCCTATAGAAAAAATCTCTAAAATATAAATAAATAAAAAAGTAAACCAGAGGAGTACTTCTAGGTGAACTTGGGTTTGGTTTTGACATGAATTTTTAGACACAACAAAAAATATAATACACAAAATTTAAAAATTGGTAACCTAGGCTTTTCTTAAAACCTAAAAAAAAAAAAAATGGCTCTGTGGTAGACACTGATAAGAGAATAAAAAGACAAGCCACAATCTTTGATGCTGGCAAAACATTTTCTGATAAAGAACTTAAACAAAAGACATAGTCAATGCTTCAACTAAACAATAAGGAAATGAACAGTCTAATTTACAGAAGGACAAAAAGTATGGATACCTCAGCCAAAATGTTAGACAGGTGGTAGATAGATAAGCATATGAAAAAGTGCACCATTCATTACTAGAGAATAACTATCAGCTACTAAGATGACAGAAGTTCTAAACAGGACAACTCCAAGTGCTGACAAGAATGTGGAACAACATTAAGTCTTTGTGTTACTGTTCGGAATGCAAAGGTACAGCCAGTTTAGAAGATAGTTTGGCAGTATATGACAGAACTAAACATTCTCTCACCATGTTGATTCAAAGTCATACTCCTTCATATTTAACCAAATGATTCGAAAAGTGAAGTCTGTAACAATATCTAAATGTAAATGATTGTAGGGGCTTTATTCCTTCTTGCCAAAAATGCTCAGACATACTGCAGTAGGTGAGTGGATAAACTGTGGTACATCCATACAATTGAAGATTATTCAGCAATGAGAAGTATAAGATTGCTACCATGTCACAGAAAGGCATGGAGTAGTTTTACATGAGTATTTGCAAGTGAAAGAAAACACTCTGAAAAGGCTACGTTTTGTATGATTCCAATTACGTGACATTTGGAAAGGTAAAATAATAGAGACAATGTCAACTTCAGTGTTTGCGAGGAACTTGGAAGATGGGGCCCAGGGGTGTTTAAGGGCGGTGAAGCTAGCCTGTATCGTGCCCCAGCAGTAGACGCTGGGCTACCACAGTTGTTAACAACAACATACCTGTCCCATGCAAAGAGTAGATCTTAATCTTAATGTAAACTGAGAACTTTGTATCAAAACTGTTCCATCAGCTACAACAAATGTACCACAATAATGCAAAAGGTTTAAAATAGGAGAATCGGTGTGTGATGGAGGGGAATATCGGACGACTTCATGCTCTGTGGTAAACTATTCTGTACACTTAACACTACTCCACAAAACAGAGTCAGTTAATAAAAAAACACAGATAGAAGGACTTATCAGGATTTCATCTCTGGCCTTTCTTTGGTCTTTTAGCATCCAACTTCTTTGCCATAAAATTCAGCATGTTTTGTAGTATGGCACTAAGCAATATTTCAAGAATGATGACTACTTTATTGTCACTATCCAACACACAAAGAAAATACTAACAAAATATTTATTAAGCATTATTTTATTTATTTTTAAAAATATTTTTAGATTATTTTTTTCCTATAAGGCAAATGTACTCAACAGAAAGACAGAGAGACAGAAAGCAAAAATCACCCCCCCTTCTCCATTCTCCTCTCGGGATCTTGGGCACGCACGCACACGTGTCTGGCATGAGTTTAAGCCACCCCGGCCAGGACTCAAACTGCAGTCGACTACATGGGAGTCCATGACATAGCCATTACGCTAACTGCTGGTCCCTTAAGCATTATTTTAAAAAATAATTCCCTGTCTAATACAATATGTCTGAGTTATTAACCAATTAGTTTTGACTATTACACGCAGTTATCACCGTATCACTGTGAGTACGGTGCTATTTGCGTAGGGCGTGCCATCCTCAGTGTCTGAACAGGCCCCACCAGCCTTTCAGATTCTGTGATTCCACAATTAAGTGCTTTTTTTTTTTTTTTTTAAATGCAGGAAATCTTTAAAATGATTGTGTGTATTTGTGATAAGTTTGTAGCATGTGACTTCCAATCAAACTATCTTCTCTATTTTGTTTTCTTTATCTGAGAACAGATTTATCCAAGAGTTTCAAGTATGTGGATGTGTATGTCTCACTGGTCCATTTATTGAAAATCAATTTTAAATAACACACTCTATAAATCAGGGACTTTTTTTGGCCCCTGCATTATCTCTAAAATGTAAGAAAACTTCTTATTACAAATCAGGTGCTCATATTGTTGAATGAGTTTGATTATCTAGAAAACAAAGTTCAGGGAAGGCAAAAATACTTGATTTGTTCCCAAAATATTTTACTTTTTAGCTGTGACTTAATCCATCTAACCAAGCCTTCAAAAGTGGGCCAGTTACGGCTTTCTGAGATTTCGGGACTGCATTTCTGTTGTCACCCTTTGTCTGTTTCTGGCTACCTGACAGTTTGGCTGACACTAAGCAATGCAGCATTGGATAGCGGGTTAGACTCAAGCTTCCTGGAAGAGATTGATCCTTTACGGTGATGACGTTTGTACTGTAGAGCTCATTTAACCCGGTCTTCCTCTTGCCATATTGAAATGTGATCGATATTATAAAAATGGGCCATTAATATGCTGGAGTTCAAACAAGGGGCACTAGGAGTTGGAGGGACAGTCTCCAATATGTTCTCTCTGACAGCTCTGTAAGTGGAGCTTCATCTCTATTTCGTACCAGGACTCGAAGCGCAAGGAATATTTGCTATAATCATTTCAGTGAGTAATATTGGCCAATCTGATGAATTAATTATTCAACAAACATTCATATTAACTTATTCAACAAATATTTATGAGAGCATTATACTGTTTGCTATTCCTTTGAATAATACCAAATAATGATAGATGCAAAAAATGAAATTAGGTGAGGACTGACATAAGAAAGATACTTGGCAAAGAATAGATTCTGACTAAAAGAAGAAATTTGACACCTAAGAGAAACACAGTAGTAAAGCAACTTAATCATTCAATTATGGAAATATTGTTTCCCAGAAACATAAAATGGAATTTAATGCACTATACTAAAACTACTATTAGGAAGGCCTTTTGTTTTTTCAGTTTTCTGTTTGTTTCTTTGTTTTTAGTTCTTTTTCATGGACACAGGGGCTCACCAAAAAGAGAGGGAGAGGCAGAGAAGGGAAGTGAGAAAGTCACCCCCTCGGGGCAATGCCAGGGTGTTTAAAGGAAACCTTAGCAGTGACAGTGTGGAGGTGACAGCACGCGTCTTTACCTAGTAAATGAAGTTGATATTGAGAGCCCATGTAGCCAAAGGTACACACCAAGATAACTGTCCTTAGTGAATTACAAGCTAAGTACAAATAAAATGATCTTTTTATTTATCTTCAGGTAAGCTAGACAATAATCAAATAGCTGACCACTTTTTCGAAACACAATAAGTGATTGCCTGTTTCCATATTCTCAAATTTACTAACATTTTGCTCTTCCACCTGACTTGATCCAAGCCACTGTTGTCGAGATGGCTGTGAAAAATGGCATAATCGCTATTTGTACAGTAGCTGTATTGTCATGACTTGCAGACCAACAAAAAATATAGAAGTTATTTACATAGCCAGCTATGAAAGGCATTTTTTCTCTTTTGCTCATTTTAGTTCTACATGAAGTAGTGTAAAAGCTTCCAGTATCATGCCAGGTACCCTTCTAACATTATAGACTGCCACCTTCTGGAAGACAGAGTAAACGTCTAAGACAACTGTGAAAACGTGCATTCTGCAGATCGTGAAATACATGATATATGCAAATGTGATGAAGACACTGATGTTTTATACACGATAATTGGCTGGCTTATTTCTTTGTGACATTTTCAAGACAAAAAACGTTCATGGTTACTGGAGACTGGTTATATCCTATGCACTGCAAAAGCAGTTTCCACATATAAATCATTAGGTAGGAAATTGTTTGCTAAGACAAGCAAACCAGAAGTATATTTAGAAAGATGTGTTTTTACGTATGTATGTAAATCATGTCTGTTGTTTTAACCTCCAGTGGCTCAGACATGTCTGTTTCTAGGTTACTTAAATCTGTCACTCAAATTTTCTAAACAAAATTCAAGCCATATAGTTTAGACTAGAAATCCCTTCTGGGGTTATTAACTCAGCAACCGCTCTTCATTTAAACTAATAATAACTCTGAAAGAAAAACATGATCGCTCTGGTAGTATTTCTTTACATGTAACTGTCTTGCTGTGCCTGTCTCCATGTAAAACGTGCCCACAAACACAAACACAGTGCACATACTCCTTGGATCTGGGCGTTCAGGAGCACTAATGTTTGGAAGTGGGAAAGGCGAGAAAGGTTGGCTGGTCTAATACTCTCTCTTCATGTAGCTGAAAAAATAAGTTCCAGAGAAGTGGGAGGACCTGCCTAAAGCTCCTCTAATTCCACAGTATAATGACTGTAGAAAATTAAATCAGAGTCTACTTTTAAGGAAAACCACCTGCAATTTTATTTCAAGGAAACCATATGAAAACCCAGAAAGTAAACACAAGTCAAAACAAAATTTTGTCACTGAATTTTTTCTTGTCTCTTGCTGTTTAATC
This sequence comes from Tupaia tana, assembly GCA_026018925.1. Classification (NCBI taxonomy): domain Eukaryota; kingdom Metazoa; phylum Chordata; class Mammalia; order Scandentia; family Tupaiidae; genus Tupaia; species Tupaia tana. The sequence continues at coordinate 4,122,596 of JAKSZU010000008.1, forward strand.
TACGATAATTTCCTTTTTTTTTTTTTTTTTTTTTTTTTTCCCTAAAGAGATTTTTGCTATAGGGGGTGTGCACTTGCTGGAGAGACAGGGAGAAACAGAGAGACAGAAAGTGAGAAATCACTCCCCACCCCGGGGGGATGGCCACAATCCCTTCTCCTCCATTCTCCTTTTGGAATTTTGGGCATGTACGCACACATGCCTTGTATGAGTTTAAGCCACTGAGTCCAGGACTCGACCCCTGGTTGACCACGTGGGAGTCCAGCAGCATTACTACTATGTCATCTGCTGGTTCCACTCTACAGTAATTTCTCATAGGTTTTATGTCACTGTCACATTTGAGCAAATTTAGGCTTCCAGTGAGTGACGATGTTTCAAATCTGCAATAGAAAATTAGACAGACAGGTAAGGGGGACCACTGACATTGGTGAAATAAATGATAATGGCATTCACAATAAAGTAGTTTATGAATAAAATACTAAAGGAAGATCTTTTCTGCTTTCCAGAAGGTGCATGTGCTTGTTAGAGAGAGACAGAGAGAGCGGAAACGTTTGAGTAATCACTCCCTAGGGAGATGGCCACACTGCAATCCCTTCTCCTGCATTCTCCTCTCAGAATGTTGGGCACACGCACATGAGCCAGGCATGTTTTCCAAGCTACTGGGTCTGAGACTCAGACTGAGCAGCTGACCATGGGGTACCCAGTGCCCCAACCAGCACACAGTCCGCTGGCTCACTAAACAAAAGATCTTTATGTCATTGCTATTAGTGATTTCTATGTCAAAGCCTTTCCTGAATTCATGAAACTGCACCTTAAGACTAGAATAGCAAAGTGAGATATTGCTGTAAGAATAATTGGTTAAAGGGTCGTGAATATTGGGTGGACAAAAGCAAATAACAACTGGTTCATTTTCATTATAAAAACAGAATTTTAAAGTATCGCAAAGTATAAATGAACAAAGGAAAACCAAACAAATTATCTTTTAATATTATTAATGATGCATTGAATTTTTTAAATGATGATGTAAATTTCAAACTAATAGCAAACTAGATAAGATTTAGGAAATCATTTTTTGCATTTTATTTTCTCTCTTTATGCATAAAAATTAATCAGTGGTTAAATTATGTTTATGAGTCTTATGTAATCACTATCCATTTGAAAGAGAGGTTATCAGACAAAATACATCAAGATTCTCTTGATTTTTGAAATAAAAAATAGTGGTAACTCAGTAACATATAAGGCACACATTTTTCCCCTGGTTACATTCTAAGCTCGGTGCCCTGGATGTTGAAAGCCTGGGTCTTAGTGTCCTGCACTGATGTTCGTCCGTGCTTCCGGGGCTAGCAAATCGGGAAGGGGAATGCGTGCACAGGGGAGGTCGGGGAGATCAGGGTGGCTGGTCTCAGATGCTGAGGGAGGAGTGACTCAGTCTTGCTGTTTTCCTTCTTTCTGAAAGAATACCATAACCCCCAGGTCAAGCTTCCAGAAGACAGTGAAAAAATGTGCAATCAAGCACATTCACCTTTTTGTGTTTGTTTTTTGTTTTTGGAGAGTTTTTTTGCTATAGGGCGTGTGAAAGACGGAGAGAGACTAAGAGCCAGAAAGCGAGAAATCACCCCCCGGGGGATGGCCACGCCGCAATCCCTTCTCCTCCATTCTCCTCTCGGGATCTTGGGCACGCACGCACACGTGCCCGGTATGAGTTTAAGCCACTGGATCTGGATCTGGGACCCGAACCATGGTCGACTACATGGGAGTCCAGCGACATAGCCATTACACCAACTGCTGGTCCTGCGACCATTTAGCTTTCTACCTCAGTTGCTTTAGGTTTGGGATGTTGTTTCATTATTAATCTTTCACTTGATCGCATTACACTCAATTTATTATAATTCTTCAGTTAAGGTGCCATAAATATTAGGGCGGTAATATGATATATAAAATATTTGAAAGCAACTAGCAATAGCAACCAAAAGAAACACAACTCGATGTTCTAGTTACTACAGATTTGTTAAAAATTACACAAACAACGGGACCAGCAGTTAGCGTAATGGTTATGTCGCTGAACTCCCATGTAGCCGACCCGGACCTGGTGGCTTAAACTCACGCTGGGCGCGTGTACGTGCATGCCCAAGATCCCGAGAGAATAGAGGAGAAGGGATTGCGGCGTGGCCATCCCCCCTGGGGGGTGATTTCTCACTTTCTGACTCTCTGTTTCCCTCTTTCTGGCAAGCGCGTGCCCTATAGCAAAAACCTCTCAAAAAACAAAAATAATTACACAAGCAAGAATGGCCCAACCCTAGTGGCACAGTCAGCGGCATACTGGACGGCAGTTCTGGACACCACGTGGTGGGCCACATGTTTGCATCCCAGCTCAGTTGATTGAAGCATGTCCAGTGCCCATGCCCAGTATCCTGACAGGCTGGAGGACTGAGGGACGGGGATTTTACAGCATGATGAAACCTTGTCGGGGTGCCCTTCTCTCTCTCTCTCTCTCTCTCTCTCTCTCTCTCTCTCTCACACACACACACACACACACACACACACTTTGTATCATGAATAAAATACATAAACTTTTTAAAAATTGCGTAAAACTCGTGGTATAATACAACAAGCTTTACTTTGCTCAGAGATCTTGGGTCTGGACAAGGCACAGTGGGGGCAGCTTGTCCCTGCCCTTCGTGGCGTTCGCTGGGGCAAGCTGGAGGCCCCTCTGGAGGCTCACTCGGTAGTCGGAGAACTTACACCCGCCAGCTGCCTGGCTTATCACCATGTGGCTTCTCTAAGCCACTTGAGCATCCTTGCAACATGACAACTGGATTTCAAGGGCAGGTGACCTGAGAGATGAGACAGAGAGACAGAAAATTCAGGAGCTAGAGAGAGCGGGGAGGAATGAGGACAAGGCCAAGCGGCCTGTTACGATGCATCCTTGGAAGACACACAGCAAGGTTTCTGCCTTGGTCTATATTTCGAGGCTGCTTCACATTCCTGCCAGTGTCAAGGGGTGTGGAAATGGATTCCACCTGTTAATGGGGTGGTAAGATGCTGGAAGGATGGGTGGGAAAAGAAGTATTTCTGTAGCCATTTTTGGATAGTGTAATTTAGCAAATTTACCACCTTCTGCCCTTCGACCCCCAACATTTGCAGCATCCCTCAGCCATGCGAATCGCATGCCTTGCTTTGCACAGCTCCCCAGAGTTTCACCCCATTATCGGTCAAGGCCAGGTTTCACCCCATTATCGGTCAAGGTCCCATGCTTGGTTTAATCATCTGCCTATATTTAGGTGTCGACATGACCCCTCGCATTTGCTTCCTGAGACTTCTCTGGCCCCTCTGACTGGCAAGAATTAGCATGGGCTGAGTTGGGATCCCCCACGGTTCACATGTTGCAGCCCTAATCCCCGGGACCTCGGAATGGGACTGTCTCTGGAGATAAGGCTGTCAAAGAGGTGATTCGGTCTGAGATGAGGCTATTTGGTCTTCCCTCAGCCAGTCTAACTGGCATCCCAACGAAAAGAGGAGGTTCAGAAACACAGGGAGAGACCAGGGCACAGGATTGCAGGCCACATGCAGTGGCAGGGGGAGAGGGGCCATCTGGCTTCAAGGAGAGAGACCCCAGGGGAACTAGACCTATCTGCCTGGACCCCGGATTTCCAGGCTCCGGGACTCTGAGGCAGTACGTTTCCATCTGATTCTCCACTCTGTGGGACTTCAGGACAGCCCTGTAAAGGAATACAGATTTGAATCACAGAAACAGCGGTGGGGCCATGGCAGGACAGCCATGAGACCCTGCTGGTCAGGAAGAGGGCGTACCGGAGACACGCAGAGTCGTTGGCCCACAGAAATCCTGAGAGCCGCCAGGGCCCTTGTCTGTTGTAGATCAAGGCTCGGTTCTGGGCCTGGGCGTGACCCACGTGGTTGCAGACTCTGCCTGCTGGCATCTCGGCTCCACCTTCAGGGGTCCTGGCCCTGCCCTCTAAGATCTGGCTCTACACTCTGAATCATGTTCCAACGCGTCTCACCCGAGAAGCTAAAGCACCTTCTTAATTTGTAGGGAATAAAGTGCATTATGTCTATATTAAATCAAAGTAGAAATATTCATTTCTCCTTTGTGCTTATTATTTTGTAATTGATTTATCAAGATCAGACAGGAGTCAGCATGTGCAATGACTATTGACTTTCAGATTTTCTTTGTATTTCATAGAGTTTGCGTTTCCAAATTTCTGTGTCATCTGGTAGTGCACTTTCATATAAATTTAATATTTTCAACTAAAGTAATCTTTTCCATCTCTCTTTATTGTGTGTGCCTTTACCTGGCATACTTTCCAATGCAGTTTGCTCATAGCCTCATATGATAAATTGGCAGAAAAAGTAGTCTTTTAATCTATAGATTCTCCCTCTTATCTCTATTTTCATTGAAATTAATTTGTTGAAGAAACATATGCCTTTTGCAGAGTTTCTCCTCCTGGATTCTGTTCGTCATACCTCCGTGCTATTCTTTTGCATGTTTGCTTGTCTTTATATGTCCATGAATAGGTAGGCGGGTCGAGGGGCTTCGTGCGACTCAGAGCCAGTGTGTGCTCTGTTTATCCGTAAGACTTCCCTGTGGTTGTGTGGACTTCTTTACGAGGTGTGTTGAATTCCATGTTCTTTTTATTTTTTTCTGGAGAAGTTTTCGCTATAGGGCGCGTGCGCTTGCCAGACAGACAGAGAGAGACAAAGAGACAGAAAGCGAGAAATCACCCCCCAGGGGGGATGGTCACGCCGCAATCCCTTCTCTTCCATTCTCCTCTCGGGATCTTGGGCATGCACGCACACGCGCCCGGTGTGAGTTTTAAACCACCGGGTCCGGGACACGAACCACAGTCGACTATGTGGGAGTCTAGCGACATAGCCATTACGCTAACTGCTGGTCCCTTGAATTCCATGTTCTTCATTAGACTCAGTTCTCATTAGGGGCGCACATGTTGCTTTTCCAATTTGTCAGTAATTTTCAGGTATTATCTTGGATCTGGGTGTCAAAACATCTTCCTGAAATGCGGCACTTTCAAAGCAACACTGACAAAAATTCTGGCAAATCGAGACAGGTTGACTACTTCAGATGGAAAATTTCTCTCAGAGTCTCTCTTCACCTGTCATTTGGCTCTGCAGATGCACACTTTCTATAGTAAAAACACAAAACAAGGCACTCAAGTGTTTTGGGTAAAATAATAAATGTCAGGGCCAGCAGGTGTAGTGTTGTAGGTGCTAGACTACCACATGACCAACTGTAGTTTGAGTCCCAGACCTGGAGGCTTGCTTTCTTACTTTCATTCTGTCTCTCTCTGGTCAAATTAAAAAATAGTAATAATAAATATAACAAAATAAAAAAAATTATTAAAAAATGATAAATGCCAAACTTTGAGCTTTATAGAGAGTTAATCTTAAAAAGTCTTATTTGACAAACATTTTATTTTATGCACCATTATCTTTGATCATAGATAACAGTGACTCTACCCCAGAGCTTTGTGTGAGCTGTTCTGGATGGTAAGTAGCTCATCCTAGACATGGCACAGTGGGGCGTAGACTCTGGGATAACAACCTGAGAAAAAAGTCATGAAAACACGTGGAAAAAATTTCAATCATGTTAAGACAAATTGCTGTCTTATTTAAAAGATATGAAAGTTTGAAAGCAGCTACCAGTTCCTTTATTCAATAATGAGATATCTCTGGCCTGAAAAAAAACTAGGAAATTGATTTTTGAGTGATTGGTTAATTAAGAATTTTTTTTTTAAAAGTGGTAGCAAATTTGTGTCTTTCCTTAAGGAAGCAGACAGCTGCTTCTTGATCTTCTCTGGTTGAGAAATACCACTGAATCTGCTAACTCCAAACATCTTACTGTCTCATGAATAGTAAGCAAATACGGAGAGTCTCCACATTGAAAGCAGGTGGTCCTGGGAGGCACGGGGTGTAGCCGGGAGGAGATGCTACTGCTTATTCTTCGGCTGGCTGTTAAAATACAATACATTAGGCGCTGGAGAATAAGTACATTGTTAAATCTGCGAATCTGTAGGGTGTTCCACTTTCACGTGATGAAACAACCATGCGTTCTCCTCTGGACCGTCGCTTCGGGTAGAGCACCAGCACAAAGCCTGGCTCCTGGAAGACTGTCTGTCGTGGCTGTGATCACGGAGTTTCACGACCCTCCAAAGGCTAATGAGGCTTCAAAACTATAGACCGCTACCATTGGTACATCCAAATGAACAAAATCTGTCTACTTCCCTAACACCTACTTCTCTCACGCTATTGATATGCTTCACAGTTTCTGAAGTCTCTTCTTTTTCACTTCATATTGAAATCATTTTTAAAGTTTATTTATTTGTTTATTTCATGATGGGCAGGGGGGATAAGCCAGTTATCCCCAACACTTTTCATGCTTTATAAACCCCCGGGTTCAGCCAACCTAGATCAGGGCACCTGTGGCACACCCAATGTGTACGGAGAAGCCTCAGATGATAAACCAGGACCCACCGTGTGCACCTTGCACCCCAGAGATGGCATTACCATCGCTCCACCCTCTGGCCTCATGTCAAAACCATTTGAAAATAATAATGTTAATAATAATGTTTCTGGGGACCAGCAGTTAGCGTAATGGCTATGTCACTGGACTCCCATGTAGTCGACCGCGGTTCACGTCCCAGACCCAGTGGCTTAAAACTCATGCCGGGCGTGTGTGCATGCATGCCCGAGATCCCAAGAGGAGAACAAAGGAGAAGGGATTGTGGCGTGGCCATCCCCCCTGGGGGGTGATTTCTCGCTTTCTGTCTCTCTGTCTCTCTCTGTCTGTCTGGCGAGTGCACGTGCTCTATAGTGAAAACCTCTCAAAAAAAAAATAATAATAATGTTTCTGGGCCTGCCCCATAACACAGTGATTAAACTCTGTGTAAGGAGCCTGATCCCACATGGAGAATGGCGGTGTGAGCCCCAGACCTGACAGCTTGGAAAACAAGCCAGGCATGTATGCGGTGCTTGTCCCAAGCCCTGGCGGGGTGGAGGACTGGAGAGGAGGGACTGCAGTCTGATCACACTTCACATAAAGGTACTTTATCTCTCTCCCTCTCTCTCTCCTCTCTCTCTTCCTCTCTCCTCTCTCTCGCACATGAGAGAATCCACCTTCTGGTAATCAGAAAAAAATGCAATGTTTCTAAGATAACATTTTTAAGGTAGTACTCAATTTCTTAAAAATGGCCTCCTGTAGATAATTAATCTATGTTATCGTATTTTCCGCTTCACCTTTCATTGGTACCAAGTTCCGGAGATCTGGGAAGTATTTGTAAACCTTTCTACAGGTCTGTTTCTACCTGTCCCCCCCACCCCCGCCATAAGGACACGATAGGACCATGACGATCTTTTCTTATTCATTTTTCCCCTCTTCTCAAGTTGACAGCAGCTGCCTAGTTCCTGTCCTGCCCCTTTATGAGTGAGATTGAACCTGTACTCAGAGGACTTTGATCTAGGACTTGATCTTTAAGGAGCCTAATTCTAACAACTTACATAGGACGACTTATATACTGCAAAACTAAGATCTGGAAAAGTGAAATAATCCAAATTAACTGTTAAGAGTACATCAAATCAGGTAACTAGCTTAACAACAACAACAACAAAAAAAAAAACAAAAAAAAAAAACGACATTGGACTATTGTGTTTCTGTTTTAATTGGCTCCTGAGGAAGGGAAGGGTTTCTGCTTCCCAGAGCCGGGTCCCGGGGGAGAGCACCTGTCCTACATCCAGGCTCCCGCCCCAGCCCGCACCTTCGGCTCTGTCTACGCGGTGGAGCGCCAGTGCACAAAGTAAGACGGCAATTAAACAGATTTGCAGAAGCATGTGAAGTTCTCTTGCCTAGTCACAAAATTCAGACTTCTCGAAACGGGAAGAACATTAAAAGAACACTCTGGTATCCTACTCACGGAAACTGTGCTTCACAAGGGCAGAGACATTTCTGTTTTCATTATTCCAGGAAAGCAGAACTCACTTATATTATGAAAAATAAGGATGATACATTGATTCAAGTCAGTACTCTCCTCTTATGAGGTGTGACAAGCTAGCTTGAGCTTCGTTTGGTGTGATCCATGAGTTACACGTAGGATGATCATTTATTTATTTACTTATTTTTATATTTTATTTATTTTTTGAGAGGTTTTTGCTATAGGGGGCGTGCACTCACCAGAAAGACAGAGAGAGACAGAGAGACAGAAAGCAAGAAGTCACCCCCAGGGGGGCTTGCCACGCCACAATCCCTTCTCCTCCATTCTCTTCTTGGGATCTTAGGCGTGCACGCACATGTGCCCGGTGTGAGTTTAAGCCACTGGGGCTGGGACTCGAACCGTGGCTGACTACGTGGGAATCCAGTGACATAGCCATTACGCTAACTGCTGGTCCCGATTATTTATTTTAAGTACACATAGCTAGTCATGTTTGTATGTATGCGTGCGTGTGCACACATGCACACACACATACAATGCATTATTTTATATCGTTGCCTAATAATACACTGAGGCTGGAAACTTTTTTTTTTTTTCCATTCCTATAAAGTCAAATTCAACCACAACACCCACACTCAGGAGCCAGTACTGTGGTCTTCTGTTGAAGGAAGCTGGGTTCCACATGGCTGACTGCATGGTTCAAATCCTGCCCCATAAAGCACATGTGTTTGCGTGCCCCAAAGCCTTACTGGATGGGAAATGAGAAAGAATTGTGGAGTGGCCATGCCCTCCTTTGGGGGGTACTTTCTCTCTCTGGAAAGTTCATGTGCCCACTGGCAAAGGGAACAAAACAAATGCACACCACCCAGTCTGGTAATGAGAATGGTCTTCAAAATGTAAATGTGAGTCAGTGAAGAACTGGTAAAGACTGGAAGCCCCCTAGAAAGGCAAAGGACTTATTCCTCATCCACAAATCACAAGCTTAGGTGCTCAGTATTTTAGCCGTTCTCTGGAGACACCCATGGTGGTCAGAAGGACTAATTGATAGTGTGCCTCTGCCCCAGGAGCGGAAGACACTGGAGCTCCCCGCTGGAGCGCTGGCAGTCTGGAAGGGCAGACGGTGAACTGTTCTCTTGATTATCAGCAAAGCAGGACTTTGCATTTCAGAGCGCGCTGTTCTTCGTGTTCTGTCTGGAGAGCTTAGCCTGCCCTTTCTCTCTGTTCCTGCTGGTGTGAACCCCAGTTGTTCTTTATTAGCTATGACTAAAGGAGTCTTGACTTTTACCCCCTAACGGTTTAAAAGTTACAGACAATTCTTTATGTCTGGAGAGAACAGTCACAAGCCTACCTTTTTATTAAAAGGCACTATTGACTGCAAACTAAAGCTTGACCAAGCTTCCTTTAAATTAGATTCCATCAGAAATCTCTGCAACATCTTCACACCTGGTTTGAACTACTCCATGTAATATTAATAACAATTTTTTATTTTATTTTTTAATAGGCGTTTGTGTTTTTTTTGCCCCCCGGGAGACCAGAGGTCTCCTGTGCTTGCTGGAGACACAAAAGGGAAAATGAGAAATCACCCCCAGGGGGATGGCCATGCTGCAGTTCTCTTCTCGGGATTTTGGGCACGTACACACACGAAACCAGTGATTTTCAAGCTGCCAGGTTAGGGACTGGAATTGTTGTTGGCTATGTGGGAAGCCAGCTCCGTAAACACCACATCACCCACTGGCTTTCTTCCTTTTTTTATACTAGCTTTTAGACTTTTTTTTTTCCTTTTCTTGGCCTGGGAGCACATTTTCTATATGTTATATGACTACTGAATGTTGCATGGAGTGATTGAAAATGAATAAGCTATAATTCATTCCTATTTACTTTTTGGCCCTGCCCTAGCTACCAATAGGCAGACCCAACAACCTGAGACTCGTCTCTCCTGCTGTATTAATTTCTCTCGGAATATAGCAGATTAAGAAAAACTCAACAGCGTCAAACAGCATGCGCTATCCTCTCAGAGCGCCCACTGCAGGGTCAGGAGTGCAAGCGCAGCGTAGCTAGGGCTGATGCAGTCGAATGCGGCTGGGCTGTGCGCCACCGGGGAGGCCAGGCCTGCCGCCATGGCCACCTGGCTGTGGGAGAACTCACCTCCTGACAGCTGTGGGACTGAGGTCCCGATTTTCTTGCAGACTAAATGTAATACAATTAACAGTGAAATTGGCATGAAGAAGTAAATGTCATCTTGTTGGCAAAAACTGGAACGCAAAGCTTCCTGAAGGCAGAGGTTCTAGGGAAGTGTAGCTAGACATGAGATTCACATGCCTCTCACGGAGGTAAGCCTGCTGTATCTCAGCCGAGGAGACCCATGTCTGTACGCCGTAGGGTAATTGAAATGCAAGTCCGTTTACTTTCAGCTCCTGTACTATTGCCTTTGAATCACAGGGTCTAACAGCTTCTTCATTTATTACATAAAATATTGTAAGCCAAGAACTACGTAGTAAGAGATTTGGGAAGTGGAAAACCTGGACCTTCTCATAGTCATTTACTGCTGTTCTTTTTAATTCGATGGCCAACGTCAATCTAAACGAAATGTCTATATCTCGTAATTCAGGATCCATTATGAACAGGTGTTATCTGACGAAAGGACGAAATTAACCTCACTCATGTTACTTCCTGATGTTACCTTATTATTCCTGCCCAAATTTCAGAATTGTCTTTTTTAATTAAATGGTACCTTTTAAGTTATGTATTTATTATATACTTACATGTTTTACTATATAGAAAGCACACATGAAAGATATAATTTGTGAATTATTTTATTTCCAAAAAAAGTTTTTGTCCTGCCCTAACATTTGATTAATAGTTGAAAAACATTTTGCCCAGAACTTTAAAAATGTTGCTCTAATGCCTTTTAACCATCAGTTGCTGTGGATGAGAAATTTGATATCCAAATGTTTTACAGCCACATAAAAAAACCAACTGTGGGATTTGATCTAAGTCTGTGGGATGTGTATGCTATAAAAATGAAAGGGTTTCATTTCTAGGACAACACTATCTTCATTTTTAGCCTCAACTATCCTTAGAATGAATATAATCTGTTCCCTGAAAAAGATTCTGATTATGCGCCTGGAGTTTAGCATGGCTGTCAGGTTGATGTGACCCCAAGCTTTGGGTATACCTGACTGTTCTGAGCTCAGAGACCATTCTAGTCAGAGGAAAACCCAAGCACAACCCCCATGTCAGTGTGTTCTGTGGTGCTATAGTTAGCGGCATGGACCTGGGTACTTGATAAAGAATGCACTTTACTTCCTACCGTTCTGGTGGCTGGGAAGTCCAAGGAAAAAGCACCCACATCCGGCAAGGGCCCTCGTGGTGCACCTTCCCACGGCAGAGGGCGGAAGGAAGGGCCAACGGGGGTGAGAGCGAGAAAGCAGGAAGGGATGAACTTGCTTTCACGGCAAAGCCACTGCACAGGAAGACATCACCCCACTCACAAAGGCAGAGCCTTCTGACCCGGTCCCGTCTTTGAGGTCCACCACGCCACGGATCCGTGGGAGGTTAAGTTCCCAGCACAGAGTCTTTGGGGACATTCTCAAACCGCGGTGTCTCCCCTGCAAGCGTGTCACAAGTTATTGTGGGCTCCGGCATTTTCTGCTGCCAAAGTCCCTATTTCCGTTTTTTCTGTTTTCCATCATTTTCAAAATGGCCCCTGCACTGCTGATGCCCACGTGGTGTCTTCATCTGGGGCTTGTTTCTTCCGCATGTTCACGCCGTGGTGTCTGCCGAGGAGGAGTCCAAGGTGAGCGCCGTGTGCCGCCTCTCGGGAGACGCCTGCAGCAGCTCGGCCTCGCCGTCTGGCCAGCTCCCCGGAAGGCTGGAGCTGCACGGCGGGCGCACCGCGGGCGCTGGGCCTGGGGCTGTCGTGTCCCGGGGGTGCCTCACCGGGAAGTAGGAATCTACTGTCCTGCTGTGGACAGAGCCAGAAGTGACACTCCAAAATAGACGTTTGATTTTACCACAGGTACATGAAAGTGTTACTTTGGGCAAATGCTGTTTATTCTTTTCCTTAATATCTGCATGCTGCTAGAGCCTGCCGTTTGGTAGAGTCACATCTAGGGACGAGAACATCCCGAGGAAGTCAGCTTTCCCTGCCCTTCAGAGGTGCGGACCCAGCCGGGGAGAGCGAGGTGGAGTTCGTGGAAGAGCAGGAGGCTCCCGGAGCGAGAAGGGTCCTGGACAGTGGGCTGCCAACTGGGGCTCGTATGGAGGGTTTATAACCAAGCTAGGAGGCCCTCGTTCGCGTTCTGTCCCCAGGGGCTCGCGTGTTCGTGCGCCGTGGTGTACATTTTCGGAGCATGCCCGTAGAGCACGCTGGTAAACGGCGGCCCCAGTCTTTGAGCGTCAGCCCGGAGACCTCACCCAGGGGTCAGTGACTGCTCAAGTCTCCGTCTGAGCACCTTGGGCCCAGAAGACCATGGTGTAGCTTCTGGAACAGAGCAGGGACATGGCAAAAGCCCAGGCTGCTGTAGGTTGTGCTGCAGCGCTTAGTGGTCGAGTCACTGCTGCGAGCCGTTTCCGGGAGCAAGCGGTTCAAGTGTGAGCTTGACAGCTGTGCCGCCATCTTTAGGCCTGTGTCCTGGCTACCTGTCTCTGAGGGTCACGTCTCCGACCTTAGTACTGCAGCAAGGTCGTTGTGCCTGGGTGATCTGTGAAGAACGGGGGTGCACTCTCGCAGTTCTAAGGCTGGGAAATCCGAATCCCAGGCAGCATGATCCCTGTCCTGAGAAGGCGATCTGCTATGTCTCATGGTGGGAGGGGGAAGGGGGGAAGGGGGACACCCCATCACTCCCTTTATAATGGTCCCTAATTCCATGAACAAAAGGTTGACACCTATGACCTTGTCACCCCTTAAATCCCCATCCCGTGTTAACACCTGAGTTTTGGAGGGGACACCGTAGTACTCTGGCAGTCAGTTCCCCTGCCTTCCTAGTGTGGAGAAAACTCAGGCGCTCCCCGGACAGGACGTGCACAGTGCTGGGTGGACGGCCGGCCTCAGAACCCGGAGACCTCACAGACTCCCGCCCTGAGCGGCTGCGGTCTGGCTGTCGGTGTCCGGGAGCATCGCTGGAGGAGCCGCAGCCTTGGTGCCCGCAGCTGCCCTGCAGGCCTTCCAGACACTTCCTTCCTCCCTGGTCTGCCTGAGAGCCTGCCCTTCCCTTCGAATGCTTTTCGGTGTCGCTCCTTTCCTGGGCCACCAGGGCTCCTGCACATGGCTGTGCTATTCGGTCTCCTAGGCCAGTGGCCTCAGAGGGCAGCCTCCTGCTCTCTGCATATCTGTCCCCTGCCGCTGCCACCTCAGCATGTCCAAGTTAATCACCAACCACCACGTCACGTCAAAGGGAAATAAAGAACAAGTGTACATGTTGTTTCTGAGACATGCTTCAGAGTACGGATTTATCATTACTTTGAAGTGATATAAATTCTCAGAGCATCAGACACAGCCATGTCCCAGAGTAAGTTCAAAATTACATTTTAAAAGCAATGGAAGTGTCCCTGGCATTTGAGAATTACCGCTACTCTGTCCATTACCAAGATGAATAGATTTTATATTACATTAACATCATTTTCTGTGCAGGAAGACTGGACTTCAATGGAAATTGACTAGCCTTGGTACTGAAGCAGGTGTCGTGTTGTCATCCCTTGATAATTCTTGTCACTACATTCACTTTTGTCTGTATTCCAAGAATGATTTTCTGTTGCCACCTAGAATACCTTTCAGTACATTGATAACTGCTTAGTGGTATGCTTTTAAGAAATATAAAATAATCTTATGTTGAGTTACTTAAACAAATGAAATAGGCTTACTAAGAAAAAAAGCTTCTGATGAACACCAATGCAAATTGTAAATAATAGCTGGGTTATCTGCCACTATTTCCTTCTAATAACCCAGATGATCTTGTATTTGCTCAGTTTACCAAATAAAGTTATGGTCTAAACATGCCACCTGAGGAGTTCTCCCAGCCCCATGTTTGTCTTTGACACACTGAAAGACAGGTAGAGTAAAATAGGATGGATCTCCTAGGAGACAACTGACCCAGGACCCCAGTCTACATTTCAAGATTTGTTTGCAATGACTTAGACACTAGGAAATTGACTCAGTAACTTTCATGACAACTTTGTTCTTCCAAGATGCTTCTCTATGATGGCTAATTACAAAATTTATATAACCCTAATACAAAATGCCTTTGATGAAAATAGAGAAAAACTAAGTTCATTTTTCAGCAGCTTGTGGGTGAATACTGCTATTTTGCAGATTTCAAATGTAGTCAACAAATAAGGATCTCGTGCTAAGGAAAGTGAACACCTTCTGTGCAGATATGGATACGTTTTTAAACCTCAAATAACTATTCAAAATCAACTCACCCCCAAGTGTGACAATGAAGCACTTTCCTGCCTAACATGTTAATTTCTTATTTTTGTACTCGAGGTCATGCACAGCGTGCTCTTCCTTGGGCTTGCGGTAGTCTAAGAGCTCTGTACCCCGGGTACTGCAGCCCCAGAAATGACATCTCACTGCTGATCATTTCCAGGGTGTCCCCACTGGCAGCAAGGCCGGGTGAGGTGGACTTTTCTGCTTTGCAGTGGCTTGATGTTCTTCTGCTTCGCCTCTGCTGTCATAACCGGAGCTGTCAGCTAATTCTTTATTTGGTACGTGAACATCAAATTTCCCAAGCTAGACTTGCCTTTTACCTGGCTCTGTGCTCAGTCTCCCCACTCAGCAAGGTCTCCTGGTCTCCAACATCTCTGTTCTTCAGAGTCCCTGTGCATAGGCTCCACTGTGCACGTGCTGTGTTCACCACAGTGCATTCTTTTAAAATAATTATTTTATTGAATTATTTTTTGAATTTAATTAATTAATTCATTTTAATCTGGCCAGAGAGTGACTGAGTGAGAAAGAGAAAGAGAAAGTGAGAAAGCAAGCCGCCGGGTCCGCGATTTAAGCTGTGGTCTACCATGTGGAAGTCCAGCACCATTAACTACCACGCCACCTGCCGGCCCCACAGCGGTGCATTTGACAGTGAACTGGGGCTAGTGCTGGGTTGCTCTCTAATTTCCAGGGCTGCACATCAAACTGCTGGCATTCAGGCGGCCCTGCCATCACCCGACTTGCACTTCACGACTCGGCCTAGCCCTGGCTTGGCCCCAGCTGTGCATCTGTTTTTCCCTGTTGCTCCCCTTGTGATCATCTTTCTCGAAAGCTTGCTCTGAGCCGCCTAGCAGCACAGACAGCAGCAATGTTTCTCACCTGACTCTGTGAATCTGTCTAAAATATGCTACAATGTTGCAAGTAAAAACAAACTAATGTTAACCAGGTAAAAGTAATTTGAGATGTCTATCAACTTGCCCCAAACTCAACTTTTTACAAAGCATTTTTTAGCACATTCAAGTAGATTTCAAGTAAAAAGTTTTAAGACGAAATATTTTGAAAAATACTGTTTCAAAACTTTTTTCAATTTTTTC
Source organism: Tupaia tana (assembly GCA_026018925.1). NCBI lineage: Eukaryota > Metazoa > Chordata > Mammalia > Scandentia > Tupaiidae > Tupaia > Tupaia tana. The sequence goes on from JAKSZU010000008.1 coordinate 4,138,069, forward strand.
CCTCTTATTTGCTTCCTTATTTTTTAAATTTAAATAGCCAGAGGATACATACGCTTGCCAGAGGGAGAGGAAGGGAAAGGGAGAAAGCACCTTGTCGGGTAGTCATGCTATAACCCTTCTACTCCATGTCTGCATCCTGTCGGGATCTGGGGCACACATGCACGTGTATCGGTGTATTTTCTAAGCTGCTGGGCTCAGGATTCAGACCACACAGACAGCCATGTAGGATCTGGCTGCCTTAACCACCAGGTCACAGGGCCAGCTCCTGCTTCTTTCAATACTTTTCTTTTAATTTAAACATCTAGTTTCTCTTTTTCTACTTCTTTATTTTCCACTATGATGTTCTTCCTCTCTCCACATAAATGTATTATAGATTTTTTATGACTATATTGGCACCTAATTAACTCAATAAAATATTCATGTTAAAAATTTTATTTTTGGTCCAGCATGTGGCTTGGAGATTAAGGCACTAGATCCCACATGGCCCACTCTGTGGTTCAAGTCCTGGTCCTGGTGACTTAGAAAACACACTGGGCACATGTGCGTTTGTGCCCAAAATCCAGAGGGGAGAATGGAGGAGGAGGCATGTGGCATGGGCCTCCCCTCTGGGGGATGACCTCTCTCTTTCCATTCTCTCTTTCTCTGTCTCTCTCTGTCAAGCAAGCACATGTGCCTTATACTAAAAACAAATAAAAAAGAAAAACAAGAAAGAAAAAGAAAACTAAAAACCAAAAAACATTCTAAACCATTTTGCAGAAGAGTTATGAATTATTAACTCAATTCTAATTTTCAACAAATGTGATAATGAACAACTTTTTTTTTTTAAGAGGTTTTTGCCTTAGGACGCACAGGCTCGCTGGGGAGAGAGAAACACACAGAGAGAAAATGAGAAATCTCTCCCCAGTGGGGGATGGCCATGCTGCAGTCCCGTCTCCTCCATTTTCCTCCTGGGGTCTTGGTCACACATGCACATGTGCATGGCGTGATTTTCAAGCCACTGGGTCGGGGACCCAAACCACAGCTGGCCATTTGGGAGTTGAGTGACGTAAACGCTATGCCATGGTGGCTTATCCCAACAACTCTTATTAAATATTCATGCAGAAATACTGCACATGCACCCAAGAGCAGCTGGATCTCCATTAATGTGAGTCATTCAGAATGTTCTCTCTGGTCAGACTAAGCTGGGCAACAAACTGAAATGGAAACCAGCGTTTCCAAATACGTACTGTGCGGATAGCCACCAGGATGGCTCAGCACCTGCTTGATTCGGATGCTTATCAACCTATGGCAGATCACGGGACTTCTTTCTTACTTGTTTTTGTTTGGGACAGAGGTCCTTGGCATTGTGGTACCCCACCCGATATCCTACCGGTCAGATGTGATCCACATTCTCTTCCGGCACATTCGAATGCTGTCTTGTTCTCGTAGTCCCTCCAAATGTGTTTACTGCACTCTGTTCCCAATATCTTGTATAGCAGAGAGGCTCAGAAGAGAGAGACACCACTCCCTCTGCAGCAAAGGGCAGGCGTGCTTATTTACAGTGTAGGAAAATGATGTTTGCATAGAACAGAGATGCTTAGCTCCTGTTACAGAGGATTTGGGTTCCCTAAGCTCGAGCTCTTACTGCAATGCAGCTACTGCCTGTGAGTCTCACCGGGGCCCATCTTGGTCGACCTCGTGCACACTGGGGACAGAGGAGCTGCTACCTGTGTTCATTGCCGCCATGCTATTGGCTGTTCTCTGAGGGAGTGATGAGGTCCTTAGTCTCTGACCCAAGAGTCTCATGCATCCTGCTATAGGCCCACAGCCCGTGACAGGCTACAATGTTGGCTTTCAATGAAATGGTTAGCTTGTGGGAACCAGCAGTTAGCGTAATGGCTGCATCGCTGGATTCCCACGTAGTCGACCGCGGTTCACGTCCCGGACACGGTGGCTTAGAACTCACGCCGGGCATGTGTGCGTGCGTGCCCAAGATCCCGAGAGGAGAATGGAGGAGAAGGGATTGCGGTGTGACCATCCCCCCTAGGGGGTGATTTCTCGCTTTCTGTCTCTATGTCTCTCTCTGTCTGTCTGGCGAGCGCATGCGCCCTATAGCGAAAACCTCTCAAAAAAAAAAAAATTAGCTTGCAAGAGTAAAATCTCGGACCCCTAATGGTTCTTATCAGCCAGGCCATAGTCTCATAATTGTTTGAGTCATTGATAATTGAGAATCTCTTTGTATAACATTTTGCATTACATATATTTAAATTAAAACTAAATTGTCTTCATGAATCTTTTCCTTTTTTTTTTTTTGGAGAGGTTTTTGCTATAGGGCGCGTACGCTCGCCAGACAGAGAGAGACAGAGAAACAGAAAGCGAGAAATCACCCCCCAGGGGGGATGACCATACCGCAATCCCTTCTCTTCCTTTCTCCTCTCGGGATCCTGGGCACGCACGCACCTGTGCCCAGAATGAGTTTAAGCCACCGGGTCCGGGACTTGAACCACGGTCGACCACATGGGAGTCCAGCAACATAGCTATTATGCTAACTGCTGGTCCCAATGAATCTTATTTCAGTAGTCGCCACCATAGTTTTGTTTAAAATGAGCAACTTAGAGATACTACATGCACTTTCCTAACATTCTTTGCAAGAAGTTAGTAACCAAAAATAAATTTTAAAAAGAAAAAATAATTGCCATATAATACATATTAAATCCATTCATTTCCTATTTTTTCAACTAACTGAATTCAATAAAATTGTTTCAGGAAACCCATGATAAACATGTTATATAAGATAAAATTCCCGGTTGGAATTTAAGGTCCGAGTTACATTTATTGAACTATTGATTGAGGAACAAAGATGAATTATTCAAAATCCATCCCAAAACAAGGAACAAAACTCTCTGTATGCCTGCTGTGAAAGAGCTATGGTATAGAACAGAAGAGGGAGCATTATTCCATGGAAGTCACCCATCACCTTTAACTAGATGCCTAGAAGCTTTTTGTATTTTTTATTTATTTTTTTCTTTTTCCCCATAAGGCACATGCACTAGCTAGAGAGAAACAGAGAGAAGGGGGGAGAGGGAAAGTGAGAAGTCGTCCCTGGATGGATGGCCACTCTGCCGTCTCTTCTCCATTCTCCTTTCTGGATTTGAGGCACTCACACCTGCACCCCCTGTGTTTTTCAGGCCACCTGGTATAAGACTTAAACTTTGGAGTTGGCCACATGGATCCAGCACCTTAACCACCATGCCTCCTGCTGGTCCAGGGAAGTTTTGTTTTTTAATGTACCTTAGGGAAGCAACTCAGAACTCAAAGTGAATAGGGACATAAAAGGGAGTTAGGTCATTGTTCTCAAGAATTTCAAGTAATATCAGAAAAATACTGTAATTAAAATTGAATAGCCTGTGGACCAGCAGTTAGTGTAATGGCTATGTCGCTGGACTCCCATGTAGTCGACTGCAGTTTGAGTCCTGGACCCAGCGGCTTAAACTCACACTGGGCGCGTGTGCGTGCATGCCCAAGATCCCGAGAGAGAATGGAAGAGAAGGGATTGTGGCGTGGCCATCCCCCCTGGGGGGTGACTTCTCGCTTTCTGTCTGTCTCTGTCTGTCTGGCAAGCACATGTGCCTTATAGCAAAAACCTCTCTAAAAAAAAAAAAAAAAATTGAACAGCCTGAAAAAATAGTTGAGACCACGTCTGATTTTGTATTTTTCATATATTTTTGCTGTCAGTTTTATGCAAATATCAAGGATATCTACTGTTTATTCTTAGTTTGAGAATAGAATGGCAAAATGTGTATGAAAATATTTTGGGAAAGTACCAATCATTTGACAAAAATGGTTTCTGTTTTTGACTCTGAGATAAGCAGTATCTCACCGAAGAGCATATTTATTGGTCAGAAAGACTTAGATAATTTTTCAGTTAAAACAATTTTATAATAGTTTTTATTTTTATTAATTTTAGTATGTTAATCAAAAGGTATCGTATTCTAGTACTCTTCAAAAAGCTATGCAAATCAATACATATGCAAACAATATCCGCGGTGTGTGTCTGTCTGTGCGTCAGTGCACAGGTGTGTGTTTCTGACACGGGCTGACTGGAGAAGCCTGCGTCTGCAGTACCCTTTTGAGCGTGTGTGATAGCCGCAGACGGAAAACGAACGTGCGTCCTACGTCCTTTTGTTAAAGAAAGAAAAAGGGTCATGGAGTCTTCCTATCTCAGGCAGCTTTTTAGTTTGGGAAAGAACACATTCATCTCTGTGTAGAAGCCTCTGTCATCTTTCCCAGATGCTCCTTGTCACTTTTTCTTGGCTCTGGGCTGTACAACTGCCTTGTAGAATCTGAGCAGAAACCTGCTGCATCTTGCCATGTGGCCCTGCGATGTGTGATGTCACAGTGCCCGAGGTCCAGACCACCGCACATTGAAGCTGCCATTCTTTTGGATACAGGTATCCAGGGACTTGCCGATTTTAGCTATTAAGTGATACTCTTCTAATACGGTGGGGCAAAATCAATTTTGTACAGTATATTCTTCCTCTCAGGTGGGTTGGCTTGGGAAGAATGTAACCTCTGAAAATGGCCTATTTGGGACCATCAGAAGGCATAATGGTTCTGTCGCTGGACTCACATAGCTGACCGCAGTTCAAGTCCCGGACCCAGTGGCTTAAAACACGTCAGTCACATGTATACCCCAAATCCTGAGAGGAGAATGGAGGAAAAGGGATTGCAGTGTGACCATACCCCCAGGGGGGATAGTTTCTCACTTTCTGTCTCTCCAGCGAGTGCACGCAGCCTATAGCAAAACTCTCTCTAAAAAAGAAAAAGAAAGAAAAGAAAATGATCAATTTAAAAGTATTGAAGAAGGGAAAACTCTGTAAGCCCGTGGAAAATTTCTTGCCTTTGAAATGTAGACATTTAATTACACGCATGCATTTATGTACAGTGGGTATAGTTGGTTTCAGAATGTATCCACAGATATTAATTCTGTCCCTTTATGACATAAAGGAGAAACCTAAAAGAATTTATTTTAAATATGCTTGTGCATGCATTTGAGTGAATCACATTACTATAGTTTACAAAGATAACTGTTACCAAACTGCAAAAAGAATTTTAAAAAATGAAGGCCAGGGCCAGCCAGTGGCATGGTGTTTAAGGCACTAGATCTGCTAACTGCATGGTTTGAGTCCCAGACCTGGGAGTTGAAAAACACACCAGGCAGGTGTGCATGCCCCAGATCCTGAGAGGTACGTGGAGGAGAAGGGACTGCAGCGTGGCCATCCTCCCCGGGGGGAGGTGCTTTCTAGCTTTCTTTGTTTTTCTCTGTCTGTCTCTCTCCAGCCAGACCACGCTCTCTATAGCACCAAAACAAACAAAACCTAATTAACAATGATTCAGATCTCAAGGTACTTTCCTAATTATTTAGCAACTAAGTAGCCTACTATTATTTAATATTCAGGGCACTCATAAATGTAGACATTCATATTTTATTTATTTTATCTATTTATTTATCTAGCAATTTTTGAAGTTTATTTTCTCTCTCGTGAGACAGACAGACAGAGGACAGTATGCCCGACAGCCTCCCCATGCGAAGATCCATCCGCTCCTCAGTGGGCCAGCACCAGCACGCATGCCCCGAGCACACGGGGGAGGTCCCAGGTGCGAACTCAGCACCTCCCACGAGGGTCCAGTCGCATTACCGCTGCATCACCCCCTGACCCGCCCGCTAGGACTTTCCGTGAGATACAGTATGCCTAGGACTTCATAAAGTAATTCTGAACGCCAGGTGCAGCAGAGGTGAATTGTAACACTGAAGCCTTTTTAAATAACTGTCCCATTTTTATTTGTAAAAGTCTTCAAAATACATCATATCTTGAAAATTAATGCTTATTTTATGCTTCTCACAAAAAAGCCATTCTACTCAATATATTCTAGTTTCTTTTTTAGTTTTTAAAGTGGTTTTTGCCAGAGAGATAGAGACAGAGGCAGTGGGCGGGAAAGTGAGAAATCCCCTCCTGGGAGGGGTGGGCGTGGCCCAGTCCCGTCTGCGTTTTCCTCCGGGATATTGGGGATGCACACACCCACACCAGCCGGTGTGATACCCCACTGCGGTGGGCCACGGGGCAGTCCAGCGACGTAACTGCTGCGCCACCTGCTGGCCGCAGTCTGCTTTGTTTCTAATCGCGATGAGCGCACTCGTGCCGCAGCACTAAACTGACTGCCGAAACTGCATCCGGATTCAGTCACGCACTGCATTTTGCCATTAAAGCAGAGAAAGAGCATTCATTCTGGACTTAAACGGCACTGTGAGCTTCTCTTCCTTTCCTTTCTCATCCATGCATTTGTTTATTAATTGCACATGCTGTACGCACTTTCCAGAGAGAGGGAGGGAGAGAGCACAGCTGCACGGGCACGACCACGGGCAGCTGCAGGCCCTTCTCCAGGTATTTCTCCACACTCCCAAGGTTTGGACATGCGCACGCTAGTGCTCAGAGTATTTCTCAGCTTCGCCAGGGCTGGGATGCGAACCTTGACTGGCCATCTGGGCTCTGGCTCCTAGTGCTCCATCGGGCTGCTGTGCCCGGAGGCAGCTCCTCGGTTCCCTCCTTGTTTTCTCTACAGGACGCACAGCGCTGTGCTGCTGGGGTTGTTCAGGCCACACTCTCTTCCTCTGCACTGCTTTTGTAGTTCATTTCACTTGCTTCTGGGGAGTCGGGGGACCCGCTACAGGGTCTCAAATGACGATACTTTCCCTGGGCCTCGCGCCTCCCTTGCTCATGTGGCCCCAGGTGGCCACCCTTTCTGCACTTTTCGTCTTTCATGATTAGTTCTGTTAGAACTCGCTCCATGCGCTGGGATTCTTTACTGTTCAGGATAGAAAGTCCCACGCAGCTGCTCCGGTGGAACTGCAAGATGTCCAGGTAGCAGGAACTGAATCAAGGACTCAGCCAGAGGACAGTCGGAGTCGCTGCCCCTTTTCACTCCGGGTCCTCCACTTCCCTTCCTGCACTCTGGGACCCGCTGTGACACCCGCAGGTGCCCACGCTCCGTCTGAAGGAGCTGCGGTCATATGTCAGCTCAGTGACTCTCAAACTGAGGGGAGTGTCCGCAGGAAAGTCCCTCACACCTCACCTTCAGACCGCTCCCTCTAGAGTTCCCGGGGTTCAGAGGGTGATGGCACTGCCTGAGGGTCGCATTCCTAAAGCTCCCTGGGTGCTGCTACTGGCCGGGGTCCCACTGACACACTGGGAGCGTTGGGCAGCGCGTCCCATGCCCTTAGGTGCTTCAGACCACCCTGAAGAACTTCAGAATTCAGAGCCCATAGGCCAGGAAGGGGCTGAAGGCCCACCCATAACCAGCTCCCAGCTGTCACGGAGGCTGCAGCCTGGAAGACTGCGCTGAGCAGCTGGGTCACTCTAGGCCACTGCTTTCCCACCTGAAGCACTTCTTGGACATATTTTCATCCCAGGGTCTCCGCAGTCAAAGCTTAAACTGGCTTTAGGTGACTTACACTGGGATGAGTTTAGGAAACCCAGAGGAAAGGGCGTGTCCCATTGGTCTCCCAGGTGAGAACGTTTCCAGAAGTCTCGGCACACTCCTACATTCTGTCAGCTTCACTGACTTTCCTTCTCACCTGCAGACGGCCTTGATACCAGGGAGTTGGCCAGGGAGAAGCCGAGGGTGGTCAGAAACAGCAGCGCATCAGCCCAAGAGGAGGGTGACCGTGCCAATAGACCAACACACAAAACACAGCACTGGAAAGATGCCCCACAACCCACACTCACCTGGCCAGGCACCTTCCTGGAAGGACACTTTTCTTTCTGTTTCTTGCTCACCCAAGAGAGAAGACAGAGACAGAGAGAGGGAAAGTAAGAAAACATCCTCTGTGCCTCTGTGGGGGATAGCCACACTGCAGTCCCTTCTCCATTATTCTCTTGGGATTTGGGGCACACACGCACATATGCCCAGTGTGAGCTTCAAGGAGAGGAGACAGGTTCAGGACTCGAACCACAGATGGCCATGTGGGAGCCCAGTCTTCAGCACTATGCAATCTGCTGCCCTGAAAGTATGTTTTCTAAGGGAAGCATCAGGCACTTCAAGTACACTTTACCATCCAGAGTGGTTTTTTTCTTATCCACTTGTAACGTGCTACGTGCTCATTACAAGAATAATCAATTTTCATTCTTTTTTTTTTTTGGGGGGGGAGAGGTTTTTGCTATAGGGCGTGTGTGCTCGCCAGACAGACAGACAGAAAGAGACAGAGAGATAGAAAGCGAGAAATCTCCCCCCGGGGGGGATGGCCACGCCGCAATCCCTTCCCCTCCATTCTCCTCTCGGGATCTTTGGCACGCACGCACACGCGCCCAGCGTGAGTTTAAGCCACTGGGTCTGGGACTCGAACCGCGGTCGACTACGTGGGTGTCCAGCGACATAGCTATTACACTAACTGCTGGTCCCCAATTTTCATTCTTTTACTAAAAAAGTATATAAAAATGATTTAGTACTTTAATTTTCTTCAGATGAACAAACTAAGTCCCTCCTAAACTAGTCCACCACGGTCACGTAGACATTTAAGTAATCAGTATAAGGCTAGAACTTAGTTTTCTCTTCCCATATGCTTTTAGAAACTGCCTGTATTTAATATTTCCGTATAAACACAGTTGTACCAACTACAATTAGGCTAATTTCTGCAAGGCGCCATGCTCACTGTGTATGTTGAGGTTTATGGATTGAATCTTGCACTTTGGATGTCAGTAAGGTTTCACTGAGACGGATACAACTACGCATAAGACTGATATAAAATTAAATGTGAAATCAAAATGAGTGTACTTATGTGAAATTAAAGCATGAAATCAAAACATGAGTGGACCGTATAATTACCCCCGAAATCTACAGACACTATAATCTTCATTAGTGAGCCGATAACTGAACTGCCGACAAAACCGCTACGGTGGGGACAGGGAAAGGGTGATGAGTGACATGCGTGGTCTCCTCCTTTCCGTAGGCCTGCCGGAGCACTGAGGAGGCCAGTTTATTTTGTCTCTAAGGCTAACCAATGATCTTGTTACTCGATTCCAGTCAGCTGGAGCTTCTGACCAGATGAACCTACTCGGTCATCGCATTTTAATTAAAAACCCTTTGGTCGGACCAGCAGTTGGCTCTGGACTCCCATGTACTTGACTGTGGTTTGAGTCCCAGAACCGGCGGCTTAACCTCACACCGGGCGCGTGTGCGTGCGTGCCCAAGATCCCAAGAGGAGAATGGAGGAGAAGGGATTGTGCCATGGCCATCCCCCCTGGGGAGTGATTTCTCACTTTCTGTCTCTCTGTCTCTCTCTGTCTCTCTAGTGAGCACCACACCCTATAGCAAAAACCTCCGAAAAAAAACCAAAAACCCTTTGGTCAAGTTTATGTCTAGTCACTCAACAAATAATATCAAGAACCTACTCAATACCAGCCCTTATTCTCGGAGCATGAAGTAGTGAGTGTGTAGCCCGGTGAGTGGATTATACCCCTCTCCACGTCTCGTTTTCAGTGGAGTGTGGGTGGTGGTCCGCCTGGGGCGAGGAAGGCGGTCAGTGCGCAGGTGGCGGCGGGGGAGGAGGACCCACAGGCTGCTCTGTGTGGCTGGTGCTATTTGCCATCGAGTATTCCTGGGGCCTGTGGTTGAGAAAAATCATTTTGGTGTGTGTGTTTGTGCGTGTATACCTGGGTGTCCAGTTGTCATATGACTGGTGAGGAAATGAGAAATTCGGAGAACCCTAGACTTTTATTATTCCAAAATATTAAACAAGTGAGCATTTTTATTTTTTAAGTTTTTTTTTTTTTTTTTTTGGTGTGCGTGTTTTTCTTTCTTTCTTGTTTTTCCCCCCCTCGGATGACACATGTGCTCACCAGAGACAGAGAGAGGAAAAATGAGAAGTCACCCCCAGAGGGGAGGACCACGTCACAATCCCTTCTCCTCATTCTCCTCTCGGGATTTTGGGCACGCGTGCACACGCACCCAGCGTGAGTGTCAAGCATCCAGTCCAGGGATCCAGCCAGGCTGACCACGTGAGCCAGCCTCACAACCACAGCGGCACCTGCCGGCCGTGCAGTGACAGCCAGTGTTCCTCAGAGTGAAGTGAGGCGCTGTTTTCTTTCCTGTGTTGGCTCGCAACTTACATGCTATTACACATTTGAAAGCGTAGCCATTGTAAGAGGAATATACTAGAGGTCTGCATGGACGCAGTCATCTCCACGTGGTTTCTGCAGAACAGAACAAGGGTCTGGAGAAACTCTCAGCTATTGCTTATTTCTGTTTATTTAGTTTTTTAAAGAATTATTTATTTAATTTCATTTATTACTTTTTTTAAAGTTTCACTTTTATTTTTTTACTTTTTTACAATCAATTACTTCACACCCTTACAGTCATAAAATGGATTTCCCCAGTAGGAATACACTGAATATTAGTCCAGTCAAAAATATTACTATATATGTTATCCTCAGCAGATAATCTTCCTCTTTGGGATTTCTTCTCTACTCTGTCATTTCTCTCAATAGTTTACATCTGCTGAAAGAAAAATCAGAGTAATAATAAATTGTAAGGAGTTTATCTAAGAAGCAATTCACGAATCAGGAAACATTGGCCCGAAAGAGCTTTAGTGATGTGATTAAAAAAATGTATGAGACAAGAACTTATTCAGAAAATTTTGAAGCAAAAATTAAACACTTTGGTTCATCTGCAGTTACAACGTGGCCCCTTGTAGGCACATGTAGGAATGTTTCCATCACATCTCCACGTGTGAGGCGGTTGCTTATGACCTGTAGTCATGTTTTATTTTAATTTTTTTAAGAATTATTTTAGGGACCAGCAGTTAGTATAATGGCTATGTCGGTGGACTCCCATGTAGTCAACCACGGTTCATGTCCCGGACCCGGTGGCTTAAACTCACACCGGGCGCGTGTGCGTACGTGCCCAAGATCCCGAGAGGAGAATGGAGGAGAAAGGATTGCGGCGTGGCCATCCCCCCTGGGGGGTGATTTCTCACTTTCTATCTCTCTGTCTCTCTCTGTCTGTCTGGCGAGCGCATGCACCCATAAAAAACAAACAAAAAAAAGAATTATTTTACTAAACTTTATTTATTTTTATTTGACCAGAAAGGGACAGAGTGAGAGAGAAAGAGAGAGAGAGGGAAAACAAGAAAGCAAGCCGCCAGGTCCGGGACTTGAATTGTGGGCAGCCATGTGGGAGTCCAGTGCTCTTAATCACCATGCCACCTACTGCCCCTCAGATCTGTAGTCATGCTTTCTTTCTTTTTTTGGGGAGAGGTTTTTTGCTATAGGGCACGTGCACTCGCCAGCCAGACAGAGAGAAACAGAGAGACAGAAAGCGAGAAATCACCCCCCAGGGGGGATGGCCACGCCGCAATCCCTTCTCCTCCATTCTCCTCTCGGGATCTTGGGCACGCACGCACACGCACCTGGCGTGAGTTTTAAGCCACCAGGTCCGGGACGCGAACCGCGGTCGACTACGTGGGAGTCCAACAACATAGCCGTTACGCTAACTGCTGGTCCCGCTTCCTTTCTTTCTAACACAAGCATCTGTCAGAAATGGCCCAAGTTAAGCTTTCCTTGCATTCACAGATAAGCAAGGTTGAAGTCAGCTGTGAAGACTACCTGGAATCCTCAGGGATTCTTCAGGCCTGGTTGGTCTTCCTTTTAGCGGATCAGATCCAACATCAGATGTGTGGGTTTTATCCCAGACCAAGTGATACAGTTCTCCAGTTCTCTGCAGACAGCAAGTGGGTGTCCTACAATTCACTTCCATTCTGACACTATCTGCCTGGGGCTGACTTCAGGTCTCACAAATTCAGGGGTCAAGGCCATGTGACTGTCCCATGCCTCACTTCAGACACCATCTGCTAGCCCAGGTTGTCACCTGAGTCTCTGAGCCCTGGCTCTCAGTTCCCACGACCTCCTTCTTGCATTTGGTAAGTGCTAGAACAGCTCGCGGAGCCAAGGAAAACAAGTCACTTATGAGATTCCGGCTTATTATAGAAGGACACAGCTCAGAGACAGCCAGGTGGGGTGCACAGGTGCTGGGGAAGAGCACGGGGCTCTCAGGCACGGCAGAGGGCCAGCCTCCAGCACTCCTCGTGTTATATCACACAGGCATCTCGATTACAGCCTTGCTCATGGGTGAGGGGTTCAAATTCCTAGCCTCCCCTTCCCTGAGGTTGGTAGAGTGGATACAGTTAAAATTTCCAAACTTCCAATCACTTAGGTAGTTCCACTGGCAAACAGTTCCCCAGGCTCCCAGTCACAGCAGTAATGGAGACTCAGGTGCGGTTGAAAGGACCTTGATACGTGTAGCCAAGATATACCTTCCCCAGCACTCGGATCACTTAGGGAGTTTACAAAGGTGTTAGACACACTACCCAGAAAACTGGGACAAAGAGCAATATATATATATATATATATATATAATGTATAAAATGTTATAATATCATACTATTGTTGCTGTGGGTTTTCAGGCTTTTTTTCTTTTTCACAATGAGGAGAGGTATGGATATAGATACATAGGTATAGACAGACACAGATCTTCCCAGAGAACACGTGCACGAGTGAGAGAGCACCACCACAGGGAATGTTGCACACACAACATCCCTTCTCCTCCCCTGCTCCCCACTTTCTGGTTTTTGGACATGCATGCACACATGCCTGGCATGTTTGTCAAGCTGTGCATTTGGAGGGCAAGTCAGGTAGTCAGCCAGGTGGGATCCTGCCACCAGCTGTCCTGATTTTATGTATTCTAAAGTAATTACAGAAATGGACAAGATCAACTTTGGGTTACTGTGTGTCTTTCTATATACCTCTGTGACACCTAAAGATGCATAGATGTGATTTGTGCATTTTCTCAGATATGTAATATTGTTGCATCAATTACAGTGCCTTTACTTTAAAAAAAGTATTATTTTATTTGAATTTATTTATTTTAGTTAGACCAGATAGTGACAGAGAGAGAGAGGGAAAGAGAAAGCGAGAGAGAGAGAGAGAGAGAGAGAGAAAGCCACCAGGTCCGGGACTCGAACTGCAGTTGGCCATGTGGGAGTGCAGCACTGTTAACCACCATGCCACTGCTGGCCCCACCCTTCATTAGTATGCTGGCTGTGAGAAGGTTTATGATGAGGGATTCACTAATATTCAGGATCTACCCTTCCGTGTACTTTCCTACAGTCCCTGAATTTGACAAAGATTTAAAAAATACTTAAAAAAATTGTTATAGGGTGCATGTGCTTACTGGAGAGAGACACACACAGAGAGAGAGACAAGTGAGAAAGCACCCCCGGGGGGGGAGGAGGCCATATTGCCACCCCTTCTTCTCCATTCTTCTCCTGGGATTTTGGGTGCGTGCCCATGCTCAGCATGTATTTCAAATTGATGGGTCTGGGACTTGAACTTGGCCATGCAGATTCCAGCTGCCTTAACCACCACACTACTCACTAGTCCTAAAAGTACATTTTGTCAGTTTATCTTATTTAACCTTTCCAGGTCAGTAAATCTTTCTCTTGTTTTTTTTTTTTTTTTTTTTTTTTTTTTTTTAATTTTTATTGTAATCAACACTTAAATTAACTTGTTGAATTTTTATGAATTACAAAAAATAAATAATAATAGTCATGTATTTTGAAAAAAATTGAATTTTAAATAATAAATATTTTTATATAGTAAAATATATTTCGAAACTTTACACAAAACTCACGGCTTTGCGTGTTATACACATGTATCTACTTGAACTTACACATCAGTCAGTGAGCACATGTTTGTATTGTATATATATATTTCTTTATTTGCCAGTTGAACAATAGGAAAACTTCTTTTTTTTAGAGATTTTTGCTATAGGTCATGTACGCTTGCCAGAAAGACAGAGACAGAGAGAAAGCAAGAAATCACCCCCAGGTGGATAGGCCATGCTGCAATCCCTTCTCCTCCATTCTCTTCTCAGGATCTTGGGCATGCACACATACGCACCTGGTGTGAGTTTAAGCCACCAGGTCAAGGACTCAAACCACAGTCATGGGAGTCCAGCGACATAGCCATTATGCCAACTGCTGGTCTCACAAAAGGAAAACTTTTATCAGCTCTGATCAAAGCATTTGCAAGAGAATTTTATAAAATCATAAATTTAAAAAACTTGCAGAAATAAATGAAGAAATGCCTTTGTTTTAATCCTCTCTAGACTGTGAGATAAGAATAATGACTACAGAAAATTGAAACTGAGTTACTTGGACCAGTACCCTCAACAATTTATTGTGTTCTTCTTATTTATTTCAATAGCCTGATTGCTCTGTGGTGTCTCCTTTTCATAACTGTTGATTAAGAACTCTTATAAGCACAGATTATGAGTGGTAAAGCACTGTTGTTCTTGCTTATTCATTTTAGATTGCATAAAATATTTCGGAAGCTTAGTAGTCTCTAATTGCTAAAATAAACCCTATGACACATTTCTTTTGCAAAGTATTGCAAAACTCTTTAAAACCCAGATTTGATTCTAGATAAATGGCATAGAAACTATTTTCTGAGATTTTCAGTTTTTCTGAATAAAACTAACCAACTGGCTCTATTTCAAATAGTTGTATTGATTGTCATGACTATTGATTTGTTAACCATTTATCACTCAAATAGTTGAAGAATATGAGACTTTCATTATGTCATATTAAACATTTCCAATAAACAAGACAGTGAGAACTAGAGTCCACCAAATGGGTAAAATCATTTTCAAATGCACTCCTGTTTTCTTTACCTTTAAATTTGCCAGAGGGCACACGTGCTCACGAGAGAGCAGCCTAGGGAGCAAGCACGCCCACTCCCCGAGGGCATACGTGCTCAAGAGAGAGAGCAGAGGGAGCAAGCACGCCCACTCCCCGAGGCAGTCACACTGAAGTCCTTTCTCCTCCGTTTCTCCCTTGACTGGGAATTCTGAGCGCACAGCCACACGTGCCTGTGTGCTTTCCACAGTGCCAGCTCTGGGGTTCACACCACATTGCTGGCTACATGGGGCCCTGCTCCCTTTGCTGGTAGGCTACAGGTTGGCCCTGTCCTCCTATTTTTATATAACCTTATGTGCTCGAGGGGAGGTGGTTAAAAGCAACTACTTCCAACATTGCTGGGACATGCCCGTCGGACCTCTGGGTGTCAGATCCAGAAAGGAACCTTGCACTCGAAGACAACAAACCAAGGGCAAGAAATGCCACACTATTTTGCCCCAAATCACAGACGGGAAGGATAGGCTTTTCCGTAACACCATGGTGTCTGCACTATGCAGTTATCAGCATTTTGCAAGCTGTGGTCACAGCTAATGAGAAAACATTTGAGATACTTGTGAAGTATTCAGTCCTGAGCTTCTCCTTTAGTGTACCCAGTCACTTTGGGTTCTGGGTGTGGGTGGTCGAATCTTCATGGTTATCAAGCACCCTGCGACTGATTCTTTGGTATATATAATATATAATATAGATAGACAGATAGATAGGTAGATATGAAATACCGATATATATATATATATATATATACATATATATATATATATATATAGAGAGAGAGAGAGAGAGAGAGAGACAGAGAGAGACAGAGAGAGAGAGACAGAGAGAGTAAATACAGGCCTAAAGGATAGAAAGAGTAAGAGGTAAAATACAGATTTAAGCAGCAGGCAGCTGCTTTTTCTTAGTCTTTGATAAAACTAGCTGTATCAAAATAACTGGGAGAGATTCTCAGGAACAATAATAGAGTCCAAACACAACAGCGATAGCCCAGAGCTGATGGTGGTGCTGGCTGTCTGCTGTGAGTATCGGGAAGTTCTGAGACATTCATCTACATGATACGGTGCTGTTCCCGTACTCAATGTTAGCTAGTATTTGCAATTCATAACTTTTTTAAAAGGTGAAAAAGCTATATTTTAAGAGCTACATTAAGTAAAGACATTTTTTAGAAGCTTGATTTTAGTCACTTGATCACCAAGAAATTTATCAAAGTCTAAGATGTGGCATAAAATCAATAATTTTCAGCAGATTAATTTTATTTATCCCTATATCATACTGCTGAATTTTGGTCAATAATAAAATAATAAACTCTATAAAATATCTTAATCCTGCATGTAAAATTCATTGTTTTTATTTTGTTTATACCAGTATTTGCTTACATCTTTTGATAATGTGGCAACTGAAAATACAGAGAAGTTCACAAAGTTTAAAAGTTGCTTATACTAATGTAGAATCATTTCCCAATTGTCAGCAGTCACAGTTGGTAAAAGCATTAATGTAATCAATCATTCAGCTGTATTAGGCAATGATATCTAGTGTAGTAATCACTTGTGATTGTTAATTTTATGAATTAACTTGATCAGGGCATGGGGGTGCCCAGATACCTGGAAGAGCATATTTAATGTGTATGTAATATATGTGTTATTATGCATCTATATGTTATATGTTTATGAGTAATGTTGGCTCTATTCTTCTGGAGAACCCTGACCAATGTAGATTTTGCTAACAGAAGTAAAGTTCTATGGTATCAAATACCCGCACATGTGGTGGGGGCTTGGGAACTGGGTAATGGGAAGGTCGGGCGTTTTTAGGCTCATTTTAGAGAAAGGCTAAGTTGCTGTGAAGGGACTGTTGGTAGAAATTCAGACTGAGAGGCCATTCTGGTGGGGGTTTAGGAAGAGAAGAGAGTAACTGAAGACAACTTCACTCTTCTCAGGAAACGCGCAGATGTTACCAGAATTTTTGTAGAAATACAGATGTTAAAGGATATGCTGGTGAGGTTTCATGTGGAAATGGGGAAGGGTTGTTGCAAACTGGAAGAAAAGTGACCTTTGTTATAAAGCTGCAGAATGGATTCAGTTGCATTCTAGTGTTCTGTAAATAATAAAACCTATGAGTGTTGGAATCAGAGGTGATTTCTTAGCAAAGTATTTCAAGTGTGGCTTGGGTCCTCATTCCTGTTTACAGAAAAATGTAAGAGGGAAAGATGAATTAAAGGAAGATTTGTTAAGCCAAAGGACTCAGAAGATTTGGAAAATCCTCAGCTTGTACATAGTGCAAAAACTGAAAGTCTGTTCCAAAGAGAATGCAAGGACATGGCTACATAACCTTTTGATAAAGAGATAATTAGTGTGGGTCAGCAGGTGGTGTGGTGGCTGTTTCTGAGGTTCAAGTCCCAGACCTGGTGGCTTGAAAAACATGCTGAGTGCGTGCATGCCCAAGATCCCAAGAAGAAAATGGAGCAGAAGGGAACGCCACATGGCCATTTCCACTGGGGAGGGGCCTCACCTCCCCTCTCTTTGTATCTCTCTGGCTAGCGCACAAACCCTATGGCAAAAATAAAAGCAAACAAACAAAAACCAAAACACAGAGAGAGAGATAATGGGTGTCACTCATGGCCCTGCCCAGGATCTTAGCAGACACCAGCGATAACAAACCACCGAAGATGCTGCAGTGTGAGCTGATGAGTACAGAAAGGGCTGAACAGAATACAGAAAAGCTGTGGAACTTCTTGGGTTCTACAGGCCCAGTCCATAGACCTCCTTTGCTACACGCTATCCTTTAAGAAAAGGGGAGGGTGACTCTTATGCGATTTAGAGACCATCAGGGTTTCCACTCTTACCACAGGTGCAGGGGCAAGGCTGTTTGTGTCTTCCTTGGTTTATAATTCAAGGGCCTCACAGAGAAGAGGGGGCAGGGCCACCTCTAACTCAATGTGGAGCAGCCTGCTCCCTCTGTGGCAGGACATCCGTCAAAAAGTATTTTTCTTGGGGCCAGCAGTTAGCGTAATGGCTATGTTGCTGGACTCCCACATAGTCGACCGCGGTTTGTGTCCTAGACCCAGCAGCTTAAACTCACGCCAGGCACGTGTAAATGCGTGCCCAGGATCCCAAGAAGAGAATGGAGGAGAAGGGATTGCAGCATGGCCATACCCCCTGGGGGGTGATTTCTCGCTTTCTATCTCTCTGTCTCTCTGTCTTTCTGGTGAGCGCAAGTGCCCTATAGTGAAAACCTCTCCAAAAAAAAAAAAAAAAGTATTTTTCTTGAGCTTTAAGATGCAACTTTTTTTTTTTTTTAAAGGTTTTCTCTATAAGGCGCACACGCTCACCAGACAGACAGAGAGAGAGAGACAGAGAGACAGAAAGCGAGAAATCACCCCCGGGGGTTGGCCACACCGCAATCCCTTCTCCTCCATTCTCCTCTCGGGATCTTGGGCACGCACGCACACGCACCCGGTGTGAGTTTTAAGCCACCGAGTCCGGGACGCGAACTGTGGTCGACTACATGGGAGTCCAGCGACATAGCCATTACGCTAACTGCTGGTCCCAAGATACAATACAACTTTTCATGCGAGGCTTTCAACTCGCTTGGTGCCTGTCTGCCTTCCTTCTTTCCATTTTTTTCTCCTTTGGCAGTGAGTATCTATGTGACGTCTGTCCACCATCGTATGTTGGGTGCACATCACGTGTCACAGGTAAAGAGAAATTTTACCTCATAATGAATTGTGTATCAAGTCTTAACCACTAAGATAATTTTAAAGAATTTTAAAAATGTCCTTTTTCTTTGTTCATAATAGAGCCGTGCACACACCTGTGAGCATTAAAGAACGGGAGAGAGAGGCGAGTGCCCTCCACAACGTCCTCCCCTTCCCCAGCCCCTCAGCCCTCAGGTTCCGGCCGCAAGTGCATTCCTGGTGTGTTTCAGGCTGGCCGAGCTGGGAGTTTCAACCTCATCTGCCCTGTGGGATCCAGCTTCTCCTGGGCTGTGCATTCCCGCTGTGTGGTTAAGCCAGTCCCATTTAGATTATATTTAGATAAACTTTGGACTTTAGACCTTAGCATTAATAATGGAATACGTTAAGATCTTGGGAGCTATTGAGATACAATGAATGCATTTTCATGTGATAAGGACATTGATTTTGGGGGGCCAAAGACAGAATTTTGTGGGTTGAATTTTGTCCTCCCAAAAATCCTATGTTGAAACCCGAGCCACCAATGGGACTGTATTTGGAGATAGGATCTTTAGGACATGGTAAGGTAAAATACGCTGGTAAGTGAGGCACTCTAGCCTGTTAAGAGCAGGTTTTCCTTTTTATGAAGAGAGCACAGCTGTCTCCTTTTTCACTGTGTGAGGACCCAGCAAGAACGCAGCCTCTGCAAGCCGAAAGTGCACCCTTAGGAGAAACAGGGACCTGCCAGACCTCAGCCTTGGAATTTCAGCCTCCAGGACTGTGCGAAACACATTTTTGTTGTTTAAGTCACTCAGTCTACAGTATTTATTATGACAGCCCAAGCTAACTAATACAGATTTTGGTGCCAAGAATTGTTTTAGAGGAAAAGAATGTTAAGAATATTTTTCTGAAATGGTTCTGAAGTATCTGGAAATGGCTCTCTAGTGTAAGTGGATTTAAAGATGCCAATGACTGTTTCCCAGCAGTAATAGCTCGTGGTATGACATGGCAATAGAGATATGCAAAACACGCCACTGGGTACTCTTAACCCACCACTTACAGGAACAACGAGGGGCTACCCATGCCCGGGCTTCACAGCGTCTGGATCCCACGTGACCAACCACACCGTGTGAGTTCTGTACCCAGGCACGTGTGTGTGGGTACAGAAAGGAGGGAGAAGTAGAGAAGGGATTGTGGTTACCATGCAGGGGGCATGGCAAATCAATCAAATAATAAGAAAACAAAGATCTGAGTATAGTATGGCATTTTGGAACATTTCTGGCAAACCAATAAATATAATGTAATTAACTGACTGCTCCTAATATTTTTTTACAAAATGGGGAAAGAACAGAATGAGCTCAGGAATTCAAATTCCCAGCACAAGTGCTATGTAAATGACCTGGAACATTCTGGATTTCCCATGAAAGAGAAGCTTATTCTTACAGCTACAGGACAGAGAACGGTGAAAATCAGATTCAGATTATCAGCCTATGAACTCCGGCCTTTCAGAAGATCTACATCTAAAGTTAGGTCATTTATTGGAAAGGAATGACGTCCCCAGAGTTGGGATGGGGGAGAATGTGTGGGAGGACCCATGACCCTGAGGACATTGAGCCCCTGAACTCCGGGGAGTCTTCCCTGCCATGGAAGAGGGCTCTCACCCACAGTGGAAGCCCCCTCTCCACGGCGGAGGTGGGGAACAGCCTCCTCAGAAGCAGTCACTCTGGATTTATAACGAGGCTCAAGTCATAGCAGGCCTTTGAAGGTGAGGTATGAGGTGGTATCCTGAGGAAGTGTGCCTCAGTCCAAAAGAACAATTTGGGTTTTCTCGTTTATATAGATAGAATTGCAGCAAATACATGGGGGAATGGGTCCCACTAGTGTGGGATGATAAAGGAATGCCAAGTGGAATCGTGCTGAGTCTACCGATGTGGGCTCACTAAGCAGACAGCTTTAAGGTTTTAGCCATTTGTTTGATTGGATGACTAAAACATGAACTGAAAGGTGGCCCAAAGTGAATAAATTAGAATGTTGAACCCACCGTTGGCAGACTTCTGTAGGTGAATCACAGCACAGACCTGTAGGATTTGGGGAGCAAAGCCTGGCCACCACCGGAGACAAGTGATCTCCTCTTGAAAAACAGCTCTCAGCTTCCTATTGGATCTTAGTGAAGACGAATGCCTGACCGTTACCTCCAGCCTGGGCTGCCCATTACAAACTGAGTTTATCTGACCCAACTAGCATAGCAGTGCACCATCAGCAAATGTGTATGTGACTGGACCTGAGCAGGCCCTGAAGACACAAGTAAGTGACACGAACAAGTGTCGCAAATGGCCCCCACTTCTACTACAATGGCCACAGGGGTACAGATTCACAATGGTCGGCTGACACGTGAAGAGAGGACTCCAGCTTGGTTACCCATGGTTCCGTTGCAGTGGGACCAAGTTAGATAGGTCTACAGTGTTCAAGATCTCCGCCTTAGTTACCTTCCATCCCACTGATCTATCACTCTTGAAGACGGGCCATCTTAATCATCGACTACTTTTATGTCACGGTCTATTTCTCTACTCAATTCTCTCAATGTTTTCTTCGTATACTTGAGTGCTCTAGTGTCAGGTACACATGTAACTATTGTATTTCCTGGCGAATTGACCTTTTTGTCATTATAGTATGTCTGTCTTTGTCTTTTCTGGCAGTTTTGAACTCAAAGTCTATTTTGTATGGTATAACTATGGCCACCCCTGGCATCTGTAGGCTACCCTCTGTATGAAATATTTTTTGCATTCTTTTTCTTTCAGACTATGTGATGTTCTTATAACTAAATGAGTCTCTCGTAGACAGCATGTAGTTGCATCTCGTTTTTAATCCATTTGGCCATTCTGTCTCTTAATTAAGGAGCTTAATTCATTTAGGTTTAGAGTAATTGCTGATAGAAAGGTCTTATTATTGTTATTTTGTTAATTATTTTCTGCATATCTTATTTTGGTCCTCTTTTCCTCTTTTGCTGTCTTTATTTGCATTTATTAATTTTTTGTAATAACATGCTTTGATTCCTTTATCATTTTACTTCATGTATCTTCTGTAGGTATTTGCGTTGAGGCTACTGTGGGTCTATCAGAAAGCATCTTATAGTTGTGGCAATCTATTTTAAATTGAGGACAACTTCAATCACATACAAAACTCGATTCATTCCCAACCCAGTAATGTACCGTAAACTGTCCAGCCAATATCTCTATGGCAGAACAACCTGGGAATTCTGACTCTACCTTCTTACTAATGCCACTTCCACTCTACTTCCTTTAGTCAACGAAAATATATTGTTGAGTTATTATTTGTTATTATAAATAACTCACGTAGTCCAGAGATAGTCCTATTTACCTTCATATACTTTCATTAAATGTCTACTATATTTTAAGCTCAGTGCAAAGCTCTGGGGAATTCCATAAACAGAAAGACACAGCTCTAACTTCATGTCACAGGAAGGGAAGAGAAATAAGAAAGAAAATCAGTTGAATCCAGAGTGGGCATTTAGTAATGAGTTGTTTTTTCTGAGGAGTCAGAGAATCTACCCCAATGAACTCTACAAGGGCTGAATGTTGAGAGGCAGACTGGAGGTTTTTTTTTTTTTTGTTGTTGTTGTTTTTTTACCATTTTCTTATTTTTTTTCCCATTCAATTACTGTACATCTTTATAGCATATAAAGTGGATTTTCCCAGCATGAATAAACTGTCTAGTCAAAGATATTACCATACACATTATCATCAGCAGATAATTTTCCATTTTTGTGTTCATTAACTCTTTTGCTTCTTTTTTTCCCCTTGGCTGGATTTTGAATACAACATTTTTCTTTTTTTAACTGAAGAATTCTTTTTTATTGTTGTTTTGAAATATTTTTGCTATAGGGTACATGTGCTTGCCATAGAGAGAAAGACAGAGACAGAAAACAAGAAATCACCCCTCAGCGGGGATGGTCATGTCACAATCCTTTCTCCTCTGTTCTCCTCTTGGGTTTTGGGCATGTATGCACAAGCACCCAGTGCGAGTTTGAAGCCATTGGATCCAGGACTCAAATCATGGTCTACTATGCAGGAGTCCTGTGACACAACCATTATGCCATCTGCTGGTCTCACCTGAAGAGCTCTTAAGAGGCAGTTAGTTAAAAACAAATAAAAAGAAAACTGCTTTAGAAGTTACTAGTGTTGAGCCAGCCAGTGGTGGGATGGTTAAGGCAACGAGATCCCACATGGCTGACTGTGCAGTGTGAGTCCTGGAAAAACATGCCATGCACGTGTGAGTGCACGCTCAAAATCCCCAAAGGACGGAGAGATGGAGAAGGGACTGCAGTGACCATGCTCCATAAAGCTGCTTTCTCACAAACTCTCTGTCAAGTGCACACACTCTGACAAATTAAACGAAATAAAATACACATAATGCTTTCGGTACGGTATGATATTTTTGGGTATTTCTGACAAACTAGTGAATATAATGAAATTGGTTACTTCTAATGTCATTCTAAAAGTAAAGAAAGAATGAGCTTGGAATTCCAATTCCCACCTCAAGGGCTACATCCAGGACCTAAAAGTTTCCAAGTGTTGCATTAAAGAGAATCTTACCTCATTCATATATATATAAATATATTCTTTCATATATATGTATATATACACATATATATATTACTCATTTACATATATATACACATATATTTTATATATATTACTCATTTACATATATGTGTGTGTGTGTGTGTGTGTGTATAAAATTACTCATTTACCGTAAACCATGAAGGCCCTAGCATTTAAATGGAAACATTTAGCTATTCTGCATGTAAATCGATGTGTTTACCCACCGACTGAAGAAACACCCTCAACATCTGCGTCCTCTCCCCGTAAATACACTCAAGTACTGCCTGTGCAGGGGTGGGAGGGAGGCACACGGCGATGGAGGCAGAAGCGTTCCATGTGCTTATTGCAAATTTTCCCAAAGTAGCACTTGGCAAATTCTATTATGTCAGATATAAATGAAAACTTTTTGTTCCATCAGGATAAATGAATTGTAATTTTCTTTGATTAGCAATTATGAAATGTCAGTATACCATTATAAATAGTGCAAATATGGTTTCACAAAATAAAGATGTGGGACCAGCAGTTAGCGTAATGACTATGTGGCTGGACTCCCATGTGGTTGACTGCAGTTCAAGTCCTGGACATGGTGGCTTTAACTAAAGCAAAAACCTCTCAAAAAAAAAAAAAATATTTATGAACTTCATTTGATAGGGTCAGAGTGATAGGTCATAGTTAAACTGATGAGTAAATATAACTTTTTCAGTGATGAGATTTTCTTAAAACGCTCTCCATATTACTTGTTCAGATGTGGTGAGGGAACTCCAAATTAGTTCCTGCGACTAGTGATTTATAAATTGTGTGATTTTACTGTGTGGTTAAATGGATATACGTAACTTAGTAAAAAAATGTATCAAGTAGTTAAAAAACGTCCAATAGATGTCTAAGTTTTCTCAGCTTCAGAATAGATACCTGATGGCAAGATGGCTTTCCTGACACAGGGACAGTAGACTAGATGCTTATTTCAGAAATTCTTTTTTCTTTTATTGGAGAGGTTTTTGCTATAGGGCGCGTGTGTTCGCCAGAAAGACAGAGAAAGACAGAGAGACAGAAAGCAAGAAATCACCCCCCAGGGGGGATGGCCACGCTGCAGTCCCTTCTCCATTCTCCTCTCGGGTTCTTGGGCACGCACATGCGCCTGGCGTGAGTTTAAGCCACTGGGTCCGGGACTCGAACTGCGGTCGACTACGTGGGAGTCCAGTGACATAGCCGTACGCTAACTGCTGGTCCCACTTATTTCAGAAATTCTAAACTTATATGAGACATTGTACTTTTCTTGTAGTTAAGTAAACATTTGAAGATATATTTGAGGAGGTCATATTTCTTTATAGTGGCAGTTAAATATAGTTTTTTCCCTACAGTGAGATGTCCTTGAGTCTCTGGTCACGGTGTAGTGACCCGAAGTCCCCGGGGTTGTGATGACACTGACTCTAGACTTGCTCTTGTTCCTGCTGTTTCTCACGCCCCAGGTCTTTTGTCTCATGGCTTCCACCAACACCCTTGTCCCCTGAGTGTCTTCCCTTTGAGCCCTTTGCAGGGATCACCTTACTTATCTTCCATTCCCCTAATCTAGCCTCCGGAGTGGGAAAGGACTGGCCTCTGTGACCCGGGAATGGGCAGTTGAAGCCTAATCCCTGCTGTGATGGCAATTAGAGGTCTGCTCTTTGGGAGGTAATTAGGTCAGGAGGGTGGAGCCCCATGTGTGGAGTAGTAGGAGGCACAGGAGTTGATCGGCCCCTCCTCTGTAAGGGTACAGTGAGAAGACATTTCTCTGCAAGCCAAGGAGAGTCCCACAACCAGGTACTCATCCGGAACCTGGAACTTGGACTTCTGGCCTCTGGGACCATGAGACCTCCAGACTGTGGTGTTGTTTGGGCAGCCCAAACTGAGCACGGCAGCGGTGCCGCCCCCCTGTTCGTAAACACAGGCCCTCTAAGGTCCCCCAGGAGGCCCTGGGGCTTGCTTCAGCTCTGTCTCCCCCTGCTGTGGCCGAGTCCTCCGTGCTGGGAGTCCACGCACTCGGGGAAGAGGGCAGTGGAGTGCAGTCAGGGAGCTGGCCTGAGTGTAGACAAGGCCGCACCGGGTAGCTCAGAGGCCGCACGGCCAGCTGTCAGGGCGAGCTGTCCTCGTCCCGGCTGTTGCCCCGTGTGATTCGGTGGTCAGAGGGGAGCTGTGGAAGCGTAGCTGTGCCACACTCCTCCTCTCAGCCTCACCGGTTCCAGCCCACCTTTCGCCCCACAGTCTCAGAGGCAATGGCCTCCAGGAGGTGTAGCCGCTCACTCCAAATGGCTTGCTGTCTGCCCATAGATGAAGGGTTTGACCTCCCAGCGGGCAGTCCTGGGCCAACAGGGCAGCTCCGTGGACAACTCCTCCTCCCTCCCAGCTCGGGAAGGGAGTTCCGGGTTCCTCATCTTGGCTCCTCAGCAGCCGTCCCTGGGCAGAGCCTGGCTGGCCTTGGCAGTGAGCCTGCATCCTCACCTCTCTTACGGCTGCCTTCCCTTCCCCTCCCTCCAGTTCCTTCCCCAGCTTTGTTCTTTGAGACTGTCTCCCTTATTAACTCTGTGTCGGGTCTTGAATTGGGCTGTGCTTTCTGCAGTGAGTGAGGGGCCAAGCTAAGACTTCTCTTCATTCAGAGCTCAGTGACCTGACTCTGTTCGATGGTCCTTTCGGTCACCTCGTCAGTGGTGACATCTTCCTGTCTGTGCTGTCTGGGAGTTGATCATAAACAGAAGTGTGACATATTTTTATTTGAATCATACTCCAGTCAACCCTTTAGCAAGGCAAGGTTAGGGGTACGGATCCCCTGCACAGCCGAGAGCCCACGCATACGCTTTGGCTTCCCGGAGACTGCAGTAACCACCTGTGTGAACAGAAGCCTTACCAATAGCAGGGGAGCTGATTTACACAGATTTGGTGTTACTGCAATTTTATAATAAACTAGAGAAATGAACATGTTATTAAAAGGGCCTGAAGAAAGAGAGAATCCATTCACAGTATCTATTTCTCTATGCATTCATGCATTTTTGATTGCCAGAGGGTGTGTGCACTCGTGAGAGAGAAGGAAGAAAAGCGGACCCTAATGCATCCCAGCATATCCCTTCCCTGCGCTTCTCCATCCCGGGAGGATCTGGGCATGCTCGCATTCCTGTGTGCTGCTCAGGTTTTCAGGACCAGGACTAGAACCGGGTCAGGACTTGAACCCAGCTCCCCGAGAGCAGCACTCAACCCCCGTGGTAGGGCCGGGCCCTGCAGAGGGTATTGGAAAGTAGTCTGGGCCGGGCCTGAGGTCCAGGGCGAGCCGCGTGTGCCTCACGTGCCCCTCTCGCTGCAGCGCAGTGTCTGCCAGGTCAGGCCCCGTCAGCTCTTCACGAGTGTCTGCCGGAAAACCCTCCCTCCGCCGTTTACTGATGGAGGTAGGAAACGGCCATCCTAAGGGACAGTCGAGGAAAGCAAGGTTTGGAGAATGTGGATCACTCGACAGTTACCTGTAGTGGGTGAGTGATGGATTACAGCTGACCCTCCTTACACCGGTTAGCACGTCCTCACTAGCGTGAGCCTGTGCTTGGCCTTCCCGCCGGACTGTGGCCAGTCCCCGTCAGTCTCACACCACACCTAGTGCAGCGCTTTTGTTGTTGCTTTGTTTTGTTTTTGCTCTAGGGTGTGTGTGCTCACCAGAGAGGGAGGGGGAGAGACAGGAAGTGAGGAGACCCCCTCATCCCACCCAGGGGGAATGGCTGTACTCCATTCTCCTCCCAGGATTGTGCCAGTGCACATGCCGTGTTTCCCAAGCCACAGGGTCTGGGCCTCCAACGGAGAGGTCGGCCACATGGGGTCCAGCTTCCTTAACCACTGTCCCCTGGCCGGCTCCCTAACACAGTGCCTTTGACATGGTATCCCTTAATAAATATGTGGGTCAGAGTGGGAGAATTAGTTCACCTCTGTTTAAAAAATATTGAGCTCTATTTTTTAATTTGGGCATATAACAAGAGAAATTTAGAAACTGTATCACATGGGGACCAGCAGTTGTAGTAATGGCTATGTCGCTGAACTTCAACGTAGCCGACTGTGGTTTGAGTCCCGGACCCAGTGGCTTAAACTCACTCCAGGCGCGTGTGCGTGCGTGCCCAAGATCCCGAGAGGAGAATGGAGGAGAAGGGATTGCGGCGTGGCCATCCCCCCTGGGGCGTGATTTCTCGCTTTCTGTCTCTCTGTCTCTCTCTGTCTTTCTGGTGAGTGCACACGCCCTATAGCAAAAACCTCTCAAAAAAACCATATATTAAATAGTGTGCTGCTTCAAAGGACAAAAACAAAACAAACCAAAAAAGAAAATGTATTGCATGTGTGTAGCCCTTCCTTTTCTCAATAATATAAGGAGTTTGGATTCAAATGATTATAAAGACTCTGCTGGATTTTACCACTTTAATTCCTGTTCATCTGACTAGATATTTGATAGGCTCATAAGTAAAGATAATATTTAAGAGGTTTAATGACTAAGAAACCACTTATAAAATATTTCATATTAACTATTGCCATCATGAAATTATTCTTTTTCCCTTTCTTTTCTTTTTTTTCTTTTCTTTTCTTCTTTTCTTTTCTTTTTTTTTTCTTTTCTTTTCTTTCTTTCTTTCTTTCTTTTCCTCTTTCTTTCTCTCTTTTTCTCTTTCTTTCTTTCTTTCTTTCTTTCTTTCTTTCTTTCTTTCTTTCTTTCTTTCATTTTTTAATTGCTAGAGGGCAAATGCACTACCAGAGAGGGAGAGAGAGAAAGTGAAAAAACACCCCTGAGAGGATGGCTATGCTGCAGTCCTTTCTCCGCCATTCTCCTCTTGAGATTTTGGGCATGTGCAAACACACGTGCACACCCAGCATGTTTCTTGAGCCACCAGGTCTGGGATTTGAACTGTGTATTCAGCTATGAGGGACCCAGCTGCCTTAGCCACCATGCATGCCTGGCCAACCTTTTTTTTTTTAATATTTTAAACATTTTTGTCTTTCTACTTTTAGTAGTAGTCCCCAAAATACTTTCTTCTAAACTGATCTGCTTGTGCTCCATGCAATGGCCGTATCTATACGCCAGTACTGAAATTCGTATCAGAAGGAGACTGTTTGGATAGTGAAGGACGCTGAGCGAAGACGTTGCTAATGCCCTCCCCCACCGTAAGAGGGGCACTTTGTAGTGTGTGACACTCCTCTGGTTTGCTGTCACAATCATAAGCTTTATTCCAGTTATTGATCATCTGTAGCTGTGCTAGTAATTGAGGTAAAAGAACTAACAGGGCTTCGGTCATCTCCAGGAGGCCTGACCCCCCACCTGGGGCCTAATGAATGGGAGCATGTGTGTCAAGTAGACCCCATGATGACCCTTTGCATGAAAAGTATGCAATGAAGACCTCGCCTGTGTGTGTGTGTGTGTGTGTGTATGCACGTGTGTGTGTGTGTGTGCAAGTTTTGTCTTCTTTAAAATACATGTTTTCCTATTAATGTCAGTCCCTGATTTTCAGTGACAGCCACTTGTTACTACATTTCCCTAATGCATTTTTCTTTCTTTCTTTCTTTCTTTTTTTCTTTCTTTCTTTCTTTCTTTCTTTCTTTCTTTCTTTCTTTCTTTCTTTCTTTCTTTCCTTCCTTCCTTCCTTCCTTCCTTCCTTCCTTCCTTCCTTCCTTTCTTTCTTTCTTTCTTTCTTTCTTTTTTCCCCAAGAGAGAGTGTTTTGCTATAAGGCACATCTGTTCACCAGAGAGACAGAGAGAAACAGAAAGTGAGAAATCGCCCTCCAGGAGGAATGGTCATACCCTTCTCCTCTTGGGATTTTGGGCACACATGTTCAGTGTGAGTTTTAAGCCACTGGATCCAGGACTCAAATCATGGTCAAGTATGAGGGAGTCAAGCAACATAACCATTATGCCATCTTCTGGTCCCCTCCCTAATGCATTTCTCCCTTTAAGGCTATACCAGGATTTCTTTCAATAAAAAAGAAAAATTAGGGGCCGGCAAGTGGCATGGTGATTAAAGGTGCTGGACTCCCACATGGCCAACCATGGTTCAAGTCTCAGACCTGGTGGCTTGCTATCTCACTTCCTCTCTCTCTCTCTCTCTCTCTCTCTCTGTCTCTCTCTGATCAAACTGGAAAATAATAATGATGATAATAATAAATAAAGTTAAATAAATAATTCTAAAAAAAGAAAGAAAAATTAAATGTTACCCCAAAATTATCCTTATTACTAAAATTGAATGCTACATGTTAAAACTATGCTGTTGAAGGTATTGTTCCTGCTCTGGAAAAAATGAACAATATTTAAAAAATAGTGAGATTATTTTTCACCTTCTCAACATCTAATCATTTAATTGGCCAAAATATCAAAGTTGTTATTTTTGGACTCATCGAAAAAAATTATAATCAGTAGCTAAATTCTAACAAAATTATACCAGCCATAGTGAGTTATTATCATGCTGTGTGACCCAGTGACTACCTATGTGTACAGCCCATTGCAATTAAGTCATGCAAAGAGCCTTCATCTTTCCTTCTTTCTTTCTTTCTTTCTTTTTTTCTTCCCTTCTTCCTTTCTTTCTTCTTTTTCCTCTAATTGTCAGAAAGTATGTGCACTCAGGAGAGAGAGACAGAGAGCCACAGTGAGAGAAGAACAGGGAGAAAGCCCCCCTCAATGGGGCATAGTCACTCCACAGTCTCTTCTTCTCCATCTCTCCACCCTGTTGGCATCTTCATGCCATGGCCAGCCATATAGAATCTGATTCCCTTAACCAGTAAGCCACAGTGGTAGCCCATGAGAGTCTGGATTGTCTGGCCCCTGTTAGTCAGGATTTTTCCCCAGACCAAGGATACAGGTCACATGAGTGACAGCTACCATAGTAATTAACTCATTTCAAATGTCTTTGCTCTGAAGAACTCAGCCTTAAAAAGGGTGCCCTAATTTGCAATGGGAAAGAACGCAGACATGAGAAATTGAGCCATTTGTCTTGCCTCTAACAGTGCCATTTATTCAGCATTTATGTATTTTTTATATTGGACTTCTACAAAGTATTTAGATGGAATAGAGCATTTTGTAGTTGAATATATAAATAAAATTCCCGAGGTGATTTGATCTTTCTCTTAGAAAATAGAAAACTGTTTTTGGTTGAAAACTTGTTTCCACAGAAATAAACATGATTTCATGGTAAAGAGCAGAAGTCGCCAACTCAAAGCCTTCGGTGCTGGGAGGTAAAATAAACAAGTGGAGTGATGCGTCTTGGTTCAGATGAACTAGAGATCAATTAATTGAAGAGTGAATTTTGTGCCAGAGTGAAAATCTAACAAACAAGCAAAACCTATCTGCTGGCCTGATTTGGTCCTCAGTTTGTTATTGGGGATCCATGTAGAGGATTCTTGAAAATGCAGGAGAAAAATAATGTGTGGAAACAAAATTGCTTATGTAATGCTCATGATAAAATGCGATGTTGCATCGCTGACTTCTCAGCCTTGACTCTTCACCCCGAAGGCATCAATCGGATCTCCCTCAGGCATGTGGCAAGGCTGAGGACGGAGGTGGGCACTGGCTCATGTACTGAGGCAGTGGACAGTCACGGGAGGGCCTGGGTGCCAACATATAAAACTTTTAAAGGAGTTTGTGCAGGAAGGAAATACAAGTTAAGAGAGGAGCCAGGTGGAGAAGACCATGAATATACAGGGACAAAGGCAGAGAACCCAATGAAAGGCAGCTTGTGAGAGGAGGTCCTGCATAATCACTATCATAATCTTTTTATTTCCAACAAAAAATGTATTCAATTAATTCAGAAAACATTGGCAAAATAAATTTCAGTGGCAATTTCACCTGTATCAAAAACACAGGTGAATTAACATATCCATGCTATTGTGAACTACTTCAGACAATACAAAAAGAGTTTTTCATTTCTTTTTTCTTGTAAATAAAAGTTTAACATTTATCATTTCTTTTTTGTTTTTGCACCCACAATTCACCACCCAGTCTCTACCAACCACTTTCACCCCGTACTGCCTCTTGCAATCATACCTCTCCTCTCCACCATCACATCTTCAGATCTCTCAACTTCTGGTATAAAGTGCAGACACTCAGTACAAAATGAATGGGGATATACAATGTGTATCTTTTATAGTTCAGCTCACTGTACTCAACATTAAATATTCTATATTCATCTATTCTGAATCTAACAATAGGATTTCATTGTTCCCTTTTTCCTACAGAATTATTTTATTTTACTTTATTTTTATTTATTTATTTTTAATTTGACCAGAGAGAGACAGCAAGAAAGCAAGCTTCCAAGTCCAGTACTCGAACTGAAATTGGCCAGATGGGAGTTCAGCACCCCTAACCACCACACCACCAACCAGCCCCTCTCATTGTTTCTTATAGCTGTATAATATTGCATAGAATATACATGCCACCATTTTCCAACCCAGTTATAAGTTTTGGGGTACTTAGGTTGGTTTCATGTTTTAGCAATTATAAGTAATGCTACAATAAACATGGGTGTGCAGAAGTCTTTCCTAATGAGTGTTTTCTTATCTTTTGGGTAGATACAAAGAAGTGGGATTGCTGGGTCATATGGAAGCTCTATTTGTAGGTTTTTGAGAAATCTCTATATATTTTTTCCAAAGAAGTTGGACTAATTTACATTCCTGCCAATAGTATAAAAAAAGTTCCCTTTTCACCACAGTCTCAATATTTACCATTCTCGGGAACCAGCAGTTAGCGTAATGGCTATGTTGCTGGACTCCCATGTAGTCGACCGTGGTTCGCGTCCTGGACCCGGTGGCTTAAAACTCACGCCGGGTGCATGTGCGTGCGTGCCCAAGATCCCGAGAGGAGAATGGAGGAGAAGGGATTGCGGCGTGACCATCCCCTCTGGGGGGTGATTTCTCGCTTTCTGTCTCTATGTCTCTCTCTGTCTGTCTGGCGAGTGCACACGCCCTATAGCGAAAACCTCTCCAAAAAAAAAAAAATTTACCATATTTTAGTTTTTCATCTTAGCCATTCTAACTGGAGTTCAGTGATATCTCATTGTAGTTTTAATTTCCATTTCCTTTGTTATTATTATTTATTTATTTATTTTTGAGAGGTTTTTGATATAGGGCATGTGCGCTTACCAGAAAGAGAGAGAGACAGAAAGCGAGAAATCACCCCGCAGTGGGGATGATCACGGCGAAATCCCTTCTCCTCCTTTCTTCTCTTGGGATCTTGGGCACACACGTACATGTGCCCAGCATGAGTTTAAGCCACCGGGTCCGGGACTCGAACATGGGAGTCCAGCGACATAGTCATTACACCAACTGCTGGTCCCGATTTGCATTTCCTTTATGACGAGATGTTGAGTATTTGTTCATATGATGCTTGGTCACTGGCCAACTCTCTTCCTTGGAGAGCTTTCTGTCCAATTCATTTGCCCATTTATTAATTGGATTATTTCTTTGTTTATAGGTAAGCTGTTTGAATTCCCTATATAGTCTAGATAATTTGCAAATATTTTCTGGCATTCCAAGGCTTGTTTTTTCACTTTAGTTATAGTTTCTTTTGCTGTGAGGAAGTGTTTTAACTTAATGTAATCCCACGGGTGTATTTTAGGGTCTATTCCCTGTGCTGTAGGGGGTCTTAAAGAAATCTTGGCCTACTCCAATATCTTTGAATTTTCCCTATGTTTTCTCCCAGTAGTTTTATGGTTAGAGGCTTTTTTTTTTTTTTTTTTTTTTTGTAGAGGTTTTTGCTATAGGGCACGTGCGCTCGCCAGAAAGACAGAGACAGAGAGATAGAAAGCAAGAAATCACCTCCAGGGTGGATAACCACTCCGCAATCCCTTCTCCTCCATTCTCCTCTCGGGATCTTGGGCACGCACGCACATGTGCCCAGTGTGAGTTTAAGCCACTGGGTCTGGGACTCAAACCGCAGTCAACTACATGGGAGTTCAGTGACATAGCCATTACACTAACTGCTGGTCCCATGGTTAGAGGCTTTATATTTAAGTCTCTGTTCATTTTGAGTTAGTTATAATTAATGGTGAGAGACAGGGGTCCAGTTTCACGTATCCCAAGTGGATATCCAGTTCTTCCAGCATTTTTTGCCAAAGACATTTTTCCTCCCCTGCATCATCTTATACTCTATTAAAGATCAGTTGACTATATGACTTGAAATTTATTTCTGGGCTCTCTATTTTGTTCCATTGCTCTATGTATCTATTTTTTTTTGCTAGTATCATGCTGTTTTAATTATCACTGCTTTATACTATCATTTAAAGTGAGGTAGTGAGATGACTCAGCTTATTTTGATACACTATTGCCTTGGTAATACAAGATTTTTTTTTTTTGAGAGATTTTTGGTATAAGTTGTGTATGTGCTCGCCAAGGAGACAGAGAGAGAAAGAAGGACAGAAAACGAGAAATCAGCCCCCAGGTTGGATGGCCACACCACAATCCCTTGTCCATTTTCCTCTCAGGATCTTGGGTATGCATGCACACGCACCCAGTGTGAGTTTCAAGCTGCTGGTTCTGGGACTCAAACCATGGTCAGCTACGTCGGAGTCTTGCAACGTAACCATTACACCGTCTGCTGGTTCCAGAAAAAGTTTATGATACTTTTTTCTATTTCTGTGAAGAATATATCGGATCATTTGACTGGAATCACATTAAATATGTAAATTTGGGTAGAGCTGGCATTTTTATTTATTGATTTGTCTGATCCAAGAGCATGAGATATCCTTCTATTTTATTATATCATATTCAATTTCTTTCTTCAGTTTTTCATAGTTTTCCTTGTAAAGGCCTTTTACTTCTTTAGTTAGATTTATTCTTTGTATCTTATTTGTTTTGTAGCTATTATAAATGAGGTTACTTTCTTCAGTTCTGTCTCAGTCTGTTTATTGTCGTTGTATTTAAAAAGCTATAGATATTTTAATATTGACTTTGTATCCTGCAACATTACTGAATTCACTTATCACTTTGAGGTGATTTTTTGTGTATTCCTTTGGATTATCTAGGTTTATAATCATATCATCTGCAAATAGGGGTAGTGCACCTTCTTCCTCTCCTATAGAAATGCCTTCGATTTTGCTCTCTTGTCTGACCACATTGGCTCGGACTTCCAGCACTGCATTAAAAAGGAGTGGAGAGAGTGGACAACCTTGTCGTGTTCCAGTTTTTAATTGGAAAGCTTTTAGCTTTTCCCCATTCAGCATGGTGCTCATGGTAGGTCGGTCACATATGGTTTTTATTATGTTGAGGAATGTCTCTTCTACCCTAATTTTGCTGAGAGTCTTGATCATGAAAGGATGTTGTATTTTATCAAATGCTTTTTGTGCATCTATTGATATGATCATATGATTTTTTCCCTTTCTTTTTGTTAGTACGGTGTATTACATTTATTGTTTTACATACATTGAACCATCCTTGCATGCCCAGGATAAAGCCTACCTGGTCATGGTGTATAATCTTCTTGATATGTTGTTGGATTCGGTTTACTAGTGTCTTGTTGAAAATTGTTGTATCAGTATTCATCAGGGACATTGGTCTATATTTTTACTTTTTTTGTTATGTCCTTGTCTGGTTTTGGTATCAAAGGAATAAAGACTTTACAAAACAAGCTTGGGAGGATTCCTTTCTTTTGAATCTTTAGGAATAGTTTGAGAAGAGTTGGATAAAGTCCTCTTTGAAAATTTTGTCGAATCCAGAAGTGAAGCCATCTGGACCCGGACTTTTCTTTCTTGGGAGACTATTTATCACTGCCTCAATCTTGTCACTTGTTATTTGTCTATTGAGGCTTTCTATTTCATTCTGATTAAACCTAGACGACTTGTACTTATCCAAAAATTTGTGCATCTCACCTAGGTTTTCTAGTTTGTTGGGATATAGTTGTTCATAGTATGCTTTCATAATTTTTTTGTATTTCAAATCTTAGGTCACTGGGAGAGTCATGACATGTTTTTCTATGCAAAAATGTGTCATGACGTTTTTGACAGCCTATCTGTTGTAATCTATCAGCCTCATTACTGATTTTAGCTACTTGGTTCCTTTCTCAAATTTCCTTAGCTAGTCCTTTCCCAAATTTCCTTAGCTAGTCTAACTAATGGCTTATCAATTGTATTTATGAACTCAAAAAAGCAGCTTTTATTGTCTATTTCATTTATTTCAGCTCCAATGCTTACCATTTCTTTTCTTCTTTTATTTTTAAGGTTTTTGTTGTTGTTCTTTTTTCAATTCCTTAAGATGCAATGTTTATTTATTTTTCTCCTTTCTACTTTTTTTTTTCATGAGCCCTAGTGATATAAACATACCTTTTGTAACTGCTTTTGCTGTGTTCCAAATGTTATGGAGAGTAGTTTGTTAATTGTCATTCGTTGCAATGAATCTTTTGATTTCAATCTTAATTTCCTCAAGAGACTGAAAGTTATTTAGGAGTAAATAATTTCGTTTCTGTGATTTTGTGTATTTTTGAGAACTCTTTCTGTGGTTGATTTCAAATTTAATTCTGTTGTGGTCAGAAAAGATATTGGATGTAGTTTCTATAATCATAACTTTATATAGGTCACAATCATAATCTTGACAAAACTGAGAGCAAATGGTGGAAGAAAAGGGAGATGTGTGGGTTTAATCTTCAGTCATAGGGAATCGTATCAACTTTGTAATTCTAGCATTTGCTTATCTGGAATACTATTCCCCATTTGAAAGGGACCAGTAGGGTCAGCCCTATCGCCTGGTGGTTAAGAGTGCTGGATCCCACATAACTGACCGTGGTTCAAGCCTTGCCTCAATTGCTCAAAAACAAGCCAGGTGCTTATGCAAGCATGTCCCAAATACCGACAGGATGGAGAAATGTAAGAGAAGGGACTGCGGCATAGTCACATTTCACGGGGGTGGGGTGCTTTCTCTCTCTATTTCTCTGGCAAGTGCAAACACCCACTGATAGTTTTTAAAAATTAAATAAAATAGGGACCAACAGTTAGCGTAATGGCTATGTCGCTGGACTCCCACGTAGTCGACGACGGTTCTTGTCCCGGACCAGGTAGCTTAAACTCACGCTGGGTGCGTGTGTGTGCGTGTCCAAGATCCCGAGAGGAGAATGGAGGAGAAGGGATTGCGGTGTGGCCATCCCCCCTGGGGGGTGATTTCTCGCTTTCTGTTTCTCTGTCTCTCTCTGTCTTTCTGGTGAGTGCACGCGCCCTATAGCAAAAACCTCTCCAAAAGCAAACAAAAAAATTAAATAAAATAAAGGAGAGGCATTCAGGAAAAGATATTTCTACAAAATCCTGTTTTAAAAATTTATTTAATATATTTAATTTTACTTTAATTCCTTTTATACATTCAATCACTATATATCACTTACCTTGTAAAATGAATTTTCCAATGTAAATGCACTTCACATCAGTCTAGTTGGGGATACTATAAAAATTATTTATTTATTACTATTTATTTTAATTTGCTATAAGGTGCATGTGCTCACCAGAAAAAGACAGACAGAGACAGAGAGGGAGGAGAAGAGAGAGAGTGAGAAAGCGAGAAAGTAAGCCACCAGGTCTGGGACTCAAACTGTGGTTGGCCATGTGAAAGTACAGTGCCTTAACCACTATGCCACCTGCTGGTCCTAAAAAATCCTCTTATACTATGAGAAAACGTTCGAGTTTTACATTGTTATGTAGGAGAACAATGGTAAACACCATATGTTCTTAGTTTAAGCAGAACCTTGTTACAAAAGATTGATTAACAAGGAAAAGATCAACAAATTTATGAACATGCATATTTCATAAATACATAGGAGGAACCCAGGGACTATTCTCAAGGAGGTGGCCTTGAATTCTAGGGTATGTAACATCTGCAACAAAGAACAGTACGGTCTTAGAGAAGTGACAGGACAAAACAGAAGACCTTGAGCCTGCACAAGAGGCAGTTTGTGAGTGGACAAATAAACACGAGGAGATAACGGCCACAGCTAGTGACACCGTCACTGTAGACTCTTACACCACCTGCAGGATGATGAGTACCCCAGTTGTCCTCAGGCTGCCTTTGGTCTTCTGGAAGAAAGAGAGCGGGGTACATTGGTCTTTGTGAACCTTCTCTTGCTTTTAGGCAAATACAGAGAGATTTCTGCTTCTTACTTATCTTTAGCTTGGCAATTCTTATGCTTTGGAGGGACATATTATGGTCTCCACCAACTAAAACTCTGCAGATTATATTTAATTTCCATTTCATATTTGTGGAGAATTGAGGGTTTGTATGCCCTAGAATGAGCAAAATACTTTCTGTTATTTTACTGTGTTTTCCTTGCAGTGGTAATAACATTTTTCACTTTCATACTTATAATAATTTATACATTTCTCATAATACATTTCATACATTTTCATATACATTTTATCTCATTTGAATTTTACATCTTTCCTGGGGGGAGGTAAAGATCAATAACCATTTTTTCCATTGAATGTAAACACCCAGACTTGGATTTTTTAGGTAGATGCCTCAGCGGGCAGGTAAGCTGCCCAGTGTAGGACAGCTTCCTGACACACAGCCGGGCCCTCAGCTGTGCCGTTTTTCCTGAGTCTTTATCAAATTGGATACTTGTTTTGCCTGTCTCCATGAATCCCACAGCTTCATGTTAATTGATCTCAGAAATACAGGGAATGAAAATATTGTTTCCCTGAGGGTTTGAAGAGAATATTACATTACCAGTAGCTTTCTTCATCTTCACCTTCTCTTGGGAGTTACAGAAACTGATCAGCTGAATTATATTCTTTGCATTTAGAATTTACTTCCTTTAACTTCCTGCCTCAAAGCCAACACTTTATTCAGAACTGCTGCAAGTGAGAGATAGTCACACTGCACATTGCCCAGATATGCAGATTGGAGGGAAGGTTTGAAAGCAGCAAAGGAAATTTACTTCACATTAGATGTGCCACTGCACCTTGAAATCCTCACCATCAGATGCCTGCTCTGTGTGAAGACATCGCACCTGGGTGCCCTAATCCTTCCTGCAGATACGAACCAGGGCTTAGCCAGACAATGAAATAGCTAGTGAGAGGAAGAGGCCTGGCCTGGGGCTCCCTTCCAGACCGGCACCCATGAACCCAGAATCACACAAGACAGGCGCCCTGCACGGCCAGCTTTCTGAGTGATCTGAACAAACTGAGCATGTGCAAAGGATTCGACCTCTGTGGGATTTGGGGAGGGGGAGAAGGAGAAATGTGCTGGGAACTTCTTGTACATGAGTTTGGCACAAATTGTGAGATGAGAAAACCTAGGCACTGAGAGGCCCAGGCCTTCATCAATAAAACTTTGGGGTAAAAAACATATTTGAATGTGTAACAATATTAATACACACACACACACACACACATACAAACACACACACACACACACACACACATACAAACACACACACACACACACACACACACACACACACATATGTTCTTTGTTGACTTGGTATTTTTTAAAAATTGTGGCCAGAGGGTGTGTATGCTTGCTGAGGAGAGATATGCAGAGAGAGAGGAGGTAGAAATCACCCTGGGCGTGGCCGAGCAGCAGCGCCTTCTCCATCTCTCCTCCTTCTGGGATTTGGGCACGCACACAGACACACTGGAGGGTTTTTCTTTTTTTCTCTTTTTTTGTTTGGAGAGGTTTTTGCTATAGGGCACATGTGCTCTCCAGAAAGATAGAGAGAGACAGAGAGACAGACAGAAAGCAAGAAATCACCCCCCAGAGGGGATGGTCACGCCGCAATCGCTTCTCCTCCATTCTCCTCTCGGGATCTTGGGCACGCACGCATACGCGCCCGGCGTGAGTTTAAGCCACCGGGTCTGGGATGCGAACTGTGGTCGACTACATGGGAGTCCAGCGACATAGCCATTATGCTAACTGCTGGTCCCACCAGGAGTGTTTTTCAAGCTGCCAGTCTGGAGTTGGAAAGCTGTGGTGGGCCACACGGAGGCCGGCTGCCTTACCTACCAGGCGGGGCCGGCCTGTAAACTTGGTTTTATAGACATGGGAAAGTGAGATTGATGGATTGCATCCATTTTCTAGATTTAGAAGGGAAGATAATTTTTGCAAAATAAGGGATTCTTCAGGTTTGGGAGGGCTCCTTTAAGCACACATATCTCTTTTAACATCTTGTTTATTTATTTTGAGAAAGTTATCAGAATCAAAATGAAGTTCCTTGTATCGACTCATGTCAAAACCATAACACACATAAACGCCTGGATCTGAAGGTCGTAAAGGGGCCTTTCTCCCGCGGGTCGGAGGTACGCCTGATAATGAGAACTACCACAGGTGTCTGCCACAGTCGGTCTTGCACAAAGGCTGCTCCCACCTACCCCAAATGACTTCTGGGGGAACGTGTGTCCCCAGCGGACTGCCTGGGGACGGTCCTAGCCCCGTTATCGATCCTTATAGTCAGGGATTATTCTATCAGACAACTTATGTGACCCTCCATTGGTCTGTAAAAATTCGCCCTTACCTCAGCCTCCTTGGATCCCCACGGCCCAGATCTGAAAATTCTGCACACTGCCAAGTAACTGTAATTTGTCCATAATCTTTCTCTGTCTGCTCTTTAGAGAATGAAAATTTTAAATCACTGGTTAGCAGTGCTTGTCTGGCAATAAATTCATGCATTTCCAGAACTTATTTTTTTTCCTCTAAATTAAATATCAATGGTGGATAAAGCCTTTAAAAAATACAGTATATTATCAAAACTATAATTTAAAAAAATCACTTAAAACATCAAAAATCCATCTAGTCAGACTGGCTAAAAAAACAATTTTAACGTAAAAGCAAAATCTCTTAATATATTCACATCATTGTCTAAATATGAACTTAATAGCCATAAAATCAACTTCGAGTCCACATAAATGATCAAAATGTCAGTGAAATTGAACTTATCTTTTTTTTTTTTTTTTTTAAGATTTTTTTGCCATAGGACACATGTGCTCACCAGACAGTGATAGAGTGAGGGAAAGTGAGAAATCACCCCAAGGGGGACTAGCCATGCCACAATCCCCTCTCTTCCATTCTCCCCTTGAGATCTGGGACATAGATGCACACGTGCCTGGCATGGTTTTCAAGTCTCTGAGTCTGGCACTCAAACCACAGTCAGTCATGTGGGAATCCAGCACCTTAAAGAGCAAGCCACCTGCTGGCTTCAACCTTATTTCTTTTCTTAGAAGTTGTTCAACTTGGGACCAGCAGTTAGCGTAATGGCTATGTCGCTGGACTCCCATATATTCGACCGCGGTTTGAGTCCCAGACCCGGTGGCTTAAACTCACGCCGGGCGTGTGTGCGTGAGTGCCCAAGATCCCGAGAGGAGAATGGAGGAGAAGGGATTGAGGCGTGGCCATCCCTCCTGGGGGTGATTTCTCACTTTCTGTCTCTCTGTCTCTCTCTGTCTGTCTGGTGAGCGCACACGCCCTATAGCAAAAAAACAAAACAAAACAAAAACAAAAAAAAAACTCACTAAAAAAGTTGTTCAACTTAGTGGAGGGATGAATGGACAATTTCAAAAACTCCTGACAAAATTGCAAGTGAGCAGACTAGGTATAACTGACCAATGCTGATGTAATATTAAAAAAAATAATGA
Organism: Tupaia tana; assembly: GCA_026018925.1. Classification (NCBI taxonomy): domain Eukaryota; kingdom Metazoa; phylum Chordata; class Mammalia; order Scandentia; family Tupaiidae; genus Tupaia; species Tupaia tana. The sequence continues at coordinate 4,178,704 of JAKSZU010000008.1, forward strand.
AAATTTCTAACTACATAGAATTTCCTCTAGATTCTGGGGGCCTACAAAACTAACGTTTAACAAAGGCTTCCTTCTAGTTTTCGTTTGTTTGTTTGGTTTTTGCCATAGGGCATGTCCCATCATCAGAGAGAGACAGACCTAGGGAAAGTGAAGAACCACCCCTGGGGGGATGGCCACGCCACAGTCTCCTCTCCTCCACTCCCCTCCTGGGATTGTGGCAGTGCATGCACATGTGACTGGTATGATTTTCAAGCTGCCGGGTCTGGGACTTGATCTGCAGTTGGCAATATGGGTGTCAATGCCTTAACCACTAAGCCACCTGCTGGGCTGAGGCTTCTTCCCAAAAGGACAGCGTTCAAATTTAAAAGAGACAAGGACAGCCTAGGAGAAGGGACCCTCTGCGGCGGTTCTTCAGCAGGACTGGCAGTCGGCGACTCCTCGCTGAGAGGAAGTTGGGTTGGCCAGGGGCCGTGCTCTTAGACACTGCATTTCCCAGCCTGCGTGGCTAATAGGGTCTTACAGTGAGAAGAACAGGACATAAACGGGCTAGCGGTGCCCAACTCCCACTTCCTGCCATTGTGTAACGCTGGACTTGCTGGGGAACTGGACTTCTCAGACCACACATGTGGTGGGTGGGAGAGAAACTACGGGGAGCCCACTCTCGGGCAGTTTGAAACCACCTCTCGACTTTGTTTCTTTGTGAGAGAGACGCAGAGAGAGAGAGAGAGACAAGCACCTCCAACAGTATCCTTACGGCACAGACTGCTCCAGCTCAGCAAGCCAGGGCCACAGGTGCGCATGTGCACTGGGACAGGTGGACAGGTGCATGTGTGCACTCGGAGTGCACGGACAGGCATGTGTGTGCATGCAGTGTAGTGGACAGGTGTGTATGCGTACTCAGTGTACTTGGACAGGCACACACGTGTACTCAGTGTACACGAACAGGTGTGTGTATGCACGCAATGTACACGGACAGGTGCGCATGTGCTCTCGGTGTAGTGGACAGGCACGCGTGTGCATTCAGTGCATGCAGACAGGTGTGCATGTACACTCAGTGTACTCAATGTGTGTGGACAGGCGCGTATGTGCACTTGGTGTACTCGGTGTGCACAGACAGGCGTGTGTGTGCACTTGGTGTACTTGGACAGGTGCACATGTGTACTCGGTATATGCAGACAGGTGTGTGTGTGCACTCGGTGTGCATATGGACAGGTGCACGTGTGTACTCATTGTACTCAGTGTGCACACACAGGCACATGTGTGCACTCGGTGTACTTGGACAGGTGCACATGTGTACTTGTACACGGACAGGTGTGCATGTGCACTTGGTGTGTGTGGACAGGCACGTGGGTGCACTGGGTGTGCGTGGACAGGTGTGTATGTGCACTCGGTGTACACAGACAGGAGGTCTCAGGACCAAAACCTGGCACCTTTCCACATGTGTCAGCCTCACAGAGCAGTGCATTACTCCTGTGTCACCTTCTGTCCCCCACCTCCCACGTTTAAGCTTGGGACCTTACAGCAGACAGGAACAAACTGCTATCCTTTTAAAGCCACTTTATGTTTTAATTTTGTTCCATTTTATTTTTTTAAGTAACCAGCCAGTGTCCTAACTAATAGGGAAAGATTAAAGATGCCTAATTAGTTGCCTCCATGGTACATGTTGCAAAAGGAACACAAAGTTCACAGAAAATAAAACCCAAGTGACTGTAACTGTTCTTTTCAATCCTATTGTTCTAACCAGTTTTGGAGGGGAAGACTAATTAATTCTTTCCAAACAGTGGGGCACAACCTGAAGATGTGAATGCATGTGGAGTGGATACATGCTGGGTTTGAGCTTGGGATCCACAAAGAGAAGATATATTTTGCATATTTCATAATTTTGCCTTGGGCAAACTCTATAAATAGATAACATTTTTCTTTTTAGTAAACTGAACCATCACAGTAAGCAGAGTATTTTAGACACTTTTTTTACAGTCACCAAGTAAAATATCCTGGAAATTATCTAAATCATTCAAATTCAAAATATGTTTGCACCAACACATTCCATTGTATTTTACATACGTGCTCACTAGCTCTTTATTTCAGTGTTTCCCATGTGTGTGCAACTGGGGAGGTTTATCACCTGTATTTTATCAGCCTCCTGGCAAGTGCAACTTTCGACAGGAAGCAGTGGAGGGTTGTGTACTGAGCGTGCATGGGCGTGGCTGTGCGTGCCCACTTGTGCTCCCCACGCTTTGGTTACAAAGATGAAGTATGATCAAGGGCAATTGCTTCTGTTCGCAAAACTGATGACAAGAGTCCCTGTGAATTTCTAAGCGTTAGGTTTAATAACGACTGTAAAAAAACCCTGTGGACAGAGGCTGAGTCCCGTAATCCAGGCCCTATAAATGGGACACCTTGAGCACCTGGGCAGTATTCAGTACCTCCTTCATCTTTCTTGGGCGGGAACCTGGGTTGTCACCACTTGGGTCACTTATAGCAGGGCTCTCCAATCCCTGGGCTGAACACCAGGAGTAAGCAGTGGGGGTGGGGGTGAGAGAGAGAGAGAGAGAGAGAGAGAGAGAGAGAGAGAGAGAGAGAGAGAAGCTTCCTCTGTATTGATGGCTGCTCCCAATGGCTTGCATTAGAGCCTGAGCCCCGCCTCCTCTCAGGTCAGCCATGGCGTTAGATTCCCGGGAGCGCGAACCTGTTGTGAACTCTGCATGTGAGGGTTTAAGTCGCCCACTTCTTATGGTGAGTTGTATACCCACTGTATTAGGTATTACAATGTAATAATAATACTGGAAATAAAGGGCACCATAAATGTATTGCACTTGGATCTTCCTGAAGTCATCCCCCCACCCTTGTCCATGACAAACTTGTCTTCCATGAAACTGATTCCTGGGGCCGAGAAGACGGGGACGCTGACACTGTTGAGGAACACACTTCCTGCTCCTGGCGCTTTTCCATGTTGCAGGGATGGCTCTGAGCTGGCTGTGCGTGTCCTACAGGGATCAAGAATCGGATGGATCACATTTATTTATTGTGATTCCGAAAATATTCAAAATATTTTTATCGTATTATTCAACAAAACTCCTTATAAACTGCTATTCTCCATATCTCAGGTGTTGGCTTTCTAATGACCCAATTAAAAATTATTTCCATAAATACCTTATTTTTTCCTTAGTAAACATGATAGTTGATATAAACCAGCTAACTACTCTCTCTTTTTCTCTGGATATAGAGGTGACAGCATTGGAATTATGAGTTTGTTGCTGCATAGTATTTTCATACAGATCAATTACCAAAGAAGCCATCGTACAGGGGAAGCTCTAACAACTTCAGGTCTAAATAGGGGAAAAGTAATAGAGAAAAGATGAATGTGCCTGTAAGGGAAAAAGACCACTTTGTTTTGTGGGAGAAAGAATCTTAAATTTGAATTTCTAATGAAAGTCTTAGTTAAGCTGTGCTGCTAATGAATCAACTGCAAAATCAAGTGCCCTCTCATAGTCTTGGTGCAGCAGAAAGTCTCTCTCGCCAGCGTGAGAGAGGCCCTGGGACTCGCGGTACTGAAACTTCTGGAGCTCTTGCGTTGCGTGTGGCAGGCGTGCAGGGGCAGCTCTTTTAGTGAACCGTTGTCACACTCATGCTGCATAATACCGGTTGAGGGGCTCTTATCCAAAATACTTGGCACGAGAAGTGTTCGGAATTTTGAAATTCCTTGGAACGTTACCAGGATTAGAATGGGGAGAAAAAACGGAGATGTAGGTCAAAAGACGCAAAGGATCGTTTCTTCCTCTAAAGTAAGTGAGCAGCCCAGTGCAGGACTGTAAGTCCTTCCCCTGGAGGCTCCTCTTCACTGCTGTCCTGCGGGGCTGCCTCAGAAAGCGGCTGTGACACGTCAGCTGTCTCCCTGTGGTGCCTGCGTTTGGTGCAGGAGCGTCTCCACACCAGGACCCACTTTTCTCTGTCTGTGCACTCATGAGCACTCCTAAGACCATGCCTGAGACCATCCGGCCTGAGCGGGAGAAGGCGCCCAGCAAGGGTGGAGGCAGTACTGGAACGGCCTTCACCTGTGAGCCATTCTCGCCCTCAGGCTCTGCTTGAGCTTGCTCTTACACATGGCTCTTCCTTCTGATAACAGGTGCCGCTGTGTGCCCCCAGCTTCACGGCACGGTAGCTCAGGCAACACCCAGTTCATGATGGATATGCATTCAGGCTCTCCTTAGTTCCCATGGCAGGTCAAGAGGTATTTCTCAACAGAGTAGTATCTACAGTGGGTAAGGCTTAGCTACAAAATCTTTTTTTTTTTTTTGGAGAGGTTTTTCACTATAGGGCACATGCGCTAGCCAGACAGACAGAGACAGAGAGACAGAAAGCGAGAAATCACCCCCCAGGGGGAATGGTCACGCCGCAATCCCTTCTCCTCCATTCTCCTCTCGGGATCTTGGGCACGCACGCACACGCACCTGGCGTGAGTTTTAAGCCACCGGGTTCGGAATGCAAACCGCGGTCGACTGCATGGGAGTCCAGCGACATAGCCATTACGCTAACTGCTGGTCCCAGCTACAAAATCTTAAAATCTGAGCTTTAATTCATCTACTGGGGCAGCCAAAATCTCCAACCAACATCCCTACCTGCCCCCCACCCCGCAAGTACTGTTGGACTGCTAGATCATATAGCCCGAGTGGCAGAGTGGCTGGCTGGAGCCTGGAACTGAGGCACGGCCTCTTCCTGCTCTGGACCTGACTGGAAACCACGGATCACTAACGTAAATGGCCCAGAATAACGTACCCAAATGTGTTCCTTCCCAAATGCAAGGAGACACACTAGCATTATGACCCTTTTTCTGTTGCGTGTGGGGTGTCCATTGCAACAACGTACTCTTCACCTTAGAAAGGATATCTCAGTGTGCTCCTCACCAGTGGACCCCCTAGAAATGTCAGAGGTAGAAAGCCCTTGAAGCGTAGGCAGACGTCTCGCCAGGAAGCCTAGAGTGGTTGCTACCTGGTTGACCTTGCCAGGTCCAGTCAGCACGGTGCCATCGGTGTCATGAGCCTGGGTAAGGTCTGGGGGAAGTGGAGGCTGATCAAAAATCATGCAAAAAGTTGTGACAAAGGACTGGGGACCCGAGGACCTGAGGTAGGACAGCAGAGGCACATTGCTAGCCTTTCTAGGTGACAGCAAACGGTTTGCAGTGGACATTGTGCACAGAAATGCATGAAAAGGTCACCAGTCTGATTATTTTGTTGTTCCTAGTACCTAGTACCCTGCTAAAAACCACAGGTTCCCTGGGGAAGGCTTGGAAAACATTAACAGTACACGAGCTTTTCGTAGAGTACCAGGGTACTGCTTGTAGGGGATACAGCCTCCTCTTTACTCAAGGGTTCTTGTTCTGGGCTGGCCCTGTTGCATAGTGGTTAAACCCCGTATGTTGGAAATCAGATCCCACATTTGAACTATGGTTCAAATCCTGGCCCCAGCATTTTGAAAAACATACCAGGCATGTGTGTGCAGTGCCCAGAGTCTCGATGGGGTGAAGCAGCAGAGAAAAGGGGGCTGCAGAGAGATCACACTCTGCGTCCGCTCTGTTTCTGACTTTCTCTCTCTCGCTATATATATATATATATATATATATATATATATATATATATGTGTGTGTGTGTGTGTGTGTGTATAGTCACCACATATATATGTACGTGGTTGTCAGGAAAGTCATGACACATTTGTGAGTAGAAAAACAGAAAAATACTTGACTTTTCAGATGACTTATATATATGGGGGGGTGGCAGTTATAGTGAGAAAGGGCTGAAGAAAGCAAAAAATAAATGACAAAAAGCAGATTGACCATTTCACAGTGACTTTCCTCACGAACTTCCTCATCATGTTGGCTTGAACTGGCCCGTTGGGTCATCTGGCTCTTTGCTCTGTTAAGGTCTGTTTTCCCGTGGCCATCCTGCCGCCTCCACTGTCCCTGGAATTACGGGTGCCCGCAGCCATGCCTGGGCCTTAGACTGGGGTAGCACCCACACCTGTGGCTGCCGTGGGTTCCAGGTGCACAAAGCAGCGCTCGGCAGTTGGAGCCACCACGGCTAGACCAGAGGTGCGGCTTTTCCCTCTCTCCTGGTTGCTCAGAATGCCGGATGAGCAGCTTGGCTGTGGCTTGGTGCTGAGGAGCTTCAGCAGGAGTGACTCCGTGTAGGTTCGGTCCGTTGGAACCTACTGCAGGAAGTCACTTCAGTTCAGTGACCCCTGGAAACTTTACTTTAAAGCACATAGAAACGCTGCTGTGTTCACCATTTCTAGAAATCTAAAACTGTTGTCACATAAAAGTTTATTTTTAAAAGTTCCAGAAATATTAAAAATAAAAAAATTCAAGATATTTTACTCAGTTTTTGTGTTTGTAATCACTTTTATCATAGCCATCAAATTTATTACCTGCTGATAAAATGTTTTGAATCTCATACTGATACTTTTTTGAGTAAACAACTGGCATTATCTTATGTTTTGAGGAAAGTGGATAGAAAATTAAAATTATACAAGAAGGAAGAGCTGTTAAAATATGTCATATTAAGAAATAATTACATATTAAGAAAAAATCCTTAAAATGTGCACACAAATTAAATGTAGCATATGAAATTAAATAACTGGTTAAATATCCTGTCTATTTCTTTGGTTAATACTTATTTACTTATTCACTTATTACATTTTAAAAATTCATGATAGAGAGCCTCTACACGAGCATGAGAGAGAGACAGAGATGGAGAGACAGGCACGGGGGCCACGCACTCCTCTCCCCCAGCCCGGATTGCCACCGTCTTGGCCGCTAGCACGTGCGCTTGGTCGCTTTCGGGCCGACCTGGAGAATCTGAACCTCGGGTGCTGTGTGGCTCTCAGCTCTCAGTCCAGGGCACTTGGCCCGCACCACCTGGACAAGGCTAGCTGATTTTAGTAGCAGGAAATTAAATCTAGACATGTTTTGCTTTTGAATAACCAATACATATTGACATTTTCTTTCTTTTGTGGTAAAAGAGAGATAAGCAGATACTTATGGGCTCTTCAAATGCCACCTTTAAGAGCAATTTTGAAAAATAAGTGTTAAATAACAAAATGCCTATGCGTAATAAGTAACATTTAATTATCAAGTATAATTTTCATTATTAAACTGACCTTCCGTTCGCTAATGACGTGTTGTTTCCTAACGTTGCTGTCATCAGCTGCCATTTGCCTGGCCGTAAAGTAAAAGTAAGCCCCAGCTCGGAAGACCTACCTGGAAGGCACTCTCTACGTGCCGTCCTCAGCTGCACCTGAAAACAGCCAGTCCCCTTTCCTTCCAAGTCAGTACTGATAACCCATCAATTCAGTGAGCGTGGGGGACACCTCCTGCTCTGTTTTACCACACTTACCCGATCAAGGACTCATCAATTTTATACAACAAAAAATGACAGAGGGAAAAATGGTTTAAGGTTCCAAAGGCTGGGAAGAGAATTTCAAGGAATACAAAGCCTTCTACATTTGAATGAACCATACGTTTTACTTTGAAATCTCTTCTCTGTTTACCTAACCATTATATTTTAGCTGTGCATGGTTTAGTTTTATAGCATCAGGTCGTCCATGTTTTCTGACAGCTCTGAATTTTGTTAACTCTGTCTATTAATGTGAACAAACTCTAGGACAAAACACCCAATATGCATTTAAACGTACATTTATCATTTAGGTATTGCAGAGAGCCCTAAGTGAAACTGCAGTAGATTCTTCGAACAATGATTTGTCTGAGTATCATTCTCTCTGATAAGTCGTTCGCTTCTTTATATCACACTGTTTGTGAATAAACTTTTAAGTTCCAGAGAGAATTATTCATGCATGTAGCTTTTTAATTAAAAAGAGAGAAAGATTAGTCAACCATTTTTTCAATAGATAACCGTATGAAAGGCAACTTTTAATTACTCTTTTTGAAGTTTCTTTCCCAGTTGTAAACTCAGGTTTCAGAATGAACGTGGGGAATGTGTTCACAGCTGAGACAAAGGCTGATCCCTAGCAGCTCTAAGCTGCCCGAAGCCTGGCGGCGTGGGCAGGGCGTGGGAATGCAGGAGGGCAGGACGCTCATCCTCACCAGAGCTGGGGATGGGGGTTACACCTTCTCCTCCTTCCTGTCTTCAGCCCACCCCAAGTTCTCGTTCCTGTGCGTGGCTGTAAACACCACTTCCCACAGGACCTGCTTCGCGATCGCGTACAGCTCGTTAGTGTCCTCTCTTACACAGGGTGCTGTGCTTAATCACGTGCCATTTCTGTCTTTTCAGAGACATCCTCTGCGGTGCCATAGCACATGGATTTCAAAACCGCCTGTGAGGAGGTAGGTTAATGGCTTTCTGCTTTTCAAATAAAGAAACGGGATGAACAGGACACACGGGGCCCCGCTTTGAGGGTGGGGCGTGCCCAGTATGACTGACGGGCCCCGCTGTTTCCCTTCTGCAGAGCTATTTTAGAAAGCTAAAGTATGCCCAGGGAAGCCTCAGATTTTGACTCTTTCTTTAAGAAATGAGAATATTTAATATCATTGAATTACTATCTACCAACTGCACTATATAATTTCAGGGAATGAAAAGTGTTGGAAGGAATTTTTTTTCACATAAATCATTATAAATCCGAAGACACCTAAGTTTTCTCTCATCACTGAAGTCCTAGGATTTGACGATTCCAATATTCTTTACATATTTCCCTATCACCTAAGTATTAATATACAGAGATGCAGCTTCTCCACGGAACTGTCATCATGTCACCATGTCAAGGGTGTGAGAAGCCTTGGGAGCGTGCCGTTGGCAGTGAGTGACCTTGGCCCCCAGGGAATGAAGCCTTTCGGTCTTAGAAAGAAAGGGAGAGCTGCGATGAGGAGAGCCTGGGCGCTCGTGAGAAATTCATGTTCTTCCTGCAGCATCCCCGTCTGTTCACGATGAACCCAAACAGGCCTCTGCGCACTAACCTTGATGGGCCCGGGCTTAACCACAAGTCTCGGCCTCAGGCTTTACTCAGGTCTCTAAAATTCAAATAGCCCTCCTGTCCCACAGACCACTCTGAACTGCTTTTCTTTCTTGGGACTAAAGAAAACCTTAGATGCATGTCTTTCAGACAGCGCAGGCAGACGGCGGCCATTGCCAACGTCTTTGCGACAGCGCGGGTGGACCGCGGCCTTGGCCAGCGTCTTTCCGACAGCGCAGGTGGACGGCGGCCATGGCCAAGTGGAGGCTGGGAGGGCTTTTCTTTGTGAAGGAACAGGAGCATGTCCAGATAGTTTTAATTGGAAAGCACTTTAAATATCTAATATAGAGTCTTCTTTAAAGAAAGATTTATTTATTGTTTAAGAAATTTCTTCTGGGGCCAGCAGGTGGCGTGATGGTTAAAGGCGCTGGACACTCACATGGCTGACCATGATTTGAGTCCCGATCCTGGTGGCTTGCTCACGTTCCCTCTCTCTCTCTCTCTCTCTCTGTTTCTCTCTAATCAAACTGGGATATAATAATAATAAATACAGTTAAATAATCCTTTTAAAAATGAAGTTTCTGCTTAAAAAGAAAATGTTGCAATTTCTTTAAGGAACTGGGATTAAAAAGTCTAGCAAAAAGCAAAGGGAAAGGTAGAGACTTTCAGGAAACACAACTGGCACATGTACAAAATGCAGTCTATAAGGAAGATGTGGATATATATCCATCCACATGTAATGACTGTTATCTCTGCTTTAAAAAGTGTCATCAACGGGACAGCAGGTGGCATAGTGGCGAAGGAGCCGAACACCCACATGGCTGGCTATGGTTCAAGTCCTGGCCCTAGTGACTTGAAAATTACTCTGGGCATGTATGTGCATGCACATGTCAAAAATCCTGACAGGAGAAGGGATTTAGGGTAGCCATCGCCTCTCAAGAGTGATTTTTTACTTCCGCTATGTCTGTCTCTCTCCAGTGAATGCATGCACCCTATGGAAAAAAACCTAAAAACAAAGAAAAAATGGTGTCATCAAAATAAATGTCTGAGTCCAAATAAATCAACGCTTTCTTCAGTCTGCCTTCTCCTAATATTTTTGTTCAAATTTACATTCTTTAAAATGTGATCCACATCTTTGTGTTGACTATGAAATACTTACTTCCCAATAACATACATTTCATACTCGATTTAGTAATTCCTAACTAATTCATACACACACGTAAGTTAATTTAGTCCTTCTTATAATGAAATATAACCTATAGCTGTGATCTGAGCAACAGGTGTCCCAATAAATCTATTATGAACAAACTCCTATACTAGGTTCTGTAAATTAATGATCCTAGTAATAAAAATGTACATATTTTAAAAGAATTATTTACTGAATTTTATTTCTTTTTCTTGTTTTAAAATTTGCTGTAGGGCATGTGCACTCAGCGGAGAGAGACAGGGAGTAGAGGGAAAGTGAGAAAGCAAGCCGGCAGGTCTGGGACTTGAACTGCAGCTGGCACACTGGAGTCTAGTGCCTTGACCACTATGCCACCTGCCCATCCCAGTACTACATATCATTAAAATTCTCTGGAGATAACGATACGAGGAGGAAGGTACACGGTCATTTGTGGCATAGCTACATTTTGGGCGGTGGCAGACCCTGTGCAGGACAGCAGTCTCGGAAGATGAGAGTGTGGCCGACACGTTCCCATCACCGCGTGAGCTAGCCACCATGGCAGCACGGCACAAAGCATTGCTCATGTGTTGGTGGTGGTGTGGGCGAAAAACGAACCCACTGCACTGCCAGCAGGACAGTACAGCACATAGAGCTGTGGATAGTCCACACTGCTGGAGAAGAAGACACGGTCACTAGTTTATGTATTTACTATAGCACACACGGAATTAGTTTTTACTGTATTCCTTTTACTCATAGAAAAAATATTTATTTACTTATTTTTAGAGTGCTTTTTTGCTCTAAGGTGTGTGCACTCATCAGAGAGACAGAGACAGAGAAGCAGAGAGTGAGAAATCACTCCCCGGGGGGATGGCCATGCTGCGATCCCTTCTCCTCCATTCTGCTCCCAGGGTTTTAGGCATGCATGCACACACACCTGGTGTGAATTTGAAACCTCTTTCCAGGGCTCGAACTGCAGCTGACCATGTGGGAGTCCAGTGATGTAATTGCTATGCCATCTGCTAGTCCCAGAAAAAAAAATATTTAAAATAGTATGCCACGTTCTGCTTGCAGCAAGCACACAAACCTCG